>CM075351.1:158272500-159472500 GCA_037693485.1 Kitagawia praeruptora | reverse complement strand
GAGAGGAAGAAAAATCATTTTCTCCACTTCTACTCCTCTATAGTTCACAAGATTAAAACCCAAGCTTCCCCTAGGTGTTGTGAAGGTATGTACTAAGTTTCATAATTTTATTCAAAGTGTAGCATGGTGAGAAAAATGGTGGAAGTTGGAGATGTATAATGGCTAACCATAACTTTTGTTTTAGATCTTGAAGTTTAAGGTTCATCTAAGCTAGCTAAGGTGTTCTTAAGGCTACCCAAGCTCGTACAAGGCTTCCCTAGGCTCAAGAAAGGTATAACATCCTCTCACTTTTAGTTTGTGTCAAGATTTGATGGATCTTTTAAGGTTTGAAAGTATTAGTGTAAATCTTGGAGGTTTTGGACTTTTGATGGTTAGATCTTGAGATATTATGCTTGTATCCATGTTGTAAGCCATGTTCTTGAGTTATGTAGTCATATATGTGTTAATGGTAAGGATCTTGATGGTTTTGATGGTAGATATGATGTATAAGTTGAGTTCTTGAAGGATTAAGTAAAGATGTGTGCTGAGTAAAAAGTCTGGGAGTATGTACTGTCTTGCAGTAGGCTTTTGAACCCCTTAAACTTGTCTCCCGAGGGTCTAATACCCATGGTTAGAAAGGTATTTGAATGTAGTTTCCAGAAATATAAAGTTCATGACTAGGTGATGTGTAGATTTTGAGTTATGACCAGAAGAGTGAGGAGTGGTTCTGAAATCCGGACTGCACTGTATGGTCTGTTTGTAAACTGTCTTTGGACCCTCAAACTTTCTGCAAACATTGTGAAAAAATTGAGAATAGCTAGGTCTTACAGTAAGGAAGGCTACCCAAAAAGAATCTGATTAAAAGTTGAATTTTTCAATTTTATAAAAATGTTAGAGCGAGGTGTGCGCAAGTGAAAAACCACTTAGGGGATTTGTTTAAAGTAGTTTTAAGAATATTTACTTGAGTTTCGAGTTTGAGGAATAGATTTGAGTCGAATGGGTAACGGAAGTGATAATGTGACGACATGGTCATATGAGAGGGTTAGTGGTCACAAGTGGAGTCGTTAAGTTGGTCTTACGATTTTTAAAACCTTATGATTAAGTAGCGTTGTTAAGGTACTAACGTACAAATATTGATTATGTATAGATTTCCATTCCACTTCGCGAGCCGACCACCCCAACCTCACCAAGGCAAGTTTTCCAACCCTAAGTATTTATTTTCAAAAGATTATATTCTTGATTTTACCTATGCAAGTTTACTTTCAAAACTTATACATAAGGATTTTTCACTGTTGTGTTTGTAGCTTCCAAACGTATTATATGCATATGTGTTTGTACACCCTTGAACTTAGAATGAAAATGTTTTCTTCGGACAACGACTCTAGCAATAGAGGTCGTAGCGGTCCAAATATACTATTGACCGGGGAGCGGTATATTATTGTGTCGTGATTAAATTACGAAATCCCGAAGAGTCATTCGGGAAGTATCGTATACTTAAGTATTTATTATTTTACGTTGTTAAAAATACTCAAAAATATCTATCTTGGGTTAAAAGCTTATTTTAATTAAATAATTATTTTATTAATTGTTTATATTAAATCTCAAAATATTATTTATTAATTATCGTTCATTATTTTAAAGACAAAACTAATCCAAGATACCTTCAGCGTTTTCAAACTCGAACTCTTTCCCACCCAAAACATTTTCGAAAACCCCCAGTCAGGTTTTGCTTCTTGTACGTTTTTCAAGAATTATCGGTCGACTGAGGTCGAAATTCAACTACTCGAATTTTCTATCAAAATGATTTTTGAAAAGGAAAGAAAAAGGGGACTCTGGCAGGTGTGGGAATCGTTGACGAACGATTCCCGGGATGTGTAAGCGGCCGTGAGCCAGGCGGTCCATCAATTATTATTCCGGACCAGGTGTTGCCGAAGGATGATTACGGATGTATTTTTCATCGAGGGTGATTACGGATGTAGTTTTCACCCAAGGGTAGTTACGGATGTAGTTTCTATCCTTCTACTAGTAGAGAAGACCCGCGGATTGTTGGACTTGGTTGTGGCGACTGATCATCGTCAATCCTTGTCAGGTTTTTATGTTTTCTTCAAGTCCCATCCTCCACTTTGGAAAAATACTCAAACACTGCTTCTTGGGCCTAAGTGCCAAGTTACCGATAGTGTGGTTTTTGATAAGAAAAATATTGACATCGTGCAGTATCTAGAACTGCAAGATTTTCTATAAAGATTGGCACGTGTTAGTGCACTCTTGCAATTATTCCAAAGAATGAAATGTTTTTGAATGAGAAACCTTCTAAGCTAATGGAAGGAAAGAGGTTTTTCAATAATGTATTCCATGTACAGTATGTTAACCTTAGAGTGTTTTGCCGAAAATGATATACTCATATGTATAAATATTTTCAAACTTGAGATATATTGAAATGAGAACCTTATAAAGGATTCATATGTTATTCTTAAAGCTCCTTAGCGAGTATAAATGTTTTATTCAAACTCGGACATATATAATGTTGAATTATGTTTTGAAATCTGAGATATATACCCATACAGTTGGGAACGTTTTCGAAATAAACCACATTATTATTTTTCAAAATGGCGAACTTGCTGAGCATTATGTAGCTCATTCTTGCTTTATAAAAACTTTTCAGAAAGAGAAGAATTTAGTCAGTTAACTCCGCACCAGCAGAAGAGGAGTAGAAGATTTACCCCGAGATGATTTAGTTCCGGATAAATACTACTGAGTAAGTCTGATAGGTTTTCAACTGTAATAGTAAGACTCGTCTTCAAGTGTAGTTGTATAAGTGGAAGTGCGTAAGATTCCGGATTGTACAAATGAATTGTAATATTTAGTGTTACTTTTGATTATCGTTTCTGAGGCTCTAACTTGTATGTGCGTAACATTGAGGTCTGGATTGATGTATTGTTGAGTTGTAAAGTTAATACAGGTAGGATATGGTTGGATGGTGATGTGACGACCTGAATCTCTGACCTCGGATTTGGGGGCGTCACAGAAATGGTATCAGAGAGATAAGTTACAGTACTCAGAAACGAGAGTGTGGAGAGTTAAGTCTAAGTAGGAGAATGACATAAGAGATCGTAGTAAACTTATTATTGGACTACCGGAAGAGGTACCTGTGAGTAGAATGGACTGGAGTGTTTACTGGAGGTATTATACTAGGGTCGATAGAATCCTTAGAGACCTTCAGAATGATGAATAGAGGTTTGAGAGTCGTACATGACCTATCATAGGTAATGATATAGGAAGCAGAGCGAAATCTCAAGAGCAGCTGAGATAGAGGCGATATTGCCAATATGATCGGATGACTAGGCTGGCATAAATTTTGTGGCCCATAGTCCTCCACAGTTTAGGAGGCATCATTTTAAGAATCAAGAAGTTTAGACTTCCCTACATAATTAAGGGTACTTAGTACTTGGAATAATGACAGTCTTTTACTTTGGCTATAAAATCCGATTTTCGATAAGTAACGGGTTTACCTGAAAGGTGGTTACTATGCCGTTGTGGATTTCATTACCCTTGATGGCAAATTTTACATGTGTTATACAAGAATGTTATCATAAGACGAGCGTGCTAGATAATTCCGCGCATGGTTCGGGCGCTAGAGCATGGTAGTTCAACTTAGAGAACAAACAAGTAGAATTAACAAAGGGACTCAAGTGAAGTTGAATATGGTTGCAACGAGCGATACAGTGATCTCAGAGTCTACCAAAAGAAAAGACCAGTGGGTCTAGAGTGGGATCCTTTGATAGAGATGTTATCAGGGACTACGTATATATGTGTTGTAGACCTCAATATTTTGGTATATGTTCACATGCACACACCCGCCACTGAACCTATGGACTGCACTGAGATCCCTGAGAGATTTCTTTGATCTGTTCCCAGGGGGAACTGGCCACTTATGATTCATGTCGAAAGGCATGAAGTAGGACCCTATGGACTTAGCAGGTGTCCCCGAAATGATGTGAAGCTTGGTCTTCAAGATAAAGCACGGAAATGACAGATATATTTGTGAAACCCTAACTCGATAAATGACTTTAAGATGATGATTGAGAGACGTAATAGTTGGTGTCTTGTATTACGAAGATGAAGAGATGGAGTTACCCTCATAATGGTGATAATGAGATGCACGAATAATTATTAACTTATTTTGGCAACTACCGGCTGGTGCACTACTTCATTTTAAATTGTTCACTAACCATGTTACCTCGATTAGTTTATATCAGGTAACCCTTCTAGCCTTCTACTTCAAACTTGTGGAATAACCACCAGTGATCTACTTTCTCTAAACCGGGACTCATCCAAAGCATCTTATTTGATCCCCGAGTATTCTATTTGAAGTTTATAATTATTTCGTTCTGCTCAGGACTATTTACACTTCCTTTCAATTATCCAAGGAATGTTCAACAATTGTTTCCTTAATTAATCAATGAATATTCCTAAACGAATATTGATATTTGACTACTTCTTTCATACTTGCACTCTTCAGTCGAGCCCATAAATATTTATCAACTTGTTGAGAACAGGGATGGTTTAACATCCAGATATTCCTCATGAATCCTTTCTTCTATTCAAAATGAGATTGTGCGTCGTACATTGAAATCATAGTAAGGATATCATTTTGATACTAGTATTCTGAATTTCATTCTACTGTAAGATCTGATAAAGCATGTGTACGGAGGCACCCTTGGGTGGACCGTTTCACTGATAAGTAATATTTGATGAGAGGTTATCGATTGTTTTGATACCTAGAACATTCTCTTCATATTTTATAGTTTTCTTTTTTTCAAACTTAATAACTTCTTATTTCCATTCGTTGTCCGAGTAGCCTAAAGTTTCTTCAGTGGCTACGATGTTGAAATTCCGTTCTAGCCAATTGAAACTGGCTAGTCAATATGTCAATATGAATGACTAGTTGATTGTTCTAACTAGTCAAAATTGTAATGTTGTGAAGAACACCTAGCTAATTGTCCTAGCTAGTGGTGATGTCTCAAACAGGCGAACTAGCAAATTTTGTCTAGCTAGTTGCTAGTGTTTCTTGAAAAGGACTAGTTATTGTTTCACTGGTCCGACTCCCAATTTAATTCATTCAGCAATTCCGCAATGCATTTTGCATGTGGTAAAGTATGATGATGAAAGTTTTTACGAATGACTTGATTGAGACCTAGTAAGGCCGTCCACTCAACTTGAATTCTACACATCTTTGTATCAGACTTTATGTCACTTGAATATTCTGTTCTTTCATTCATATAATGAAGATTCATTTGAAACCATAGATTACTTGAATGATAAACTGCTTCATTTTTATCGTCACATAGTAGAATTTCTTTTGATCGGTTGACCTTTATCAATGGGACTTTTTAGATCCTCTATTTTTCAAGAGGAAAAGTATTCCCCAGATGTAAGAATTGTATAAAGACCGTCTTTATGACTTTTGTATCCAACAATCATTGCCCTCGTGCAACATTCTCTATGATATCACATTACCAAATTTTCAGGACATGAAGGAATAAACCTTATTGTATTCTTTTTGTCCATCCTTACATCTCCGAAAATCGAGACTCCTAGTATTTGGAACCATCAACATCCTTGGAACATACAATGTGGAATTCTTATTGAAATTATCTATTGGACCTTGTTATTTTAAAACCATTCCTTTCAAAAGTGATTACTCAAAGGTGAACGGGAGGTACAATTGTGAACCGTTGCACCAATATGAGATCAAAAACCAAATGTTGTAATTGTGCAGCCAGAGCGTTATGCCGAGTGATTATTTAAAGTAGGAATAACATGTCGGGGCATACCACAAGGACCTTTAATATTAGTGTGAGGAAGGTTATAAGAAATGATGAGGTGGTTGGGAGCACGCCCCTACCAACCGTCATCAGGATGTTATATTAATGAATTCTGGAGTTACCAAGCCTTTTCCTGATCCAAGAAATGCAAATCGACTGCGATGTAAGACATATCCTTAGAGAAAACTAACATGGAAGTGAGATGGACAAGAAAGGAAGAAATATTGTGGCAAGAATGTGAAGCTTTACTTAGCTTAAAGGGATTGATGCACATAGAGAGACATAAAGTTTAAAAGGCCCTAATAGCAAATGGATGCATGGATATATCCCAATGATCCTTCGAGATTACCACCTAATTAAGTTTATTGGGAATCGCAGCAGCATGCAGGCCTCAGGCTGATTGGCACCAGTTGTGAAAGAGGACGAGCGTATGACATCTTACATATACCATCGAGAACTGATACCCTTATCGGAAATGGAGGAATTGTTGACTAGTTAAAATGTGTAGTTGTTTTTCAAAGATAAGGTTGAAGAGAAGGTTTCACCAACTCAAGATCGATCTCTGTACTGCACCAAAGTTGGCATTTCACACTAATATAAACATTATAAATTTTGGTAGTATCATGTGGATTGACTAGTGAGTCAGAAGACCTTGTGGGTTAATAAATAAAGTTTTAAGAATGATATGAGCGATTAGTGACAACCTCGTTGTTAGCTATACTTTATGATGAGAAGAGGACTTTGAGGGTCACGATGATGCGTCTTTTAAGAGTTAAGAGGTGTGCTGATGTAGTAGAAAGGGGATGATAGCCTATACTTCTAAACAACATAAAGGTTACGGGATAGGATATACTAACCGTGAGTCGGGGATTAGTCATGATAGCGTTCACGCATAAAACTGAGACGTTAACCTTATGAGAAAAGTGTGAAATTTTTCCACAAGTGCCATAAGTATATCTTCATATTAGAATTAAACATAAGAGAGAAGGTGACGAAATGGAACAGGGAGTATAATGGAGAAATTTGTTATTACTCAGGGAAGGCCAGTGTGGTGGCCGATACCTATAGAAGGGATTATTCGAAATTGGAATTCAGTCAGTATTGACCAAGAAAATAGAGTATATACAATAAATAATAATGTTAGAGGAAAAATAACTAAATTATGTGGAAGGACAAAGAGGTATAGAGAATTAAGAGAATATTGGCAAGCGGATACGAAGAATGGTATTGGCAAACTATTAAGTACAAACGCGACATGTCAAAAGCAGAATGATAGAGATCTAGTGGATTAATTCCGCCTGTAGAAAATCTTAAACGTGGACAGAATTATAATGAATTTCATAAGTAGGTCGCCGAAGACCGAGCCAAGAGATGGCCCTAGTTGATTTATAATTGTTGGACCAAGTGATTTACCTACGAGAGACTTTCCATTTAGAAGATTATCGATTTATATACGGAAGAGATGGTGGTGCAATATAAAACTTCTGCAGCAATTACGTCAGATAAAGACTTAAGGTTAAACTTCGAATATTGAAGGTGCTTTCAAGTATATTTAACAAAGAGATTGAGCGTATGCACTAATTTGATCTGTGGCTGACGGACAGGGAAGAAGAATTATCCAGACGATCGAATTTATATTTAGTGTCGTGCCTTAGATTTCACGGGGCAGTCGAGAATAAAAACTTATCCATGAAATGAATGTTGTTATCACGATCATCACCATGCGAATGTAAGGACGTCTCTTGTAAAGCGTACTGCGAAAGAAGAAGTTTCGTTTTTCTTGCGTTACGAAGAAGTCAATGAACGAGGGATATAGTAGCTGAACTGGTTCGACGTATACCGAAGACTTTACATTATCCATAGCAAGTGGTAACGACTGACGGGACGCAACACATGCGTGTTAATTAAGCCAAGGAACATGAGGAATACCGTGCATATTGACATTGTCTTAGATTATAAAACACGACCACAAAGTATTCACGGGCCAACGATACCAGGACTCAACACGGATACAATGAACAAGGTAGAAGAGGAACGTATAAGTAGTGGGATAGAAATTTTCATTCATAGAACAACCGATAAGGAATGCAGGTCGAGGAGAGCATGCGTTGAGAAACAACATTAAAGCGTTGGTGAGACCAAGGTGAAAGAACTAAAGGGTTGAAGTTTCAACCTGAGAGTTGGAAAGGGTAAAGTTGGAATCGTATCCACAACTATTTCCCTTATGTTCTTAAGATAGAATCCTTTTAAGGAGAGAAGACTACAATAACCCTAATTTTCGTGAATATTCGAAACCTGGATGAATAGTAATTTTATGGGTGGATGAGAAATTTTTGCAATCACGATATGTACGAATTATTAAATGAAGATTTCGAATTGATATTACGTCTTTACGGTGCAGACGAGTGTATGTAAAAGTCATTAGTTTTTTTTTACGAAACCCATTATTTCGAATGGTCAAATTTTATGAGATATCAAAGGAGTATGAGGTGGGAGACTTCGTGATGCTAAAGGTATCCCCATCGAAAGGATTGATACGGTTTGGTAAGAAAGGAAAGCTAAGTCCGAGGTTTATTGGACCTTTTGAGATTTTGAGGCGTGTTGGAAAGTTAGCCTATGAACTAGCCTTACCCCCGAGCTTGCAGCAAGTGCACAACGTGTTTCATGTGTCTATGTTACGACCCTATCACACCGACTTTCGGCACGTGATAGAGTACGACCAGGTAGACCTACAGCCAGATTTGACTTATGTGGAAAAACCCGTGGAAATCATGGATAGCAAGGAACAAGTGCTGAGGAACAAAGTTGTCAAGCTAGTGAGAGTTTTGTAGAGGAACCAGAATGTCGAAGAATCAAAATGGGAACTAGAAGACGCGATGCGTGAAAAGTACCCTCAACTATTTTCAACCTGATTCCGGGACGGAATCCTTTTAAGGAGGGGAGGCTGTAAGAACCCTGATTTTTGTAATCTTTAAGAATATAATATCATATGACATTGTGAAATTGGGACCTTTTGAGTCACCTATGTTGTTTAATGGAATTGATTATCTGAGAAATTTATGTTGTTACATTCACTGTGTAAGAATAAGGGAAGATTGTTAAGGCAAGAGGCCTACTGCCCTTAAGATTTATAAAAACTTGGGATTTGAGAGTTATTAGAGTATTAGGAGATTTTAAGAGACTATGACAAGGAGTTGTGGATATTTAAGGAATTTACGCAATTAAGTACTTAAGGAATTACAAGGAAAATCCCTACGTGACAAAATATTATTACGAGGAGTTTTATTATAGATACGTCAAGAATTAAGGATTACGTAATGAAGATTGGTTGGGTAATAAGACGAGATAATATTCCATGCAAGATACCATGCAACCATTAAGTTAGAAATGCTAACTAGAAGTACAAAAAGCAAACTAAGTAGAATGGGTTAGTAGTACATCTAGCCATGCTTTAAGTACAAGGGAGACATGGCCTAACCTAGGGCTAGCTAGTAGGGTGAAGACATGTGATTACTTATCATCTAATACACCATCAATATATCCATACACCACACAATTATTTGACCAAACAAAAACAAAAGAAAAGCTCTTTTCCCCCCTTACCAAACTGCTCTAATCTGAGCAGAAAAATAAGAGAGGAAGAAAAATCATTTTCTCCACTTCTACTCCTCTATAGTTCACAAGATTAAAACCCAAGCTTCCCCTAGGTGTTGTGAAGGTATGTACTAAGTTTCATAATTTTATTCAAAGTGTAGCATGGTGAGAAAAATGGTGGAAGTTGGAGATGTATAATGGCTAACCATAACTTTTGTTTTAGATCTTGAAGTTTAAGGTTCATCTAAGCTAGCTAAGGTGTTCTTAAGGCTACCCAAGCTCGTACAAGGCTTCCCTAGGCTCAAGAAAGGTATAACATCCTCTCACTTTTAGTTTGTGTCAAGATTTGATGGATCTTTTAAGGTTTGAAAGTATTAGTGTAAATCTTGGAGGTTTTGGACTTTTGATGGTTAGATCTTGAGATATTATGCTTGTATCCATGTTGTAAGCCATGTTCTTGAGTTATGTAGTCATATATGTGTTAATGGTAAGGATCTTGATGGTTTTGATGGTAGATATGATGTATAAGTTGAGTTCTTGAAGGATTAAGTAAAGATGTGTGCTGAGTAAAAAGTCTGGGAGTATGTACTGTCTTGCAGTAGGCTTTTGAACCCCTTAAACTTGTCTCCCGAGGGTCTAATACCCATGGTTAGAAAGGTATTTGAATGTAGTTTCCAGAAATATAAAGTTCATGACTAGGTGATGTGTAGATTTTGAGTTATGACCAGAAGAGTGAGGAGTGGTTCTGAAATCCGGACTGCACTGTATGGTCTGTTTGTAAACTGTCTTTGGACCCTCAAACTTTCTGCAAACATTGTGAAAAAATTGAGAATAGCTAGGTCTTACAGTAAGGAAGGCTACCCAAAAAGAATCTGATTAAAAGTTGAATTTTTCAATTTTATAAAAATGTTAGAGCGAGGTGTGCGCAAGTGAAAAACCACTTAGGGGATTTGTTTAAAGTAGTTTTAAGAATATTTACTTGAGTTTCGAGTTTGAGGAATAGATTTGAGTCGAATGGGTAACGGAAGTGATAATGTGACGACATGGTCATATGAGAGGGTTAGTGGTCACAAGTGGAGTCGTTAAGTTGGTCTTACGATTTTTAAAACCTTATGATTAAGTAGCGTTGTTAAGGTACTAACGTACAAATATTGATTATGTATAGATTTCCATTCCACTTCGCGAGCCGACCACCCCAACCTCACCAAGGCAAGTTTTCCAACCCTAAGTATTTATTTTCAAAAGATTATATTCTTGATTTTACCTATGCAAGTTTACTTTCAAAACTTATACATAAGGATTTTTCACTGTTGTGTTTGTAGCTTCCAAACGTATTATATGCATATGTGTTTGTACACCCTTGAACTTAGAATGAAAATGTTTTCTTCGGACAACGACTCTAGCAATAGAGGTCGTAGCGGTCCAAATATACTATTGACCGGGGAGCGGTATATTATTGTGTCGTGATTAAATTACGAAATCCCGAAGAGTCATTCGGGAAGTATCGTATACTTAAGTATTTATTATTTTACGTTGTTAAAAATACTCAAAAATATCTATCTTGGGTTAAAAGCTTATTTTAATTAAATAATTATTTTATTAATTGTTTATATTAAATCTCAAAATATTATTTATTAATTATCGTTCATTATTTTAAAGACAAAACTAATCCAAGATACCTTCAGCGTTTTCAAACTCGAACTCTTTCCCACCCAAAACATTTTCGAAAACCCCCAGTCAGGTTTTGCTTCTTGTACGTTTTTCAAGAATTATCGGTCGACTGAGGTCGAACTTCAACTACTCGAATTTTCTATCAAAATGATTTTTGAAAAGAAAAGAAAAAGGAGACTCTGACAGGTGTGGGAATCGTTGACGAACGATTCCCGGGATGTGTAAGCGGCCGTGAGCCAGGCGGTCCATCAATTATTATTCCGGCCCAGGTGTTGCCGAAGGATGATTACGGATGTATTTTTCATCGAGGGTGATTACGGATGTAGTTTTCACCCAAGGGTAGTTACGGATGTAGTTTCTATCCTTCTACTAGTAGAGAAGACCCGCGGATTGTTGGACTTGGTTGTGGCGACTGATCATCGTCAATCCTTGTCAGGTTTTTATGTTTTCTTCAAGTCCCATCCTCCACTTTGGAAAAATACTCAAACACTGCTTCTTGGGCCTAAGTGCCAAGTTACCGATAGTGTGGTTTTTGATAAGAAAAATATTGACATCGTGCAGTATCTAGAACTGCAAGATTTTCTATAAAGATTGGCACGTGTTAGTGCACTCTTGCAATTATTCCAAAGAATGAAATGTTTTTGAATGAGAAACCTTCTAAGCTAATGGAAGGAAAGAGGTTTTTCAATAATGTATTCCATGTACAGTATGTTAACCTTAGAGTGTTTTGCCGAAAATGATATACTCATATGTATAAATATTTTCAAACTTGAGATATATTGAAATGAGAACATTATAAAGGATTCATATGTTATTCTTAAAGCTCCTTAGCGAGTATAAATGTTTTATTCAAACTCGGACATATATAATGTTGAATTATGTTTTGAAATCTGAGATATATACCCATACAGTTGGGAACGTTTTCGAAATAAACCACATTATTATTTTTCAAAATGGCGAACTTGCTGAGCATTATGTAGCTCATTCTTGCTTTATAAAAACTTTTCAGAAAGAGAAGAATTTAGTCAGTTAACTCCGCACCAGCAGAAGAGGAGTAGAAGATTTACCCCGAGATGATTTAGTTCCGGATAAATACTACAGAGTAAGTCTGATAGGTTTTCAACTGTAATAGTAAGACTCGTCTTCAAGTGTAGTTGTATAAGTGGAAGTGCGTAAGATTCCGGATTGTACAAATGAATTGTAATATTTAGTGTTACTTTTGATTATCGTTTCTGAGGCTCTAACTTGTATGTGCGTAACATTGAGGTCTGGATTGATGTATTGTTGAGTTGTAAAGTTAATACAGGTAGGATATGGTTGGATGGTGATGTGACGACCTGAATCTCTGACCTCGGATTTGGGGGCGTCACAAAAAATCCAAGTTGGCAATTGCTATGACAAGTGGAACTTTAGTCCCGATTCAGGGTCCCACTTGATAGTGACAACTATTGATAATTAAATGATTAACATGTGCCAACCACACTCCAGAATGGTCCCAACACACTCCACCACATTCTCCACTTGGACACATGTCCTACATCTACAAGACCCAGGTATGCACACTAGAGGGGGGAGGCCCATGACAAAGGTTACATTCTTTTTTACACACACTCATATACACACACCCTCCATAATTTAGATACTCTAGTTCTTATCTTTTATCCTCCAACGCCGTTGCTTATTCTCACACCGGAGGTGTCGCGAGTCCAAACCCACCTTTCGACATTGTTTTGCAGAGTCCCAACCACCAGTTACACCGCTTTCCAGGCGTGGGGACGGCGGAGGAGACACCGGATCGGAATCTAGAGTTATCACCCTCTAAACTCGTGTGGCCTGTGTTGGAGTTCCTGGTGTTGGAAAAAGTTTCTAAACAAATTCATAGCTTTTGTATATATTTTCTGTACAAGAAAACAATGGAAATACTGGAATGCAAAAGTAGGTTGTTCAAGTTGAATGGGTTCCCCGTGGAGTGGATAAGAAATACAGTGTTTTGGCTACATTTTTATCGATCAAACCCCTGTAAACATGCTGAGATATGAAATAGGGATGGATTAACAGAAACGACTGTAGTTTAGAATATTGTGCACTTAGAGCATCTCCAACCCTGGTCACCTGTTAGCAAAAAATTCTACGTGGCTTCCATTTATACCTAATATGTAAAAAACGGGCTTCTCCAACGCCCCTAGCTGTTAGTAATAATTTTAGATAACAGGTCTTCTATATTTGTTGATCCATTCATGGTCATCTATAATTTTTCACGTCATTGTCTTTCCTTCCTGCTAGTACATCTATACATTTATTCAATTAACTTCATCCTAAATTATTTTAATTATTAAAACTATTTTATTTAATCAAATAACATATATCCTTGTATAAAAAATTTATTTTATTGAATTTAAAAATAATAAAATAACATATTTTAAAATAATAAAGTTATTTAATATACATATTTATACAAAAAATTTATTTTATTGAATTTAGAAAAAGTTTAGTTATGAATTTTATCCACAATAAATAAATAATATCTAAAAATATAATCGTTAGAATTTGAAAAATAATAAAACAACATATCTTTAAATATAACTAACCGTTATAGCTAATACCACTGAAACACACATGCTTACAAGTTCAGCAAATTTTACATAATCATCTATTTTTATAATTTTAGCTAACAATTATGACTATCACCCTCGGAGATGCTCTTAGGGTCATTCAAAAGGCTTGATTGTTACATTCGTGATTCCTCAAGCGCGCCTTGTATCCGACTCAATGTCCCGCCTACTAAGTTTTACTTAATAAAATTAAAGGAAATTACTGAAATAACAAATACAAACACTATACCAAGCTCAAATTATAATATCAATACAGAAATGATGTCCTTTTGAGCTTCCAGATTGTCAAAAAGCGAATACAAAACTACAGTTATGCTCGCTTCTAATCAAAAGTGGGAAGTAACGACGAAACATGCATGACAGAACATATGTTCTTGTCTAAAACATACATTCACTCACACCTCTCTGGCTAGAAAAAGCTACATGCTTCCAGAACATAGGAGGTGACACAAGCTGGCCTAGAGAAACACAGTGGTCTAGATGTAGAGTACATAACAAAGAATATTAAGATGGAAACAAACAGAAATAAGTAGCTTTGCTGCATAGGATCGTACTGATCGAGAAAATGATTGATGACTAGACTTCAAAACAAAACAACTAGAGCCTGTTTGGCCAGGGCTCTTAAGCCGGGCTTAAAGTCATTTTCGACTTTAAGGAAGGCAACTTTTCACCTGCAACTGCAAGGACACAACAACATGGTCATGTAACAAACAAATATGTTCGTCGCATAACTTAAAAAAATGTGGATATCCTCATCCTGTAGAGCTTAAAGAAAAGGAAAAAGAGTACAGACAAATTACTTCTTAATATCATGAATCATGAGCTGGGGAAACACTATAAATAATTAGGTGTCATCAAGCCGTGGGAAAGCAATTAAAAACAAAAATAAACCTCAAGGAAAAATTAGTGATGGTAGTGACTAGTGAGTAGCTTCTTAGCTGAGAAAAATAAATGGGCCTCAAACCTGCAAGCAAATAGAAGAAAAAAAATTGATAACATGGTAGCATTATAGTAAATGGAAGCAGCCTAAGTGCAAGCAAGGAATTAAGAAATCACCAAGCTGGACAAAGAAAGCCAATGAATTTCAGAAATTTCCTGGAGATTAAAAAGAAAAAAGCTGGGGCTGTGAGCCAGTTTTGAGCTATTAATCGCACCTGCGACTCCATGTGGTTCAACAGAATCAACTAAACAAAGTATGTATGGGACCAATGCTACGAGTTAAGGAGATTGAAATGATTACATTTACATCATAATTGTACTTCTCAGAGCCTACACACATCAACCAGAATCCGGCCCAGTCAAGTCAATGTGGAATACATGGGTTAATCCTTCTACATGATTTGATAATATCACAGGTAGCAAGACCTTATCTAGAAATCATATCCATAATCTTCAAGCCTTCAGGGGGCTGGTGCCACAAATTGTATGGATGGACTCAAAATCTGTCGGATAGAATTAAAAATTACTTATTTGCAGAACCAAGTTATCTTGACTTGAACTTTGGAGGATCCACGAGACTTTGAGCAACTTGGTACAACACAATCAACTCAATAAATTTCTAATTCAGCCCCGTAAGGCTTGGACTTATTACAGTAAAAGCCACTACAAACTTGATCTGACTCAACTCTGTCAACTGAGGAATGTTGCTTGATTTAGTACAAAGCGGTGGTACTGGGTGTACAGAGCTACTAGATTCACCCTAGCATACTTTTGGTACGACTCAAATAAGGTTGGAATCTGCAGTAAAGTTGCGAAAGAAGAAGACAAAGACCAGCACAAAAGAAATCAAGAAAATACTTCTCAGAAAAGATAAGTGACGCACTCTTTTGAACAACACTAGAAGTAAAAAACCGGAAAGTACTGTTGCTACCATGGATCAGGAAATTCAATCTTTGCGCCATAAATATTAAGAAAATCTAGACGCAGCCTAGACATCAGTATCTACAGCAAAACTACTTAAAAATTGCAGAAGATAGTGAATGCATCTAAATTTATCTCCACCAAGAGCTAAGAGGAATCGACAAAGTTTGGGTTGTTGGAGAAGCACACATGAGTGTTAAGCCTGCTCCCACTGATGTCATAACCCATGTTCTCCAAATATAGTGACCAATAAACAAACCTAAAAGATTTGATGCTCCAAAGGAAAGGTGTGGAATTGAGATGCTGTGATGCCGATGCTCCAAAGGAAAGGTGTGGAATTGAGATGCTGTGATGCCAAGCAACTTTTAGAGTACATAAAAGGTATGCGAGTATCTGGATAATGCAAAAACTATAAGATTTGGGGAAAAAAAATTAAAAGGAAGTTGCTGGTCAGAATCTGTCGCAACGGCTGCCAGAAAATTAGAAAAAAGCTGCAGGAGTTCAATGCAAAAGAAAAATAAAAATAATAGTGCATCACTGCACTAATGTATGTGCTAATATATACAGGTAAAACACTAAGCCCAGCTGAGCTCTGAGGCATTTTGCAGCAATTGCAGTACAAAAAAAATTTAGCAATTGAGTTCCACCTAGCAAGTTCAAAGATCAGCTAAGCTAGCTTGATAATTTTTGAATGATGTCAGCTTTAATAATAGCTTGATAAACAAACTTGTGTTGTTACTTCCTTTCAAAAAAATAAAATAAATCTGTTAAATCTGTTAATCCTTATTTCCAAAAGAACAATCTACTATGATTAGATTAATGATTTTTCAAACTCATTGATTAGAGAAAAAGCTTCTGTGCAACAATCTGACACCCTCCGTAGGCAACACCACAGACAATTTAATCGACATGAGGAAAATATATAAGATAAGTTGCGCAAAAGGAAAGAAACAATCCCCTTTGGCATAGTTGAGACTGGCAAATCTTTTTAGAGATAATCCAGGAGAAAATGACTTCAGCAAAACAAGTTCAGCTACCAAAAATAGAAGAAAGTTGATAAAGCAAATAAAAAACAACCACCTAACAACAAGCAAAAGATTTCCTAGTAGCTTCAAGAAATGACTGAAGTAGATAGAGTTTCCACAATTCCAGCGTAAACATCCTTATCAACCAGGGCCTCATTCACTTGTTGCGCATTGATCCCGCGTTTTTCAACATCTGCAACAGCACCATCCTTAGTTAGTTTGACTATCACAGCAGCTGCAGTTTCATCAGCAGACAGCTCATGAACTTTAAAACAAGAAAAGTGGTGTTTCGCAGACATACTATCAAGTATATTCATAAGGGACTGGAACGTGAAATTAAGATGGCAGAAAGCAGTGAGTGGTCTTGTAAATATTGGACTTTGGTACGAACATAGATAATTGTATAATGACATTTTAGTAATAGAAAAAATCATAGAAGAAAAGATTAAAGAAACATTTACTTTTTTAGATAATAAAAAATATACTATAGATATAAAAAGGAAGTTCTACTGAAAAGCGAGAAATTTGAACAATATCGAAACTGTTGTATAAGTGTTACACTGGTAAGTGGTAATTATGGTTTAGAAAGTTTAACAGGAACATGATGACATGAGTAAGTATACAATTCCTTTCAACTTGAAACAGATTTTCTGATAGGCCAAGACTTCTCAAATTTCTGATCCCTCAAGAGCTCTCAAGAACATTCTACTCTTACAAAGTAAACAATCATTCAATCAGGATGGTTCTTTGTTGAGAAGTTATGCAGTAATGATTACAATTTATAAGTTAGATTTCAGCGTAAAAGGTTCAGATATAACTACTATTTCATAAACGGGAAAACTCAACACAGGGCACTATAAAATCTGTTTACTTTATTCCTGAGCTAATAGAGTATAAAAAATAGATAACTATTGCTCAAGCTGGGACACAAATTGTGAATCAGTGATAAAAAGCAGGGGACTATTAAATTGATGACTACTTTTGCTCAAGCTGGGACACGAATTGTGAATTTGTGACAGAAAGCAGGGGTCGTTGTGCCACCTACTTTCTTGTGCAATGAAAAACAGGAACGATAATAGATCATCGTGATAACAGAGCATACTTTCATGTGCACAGCATTACTATTAAGCTGCTATGCCTACTGGAGAACTATAGAGGGAAGAAAACCCTAAAATGCTAGTGGCTTCTTCTAATAGAGTGTGCAACACGCATATGATGGTTCAATAATTGACAGTAAATAACACAAGAAAAAATACAAGTTCAATTGATCTCAAGTGATTGCGGGCACCTGTACCATATGTCAAAATTATAATAAATTAAATTTATACCATGATTCACCATTAAGGACCTACTAACATAATGAACAAACAGATCCAAGAGCTTTAAAACAATGAAAGTAAAAAGAATTACTAAGGAAGAGAATGGAAAACAAATAACAATACCAACAACATGAAGTTAGCATATATATTACTTAAAAACATTAACAGTTAAATAACTATCATGCCAGATCCAACAGATAAAAAACAGTAACAAAAATACGAAGGCAACAATCACAGAAAAAGATGTCATCTTCCTCTTGATGACATATTCTAAACAAAATGCATCATAAATATTAATACCTCATCCACGAAGATTTTTGCGAATAAGACTGGTCACAGTTTTGGCTTGCTTACTGATCACATGGGCCCTCATGGCATACAGTTGATGCTCCATCACATGAATAGCTTTCCACTTATCCTCCAGTTCTCTTGCCTTCTCTTCCCCCATCCCACTTATCATAACCCTAACATATTCCTTTAAGGGCTCTACCCGCAGTGAAAACAATGTAGCTGCCTCGGATTCGATTGAGGCACACAAGCATGGATACAATAACCAAAAATCTTGTGGCACTTCCTCCTCACTCTCCATAATTGTATCCCTAATCTCCTCTTGCACTAAATGCTCCCTGCTTGTGACTGATTCAGCTAGAGTACTAGTATTACCAGCTACATTCTCATCCATCTTATCATTCCCGTCAGTAACAGTCACTTCACTACCCCAAATCTTCTTCGAAAGCTCGAACAACTCACCATCATGTGGCTTCGAAAACACAGGCTCCTCACCAGTCTTCCATTTATCCGCATTTGTCTTAAACTTGTTCTTCAACCTCCTAATCTTCTCATAAAACTGACTTTTCGTAAGATTAACCGAAAACGAAGCTTTCACATACTCATAAAAAGTAGCCACATTCGAATTCACATCCTCACCCGTCTCCGCCTTATAATCAAAAATCCCATCCAATAACTTAACCTCATCTTCCTTGCTCCACTTAAAAATACTCTTCTTCTCCTCAACTTGACCACTCTCATCATCCCCACTAGTCCCTCTCTTACTCTTCGAACCACTTTCGACTATCCCAACAATCTGTCCCTCCCCATTAGAAACCTTACTCTTCGAACCCTTTTCGACTTTCCCAAAACTCTGTCCCTCCCCATTTGAAACCTTATTCTTCTTACTTCTCACAACATTCTCAACCTCTGCATGCCGCTTACTATTCCCCCCATTAACTTTCCCAGGTTTTTGATTTTTTGATACAGCCTTAGTAGCCTTATCAGTCTCCTCAGGGCGCTTGACACTGGACATAACCCTGGCTGGTTTTGAAGTAGAATTTTTCGGTTCAGGAGACATGGAAACAGGTTTCGAACCAATAGGCTTGAACTGCAACAGGGGAGTTCAAGAATATTTAACAGCTAGGGTTTTTCAGGTTTTGTTTGGGGAATGCAATGGTCACAGGCTCGCACCACATTTTGTTATTTATATTGCTCATCACACAATGCTAAAAAAGTGCATAATTGACATTATACTCCATTTTAATGCATTCCTATCCTATGTTAATTGATTGAAGAAGTTTATAGAGTTTTAAATTCGTAAATTTTTTATTCGATTTTGTCTGATTCCATAAATATTTGATATTTTAAGAGTTATTATAAGAATCAAATCTTAATCTTTTTATTTTAAGATCGGATTTTATTTTTAATTTAGCATTTGTGATATGTGATTTTCTGTATAGTACATTTAAAAAAAAATTATATTTATATCTTTATATCTTTTTATCTATCTATCCATCTATTTTATTTTGTTTTATTTATTTTTTATATATATAAAGGAAAATTCCAAGGAATTCTAGAATCGCTCGATTCATATTTTTCTAATTTTCTAGAGCTCCTATATTTTAAATAATTAAAAATAAACTTCCTTCTTTAGGCCCAATTTTTTAGTTTATTTATATATATAAAGGAAAATTCACAGGAATTCTAGAATCGCTCGATTCATATTTTTCTAATTTTTTAGAGCTCCTATATTTTAAATAATTAAAAATAAATTTCCTTCTTTAGGCCCAATTTTTTAGAAAATAAACCGGAACTTCCTTTTTTAACATTAACACTAATATCTTCGAAATAGAAAAGATTTTCGAATCTTAATCTTTACCTTGGAATAAAATTACATTACATATTCAAAATAGAAAATATATTCGAATAACAAAAAACGTGTACTATATAAATCATAATATTTTATCTTGATCCTAAAAGTAACCCATGTCAACTCAGTCTTTAAAATTATATTCATATTTATAAAGATTTATGTTCTTCCTTCATGATTTCTGTTAATCTTATCGATTCTGAAGCTTATATTCGTGCAATGTTACATGATCTGATTTTTAACTCAAATTTGGTTAAATTTGCAGGTCAGCAATTCAATTTCTTCCATCATACTTTAATTATATTTTTATTTATGTTTATATCATGATTTACTTTGATTTTGAAGATTGTATTAACAATTTGCTCTGATCTCGATGATAATGTTAATGGAATGGGTTATTTTTAGTATCAACGATGTCTACCTTACATATGTTTCTCCTATAATTTATAGTACTAATTGATTTTTGTTTGATATGCAGGTTTCAAGAGATTACTATGAGTGAGTACATACTAAGTACAAATAACTCGATCACTATTCAACTTATATTAAGCACAATATCTTTATCTTTATTTTTATATTTTATATATCAATCTATCTATCTATTATATAAAGAAAATTCCCCGGAATTTGGTGGAGCTCTAGAATCCCTCGATTCATATTTTTCTAATTTTCTAGAGCTCCTCGCCAAGTTTATAACTCTTTTTTTGCTTTTGTTTACTTATGTCTACATCTATTTTCTTTTAGTGGTTTTTATTATTATTATTTTGTTAAATTCTTAATATACATGACTATGTGTGTGCGCCACTGATTTTTTGTGATTTTCAGGTTCTTTTTTTTGTTGGTTTTAAGGTTTGAATTTACTGATTTAATATTTGGTTTTTCCTTTTTATTTTTAAATTTATGATTTGTTATGATTTTAGTTATAATTATGGATTATTAATAGCCATTGGTTGTTCTTTACTTTGGCTTTTTGTATTTTTTTTGTTAGTAATCTCGGTACAGAAACACCTGATAATATGGACAAGAATTATGAGATCTTTCTCTATTTTAAAAAGTAGATAAACTTGACACAAAAGATTTGAACTTTTATCATTCTCTCTTTACTTATTTATTGTTAATATTTAGTTTGTCGTTATTATCTTCTCATTGTTCTTGATCATAATATTTCAACGTCTTTTTTAATTAATTCAATCAAATCTGCTTTTTTATTTATATGTATTTATTACAACGGGTGTCGGCCTAAAAAAACGTGACACAAAATCGATGTAAAAAGTAAGTATATAGTTTATTTTGTTGTCTATATATTGTGTGACGCCCCCAAATCTGAGGTCAAAGATTCAGGTCGTCACATCATCATCCAACTATATCATACCTGTATTAACTTTACAACTCAACAATACATCCATCCATACCTCAATCTTACACACAATCAAGTTAGAGCCTCAGAAACGATAACCAAAAGTAACACTAAATATTACAATTCATCTGTACAATCCAGAGTCTTACGCAATTCCACTTATACAACTACACTTGAAGACAAGTCTTACTATTACAGTTGAACACCTATCAGACTACTCTGTAGTATTTATCAGGGACTAAATCATCTCCGGGTAATTCTTCTACTCCTCTTCTGCTGGTGCGGAGTTAATCGGCCAAATTCTTCCCTTTCTGAAAAGTTTTTATAAAGCAAGAATGAGCTACATAATGCTCAGCAAGTTCACTATTTTGTAAAATAATAATGTGGTTTATTTCGAAAACATTCCCAACTATATGGGTATATATCTCAGATTTCAAAACATAATTGGACAATGTATGTGCCCGAGTTTGAATAAAACATCTATACTCACTAAGGAGCTTTAGGATAACATATGAACCCCTTATAAGGTTCCCATTTCAATATATCTCAAGTTTGAAAATATATACATATTAATATATCATTTTCGGCAAAACACTCTACGATTAACATACTGTACAGGGAATACATCATTGCAAACCTCTATCCTTCCATTAGCTTAGAAGGTTTCTCATACAAAAACATTTCATTCTTTGAAACAATTGCAAGAGTGCACTAACACGTGCCAATATTTATAGAAAATCTTGCAGTTCCAGATACTGCACGATGTCAATATTTTCTCATAAAAAACCACACTATCGGCAACTTGGCACTTAGGCCCAAGAAGCAGTGTTTGAGTATTTTTCCAAAGTGGAGGATGGGACTGGAAGAAAACATAAAAACCTGACAAGGATTGACGATGATCAGTCGCCACATCCAAGTCCAATAATCCGCGGGTCTTCTCTACTAGTAGAAGGATAGAAACTACATCCGTAACTACCCTTGGGTGAAAACTACATCCGTAATCACCCTCGATGAAAACTACATCCGTAATCATCCTTCGGCAACACCTGGGCCGGAATAATAATTGATGGACCGCCTGGCTCACGGCCGCTTACACATCCCGGGAATCGTTCGTCAACGATTCCCACACCTGCCAGAGTCCCCTTTTTCTTTTCTTTTCAAAAATCATTTTGATAGAAAATTCGAGTAGTTGAAGTTCGACCTCAGTCGACCGATAATTCTTGAAAAACGTACAAGAAGCAAAACCTGACCGGGGGTTTTCGAAAATGTTTTGAGTTCGAAAGAGTTCGAGTTTGAAAGTATTAAAGGTATCTTGGATTAGCTTTGTTTTTAAAATAGTGAACAATAATTATTAAATGATATTTTAAGATTTAATATTAATAATTAATAAAATAATTATTTAATAAATAAACTTTTAATCCAAGATAGGGTTTCGAGTATTTACGAAGATATAATAATAGTTATTTGAATATACGATACCACCCGAATGCCCCTTCGGGTTTTCGCAATATAGATACGATATAATAATATACCGCTCCCCGGTCAATAGTATATACGGACCGCTACGACCTCTATTGCTAGAGTCGTTGTCCGAAGAAAACATTTCAATCTAAGTTCAAGGGGTAAAAGCATACATGTACTTGTTCAATCTCAATTGCATCAATACTTCGATAAACATAGCATTTGATATAATTTGAAAACTACAAACACAATAGTGAAAATCCTTGTATAGGGATAAGTTTTGAAAAGTAAACTTGCCTTGGTTTGGTTGGGGTGGTCGAGCGTGCGAATTCGAACGATCTATACATAAACAATAATCGTTCGTTAGTACCTTAACAATTTCTCTCTAATTACGGGGTTTTAAGGGGGTACGAAATTAACTTAACGACTTCGTCTTATGACTCCCTAGCCCCACTATAGGTCCATGACATCACTCGTTTACGCTCGTCACTTACTCGACTTAATTTAGTTACCACGTTCGAACCATAACCATTAACCCTAGAATAATGTTCCACTAATCGACCTTTTTCCATTGCGCGAATTTTACTCTAGCATTTTTATAAACTCCAAAAATTCATATTTTAATCCAATTCTTTTTGGGTAGCCTTCCCCACTGTATTTCATAGCTTCTCTAATTTTTCCATGATCCCAAATAATTTTTAAGGTGTTTAAACAAGGTTCACAAGGGGGTCACTTTATGCAGTCCATAGTCCAGAAACAAAATTCACTCCTCCGGCCATAACTAAAAATCCACACATCACCTAGCTATGAATCTTACATATCCAGAAACTACATTCAATTATCTTTCCATCAATATAAGGTAGGACATCAGGGGACATCATTTGGGTGTTCAAAATCGTGCCACAACACAGGTCAAAGTTCCTGGATAAAATCAGCAAGCTCAAATCACTTAGATCAACCATTTATCATGCTTCCATAACATAAACACCACTTAAAACACTTAGATCATGACTCATAACACTCATGGAGATATATATGTTCACCATAGTCATAAAATTCACCATCTCAACATCAAAACCTAAGATCCATGTTATCCATCACATATACAACCAAGATTAGCTCTTAAACACATGGATCTACTACCAATCATTATAAATATTACATAACCAAGAGGGTTTGTGATTTTATACCTTCTTGAGCTCCTAGTGGCCTTGGGTAAGCTTCTCACAACTCAACAACACCTTAGATGGTCTCCTACAACACTTATAATGCAAGATCTAAAGGAAAAACAAATTTGGTTACTATTCATCCAAACTTTAACAATTTATATCTTGGAATTGGATGGATGAAATGAAGTGAAATTGCTAGCATACCTTGATTAGATGATGTAGATGACCTAGGAATTATGGTATGAATTATGAGTGATGAGAAGTGGGAGAAAGAATTTTTCTTCCTCACTTTTTAAGCTTGGCCGAGAGCAATATCAAGGGGGGGGGGAGAGAGTTTGATTTTCTTTTTGTGTTTGTGTGGTTGTGTGTTTGATTGGGTGATACATATAAGTTGTATGTACAAGCATGGTACACTAGGTATGGCTATAGGTATGGCTCTCATGTACTCTTGTCTCCACTTTTGAAAAAGTAATGCAACTAAACACTATTCACTTCCAATGGCCAACTAGCTTGCTAGGTTTTCTAACTACTTGGTTGCATGGGCTTGCATGCAATGCTACTCCTTGTATTATTATTCTCCCACCAATGCTTATTATCTAATCTTTAATTCGTATCGTATCTTAATTAATCTCTCGTAATAATATTTTGTCGCGTAGAGATTTCCCATATAACTCCTTAAGTACTTATTGTGTAAATTCCTCGAATGTCCAAAATTCCTCGTCATAATTCTTAATAAATCCTTTAATATTCTAACCATTCTCAAATTCCAACTTTTATAAATCTCACTAACAATAAGGCTCTTGCCTTCACAATCTCCCTTTTTATCTCACATAATGAATACAACAACACAGTTTCTCAGACAATCAATTCTATTAATCACAGGGATGACCAGAAAGGTTCCATATTGACATTGTCACAAGATATTAAATAAAATAAAATATTACCAAAAATTAGGGTTCTTACAGCCTCCCCTCCTTAAAAGGATTCCGTCCCGGAATCAGGTTGAAAACAGTTGGGGGTGCTTTTCACGCATCGCGCTCTCTAGTTCCCGTGTTGATTCTTCGACATCCTTGTTCCTCCCCAAAACTCTCACTAGTTTGACAACCTTGTTCCTCAGCACCTGTTCTTTTCTATCCATGATTTCTACGGGTTGCTCCACATATGTTAAGTCTGGTTGCAGATCCACTTGATCATATTCTATCACGTGTCGGAAGTCGGCATGGTAGGGTCGTAGCATGGACATATGGAACACATTATGCACTTGCTGCAGGCTCGGGGGTAAAGCCAATTCAGAGGCTAACTTTCCAACTCGTCTCAAGATCTCAAAAGGTCCAATAAATCTGGGGGCATTCCTATACTCGCATGGTAACTGTTGTTGTAGGAAAATTCGATCAACGGCAAGTGGTCATCCCAACTTCCCTTAAAATCGATGGCACATAATCTCAACATGTCCTCTATGGTCTGGATGGTTCTCTCGCTCTGTCCGTCTGATTGGGGGTGGTATGCAGTACTCATGTCTAACTTGATCCCTACACGATCCTGAAAACTCCTCTAGAAATTGGAGTTGAACCTTGGGTCTCTACCAGATACAATGCTCACAGGAACCCCATGCCTTACCACGATCTCCTTAGATATCTCATGAAATTTGACCATTCGAAATGATGGGCTTCGTAAAAAAAAAACTAATGACTTTTACATACACTCGTCTGCACCGTAGAGAAGTAATATCAATTCGAAATCTTTATTTAATAATTCGTACATATCGTGATTGCAAAAATTTCTCATCCACCCATAAAATTACTATTCATCCAGGTTTCGAATATTCACGAAAATTAGGGTTATTGCAGTCTCCTCTCCTAAAAGGATTCTATCTTAAGAACCTAAGGAAGATAGTTGTGGATACAATTCCAACTTTCCCCTTTCCAACTCTCAAGTTGACACTTCAACCCTTTTGTTCTCTCACCTTGGTCTCACCAACGCTTTAATGTTGTTCCTCAACGCATACTCTCCTCGACCTGTATTCCTTATCGGTTGTTCTATGATTGAAAATTTCCATCCCACTACTTACACGTTCCTCTTCTACCTTGTTCATAGTATCCGTGTTGAGTTCTTGTATCGTTGGCCCGTGAATACTTTGTGGTCGTGTTTTGTAATCCGAGACAACGTCAATACGCACGGTATTCCTCATATTCCTTCGCTTGATTAGCAGGCATGTGTTGCCTCCCGTTAACCGTTACCACTTGCCATAGATACTGTATAGTCTTCGGTATACGTCGAACCAGTTCAGCTACTATGTCCCTCGTTCATTGACTTCTTCGTAACGCAAGAGAAGCGAAACTTCTTCTTTCATAGTGCGCTCTACAGGAGACGTCCTTACGTTCGCATGGCGATGATCGTGATAACAACATTCATTTCATGGATAAGTTTTTTTTTTTTTTTTTTTTTTCTCGACTGCCCCGTGAAACCTAAGGCACGACACTAAATATAAATTCGATCGTCTGGACAATTCTTCTTCCCTGTCCGTCAGCCACAGATCAAATTTGTACCTACGCTTAATCTCTTGTTAAATATACATGAAAGCACCTCCAGCCTTCGAGATTTAACCTTAAGTTTTTTTTATCTGACGTACTCGCTGCAGAAGTTTTATATTGCACCACCATCTCTTCCGTATATAAATCGATAATCTTCTAAATGGAAAGTCTCTCGTAGGTAAGTCACTTGGTTCAGCAATTATAAATCAACTAGGGCCATCTCTTGGGTCGGTCTTTGGCGACCTACTTATGAAATTCATTATAATTCTGCCCACGTTCAAGATTTTCTACAGGCGGAATTAATCCACTAGATCTCTATCATTCTGCTTTTAACATGTTGCGTTTGTACTTAATAGTTTGCCAAACATTCCCTTAATTCTCTATACATCTTTGTCCTTCCCCATAATTTAGTCATTTTCCTCTAACATTATTCTTTATCGTATATACTATATTTTCTTGGTCAATACTAACTAAATTCCAATTTCGAATAATCCCTTCTATAGGTATCGGCCACCACACTGGCCTTTCCTGGGTAATAACAAATTTCTCCATCACACTCTCTGCTCCCTTTCGTCACCTTCTCTTTCTTATGTTTAGTTCTAGTATGAAGATATACTTATGGCACTTGTGGAAAAATTTCACACTTTTCTCATAAAGTTAACGTCTCAGTTTTATGCGTGAACGCTATCATGACTAATCCCCGACTCACGGTTAGTACATCCTATCCCGTATCATTTATGTTGTTTAGAAGTATAGGCTATCATCCCCTTTCTACTGCATCAGCACACCTCTTAAACTCTTGAAAGACGCATCATCGTGACTCTCAAAGTCCTCTTTTTATCATCAAGTATAGTTAACAACGAGGTTGTTGCTAATATCTCATTTCATTCCAAAACTTTGTTCATTAATCCATAAAGGCTTCTGACTCATTAGTCCACTCAAACAATACTACCATAATTTTATAAAGTTTATATTAGTGTGAAATGCCAACTTTGGCATAGTACAGAGGTCGATCTGGAGTTGGTGAAATTAACCCGCTTTTCAACCTTATCTTTGAAAAACAACTACGCGTTATAACTCGTCAACAATTCCTACATCTCCGGTTAGAGGTATCGATTCTCGATGGTATATGTAAGATGTCATACGCTCATCCTCTTTCACAACTGGCACCAATCAGACTGAGGCCGGCATGCTACTGCGATTCCCAATAAACTTGATTAGGTGGTAATCTCGAAAGATCATTGGCATATCTCCATACATCCATTTGCTATTAGGGGCCTTTTAAACTTCATGTCTCTCTATGTGCCTCAATCCCTTTAAGCTAAGTAAAGCTTCACATTCTTGCCACGATATTTCTTCCTTTCTTGTCCATCTCACTTCCATGTTAGTTTCCTCTAAGGATATGTCTTACATCGCAATCGATTTGCAATTCTTGGATCAGGAAAAGGCTTGGTAACTCCAGAATTCATTAATATAACATCCTGACAACGATTGGTAGGAGCGTACTCCCAACCACCTCATCATTTCTTATAACCTTCCTCAAACTAATATTAAAGGCCCTGTGGTATGCCCCGACATGTTATTCCCATTTTAAATAATTAGGCATAACGCTCTGGCTGCACAATTACAACATTTGGTTTTTGATCTCATATTGGTGCAACGGTTCACAATTGTACCTCCCGTTCACCTTAGAGTAATCACTTTTGAAAGGAATGGTTTCAAAATAACAAGGTCCAATAGATAATTTCAATACGAATCCCACATTGGATGTTCCAAGAATGTTGATGGTTCCAAATACTAGGAGTCTCGATTTTCGGAGATGTAAGGATGGACAAAAAGAATACAACAAGGTTTATTCCTTCATGTCCTGATAATTTTGTAATATGATATCATAGAGAATGTTGCACGAGGGCAATGATTGTTGGATACAAAAGTCATAAAGACGATCTTTATACAATTCTTACATCTGGTGAATACTTTTCCTCTTGAAAAATAGAGGATCTAAAAAGTCCCATTGATAAAGGTCAACCGATCGAAAGAAATTCCACTCTATGACGATAAAAATGAAGCAGTTATCATTCAAGTAATCTATGGTTTCAAATGAATCTTCATTATATGAATGAAAGAACAGAATATTCAAGTGACATAAAGTCTGATACAAAGATGGGTAGAATTCAAGTTGAGTGGACGACCTCACTAGGTCTCAATCAAGTCATTCGTCAAAACTTTCATCATCATACTTTACCACATGCAAAATGCATTGCGGAATTGCTGAATGAATTAAATTGGGAGTTGGACCAGTGAAACAATAACTAGTCCTTTTTAAGAAACACTAGCAACTCGCTAGACAAAATTTGCTAGTTCGCCTGTTTGAGACATCACCACTAGCTAGGACAATTAGCTAGGTGTTCTTCACAACATTACAATTTTGACTAGTTAGAACAATTAACTAGTCATTCGTATTGACATATCGACTAGCCAGTTTCAATTGGCTAGAACGGAATTTCAATATCGTAGCCACTGAAGAAACTTTAAGCTACTCGGACAACGAATGGAAATAAGAAGTTATTAAGTTTGAAGAAGAAAACTATAAAATCTGAAGAGAATGTTCTAGGTATCGGAACAATCGATAACCTCTCATCAAATATTACTTATCAGTGAAACGGTCCACCCAAGGGTGCCTCCGTACACATGCTTTATCAGATCCTACAATAGAATTAAATTCGGAATACCAATATCAAAATGATATCCTTACTATGATTTCAATGTACGATGTACAATCTCATCTTGAATAGAAGAAAAGAATTCATGAGGGATGTCTGGACATTAGATCATCCATGTCCTCGGTAATTTGTTAAATATTTATGAGCTCAACTGAAGAGTGCAAGTATGAAAGAAGCAATCAAATATCAATATTCGTTAAGTAATATTCGTTGATTAATTAAGGAAATATTTGTTGAACATTCGATGGATAATTGAAAGAAAGTGTAAATAGGCCTGAGCCGAACAAGATCATCATAAATTTTTGAATAGAATGTTCAAGGATCAAATAAAATTACTTCGGATAAGTCCTGCTTTAGGGAAAGTATATCACTGGTTGTTATTCCACAAGTTTGAAGTAGAAATCTAGAAGGGTTACCTGATATAAACTAATCGAGGTAACATGGTTAGTGAACAGTTTAAAATGAAGTAGTGCACCAGCCGGTAGTTACCAAAATAAGTTAATAATCATTCGTGCACCTCATTATCACCATTATGAGGGTAACTCCATCTCTTCGTCTTCGTAATACAAGACACCAACTAGCGCGTCTCTCAATCATCATCTTACAGTCATTTATCCAGTTAGGGTTTCACAAATATATCTGTCATTTCCGTGCTTTATATTGAAGGCCAAGCTTCACATCATTCCGAGGACACCTGCTAGGTCCATAGGGTCCTACTTCGTGCCTTCCGACATGAATCACAAGTGGCCAGTTCCCCCTGGGAACAGATCAAAGAGATCTCTCAGGGATCTCAATGCAGTCCATAGGTTCAGTGGCGGTGTGTGTGCACGTGAACATACGTTACCAACAATATATAGGTTTACAAGTATATATGCGTAGTCTCTGCTAAAATTTCTATCAAAGAATTCCAGTATAGACTCACTGGTCTCTTCTTTTGGTAGACTCTGAGATCACTGTATCGCTCGTTGCAACCATATTCAACTTCACTAGAGTCGCTTTGTTAATTCTACTTGTTTGTTCTCTAAGTTGAACTACCATGCTCTAGAGTCCGAATCATGCATGGAATTATCTATCGCGCTCGTCTTATGATAACATTCTCGTATAACACATGTAAAATTCGCCATCAAGGGTAATGGAATCCACAACAACATAGTGACCGACCTTCAGGGAAACCCGTTACTTATCGAAAATCGGATCTTATAACCAAAGTAAAAGACTTTCATTAATCCAAGTACTAAGTACTCCTAATTATGTAGGGAAGTCCAAACTTCTTGATTCTTAAAATGCCGCCTCCTAAACTGTGGAGGAATATGGGCCACAAGATTTATGCCAGCCTAGTCATCTGATCATATTTGCAATATCGCCTCTACCTCAGCTGCTCTCGAGATTTCGCTCTGCTTCCTATGTCATTACCTATGATAGGTCATGTACGACTCTCAAATCTCCATTCATCATTCTGAAGGTCTCTAGGGATTCTATCGACCCTAGAATAATATCTTCAGTAACACTCCAGTCCATTCTACTCACCGGTACCTCTTCCGGTAGTCCAATCATAAGTTTACTACGATCTCTTAAGTCATTCCCCTACTTAGACTTAACCCTCAACACTCTCGTTTCTGAGTACTGTAACTTATCTCTCTGATACCATTTCTGTGACGCCCCCAAATCTGAGGTCAAAGATTCAGGTCGTCACATCATCATCCAACTATATCATACCTGTATTAACTTTACAACTCAACAATACATCCATCCATACCTCAATCTTACACACAATCAAGTTAGAGCCTCAGAAACGATAACCAAAAGTAACACTAAATATTACAATTCATCTGTACAATCCAGAGTCTTACGCAATTCCACTTATACAACTACACTTGAAGACAAGTCTTACTATTATAGTTGAACACCTATCAGACTACTCTGTAGTATTTATCAGGGACTAAATCATCTCCGGGTAATTCTTCTACTCCTCTTCTGCTGGTGCGGAGTTAATCGGCCAAATTCTTCCCTTTCTGAAAAGTTTTTATAAAGCAAGAATGAGCTACATAATGCTCAGCAAGTTCACTATTTTGTAAAATAATAATGTGGTTTATTTCGAAAACATTCCCAACTATATGGGTATATATCTCAGATTTCAAAACATAATTGGACAATGTATGTGCCCGAGTTTGAATAAAACATCTATACTCACTAAGGAGCTTTAGGATAACATATGAACCCCTTATAAGGTTCCCATTTCAATATATCTCAAGTTTGAAAATATATACATATTAATATATCATTTTCGGCAAAACACTCTACGATTAACATACTGTACAGGGAATACATCATTGCAAACCTCTATCCTTCCATTAGCTTAGAAGGTTTCTCATACAAAAACATTTCATTCTTTGAAACAATTGCAAGAGTGCACTAACACGTGCCAATCTTTATAGAAAATCTTGCAGTTCCAGATACTGCACGATGTCAATATTTTCTCATCAAAAACCACACTATCGGCAACTTGGCACTTAGGCCCAAGAAGCAGTGTTTGAGTATTTTTCCAAAGTGGAGGATGGGACTGGAAGAAAACATAAAAACCTGACAAGGATTGACGATGATCAGTCGCCACATCCAAGTCCAATAATCCGCGGGTCTTCTCTACTAGTAGAAGGATAGAAACTACATCCGTAACTACCCTTGGGTGAAAACTACATCCGTAATCACCCTCGATGAAAACTACATCCGTAATCATCCTTCGGCAACACCTGGGCCGGAATAATAATTGATGGACCGCCTGGCTCACGGCCGCTTACACATCCCGGGAATCGTTCGTCAACGATTCCCACACCTGCCAGAGTCCCCTTTTTCTTTTCTTTTCAAAAATCATTTTGATAGAAAATTCGAGTAGTTGAAGTTCGACCTCAGTCGACCGATAATTCTTGAAAAACGTACAAGAAGCAAAACCTGACCGGGGGTTTTCGAAAATGTTTTGAGTTCGAAAGAGTTCGAGTTTGAAAGTATTAAAGGTATCTTGGATTAGCTTTGTTTTTAAAATAGTGAACAATAATTATTAAATGATATTTTAAGATTTAATATTAATAATTAATAAAATAATTATTTAATAAATAAACTTTTAATCCAAGATAGGGTTTCGAGTATTTACGAAGATATAATAATAGTTATTTGAATATACGATACCACCCGAATGCCCCTTCGGGTTTTCGCAATATAGATACGATATAATAATATACCGCTCCCCGGTCAATAGTATATACGGACCGCTACGACCTCTATTGCTAGAGTCGTTGTCCGAAGAAAACATTTCAATCTAAGTTCAAGGGGTAAAAGCATACATGTACTTGTTCAATCTCAATTGCATCAATACTTCGATAAACATAGCATTTGATATAATTTGAAAACTACAAACACAATAGTGAAAATCCTTGTATAGGGATAAGTTTTGAAAAGTAAACTTGCCTTGGTTTGGTTGGGGTGGTCGAGCGTGCGAATTCGAACGATCTATACATAAACAATAATCGTTCGTTAGTACCTTAACAATTTCTCTCTAATTACGGGGTTTTAAGGGGGTACGAAATTAACTTAACGACTTCGTCTTATGACTCCCTAGCCCCACTATAGGTCCATGACATCACTCGTTTACGCTCGTCACTTACTCGACTTAATTTAGTTACCACGTTCGAACCATAACCATTAACCCTAGAATAATGTTCCACTAATCGACCTTTTTCCATTGCGCGAATTTTACTCTAGCATTTTTATAAACTCCAAAAATTCATATTTTAATCCAATTCTTTTTGGGTAGCCTTCCCCACTGTATTTCATAGCTTCTCTAATTTTTCCATGATCCCAAATAATTTTTAAGGTGTTTAAACAAGGTTCACAAGGGGGTCACTTTATGCAGTCCATAGTCCAGAAACAAAATTCACTCCTCCGGCCATAACTAAAAATCCACACATCACCTAGCTATGAATCTTACATATCCAGAAACTACATTCAATTATCTTTCCATCAATATAAGGTAGGACATCAGGGGACATCATTTGGGTGTTCAAAATCGTGCCACAACACAGGTCAAAGTTCCTGGATAAAATCAGCAAGCTCAAATCACTTAGATCAACCATTTATCATGCTTCCATAACATAAACACCACTTAAAACACTTAGATCATGACTCATAACACTCATGGAGATATATATGTTCACCATAGTCATAAAATTCACCATCTCAACATCAAAACCTAAGATCCATGTTATCCATCACATATACAACCAAGATTAGCTCTTAAACACATGGATCTACTACCAATCATTATAAATATTACATAACCAAGAGGGTTTGTGATTTTATACCTTCTTGAGCTCCTAGTGGCCTTGGGTAAGCTTCTCACAACTCAACAACACCTTAGATGGTCTCCTACAACACTTATAATGCAAGATCTAAAGGAAAAACAAATTTGGTTACTATTCATCCAAACTTTAACAATTTATATCTTGGAATTGGATGGATGAAATGAAGTGAAATTGCTAGCATACCTTGATTAGATGATGTAGATGACCTAGGAATTATGGTATGAATTATGAGTGATGAGAAGTGGGAGAAAGAATTTTTCTTCCTCACTTTTTAAGCTTGGCCGAGAGCAATATCAAGGGGGGGGGAGAGAGTTTGATTTTCTTTTTGTGTTTGTGTGGTTGTGTGTTTGATTGGGTGATACATATAAGTTGTATGTACAAGCATGGTACACTAGGTATGGCTATAGGTATGGCTCTCATGTACTCTTGTCTCCACTTTTGAAAAAGTAATGCAACTAAACACTATTCATCTTCCAATGGCCAACTAGCTTGCTAGGTTTTCTAACTACTTGGTTGCATGGGCTTGCATGCAATGCTACTCCTTGTATTATTATTCTCCCACCAATGCTTATTATCTAATCTTTAATTCGTATCGTATCTTAATTAATCTCTCGTAATAATATTTTGTCGCGTAGAGATTTCCCCTATAACTCCTTAAGTACTTATTGTGTAAATTCCTCGAATGTCCAAAATTCCTCGTCATAATTCTTAATAAATCCTTTAATATTCTAACCATTCTCAAATTCCAACTTTTATAAATCTCACTAACAATAAGGCTCTTGCCTTCACAATCTCCCTTTTTATCTCACATAATGAATACAACAACACAGTTTCTCAGACAATCAATTCTATTAATCACAGGGATGACCAGAAAGGTTCCATATTGACATTGTCACAAGATATTAAATAAAATAAAATATTACCAAAAATTAGGGTTCTTACATATTGTGTTCGCTAATTTAATTATATATATTTTCTTTTTGATTTCTTTCTCAGATAGTCTACAATTTGAAAATTTTTAAAAAAATTACAAGGTTGCCGCGAAACACGACTAATATGTGTTTATTATAACGGGTGTCGTCCTAAGAAAATGTGATACAAAATCGATGTAAAAAATAAGTATATAGTTTATTTTTTGTCTATATATATATATTAAAATTTGTACAATATTGTGTTCATTAATTTATTTATAAATATTTTCTTTTCAATTTTTTTCTTAAATTTATATTTTGAATTTTTAAAAATAATATAAAATCAAAAATTTAAAAATAATTTTTAAAAATAATATGAAATCATAAATTTAAAAATAATTTTTAAAGGTCACCGCGAAGCGCGGCTTAGTCAACTAGTTATTATATAAAAGACAATCCTAAGAGTTCCGAAATCGATTGAATACTATTTATAAAATCAAAACTTTCTTCTTTAATTCATTTTTTAGAAAAAAATCAAAACTTCTTTTTTTAACGTTAACATTAACATCTTCGAAATATAAAATGTTTTTTTTCTAAATTATCATAAGATAGGTTATTTTTAAGTTTCTAAATTATCTCAATTCTCAAATATAATATATGCAATCAAGGAAATAATTGATGTTATTAATAGCAAGTCTCACCTTAAAATTTTATTATAGTTAGGATATAAAAAAAAAGTTCTAGCTTTATTTTACAACAGTATCTCCCAATTCTAATTGAATCATAAGAAAATTTCATCGGCGTGCAAACCGAAATCAAAGTCAAAGAGGATTTTAGTTTTTAAATTCTTATTATTGTGGACGCTTAGTATTACTATTATAACGCCCTAGAAAATGAGAAAATGCCCAAAATGCCTAGATTTGAGCTTCTAAGGCCCGAAATGATGATTTCCGGAAACATGGCCCTAATTACCCACGCATCCCGCATTCTCAGAATGCGTGTCCTACGATACGCATCCGTAGAATGCGTATCAGGGGTTACGCATTCTGAGAATGCGTGATGACGTCATCTTCGTCACTTTCACACAAATGTCGTCGGCGTTCTCTCGAGCTCGAAATCGCCTGAAAATCTCCTTCGTTCGTACTTGACAATACGACAACCTCCATAAAAACTGAGTACAGCAAAGGGATGCTCAGACCTTCCTCTACCTTTTAACATCTTCGTTTGTTGATTCTTGTCCCAGAAGGGACTTGTACGAACAGATCAGAGAAAGTAATCGGAAAAACCCTTTGATTTGGGTCTTTTCAATCCGTCAAAAAAAACAAAAAACGAAGAACATAGGATTGTAGAGGAGGATAAGACGGTGAATTTGGTATATAGAATTGTATTGTTCGATGCTTGTAAATCACGAACGATTTGGTCAAAGTTTTCAGGCGAATAAATGACGTCGGCGGTGCTTGGAGAAGGTGAACAGTAACTTGGTATACACATTTTGGACATGCGTATCTTGAGATACGCATGCTCAAAATGCGCATGCCAAGTTACTGTTCACCGAGATCAGATGCAGTTTATGAAGTATACTCCGATGGCAAATGCGTGTCCGGATACTCCTTCCTCAAATGCGTATCCGGTCGGTATTTAGGGCCATGCAGATTGGATATGGGCATATCGGGCCATTGTTTCCCAAATATGGGTAGTTAGGGCCATCACCCCTAGAAAATACCCATATCCGGTGCACTCCGCCCTATCTACCCACGGTCTACGCATTCTCAGAATGCGTAGCCTGGGATACGCATTCTGAGAATGCGTAGACCGTGGGTAGATAGGGCGGAGTTCTCTCTCCCTCTTTGAATCTCTCTCTATTTCTCTTTATCTCTCTCGACATCTCCTTGTTCTGTCTTCCTTGTTTGGACGAGTTCGACTGTGGTGTGGTGTGTGTAGTGAGTCGAGTGGGTGCTGTGTGTGTGTCGATTGTGTGGGTTCAGCCGAGTTATTGTGTGGGTAAGTCCGTGTACTATAGTGTGCTTTATCGAGTCGTGTGGCTGTCGATATATGCTGTTGTTATAACGACTTAGAAAATCGCGTATTTAAAATATCTTATTTAATATTAAATGTGGATTATTATGTGATTATTTGTGAGAAGAGTAATATATGTGATATTGTGTTCATGTGTGTATATGATGATTTATGTGTGTGCCATGTAAATCTGTGTATTTTATTTATTTATTTATTTATATTTTTGAGGATTTAAATGTATTTAAATCATGCATTATTGATCTTCTGAGATTTTTATAAAATCATCAGATTTGTTAAAAAACCGTGAAATCTTTTATGTTATCATCTTTATGATATTTTTTAGTTTTTAAAATTATTGAAAGAATTATTTTGGGTGTTTAAGCATTTTAAAATGATTTTATGAGTTATATTGCATTTAAAAGGTAAAAACTTGTAAAATTCATATTTAATTCATTTTTTATCCTAAAAATATTTTTAAAATACGGGGATGTTTGTAATTTACAAAAACTTTATTTTAGAATTTTTTTAAAATTTATTTCTCTGCTAATATTCTGTTTATTTTCGATTTTTAAAAGCTTATTAAATGGATTTTAAATAATTTTCAGCATTGTAAAAATTTTTGTTTTTGCCCCAGCATTTCTTAATCACAAAACACAACCTCCAGATTGTTCGCGGGCATTCTTGTTGCTTTAATCTCTCGAGCTCTCAACCCTCTCTCTTTCAGCTCTCAAATCTCTCTCTCTCTCCTGATTAATCTCTCTCACTCTTCCCTCTCCCTCCTCATTTCCTCTTCAATACAAAGATGGTGTGTGCGTGTGTATGATATGGGTGTGTGTATAATCGGACCGGGCTGCGGGTTGTGGCTGTCGGTTATGGCTTGTATTCACTCTCCCCTTGTTACCCTGCAGAAGGCTATGGCTGCACGATTGACTCTTGTGAAGAAATATGAATTTTCTGTCTTTGTCTCGGTCCTAGCTGTTGTGGGTGTTCTGGGTTCGTTGCAATTCCGACGAATCACCTCTGTTAATCCTCCTCACTCCCTTGTATGATGTTCGAGCATGCTTCTACTGCTATGTGTGTGTGTGCGTACACTGCTGGGCAACTGTGTGTGTGGTTAAGATGTGCTTCCCCCTCCCCTGTTCTTGATACCGATTGTTGCTGGGTTATGTATACCTGATGCGTGCTTCATTGTTGTGCTGTGTGCGTGATATGTGTAAACGCTGTGCGTATGTGTGTGTGGAGTCAAGACAGTGTGTGGGAGTTGTGGTTAAAGTCTGTGCAGTGTGTGCATTTGTGGTGATTCGCGTGTGTGTGTTTTGTCAAGGGTCGTGTGTGTGCGTGAGGTTGTGTATAACAGTGTGTTGGTGTGTGTGACTACAGCTATGGTGGGTGTGTTCGGGTCCGGGCATAGTAACGTTGCTGGGTTTCGGTTTACATTATTGCTATTCTTGTACTGGTCGCTGAGAATGGTAAATATGGGGGCTTTTGTGATTTTACAATCTGAGCTGTTTTATTGTCAAGTTATTGGTCGAATAATGTGTTCAATTGGGGGCTTCAAATTGTTGTTGGATTATATATTATGTGGTTCAACTGGGATGTTGTTATTAATCAGTACTTTGTTTAAACTTGTTTCGTGAATAAATATATATCAATCGTGAGATGTTTTTACATTCGGATTATTAATTTTAGAATTTCTGTATTCAGATTTGTAAATAGATTAATGTGAGAATTGTTCGGTTTGGAAGTAGTTATAATTTAAATTGTCTATAACTTATTGGTTATAATTTCCCTTTCGGACGTATTAATTGTTGATGGTGGCCTTAAGTGGTTGTTTGGCTTTAATTGAGTCGGTTGTATTCCGACTGGTTCGTCCGTTTTTCAAAGGAGGGGTTGCCCAAATTTTGCTAGAATTGTTTTGTAATTCTTATAGTAATTTGATAAAAAAATTATTATTTGTCAGTCGGTATGATATACGTATTAAGTATTTATGCGATCAATATATGCTATGTGCTATGTGTATGAAGTTGTAAAGCATTGTAGGACGCGTTTGGGTAGATTAGATCGATAGTAAGGTTTTGGTAGAGTTGTACTGAAGTAGCTCGTTACCGTATGTAGGTACAAGTAGGAAGCCTGGCTAAGAGCAGTGCACGTGTAGATGGAAGCGCAAGAAGGATAGGGTTATTGGGAAGGACAGATGTATAAGCGAGTGGAGACTGACGTGGAGTTGACAACGAATCGAGATGTTGATATTGGGAACTATGTATTGAGGCAAGTGTTCTCGCTCCTCACTTATTGTTCAAGTGATGCAATTCTGTTCTAGTTATATATCAATTGTGTCGGTCAAATTATGTTTACAAAGTGACATCCTTCTTCAAACGACGTGCAAATATTTATGTTTCCACCTTTAGCTCAAGTGCAAATCTTCGAATGATCTTACAAATACCCTTTTCCTCAAAGATATTTTATAAACATGGTATGTTATTGGATTCCTCAGCGGAGTGCCATTTCTTTTATTTTCCTAAAAAATGTCTAATAAACGTTCTAATCAGAGGGAATCCAAGATTTTAAATTCTTATAAAAACCTTTTTGCATAATTTCTGATCTTAGCATATTTCACCAATGGACCCCATTTAGAAAACTATTCTCTTTCTAATTGATCTGAACCTTTTCATATTGAAATTGTTTTGCAAATATTTGTTCTAAGTTATTTCATCCGCTTATGGAAGCTCAAACTCTTCATTGTGTTTAAGTTTTAGTAAAGGCCCGATACTTGACCATATCCTTGCTTTAGTCTAGAATTTCAATTGTTGAAAATCTTATTGCAATTCATACCCTTATTCTTGCTCAAATGAAATTTTCTTTAGATAAGTTGCTGATGTTATAAATCTATTTATTCGTATCGAACTTGTTGATATCAGTTGAGAATCTTGGTTCGTTTATCCCTTGTGTTGTATCGAACTTGTCAATACCCTTTGAGTTGTTATTCTTTAATTATTGCCCACTTGTTGTGTCGAACTTATCGACACTTGATGATCTTGAATCTTTCATTGACTCTTGGATTATGAGTCGTTATTCTGGAACGTGAGTTTTCCAGTTATTGGTTGGCAAAGGTTGTCGTTTGTTCCGACACCTAGTGTGGATGACTTAGAATTGGAAATGTTTTTAAATAGATGTCCCTTCGGGGAGACCATATTATGGTCAACAGATGTCCCTTCGGGGAGACCAGATTCGTGGTCAAAAGTTAAGGCCAATGTGTGCCGTGGATCCATTAAAGGACATTGATGTGTGCGTTTGTCCGGGGTTAGTGCGTGACTGATCAGCAGCCTAACCTTATTGTTTTTTTTAAATAAATAAAATCCAATTCTAATCCATTCATTAGAATGAGTTGCTTTAAAGCCTGATTCCTTTGAAGCCTATTACGATTATCTTTAATTATCAGAACTTTTATCAGTTCTCATTGTTGATGCATTTTATTTTTATCGGAGTCCTGTTGGCTCATCTGGGATTTATAATATTTAATTTCTTCAGCTGATTTCTTTCAGTACCGTATGATGATTATTCTTGTTGATCAGGACTTATATTGTTCTTGATATTGCTATCACTGTTTACACTTGCTGAGCATTGTTGGCTCACTCTTGCTTATTTATTTTTCTCCAGTTAATAGAGGAGAATAATGGACCTTTTTGTTGATGAGTTTTCCGGTTCCAGCAGCGAGAGGTGACGTTCGAGTTGTTGGTTCGCCGGGTAGTGATTTGAGCTTGTCAAAGGTTGGTTGACTAGTTCAGCAGAAGGATTTAGTTTATTATTAATTTATATAAAAATTTTATTCTGAGCTTGGACTGTAAAGATGTAATATAATAGTTTGTTTCATACCATAACCTGTATGCGATCTTGGATCAGGGGTGTTTCCATATTATTTTGGCTTATGTTCAGGTTTGTATTGTGTTAGTTGTGGTTAGTGGCCCCAAATCTATACCCCGGATTTTGGGATGCTACAGTTGGTATCAGAGCTACAGGTTATGGTCACTGAAACAGTTAGGATGGGTGGGTATACGCGTGTGAGAAGGACGTTAGATAGAATGATTTAGAATAAGGTTCACCTTAGACGAATATTGCGATGTTGTACGGACCTTCAACATATCGCGCAAGTAGGAGTTTGATTCGTTCAAAAATCTGGTTATGGGCGAGGCGGTTAATCTAGAGCCGCATGAGCTGATGGAGCAATTGGAGCTACCTGTCTGAATGACATTATCTCGAGACTTCCGCGTACTTTTTAGAACTTTTCTACGACTTTAGCTACGATGCGAATGATATAACGAGAGTGCGAGAAGACTACAAATAAGTTGTGGGAAGCGATTGTTGGCATGAGTTGGAAGTGTGGGCATAGTTGCACGCTACTAGCCGTTGATCTCGGTTGAATTCTTAATTGATTCCCCGTTTAGGAAGTTGAATTGATTCTTGTTCTTGCTCTGTAATGCTTTAAACGAATTCACGATTTATATTGCCGCTGAAGCATTTGTTGCGCAGTGACGGTTAAAATCGAGAATGAATGGAGATCTTCTTATTTATTCAACTCATGATTGTCAGGCCGGTTTTGGCAGCTAGGTATATTAATGCCTAGCCGACAAGAGTGAGATTATGAATAATTATGAATTTCTTGAACGTTTGGTTAATCGACAATACTCCCATTGATGATGAGTTTTGTTAATCAGATTCACTTGAATTTAATCCTATTCTTTCAGAAATATCCTTATTTTCGGAAGACACTTGGTCCAACTCTATACATGAGAATTTTTGAGACTTTTGAATTCTTTCTATTTTCCCTGAATACTTGATCTTCTTTATTCAAACTGAGATGAACAACCTATGTATATATAGGGGATTCATGGACATTTTATCTCTGTGATAAAAGTCTGGTGGGACGCCACTGATTGTGTTTGTCATGAAAGTACTGAAGACTGGCCATCTTTTTGTACTAGGGCGGTTGACCTAAGTGACAAATACAACCTGAAAATAGTTCAATGATCATATTCATCTCTCGGTTAAATCCTTTCATAAAACGTTTTGTCAAACAAAATCCAGTGTACATTTATATTGATACCTATTCATTCTATTGACTTCCTTTGTCAGAAACCTGGATTATTTTGGATTACCAGTGATGAAAAGCCGCGAAGATAGACGCGACGACATCGTAAGTGGTCAAAGCTGCAATTAAGTTGATGAAGAATTGGTTGAGCAAGATTGAGAAGTTGATGTTAAAACAGAGATGATATATCAAATTGGATTATCTATTGGATCGACAAACACATGTACAAGATTCGAGATTACTGAAAATTGAGAAGAAGAAATGAGCATGTATCAAGGGCTCAAGATTGAGGATTTATTAAAGATTGAAAAAAGAATGATGATGAAGATGTTTGGTACGTGATGTTTATTATTGATGAAAGATTGCTTTGAACGCCTGTTTAATTTTAAGGGTAGTAAATGGATTATCATAAGATTTTGAATGTTTTGAAGCCCATTGTTAAGGATAAGATTTTAGAACCAAAGAAGGATAGCTTGAGTAAAGTAGAATGAAGCAGGGCATATGTGTTTGTGGGAATTATCAGAAGGAATTGAAGCTTGAATAAGAAACACGATGATTGTTTTGGAATTAATAACTTGTGTGAGCCAGTTAAAGAATCATGATTATTAAAGAGTAGAAGAGAATTGACCAAGATGGAGCAAGATGATAAGAAGAGGAAGATAGAGAACCAGGAAATTTAAAAAAAAAAAATTGTTTCATTGAAATGTGAGTCAGTTAAGGGAAGAAAGTAGAATTTGGCAAATCTAGAGTCAGAAGAGTGGGGGGCACAGTAGTTGCCCACAAGATGTGAATTAGAAAAGATGAATAAGACCCCATGGTCGAAAGATAAGATTTCTTGATAAAGCATATTGAAATTGTGTTGAGATAAATGCAGAAAGTTGCAAGTGTAATCAGATAGAATAGTGTAGTAATAAGTGACTGAATCAGAGATCAAAAGTTATGTGCCGTGCGCGGGGGAAGATAAGACGTGTTGTTAGAGATTGTATCATATCATTCTCAATGGACCCTATGATGAGAGTCACAGAACTGTTTTCTATAAATTATTAGGAATCTAGAAATTCATTGTGACTATGAATGATGTTATCAAGAATTTGAATGTGATGGTAGTGAAAAGAGTTAAGTGCGAATCAGGATTGGATTGAGTAGTTAACTACGAAGTACAAATAAATTATGAGGGCGTGAGATTATGATTTTCAAGGGATGTAAAATGGTGTTTTGAGGCCGAAAGTAGATAAAGAAGTCTTAACGAGCATGCAGATCAAAAGAAATGATTATACCAAGATTATGAAGTTGTTTTACACCAAAGGGAGATATCAGAAAGGAAACGGTTAAGTCGAAGCCAATTTCAATAATTAAGATTTTCGAAGAAATATTTTGATGGATTACTAGGATTGTCACCAGGTAAGGATGAAGAGTTTGTTTGTTATTTATTTTCCAAATATAGAATTAGATTCAAGGAGTTCAATATTGAATGACATCAATGGAAAGGTTGGAGTTAAAAATTTGATTAAAGGATCTTCGCAAGATAAGGAGTAGTAATACTCATCGTATCTGAAGTGGAAGATTATGCGCAAGATTTCTAAATATTAGTTTAAGATGGAAAGGAATCAAATTTTAAGACATGTGGTTGGTAATGAAAGAATCAAATTGAATTTTGTGAAGATGGAGTAGTAATGAAATGAGAAAGGCCCATAATGCTAGCAGAGGTCGGAAGTTTTAAAGGATGCACCAGGAACTACTAAAGGTTATTGAAGGCATTTATCCAGATAGCCTCAGCATTAGGTAGGTTCACAGTAGGAATGAAAAAGTGTGAAACAATAGATAGACGTGAAGAGAGCTTCTAAGAGCTATGGAGGAGTAATAAACACTCCGATAATAGTGAAGCTAGATGAGCAAGGAGACTTTGTGAATTACTGTGACGGTTCGTAGAAAAGGATGAGGTTGTTTATTATCATAACATAAAAAGTACATGTCAATATTCATAAGCATATGTATTGACACATGAATTAGAATTGACCGTGATGGTTTTTGCCTAGAGTTGAGAAGTCAGATGTGGAAGTTCGAACGCATAGTCTACAACGAAGGTGATCGATACCGTGGCATTTCAGCCTGAATTATTAGAGAATTAAGAGGTACCGAGATGAGGTGATGAACCAGAATATGAATGAGTTGACGGGAGAGGAATTGAACAGTCAGAAAGATAAGTGGTGAATGTGTACTTTATTTCGTAATATCTCAAAATGCGAGCGATGAATAGATGCCACAATTTCTGTGGTTAAATTGAGTAGTGTAAAGCGTGGAGTTATGATGCGTACAGTCAAGTTCGAGAATTTGTTGAGTAAGTAGAGTTATATTTCACAAATTGATTTCAGAAGACGCGGAATAAGTATAGTTTAGAGGATTTTCTAAGATCGTGAGTTATTTGTTGAAGACGTGTAATTGAGTTGATGTATCTTAAGTCAAATTTTATGATTAATTAAAGCTAGAGTTTGTTGGAAATTGTTGGAGTGAAAGCATTTTGTGATTGGTATTGAGGGGGGGCTGTGACCCCGGAATAATTGATATTACAAACCAGTTAATCAAGATTTTGTTATTGCAGTGGGTTATGTTAAAGTCAAGGTTATAAAGTTTATTAGTTTTCAAAACTATAATTATCGAGGATAAAAAAAATGTTTTTAAAAGAGTGAAAGTTGAGTTGTTACTCGAATCATGTTTGACGTGTATGTAATGATAGATGATATGAGGTTTGGTTGATAGATTGGAATCAAGGTATCAAGGATTTATTTATTTACCTGTTTACTACAAGTCAAGGCAGATTTCCTTATTTATACGGTTACTGCAGGTCAAGGCAGATTTATTTATTTACATGTTTACTGCAAGTTGAGGCTGGATTAGCATGGTGTATGATTAAATTGAGGTTGTAAATGAGTGGAGTATAGAGATGAATTGGTTATGAATGATTGGGTTGGGATTTGAAATGATTACGCAAGCATAGTCAATTATACGAAAAGGTCATGCCCGATTTTCTGTAGATCAGGCATTCGTTTAAGAGTAATACATGTTTCGAATTAACGGAATTTGTAAGGGTAAGGTTTAAGTGTATCTTGGAGTTCGAGGGCATTCATGATGAGCCTATCGATGTATGAGTTGTTATGGCGGAGTCCTAAAGTTGAGGACCCAAATTGAGGAAATTGGAACGAATGTTTGAAAAGAACCGTTACTTGTGTTATTAGTATTGATTCTGAGGACAGAATCCTTTTAAGGGGGGAAGGATATAACGACTTAGAAAATCGCGTATTTAAAATATCTTATTTAATATTAAATGTGGATTATTATGTGATTATTTGTGAGAAGAGTAATATATGTGATATTGTGTTCATGTGTGTATATGATGATTTGTGTGTGTGCCGTGTAAATCTGTGTATTTTATTTATTTATGTATTTATATTTTTGAGGATTTAAATGTATTTAAATCATGCATTATTGATCTTCTGAGATTTTTATAAAATCATCAGAGTTGTTAAAAAACCGTGAAATCTTTTATGTTATCATCTTTATGATATTTTTTTAGTTTTTAAAATTATTGGAAAAATTATTTTGGGTGTTTAAGCATTTTAAAATGATTTTATGAGTTATATTGCATTTAAAAGGTAAAAACTTGTAAAATTCATATTTAATTCATTTTTTATCCTAAAAATATTTTTAAAATACGGGGATGTTTGTAATTTCAAAAACTTTATTTTAGAATTTTTTTTAAATTTATTTCTCTGCTAATATTCTGTTTATTTTCGATTTTTAAAAGCTTATTAAATGGATTTTAAATAATTTTCAGCATTGTAAAAATTTTTGTTTTTGCCCCAACATTTCTTAATCACAAAACACAACCTCCGGATTGTTCTCGGGCATTCTTGTTGCTTTAATCTCTCGAGCTCTCAACCCTCTCTCTTTCAGCTCTCAAATCTCTCTCTCTCTCTCTCCCGATTAATCTCTCTCACTCTCCCCTCTCCCTCCTCATTTCCTCTTCAATACAAAGATGGTGTGTGCGTGTGTATGATATGGGTGTGTGTATAATCGGACCGGGCTGCGGGTTGTGGCTGTCGGTTGTGGCTTGTATTCACTCTCCCCTTGTTACCCTGCAGAAGGCTATGGCTGCACGATTGACTCTTGTGAAGAAATATGAATTTTCTGTCTTTGTCTCGGTCCTAGCTGTTGTGGGTGTTCTGGGTTCGTTGCAATTCCGATGAATCACCTCTGTTAATCCTCCTCACTCCCTTGTATGATGTTCGAGCATGCTTCTACTGCTATGTGTGTGTGTGCGTACACTGCTGGGCAACTGTGTGCGTGGTTAAGATGTGCTTCCCCCTCCCCTGTTCTTGATACCGATTGTTGCTGGGTTATGTATACCTGATGCGTGCTTCATTGTTGTGCTATGTGCGTGATATGTGTAAACGCTGTGCGTATGTGTGTGTGGAGTCAAGACAGTGTGTGGGAGTTGTGGTTAAAGTCTGTGCAGTGTGTGCATTTGTGGTGATTCGCGTGTGTGTGTTTTGTCAAGGGTCGTGTGTGTGCGTGAGGTTGTGTATAACAGTGTGTTGGTGTGTGTGACTACAGCTATGGTGGGTGTGTTCGGGTCCGGGCATAGTAACGTTGCTGGGTTTCGGTTTACATTGTTGCTATTCTTGTACTGGTCGCTGAGAATGGTAAATATGGGGGCTTTTGTGATTTTACAATCTGAGCTGTTTTATTGTCAAGTTATTGGTCGAATAATGTGTTCAATTGGGGGCTTCAAATTGTTGTTGGATTGTATATTATGTGGTTCAACTGGGATGTTGTTATTAATCAGTACTTTGTTTAAACTTGTTTCGTGAATAAATATATATCAATCGTGAGATGTTTTTACATTCGGATTATTAATTTTAGAATTTCTGTATTCAGATTTGTAAATAGATTAATGTGAGAATTGTTCGGTTTGGAAGTAGTTATAATTTAAATTGTCTATAATTTATTGGTTAAAATTTCCCTTTCGGACGTATTAATTGTTGATGGTGGCCTTAAGTGGTTGTTTGGCTTTAATTGAGTCGGTTGTATTCCGACTGGTTCGTCCGTTTTTCAAAGGAGGGGTTGCCCAAATTTTGCTAGAATTGTTTTGTAATTCTTATAGTAATTTGATAAAAAAATTATTATTTGTCAGTCGGTATGATATGCGTATTAAGTATTTATGCGATCAATATATGCTATGTGCTATGTGTATGAAGTTGTAAAGCGTTGTAGGACGCGTTTGGGTAGATTAGATCGATAGTAAGGTTTTGGTAGAGTTGTACTGAAGTAGCTCGTTACCGTATGTAGGTACAAGTAGGAAGCCTGGCTAAGAGCAGTGCACGTGTAGATGGAAGCGCAAGAAGGATAGGGTTATTGGGAAGGACAGATGTATAAGCGAGTGGAGACTGACGTGGAGTTGACAACGAATCGAGATGTTGATATTGGGAACTATGTATTGAGGCAAGTGTTCTCGCTCCTCACTTATTGTTCAAGTGATGCAATTCTGTTCTAGTTATATATCAATTGTGTCGGTCAAATTATGTTTACAAAGTGACATCCTTCTTCAAACGACGTGCAAATATTTATGTTTCCACCTTTAGCTCAAGTGCAAATCTTCGAATGATCTTACAAATACCCTTTTCCTCAAAGATATTTTATAAACATGGTATGTTATTGGATTCCTCAGCGGAGTGCCATTTCTTTTATTTTCCTCAAAAATGTCTAATAAACGTTCTAATCAGAGGGAATCCAAGATTTTAAATTCTTATAAAAACCTTTTTGCATAATTTCTGATCTTAGCATATTTCACCAATGGGCCCCATTTAGAAAACTGTTCTCTTTCTAATTGATCTGAACCTTTTCATATTGAAATTGTTTTGCAAATATTTGTTCTAAGTTATTTCATCCGCTTATGGAAGCTCAAACTCTTCATTGTGTTTAAGTTTTAGTAAAGGCCCGATACTTGACCATATCCTTGCTTTAGTCTAGAATTTCAATTGTTGAAAATCTTATTGCAATTCATACCCTTATTCTTGCTCAAATGAAATTTTCTTTAGATAAGTTGCTGATGTTATAAATCTATTTATTCGTATCGAACTTGTTGATATCAGTTGAGAATCTTGGTTCGTTTATCCCTTGTGTTGTATCGAACTTGTCAATACCCTTTGAGTTGTTATTCTTTAATTATTGCCCACTTGTTGTGTCGAACTTGTCGACACTTGATGATCTTGAATCTTTCATTGACTCTTGGATTATGAGTCGTTATTCTGGAACGTGAGTTTTCCAGTTATTGGTTGGCAAAGGTTGTCGATTGTTCCGACACCTAGTGTGGATGACTTAGAATTGGAAATGTTTTTAAATAGATGTCCCTTCGGGGAGACCATATTATGGTCAACAGATGTCCCTTCGGGGAGACCAGATTCGTGGTCAGAAGTTAAGGCCAATGTGTGTCGTGGATCCATTAAAGGACATTGTTGTGTGCGTTTGTCCGGGGTTAGTGCGTGACTGATCAGCAGCCTAACCTTATTGTTTTTTTTAAATAAATAAAATCCAATTCTAATCCATTCATTAGAATGAGTTGCTTTAAAGCCTGATTCCTTTGAAGCCTATTACGATTATCTTGAATTATCAGAACTTTATCAGTTCTCATTGTTGATGCATTTTATTTTTATCGGAGTCCTGTTGGCTCATCTGGGATTTATAATATTTAATTTCTTCCGCTGATTTCTTTCAGTACCGTATGATGATTATTCTTGTTGATCAGTACTTATATTGTTCTTGATATTGCTATCACTGTTTACACTTGCTGAGCATTGTTGGCTCACTCTTGCTTATTTATTTTTCTCCAGTTAATAGAAGAGAGTAGTGGACCTTGTGTTGATGAGTTTTCCGGTTCCAGCAGCGAGAGGTGACGTTCGAGTTGTTGGTTCGTCGGGTAGTGATTTGAGCTTGTCAAAGGTTGGTTGACTAGTTCAGCAGAAGGATTTAGTTTATTATTAATTTGTATAAAAAATTTATTCTGAGCTTGGACTGTAAAGATGTAATATAATAGTTTGTTTTATACCATAACCTGTATGCGATCTTGGATTAGGGGTATTTCCTTATTATTTTGGCTTATGTTCAGGTTTGTATTGTGTTAGTTGTGGTTAGTGGCCCCAAATCTATACCCCGGATTTTGGGATGCTACAGTTGTTGTTCAGGTGTGTGCTTTGTGGGGATTTCGATTCTTGCTGATTCAGTGTTTGCGATTGTGGGTGTCTGAAGTGTGTGTTGTGTGCGTGTATAAGCTGCTGGGTAATGGTTCGGCTATGGGTTCTATGTTGGAAAAGCTTGGTAATTATGTTGGGTATTAATGATGTTGTATGTTGTTGATTATCGATGTACTCCTGCTGAAAATCAAAAGTTGTAATTTGGATTTTGATGGTTTCGGTTTTTATCAAATTTATTACTGAATATATTTTTGATTGTGATGTTTTACTGAATAATTGATTTGGTGTTAGTTTTCGTGGAGTTTATGTTCTGGTCAGATTTTGGTATGGCCATCGGGTTTTATGGATTTTCCGATCTAGATTTTGATAGTCGAATTAATTGTTAATCGTTTTATGACTATGCTGTAGGAATTGAAGATATGAGCATGTATATGTGTATTGCAATAGTTATAGTGAGTTTAAGAGTAGAGTTTATGTGAATTTTTATAACTTTTGATAGAAAAATCCTGATGTGGGTTACAAATTAGGATAATTGGCTTAAGGATTAATTGTATTGATGTGCTGTGTGATAGTGTTGTGTTGTTCATAGAGGACAGAAATAAAAGGAAACAATTCTGTCTGTACATGTATGTGTTAAGAGAACTAAGCCAAGAGGCCGAAGAGGTAAAGAAGGTATTTGTAATGTACAAGGGAAATTGGAGAGTAGGAAAAAAAAATGAACCGGAAATGTAGAAGGGTGTGTGGCTGGTGTGTAGAAAAAGGGGTGATAGGAGGCAAAAGGAAATCATAGTAGTAGTTGGTATTGCAAATAGGTTATGTATATGTGTCAGTGGAATTTTGTCCGTGTGTGTGTTATTGTATTGAGAAGGAGAAGGAAGATGTAGTGTGCCTTGTATGTGGTTTCTGTCCTCTACGTAATGTTGAAGTTTATTTCAGAGAATATGGATTTTGAGTCCGGATAATGAAATTTTGAGATATTAGTGTAGCATCCCAAAATCCGGGGTACAGATATGGGGCCACTAACCAATAAACAATAATATACATCTTTGAAAATAAACAACATTAATAATAAAAACCCCTTAAACCAAGATCTCTTACAGGTTATGGTATGAAACAAACTATCGAATTACATTACTACAACTCAATCTCAGAATAATAAAAATATACATTTGAGAATAAGTGAAATTACTATCTAACTATATCTCCAACCTTGACAATTCGCAATCCACTGTCTGGCGAAATCTGTAACTCGAATGCCTCTTCTCGCTGCCCGGAGGTCAATACTCACTGTCCACTACTAGATCTACTTAACTCCACTATTAACTGAGGAAAACAAACAAAAGCAAGAGTGAGCCAACAATGCTCAGCAAGTGCATAAGGTGATAACAATTCAATATCGAAACAAATCTGATAACAAAAGAATTTCAGCTCATACTGTGAAAGAATCTATGATGATACTTTTAAATTGCCGCGAGGGCCAATACTTCACCATTTCTGAGGTGCAACAGGAACTAGAACGGATAAGAGTTTTGTTCAATCAGAATAAACATTGTAAACTTCAAAGAAACCAGGCTTTAACAATTCAATACTGATACTCGAAAGCTCAAGATCAAATGATAACCATTCGATAAGAATACTTGGGAAATTCCTGGTCAAGCAATAAGAATCAAAGTCCAACTGGATACTCAATTTATAGATTAGAATTGGATTTTTCACTTCGACGCAACGAGTTAAAGTGGATGATCAGTCACACTAAAACGCCGGATATACTCTCTTGGTATATCCAAATACTCAACTGGATCCAAGGCCTCTTTTGGCCCAAAATATCATACTCATACTCTGACTGGCGTCCTCAGTCATGAAAACATTTTTATTTAATAAAAACTTCCAATTCTATCTTTAATACTCAGGCCAGGGGTCGGGACAATCGACTACCCTGTTTCAACAATGACTAGAACTCACGTCCAGAATAACAACTTATGATTAGGAATTAATAAGAGACGACATCATCGTCTGGTATCGACAAGTTCGATACCACATAGGTGAAATTATAAAGAAAGTCAACTCAAAAAGGTATCGACAAACTCGATATGAATACTTCAAATTATAACCACAACAGATTAGGCAAGGAGAAATTCCATTTTCAAACGAGAAGTAATAATTCAGGTTCAACATACATAGAATCAAGTGAAAACGATCAAAGGAATATGATTCAGCATTAATGAATTGACTTGATATCAAAAGGGAAATTAAATCAACACAACATGATGTATCTGATAGTATTTTGTCCTAAACCCAATCATGTATGATGAGTTAGGAAATACTTTCATGTAATCTTATTTGATTTTATTTATATTAATAAAAGACTTGTTGTTTTTTATTACGGGCATTATCTCTTTAAAGTGTTTAAATAAGAAGTTCCATAGTTTAGAGTAAAGCTTCTAGAATTATAATGAGATTATAATAATGAGATCTAGAAGATGATAACACTAAACTTAAATAGTTCCCGATCGTAGGATAACTAATTGGGAGTTAGTCAATCCGTAAAGATCGGTACATACTATGCTTGCTTCCTCGGAAGGATGTCTGTTCTCATAGACATTCGTGTGGTGACACTATAGCTAGTATGTAGGTGCTTATTGGAGAATAAGTTCACTGAACGTGACTTGATCAAATGAACGACTAATGGAGTTTACTCACGTGTTAATAGTTGTTCATAAGTTGATGGTGGTACAAGTGTCCTTAGACTTGAGACCGTTAAAGTAATCTTATATACAATGAACTATGTTTTGGTTTAGTTCTAAGTCCTCAAGGGACAATCATTAGTTCTATTCCGGGTATAGGAATTTGTATATGAAGATAGTTAACGATCGATAAAGAATCTACCCCTTTCAGTAAAAGAAAGTGAATATCCTATGATGTTCTTACTATGTTAGTTCTGGAATCTCTGGCCAGAGTAATTGAAGTTAGAAAGAGTTTCTAATTCAAATGAACTAGACATAATGTATAAGAAATTATATGATTAAATTAAATAGGCTTGACACGCGTTCCATGCCTTGTATTTAATCGGGATATTGTCGGGTAGAAGGAATTGATTGTACGGTAACCATTTGCTGAATAGGTTTTATATATTCTAAGCAATGAATTCATATTATCCGGATAGTCGCGATATATTCAAAAGTATCACTCACGATGTAGAATAAATATTAATTACTTATGTAATTATATTTAACGAATTAATTAGTAATTCGTATAAGTAATAATAAATAGTTTATTATTATTTTTTTCTACTACCGGCTTAATATTGAACCTAAAGGGTCACACCATAAAAAGGTTAAATATTTATAGATGATGAGAATAATTAATAATGGTTATGAATTATTTATTTATTGAATAAATAATTAATTAGCAATTATTTATAATTTATTAAATGAGATTTAATAGATTATAAATAAATTAAGAAAAGTTCTTAATAATTATTAATTACAAAATTTAGTTTGAGAAATTAAATTTTATGAGAGAATTATTTTCAGAATGGGATTAATAATTAAAAAGGTTTTAATTATTAAATGATTATTTAATTAGATAAAGTAAAGACTTTATTTCTTTAAATATCAAACATTCCAAGAGTTGGAAGACACACAACACAACAACATCAAACACAAAACATCCCAGGGGATTTGAGAGGATTATTGAGAGCTTTTGAAGTTCATCAAAATCATTCCAAATCATTTTAATAATTTCTCAATTGTTATTTATCTACTATATGATATTTGATCTTGGTGGATACCATTAGAGCACTCCACACTTGAGGGGTGATTGCTGGAAATCAAAGACACATTCATAACAATCCCAGGAAAGCTATCAAGGTATTTTTCTTGTGTTCATACAATTTTTAAATCTATATACATGATTAATTAGGTTTTTATGCAAGTAAATGTGATTTACACTTCCGCTACGGTCATAAATTCCTTCAGTGGTATCAGAGCATAGGTTACATGTATATAGATCCCAGAAAAAATTTCGGAATTTTTCAAGCTTGTATGAATTAGTTATGAATTTTTGAAGTTCATGGAGGCTATAATCAAATTAATTACGAATTAATTAATAAATTATTTTTAAAATAATTTTGATCACTGATATATTTTCTACAAGTGTTGTAGAAGTCCCAGAAAAAGTTTCATAATTTTCCCATGGATAGATTATTTATTATTGATTTTTAAAGAGTTTAGAAATTAATAAATAATAATCTGTTTTATAAATATATATATTATTTATAAAATATCTAGATGGGTTATTAAAGTTGGGGGCCCAAACAGGATATTTTGGGTTGATATAGTGGGCTGGTGGAAAGTGGGCTGAATATATATATATATAATATATTAATCAGTCGACTGAATAAACAGATCTGATTGCGCGTAACTGTGGTCCGCGCGTGGGCGTCACGCGCCGCGCGTGCAACCCACGCGCCGGGTCGGGTCCGGGTCGGGTCGGATCTCGGTCCGGGTCATGGGTCGGGTCGGATGCTGACGTCAGCATGACGTCACATGACGTCATCAGTGGTTAACGCGTCTGTTGAATGCGTTACAGGAGTATATGATATTTTTGGCCTATAACGCATTCTGGTAATGCGTTACAGGGTCTGTAGATGACAAAAATGGCCCTGATTCGTATTTTGATTTTTCCCGTTGATCCGTAACTCCGTTTGAGGCGTATAATATATCATTGGATTCGTTTTTCCGAGGCGGATCTAATGGAGTGGTCAAATAAATTTTAAAAATTAATTTTAAAATGGTTATAGCTTCCGGAAGTGTTTTAAAGCCCGTTTTAATTGTGTTAAAATGCTTTAAAATACTAATATTGTTTCATGTAAATGTTTAACAATGTTTAACATGATATAACATGTTTGCCTAAATATATGTGTGCATAGAAATGCCATGAGATGATATATTTAGTTTTATATATCGTATATAATTGCATGTTTGTCTTTAGGTTTTAACGAAAACGTTTCGTAACCTAAACAATATAAAATCCCTCGTTATTTAATATCAAGTAATAAATGGCCAATGTCACAACGGGCTTGTGTCGGTCATAGCCTTCCAACATGGTAGAAAGTAATTATTAGTTTTGAACTTTGTCATTTCGTGCTACAGCCGAGGGCTTCGTTTTCAAAATTGGAATTACTTGTCTATTACATGAGATGCGTATAATTAATTAGAATCCAATTGTCGTTACGTGCTACAGCCGTGGGCTATTGAGATCTTATTAATTTAACGAGATGTTGGGTCTCACTTGACTTAGAATATTGAATTTAGACGTGCTACAGCCGTGATTCAATGATTCAAGAGGCTAAATGGAATTAGGGAATAACATGAGATGTAATTGATAAAGAGTTATCTGCCTATGGAACATTACATAGCGTTTCGTGCTACAGCCGAGGTTATATAATGGAAAGTAGGATCCCTATTCTCACATGCATTGAGAATGCTTAAGTTGTACATATGAGGGTTGTATAATTTTAATAAAACTGTGGGAGCCACCTATGAATAAAGACCCGATTCATAAGGTGTTATAATAAAATTGGATATCTACTAATGTTGTTATGTATTCACAAATTTCAGATTTATAGATCATGTCTTCTACTCTATCACTCCGTAGCATACTTGATGGGAACAAATTGACTGGTCCCAATTATGCTGATTGGCTTCGAAACCTGAGAATTGTTCTCAGGGCTGAGAAGAAGGATTATGTGCTTGACTCGCCTTTACCTGTACCTCCTTCTGATGATGCACTTTTCCATGAACGAGAAGTGTATAATGACTGGTTAGATGCTGCTAATGTTGCTCAATGTGTCATGCTAGCATCCATGACACCTGAGTTACAGAAGCAACATGAGAAAATGGATGCTCCTACCATTCTGATACATCTACAGGAGCTTTATGATGTACAAGGGAGAACCGCTCGATATGATATATCGAAAGAGCTATTCCAATGTAGAATGGCTGAAGGGTCGTCTGTGAATGACCATGTGCTTAAGATGATCAATCTGATTGAGCATCTAGGGCAGTTAGGTTTTGTCATGGATGGGGAGTTAAGCCAAGATTTAGTCTTGCAGTCACTCCCGAATTCGTTCTCGCAGTTCGTTATGAACTTTCACATGAACAAGCTGGATGTCAGCTTAGCTGAGCTCCACAACATGCTGAAAACTGCTGAGGCGAATTTTCCCTCCAAAAGGGGTTCTGTTCTTATGATCGGTGCCAGTACCTCTACTAAGAGGAAGAGGAACTGGAAGCCGAAGAATAAGAAAAAGGGTGAGAATAAGCCTGTTCCACCAAAGGCTGACCCGAAAAGCAAAGGAGTTTGCTTCCACTGTAACAAGGTGGGACACTGGAAGAGGAACTGCAAGGCTTACCTTGCAGAGTTAAAGAATAAGAAGGGCAATGAGATTACCGCTTCTGATTCAGGTATGTTCATGATTGAACTAAATATGTCTTTAAGTCAGATTTCTACTTGGGTATTGGATACTGCTTGTGGGTCTCATATATGCAATTCGTTGCAGGGACTAAAGCAAAGTAGATCTCTGGGGGAAGATGAAGTGATTCTATTGATGGGCAATGGAGCAAGAGTTGCTGCTGCAGCTGTAGGATCATTTCCTTTGCATATGCCTACGGGCAAAACTATTGTGTTAAATAAATGTTATTATGTACCATCAATTGTAAGAAATATTGTTTCTATTCCTGTACTTGATTCGGATGGTTTTACATTTATTGTTGAGAATAATAAATGTTTAATTAAGAGAAACAATATTATTTATGGATACGGTACATTACATAATGGTTTGTATATATGTGACTTAGAACATAATTTATTTCAAATTGAACAACCAAATAATAAAAGAAAAAGAGATAATAAAAATCCAACTTATTTATGGCACTGCAGACTAGGTCATATTAGTGAGAACAGACTTCGCACATTACATAAGGATAAGTTACTAGAACATTTTGATTTTGAATCATATCCTACATGCGAGTCTTGTCTCATGGGTAAAATGACTAAATCTCCATTTACTGGACATGGAGAGAGAGCTGAGGGGTTGTTAGACTTGGTACACACAGATGTGTGTGGACCAATGTCAACAAGTGCTAGAGGAGGATTTTCATACTTCATTACTTTTACGGATGATCGATCCAGGTTAGGATATGTATATCTTATGAAATACAAATCCGAAGCTTTTGAAAAGTTCAAGGAATATAGAAATGAAGTAGAAAAACAAACCGCACGTAGTATAAAAGTTCTTCGATCAGATCGAGGAGGTGAGTACTTAAGCGGAGAGTTTTTAGGTTATCTTAAAGAAAATGGTATAGTTTCTCAATGGACCCCTCCCTATACTCCACAATTAAATGGAGTATCTGAGAGAAGGAATCGTACTCTATTAGATATGGTAAGGTCCATGATGAGTTTTACTGATCTTCCAGTATCACTATGGGGTTATGCTTTAGAGACGTCAGCGTATTTACTGAACAAGGTGCCTTCTAAATCGGTACTCACGACCCCACATGAGATGTGGAGTAGGAAGAAACCAGGTCTTAAACATGTTAAGGTTTGGGGGTGTCCAGCTTATGTCAAGAAAGTTGAACATGATAAGTTGGAACCTAGATCCGTGAAATGCAGTTTTGTGGGATATCCTAAAGAAGGTCATGGATATTATTTCTATGATCCTTCTGATCAAAGGATATTTGTTTCTAGACACGCACACTTCTTAGAGGAATAGTTCCTCCTTGATAGAAACAGTGGGAGAAATATTGAACTTGATGAAGTTCAAGAAACACAAAATGCAACGATTAGAGAAGAAGTACCTGTTCAGAAAGAACAACCTTCTGTAGAACAACCTTTACGTAAGTCAGAGAGAGTGTCCCGCCCAATCGAAAGATATTACGGACTTGTCATTGAAAATGATGATGATTTGTCATTTGTTGATGATGAGGACCCTATGACTTATGAAGAGGCTGTGAGTTGTAATGACTCAGAGAAATGGCAGGAAGCCATGAAATCCGAAATGGACTCGATGTATATAAACCAAGTGTGGACTTTGGTTGAGGCACCTGAAGGATTTAAACCCATTGGGTGCAAATGGATATACAAACAAAAGTTAGGAGCAGATGGCCAGGTGGAGACCTATAAGGCCAGGCTTGTGGCAAAAGGATTCAAACAAAGACAAGGGATTGACTTTGATGAAACCTTTTCGCCTGTAGCCTTGCTCAAATCCATTAGGATTTTGCTTGCGATTGCAGCCTACTATGATTACGAGATCTGGCAAATGGACGTAAAGACGGCCTTCCTCAATGGGAAACTTGAAGAGGAAGTGTATATGACACAGCCAGAGGGTTTTGTTTCCAGTGGAAACGAAAATCTAATATGTAGACTGCTGCGAACCATATATGGTTTGAAGCAAGCTTCTCGAAGATGGAACATCCGTTTTGATGAGATAATCAAAGAGTTTGATTTTATCAAAAACTTAGATGAACCATGTATTTACAAGAAGGTTAGTGGGAGCGCGGTAACATTTCTTATATTGTATGTGGATGACATACTTATAATAGGAAATGATATACCGATGTTACAATCAGTCAAGGTCTGGCTATCAAAGAACTTCACTATGAAGGACTTGGGAGAGGCATCCTATATTTTAGGGATGAAGATCTATAGAGATAGATCTAATCGAACGATTGGCCTATCCCAAGGTACATACATCGATAAAGTGCTAAAACGGTTTAGCATGGAGAACTCGAAAAGAGGTCTCATTCCTATTAGTCATGGGATTACTCTTTCCGAGAAGATGTCTCCAAAGACATATGAGGAAAGGGTGCGCATGAGTAGGATTCCTTATGCCTCGGCAATAGGATCCATCATGTATGCGATGTTATGTACTAGAGCTGATGTTGCTCATTCACTTAGTGTGACGAGCAGATATCAGTCTAACCCAGGTGAAGAACACTGGAAAGCAGTGAAGAACATATTGAAGTACTTGAGAAGGACTAAAGATGTTTTTCTTGTTTTTGGTGGATCTGAATTGAAAATTGAGGGTTATACTGACTCTAGTTTTCAATCAGAAGGCGATGGTAGCAGATCCCAGTCAGGGTATGTATTTACTCTAAATGGGGGAGCGATTAGTTGGAAGAGTTCCAAACAGCCTACAACGGCTGACTCCACAGCGGAAGCGGAATATATAGCTGCATGTGAAGCTGCAAAGGAAGCTGTCTGGATGAGGAAATTTGTTTCTGATTTGGGAGTAGTTCCTAGCATTGAGGATCCTATAGTGTTGTATTGTGATAACAACGCTGCGATAGCTCAAGCTAAGGAACCAAGATCCCATAAGAATTCCAAACACGTGTTGCGGCGCTTTCATCTGATTCGAGAGATCATAGAAAGAGGGGATGTCAACATCGTAAGAATTGACACACATAACAACATAGCGGACCCATTTACTAAGGCATTGTCTCAGGCTCACTTTGATCGACATAGAGATAAGATGGGTATAAGATACCAGAGTGATTGGCTTTAGTACAAGTGGGAGTTTGATAGTATTTTGTCCTAAACCCAATCATGTATGATGAGTTAGGAAATACTTTCATGTAATCTTATTTGATTTTATTTATATTAATAAAAGACTTGTTGTTTTTTATTACGGGCATTATCTCTTTAAAGTGTTTAAATAAGAAGTTCCATAGTTTAGAGTAAAGCTTCTAGAATTATAATGAGATTATAATAATGAGATCTAGAAGATGATAACACTAAACTTAAATAGTTCCCGATCGTAGGATAACTAATTGGGAGTTAGTCAATCCGTAAAGATCGGTACATACTATGCTTGCTTCCTCGGAAGGATGTCTGTTCTCATAGACATTCGTGTGGTGACACTATAGCTAGTATGTAGGTGCTTATTGGAGAATAAGTTCACTGAACGTGACTTGATCAAATGAACGACTAATGGAGTTTACTCACGTGTTAATAGTTGTTCATAAGTTGATGGTGGTACAAGTGTCCTTAGACTTGAGACCGTTAAAGTAATCTTATATACAATGAACTATGTTTTGGTTTAGTTCTAAGTCCTCAAGGGACAATCATTAGTTCTATTCCGGGTATAGGAATTTGTATATGAAGATAGTTAACGATCGATAAAGAATCTACCCCTTTCAGTAAAAGAAAGTGAATATCCTATGATGTTCTTACTATGTTAGTTCTGGAATCTCTGGCCAGAGTAATTGAAGTTAGAAAGAGTTTCTAATTCAAATGAACTAGACATAATGTATAAGAAATTATATGATTAAATTAAATAGGCTTGACACGCGTTCCATGCCTTGTATTTAATCGGGATATTGTCGGGTAGAAGGAATTGATTGTACGGTAACCATTTGCTGAATAGGTTTTATATATTCTAAGCAATGAATTCATATTATCCGGATAGTCGCGATATATTCAAAAGTATCACTCACGATGTAGAATAAATATTAATTACTTATGTAATTATATTTAACGAATTAATTAGTAATTCGTATAAGTAATAATAAATAGTTTATTATTATTTATTTCTACTACCGGCTTAATATTGAACCTAAAGGGTCACACCATAAAAAGGTTAAATATTTATAGATGATGAGAATAATTAATAATGGTTATGAATTATTTATTTATTGAATAAATAATTAATTAGCAATTATTTATAATTTATTAAATGAGATTTAATAGATTATAAATAAATTAAGAAAAGTTCTTAATAATTATTAATTACAAAATTTAGTTTGAGAAATTAAATTTTATGAGAGAATTATTTTCAGAATGGGATTAATAATTAAAAAGGTTTTAATTATTAAATGATTATTTAATTAGATAAAGTAAAGACTTTATTTCTTTAAATATCAAACATTCCAAGAGTTGGAAGACACACAACACAACAACATCAAACACAAAACATCCCAGGGGATTTGAGAGGATTATTGAGAGCTTTTGAAGTTCATCAAAATCATTCCAAATCATTTTAATAATTTTTCAATTGTTATTTATCTACTATATGATATTTGATCTTGGTGGATACCATTAGAGCACTCCACACTTGAGGGGTGATTGCTGGAAATCAAAGATACATTCATAACAATCCCAGGAAAGCTATCAAGGTATTTTTCTTGTGTTCATACAATTTTTAAATCTATATACATGATTAATTAGGTTTTTATGCAAGTAAATGTGATTTACACTTCCGCTACGGTCATAAATTCCTTCAGTATCTACAGAGGTAGGGTTGTATGATCAAGTACTAATGAAACAATGTTCAATATAATTGAAGAAATAAGTTAAGGTCACTTGGGTTAAATATACTAAAATCGGGAATTTTGTTAACAGATATTTATAAGGATTTTGAAGTCTGGATTCTTCTCTATTCAACAAATTTCTTAACATAATCGAAGGAAATAAAGAAATGGCATTGTGTAGAAAAGTTATTGGTGGGTTTATTAAAATTCCATAGTTGAACTGAGGGTGGAGAAATAAACATTTCCCGCTAATTGAAGAAACATTACATTTTCTAAATATACTTTATTCTCATCATATACTACAACAAGAAATTGAACTGCATCACTTGAAAGATAAGTGAAGAGCAAAACACTTGCCTCAATATGCAGAGTTTCCAATTCCAACATTTCAATCCTTTACTCACTTTACATCAGTCTCTAATTCTTATTTGTTGGTCTTTACTTGGTCATACATTCACCCCTCCTTCATCACTTGTCAATCCTGTTAATTCTTTCATTCCTCTACATTCCATTTCCACATGCTCTGCATCTTAGCTGGCCTCCTATGCGTACCTATATACAGGTAAAGTATTACTTCAGTACGCTTATAACTGTAACCGTCTAACTGTGTTCTACCCGAACGCGTCCTAATACGCTTTACAATTAACACATATAGTTCACACAGATCATATTCTCAAAATAATAACATATAATCATATAAGAACTTAGCGTGTATTATTATCTTACACTTATATCTAATAATACACCTATATCTTTTACACATCAGAAATCTTTATCAAAATACTCTCAAAATAATAAAATAATTCTAATAAAAATTGGAAAGCACCTCCTTTAAAAAATGGCCTAACATGTCGCAATATTGTAAAAATCAATTTGTCATACCAGTTTACACATATGAATTTTATCCCCAACAATCAACACTTAACAATTGCTAAAACATAATAATTCGAAATCATAACTCATATGTATCTCAAATATACTCTTAGGATCCCAATTTCACCCACAGACCTATACAACTAAATGTGCAGATCTTTATGACATAAATCATCAATTCATATAACTAAACACATAATGATTCATGGAAAATAACTTCGAAAATTCAAACCAACATCTTGTAGTTCATATGCAAGCTGTTTACTAAATAATTAACACATATAATTCACAACTCTTTTGTTTTCTTCACCTTTCATTTCCATCTCCTTAAATCTCTCCGATACAGACAATACATTAACCACACACCATCGTACCACCCCTTACTCTCGGCTTCACTGCTTAACATACAACCCCGGCAACCACCCACACAACCGCCTCCTTGCAACGCCTTGCTTCCCTACTACACACACACATTCTGTATCACAACCACACACAATTACATACCCACGTACTCACACAAATGACACATATGCTGCTAAGCTTGCACTGTAACACACTTGACATCATACTCATTTACCGGATACTTTGAAGCCCACAACTCTCACGAGTTCATACTCTGTTCTTCTTGCCTTACGAACACTCACATGACTACCTTACACCCTTCCCCAGCTGACCCTCCTGCCTCCTCTATTTGTTTTACGCCTTCCCATCGATTCACAACCATCTACCTTGCCGAACCTACATCACCTCAACACGCACCCATCCTCAACGAACCCATCAAGATCACCTTACTCAGCCCTTTTAATTAACATAGCAGGTATACACAGACATCAAACCACTCCACCAAATCCCCCCATTCAACCAATATTTCGACCATACATACCAACCTACTGCTAAACAATGTCACCCCTACACCAAACAACCGACTAGTATAATAACTACACCTCTACATAGCCTCCCGTATATAAATAAACATCACAACACAAGACTACCTACTAGGCACAAACACGCTGCAAAAATATCACCACAACCACCTAATTAAACCCGGTTTACACAGGACATCTTCATCATACACCCGTCCACACACACAGGTCACAACACAACTGAATATACCCCAATCTCGCACCAAAAGCCCAACAAACAAGAACACACGCACGCAGTTAGAACTATACATTTACACACACCCACATAGCTCGTTATAATCCCACAATCTGCAAAGCTGCTCTAACACACACACTATACACGCACTCAGTGATTTTAATAGAGAAAGAGAGAGAGATGTTAAACAACGAGAGAGATGAAGAGAGAGATAAGAGAGGGACGTGAGAGATGAGTGAAAGAAAGACAGCACAGAGAGATTGAGGTAGATAGTAGACAGAGATTGAAGGGAGAGACATGGAGGAGGTTCGAGAGAATTCTCGAGAGAGATATGAAGAACACCGACTGAAAAACAGAGCTCAGCAGAAATGTATTTGGGGATTTAAGGATAAAAAAGTAAAGGGCATTTCACAACTAATTTTCTGATTAAAACTAATAAAAATTTACTTTGTAACATAGAAAATAAATATGTAATATTTGAGAAAAATCTCAAATCAATTTTTAAAATATATAAAATGAAATTAGCCATCTCCCCATATTTTTAAAATACTTCTAGGATCAAAACCGAATTAAATATGAGTTTTACAAGTTTTGATACTTTAAATGCAACAGAATTATTAAAATCACTTTAAAATACTTAAACACCCAAAATAATTCTCTCCATAATTTTAAAAACTCAATAAATATTGTTGTGGAACGAGAAGTAGGGTATATTTATTAGATATTGAATGCTAGGGTTTAAGGAAGCTTCGAGCTTTAATGGCTGATCGAGTGTTTCGTGACCTAAATCGAGTCCTCACAAGATGCCTACGTATCTTGCAAATATCAAGAATCAAGCCAAAAAACGTAGTTCTGTTGGTGTGGAACCAGGTCCTTATATAGTGATGGGAACCCTAGAATTAGGGTAGAATTGGGTGCCTTGGTGGGCAAGTTACAGGCTTGGCCCTATTCTAGATCCTTCCAAGTGGAAGGTGGATAAAAGTTACAGCTGTATTCCTTGGAGGTTACTTCAGAGATGATTTAGTTTCCTTTTGGACCCAATAACGGAGTCTTTTATTTGACTGGTTTAATGGCTACGAAAATATAATTATATTTAAGGTTCTGGGCCTTGTAATTGGGCTTTAACCTTGGGGCACTTTGGGCTTAATTGATGTATTATTAATTGCATTTCTAGGGTTTATTTTCAACCCACATCATTTGCCCCCCAACTTCTAGGAAAATCGTCAAGGTTTTCGTAGAAGTTAAGGTTTCGATACACTAGTGTTTCACAGATATCACCTTGGATGTAAAGTGTGGAGCGACCTACACATTTACGGTGACTTGCCTTATTCGAGGCTAACCAATTTATATTAAAAATGACATCTTTGCACCTTTCATATACTCACAAGTATTTTTCTGTTATTTATTCGTCGACATATCAGCCATTCCATCATTTTGCGTAATTAGAAACATTTTTCTTTAAGAAAAAATCAGAGAAACTAATCATATATTTCGATCAGGATTCCTGGTCGAATTTTCGACCAGGATCCTGGTCGAAATATGGTCCTGTTGATATCCTGGTCTTGCTGATTTCGACCAAGATTCCTGGTCGACATTTCGATCAGGATCCTGGTCGAATAAATGCAATTTTGACATCCTGGTCTTGCTGATTTCGACCAAGATTCCTGGTCGACATTTCGATCAGGATCCTGGTCGAATAAATGCAATTTTGACATCCTGGTCTTGCTGATTTCGACCAAGATTCCTGGTCGACATTTCGATCAGGATCCTGGTCGAATAAATGCAATTTCGACACTCTGGTCTAGCTCATTTTGACCAAGATTCCTGGTCGACATTTCGATCAGGATCCTGGTCGAATAAATGCAATTTTGACACTTTGGTCTTTTTGGGCCTTATTGGCTTTTAACTGATATTGGTGATACCAGTTAAGTTATGGATGCGATACTGGGCCTATTGGGCCTTCTAGACCTTCTAGATTCTTCTTATTTTTGGGCCTATGGGTCTTCTAGACCTTCTAGATTCTTCTTGTTTTTGGGCCTATGGGCCTTAATGGGCCTTAACCGGCTATCACAGGTTTTTGGAATTTCAACCGGCTATTAGCCAGTTGCTTAATCCTTATAAAAGAGTAGAGTGAGATTCATTTCTCACTTCACTCTTACACACTCTACTTTCCTCTAATATTTCTCTTAGTTATTTCTCTCGAATTAAGGCGATTTCCGGCGATCTTTTCCAGCAATCCCGCCGTTCTCAGGCGATTTTCTGCCATTTTCTGGGTTTCTTTGAAGATTTTCTGGGCTTTTGTTGCATCTTCATCTCTTTTATCAAGATTTCTTGGTTTAAGTATTCATACTTTGAAGATCAATGGCAGACAAGTCAGCACAACGCCTTTTGAAGATGAATTCAGCTTCAAAAAGAGGTAACGACATCGAAATTCGTTCCTCTTACATGAATTTAACTGAAATGATCAATTTGCGTGGGGATGATTATCCTTCTTTAGCTGATTTAGATGCTTATAATTGCTGTAATAAATTTCATGATGAGGATGTAATCAAAGATTACAACAAAACTTATGCAATCAAAACTCCATATAGACTTTTGAAAGCCGGGCCTGGCGACAGGCCTTGTCATTGGAGGCCCAATGGGTTATGTGTTTTTAGAGATGCCCTCATAGCTGGGCTTAGGTTCCCTTTTCATGAATTTATCCCCAAACTTTTGGCCGATGTTCAAATTAGCCCATGTCAACTCCCACCTAATGCGTGGCGATCCATTTTGTGCTTTATGGTTTTATGCCTTAGGAACAAATTTCCTCTTTCTGTTCCTTTGTTTAGAAAGATTTTCCAATTCTATAATAGTTCTTCTACTCAACCGGGGTGGGTTTACGTTAGACAACGCCCTAAGATCCCACATATCTTTAATGGCCACTCGGTTGTTGATAACAACCCTAAGTGGAAAGAGGAATTTATGTACTTGGTTTGGAAAGGGGGTGATTGGGGCACCCTTTTCCGTAGTTCATTTGGTAAGGTGGCCGATGGCAGCCCCAACAAAATCATTCTTAATACTGAGGAGCAAGCGGCTTTTGAAGAGTTAACCAAAGACAATGGCGAAACTTTATGTTGGGACCTCATCAATGAGGAGTCTCTTAGGGTGTTAGATATAATTGATGTGATTTAATGTCAGTGTTTAAGTGTTTCAGGTAAAGAGAGTTTAACTTGTTATTGAAAGCAGTTGTAACAGAGTTTGAGTATACGCTGATTGCTGGAAGCGCAAACGCTGACAGAGGAAAGCGTAAACACTGATAGCTGAATACATGGAAGCGCAAAAGCTGTTAGCGTGGAGAGAACAGAGTTTGCTAAAGTCTGTCTACTGGGAGCGTCTACAAGTCAACAGAGTTTGAAGATTAATTTAATATTAATATGGAAGCGATATCTTTGAAGATTGGATAGCTGTCAAAGAGATTGAGTTGACTTAGAAGACGTGTAGCAATCGTAATTGATATCAATTGTATAGCTTAATTTTAGGAGAATCAATTTACGATTGTACGTAGCTGTATATCTTATAAATACAGTTAGGTTAACCCTAGAAGGGTATCGAACGTGAACGAACATCATTCTTGTAACCTAAGCAGCTCTCTGTGATACTTTACATCACCGAGAGAGGAATTATTAATTCCAAAACAGTTTTAAAGAGTTAAAACGTGTGTTCTTGTTACTTATTTATACAGTTCTTGATTATTTATTGTGTAATCGACCTAACAAGTGGTATCAGAGCGGTATCTGTTACTTTATTACAGTTAAAGATCCAAACACAATAGTAATCAATGGCAGAGATACCTCCACCAAATGAGAAAGCTCCTACTACTGTTAGTAGGTATGAAACAATTAGGGTTCCTATCCTGAGGCCATTAGAGTATGCAATTTGGAAGGTGAAGATGACCATGTTTCTGGAGGCTACAGATCCAGAATATCTGGACAGAATTTATGAAGGTCCTCACAAACCTACAAAGTTATCTGCTGCTGCTACTGGTGAGGAACCAAAAGTAATTCCAAAAGAGAAGAAAGATCTATCTGCTGAGGATCTTTCATCTATTGCAAAGGATGCGAAAGTAAGACACTTACTTCACAGTGCATTAGACAATGTTATGTCTAATAAAGTGATAAACTGCACAACTGCAAAGGAGATATGGGATGCACTTGAGGTTAGATGTCAAGGAACCCCTGCAATTAAGAAAAACAGAAGGAACATACTCACACAGGAGTATGAACATTTTGAGGCAAAATCTGATGAAACCATGACAGAAACATTTGACAGATTCTGTAAACTGCTCAATGATTTGTCATTGGTGAATAAAGAGTATGATTTGGAAGATTCAAATCTCAAATTTCTTCTCTCTCTACCTGAAAAGTGGGATGTGAAAACGACCACTATTAGAGATAATTATGAACTTGGTGAGACAGAGATTGATGAAATTTATGGACTGCTCAAGACTCATGAATTGGAATTGGAGCAGAGAAACAAAAGATCTAGTAGAAAGTCAAAGTCTGTTGCTCTCAAGGTTGAGGAGAAACCATCAAAGAAGGAGGCATCAAAGAGAAAGGCAAAAGGGAAAGCCTTAGTCATCCATTCAGAGAATGAGTCATCAAACACTGATGTTGACTCAAACACAGATGATTCATCTGATTCTGAAGATGATGAAGAAATGATGCAAATGGCTGCATTGATGGTAAAGACCTTCAAGAAGATGGGATACAAGAACTTCAAGAAGGGAAAGAAATTCTCCAAGGACTACTCAAAGTTTGATAAGAAGAATTTCAAGAAATCTGAAGGAAAGGACTTCAAATCTGGAAAGAAAGATAAGTCTGAAATTCAATGCTACAAGTGTAAGGAGATGGGTCACTATGCTCCTGAGTGCAAAAAAGGTAAAACTGAAAAGGCACTCTACACCAAAGGCAGAGATTGGGCAGACACTTCAGATTCAGATGAGGAAGTCAACTATGCTCTCATGGCTACTACTCAGAATGAAAATGATGATCTCAAGGTACCTCCAACTACCTATGCTTATAACACTGATAATATAACTGAACTAAGAATTTATCTTAAAGCATTGCATATCAGTTATAGGGATCAGACCTTAGAAAATGAAAGGATAAAGTCTGAGTGTTCTCAACTCAAAGAAAGAAATAAATTTGTTGAGGAACAGCTAGAGAACATGAATAAAATACAAAAAGAAAGAGATGATGCAGTGTTTATTGAACAGGAGTTGCTAGGTAAGTATAAACAACTAGAATCAGAATTGGAGGATAGTAAACACATCATTAAAACTTGGACACACTCTGGTAAAGACACTCAAGAAGTGTTTCAGTCAGATACAGTAGGTCTAGGTTACTCTGTAGGAGATGAACTTAGGTTTGAAAATCATGTAAAAGTTAGACCATATTGTTCATCTGAGGGTAATGTCATGGGAACAGGTGGACCTAAGACAGAAGCACAGAAAAAGGCTGTTAAAGAGTCATATGCTAAAACTTTTGTTAAAGAGGCTAACATTGGCTTAATGACAGATAAACAACTCAAGCATAAGCTTAAGGAGATAAAATCTGTAAACAAACAGAGTATGCCTAAGAAAAACAGAAATGGAAAGGTAGGCATAACCTCAGGAATTAAGCCAATGCTTGCTTCATTAGCTCCCAGGAAAACATGCTTTAATTGTGGTAGCACTAATCATCTGGCTAGTTTCTGCAGTAAGAATAAGAACATTAATTCTTTGCCTTCTAAAACTGCAGTAAAGAGTGATTATGTGAGAACTAGACCACAGACTTTATGCAAACACTGTGGAAGTACTTGGCATTCTATTTACACTTGCAGAGATTATCATGCTATTTATTATAATTACTATGAACCCAAACCAAATTTGAAATGGGTTAAAGTAAACTCTGCAAATGTAAACTCTGAAAAAGTTAGCTTAAACTCTGTTAATTTGAATTCCGCTGCAAAAGCTAACAGATTTAAGAAAGCCAAAGGATCCAAGCAAGTCTGGATCCTTAAAACTAATAATCAGTGATTGTTTGTGATTGCAGGGCACCAGGGTCAGTACCTTAGTCGTGGACAGTGGATGTTCAGGACACATGACAGGAAATAAAGCCCTGCTATCAGAGTATGAGGAGAAGGCTGGCCCAGAAGTTTCCTATGGAGATGGCAACATAGGACATACACTGGGATATGGCAACATTAATCTTGGAAATGTCATCATCACAAATGTAGCTCTAGTTCCAGGACTCAAGCATGATTTGCTATCTGTGAGTCAAATCTGTGACAGAGGATATCATGTAGATTTTCAGCCTGAATATTGTCAAGTTATCAGCAAATCTACAGGGAAAGTTGCTCTAGTTGGAAACAGACACAACAACATCTATGAAATCAAATTGTCAACAAACACTGATGGCAAAGCAGTGTGTCTGTCTACAAGGATGTCCAGTGAAGAGAGTTGGAAATGGCACAAGAAACTCTCTCATTTGAATCTGAACAATATCAATGAGCTCATAAAGAATGATCTTGCAAGAGGACTACCAAAGTCATTATTGAATGTAGAAGGCCTGTGTGATTCTTGTCAAAAGGCCAAACAGAGAAAAACCTCTTTCAAGAGCAAATCTGAGTCTTCAATTGTTGATCCTTATCATCTCCTACATGTTGATCTTTTTGGACCAGTAAATGTCATGTCACTTGGAAAGAAGAAATATGCTCTAGTCATTGTTGATGAATACACCAGATATACATGGGTGTATTTTCTAGCAAAGAAAGATGAAACTACTTTAACACTGACAGAACATATATTACAACTGGACAAAGAGTCAGAGAATCAAGTGAAGATAATCAGAAGTGACAATGGAACTGAGTTCAGGAATTCATCAATGGAAGAATTTTGCAAGAGTAAAGGGATAAAACAAGAGTTTTCTGCACCTGGTACTCCACAACAAAATGGTGTAGTGGAGAGAAAGAACAGAACCTTGATAGAAGCTGCCAGAACCATGCTAGATGAAGCAAAATTGCCAACATATTTTTGGGCAGAGGCGGTTCAAACTGCTTGTTTTACTCAAAATGCAACACTGATCAACAAGCATGGTAAAACACCATATGAAATGGTGAAGAAGAAGAAGCCAAATCTAAAATATTTTCATATTTTTGGATGCAAGTGCTTTGTGTTGAAGACACATCCTGAACAGTTGACCAAGTTTGACCTAAAGGCAGATGAAGGAATTTTTGTTGGCTATCCACTGTCAACAAAGGCATTCAGAGTTTTTAATCTGAGAACCAGAGTGATCATGGAGTCTATTCATGTGTCATTTGATGACAAGAAAATAACTGGACTTGAAGATGTTAATGAGCATGATCAACTGCACTTTGAAAATGAAGATTTATTAAACTCGGATGATACAGATCTGACAAACACTGTTAAGGTCAATTCTGAACCTCTACTGGTAAACACTGAAGAAACTTTTCAATCAGAAACAAGGGAAGAACCAGTTGAGGGGGAGCATGAAGAATCACATCAAAGTGATAAGTCAAATACTGAAAGTGACTCAATTGATGATTCTGAATCAAACTCTGTTGATTCAAACTCTGATCATTCAAATTCTGAGCAGTCACATTCAGAGGGAGCATCTGAAAATGAAGAGAGACATCAAGAAAATCAGGAGAGCATGGATCAAGGGGGAGGATCACATAATGACAGAAGCAATCTGCCTTCTGCAAGAAAATGGACTAAGTCACATACACCTGATTTAATTATTGGTGATCCAGATGCAAGAGTAAGGACAAGAAGTGCAACAACAAATGAATGTCTGTTTCATGCATTCTTGTCACAAACTGAGCCAAAGAAAGTGGAAGAAGCTCTTAAAGATGCTGACTGGATAACAGCAATGCAAGAAGAGCTAAATGAATTTGAAAGAAATGAGGTGTGGACCCTTGTACCAAGGCCAAAGAACAGATCTATTGTTGGTACTAAATGGGTTTTCAGAAATAAAACTGACAGTGATGGTGTGATCACAAGGAACAAAGCAAGACTGGTAGCTAAAGGCTATTCACAGCAGGAAGGAATAGATTATGATGAGACTTTTGCACCAGTTGCCAGGTTGGAGGCAATAAGGATGTTTCTTGCCTATGCTTCTCACAAGAAATTCAAGGTTTTTCAAATGGATGTGAAAAGTGCTTTTCTGAATGGAAAACTTGAAGAAGAAGTTTTTGTTGAACAACCACCTGGTTTTGTAGATCCAAAATATCCAGATCATGTCTACAGGTTAGACAAGGCACTCTATGGACTTAAACAGGCACCTAGGGCATGGTATGAAACACTTGCTAAATTTCTGCTAGAAAGTGGGTTTCACAGAGGTACTATTGACAAAACTCTGTTTTACTTTCAATCTGGTAATGACCTGCTCTTAGTACAGATATATGTAGATGATATCATTTTTGGATCTACTAATGATAAACTCTGTAAGAAATTTGCCAAGCTCATGCAGTCAAGATATCAAATGAGTATGATGGGAGAGTTAAGCTACTTTCTAGGCTTACAGGTGAAGCAAACAGATGATGGAATTTTCATTAATCAAGCAAAATATACCAGAAATCTACTCAAGAAATTTGGCATGCTTGACTGTTCATCTGCAACAACTCCCATGGCAACTGCAACAAAACTGGACAAAGAAACAGGTTCATCAGTGGATATGACAAGCTACAGAGGGATGATTGGTTCTCTACTTTATTTAACAGCTAGTAGACCTGATATCATGTATGCCACCTGTCTGTGTGCAAGATTTCAGGCAGATCCAAGAGAACCACATTTAACAGCTGTGAAGAGGATTTTCAAATATCTCAAGGGAACTGCAACTTTAGGACTGTGGTACCCAAGAGAATCAGATTTTAAGCTACTTGGTTACTCTGATGCAGATTTTGCTGGATGTAAGATTGACAGAAAAAGCACAAGTGGAAGTTGTCAATTTCTTGGTGACAGACTAGTATCTTGGTACAGTAAGAAACAGAAGTCAATATCTACATCTACAGCTGAAGCAGAGTATATTGCTGCTGGTAGTTGCTGTGCACAGATTCTATGGATGAAGAATCAACTGCTGGATTATGGATTAAGGTATTCCAAGATACCTATTTTCTGTGATAATCAAAGTGCTATTGCAATGACAGGTAATCCAGTACAACACTCAATGACCAAGCACATCAGCATAAGGTATCACTTTATCAGAGAGCATGTAGAGGAAGGCAATATTGAGCTTCACTTTGTGCCTACAGATCAACAACTAGCAGATGTTTTCACAAAACCTCTAAGTGAAGCAACATTTACAAGACTGGTCAATGAACTAGGGATGGTATCTGGTTTTGACTAAACATGTTGGTTAGACTCAAACTCTTTCAAATAAAATGTGTTGCTCATGTCTCTGTAAATTGCTATAGTGCTATGTGAACCTTATTAGTTAAACTCTGTTAGCATGATTGTTGGTCATACACTGTTAATACGTTTGTTAAACTCTGTGAATTCTGAATTGATTTTTGTCTGAATGAAAATACCGATGAAGAAAAATGTATAGAGCATGATTTTCAGTAATAAATCAAGATTCTTTTTGAGTCACTGTAATCTAATCAGAAATTGCACAGTAAGTTAACACAGCATGATACTGTTTCATATTTAGAGCATCTCTTAGTTTATTTGATCCTAAACTCTGAATCTATGAATACTTCATGCATTGCATCTCATGAATGACACTGATATTGATGAACTCTAAACTCTGATTAGTGACACTCTGTTTTCAAGTCATACTTGATTCTTGATGATTCTGTGTTTGCACTTGTGAAAATTTTAAAACTTGAGATATGTCATTGTTTATTTTGGTGAGAAACAGTTCATGTCTGAACCCTGTGAGACTTTGAGCCAAATCAGTGATTGATACATTTTATATCAATCAGAGTTTATTGTTGTGTGATATTCATCAGTAAGTATGTTGCTCTAGAACTTGCATTAAACCATTTTGGAACTACATGATATATGTGTGCATGAAGATGACAAAGGCAATTAGGATTAACCAATTTTTGACCATTTCTTCAAACACTGTTCAAAATATTTTTGAACACTGCTCATAAACTTTGTTCATAAACATGACCCATAGTAAACCCTTTTGAGCCAAATTAACTGCTCATTTTCTTGAATACTGAAGTATTAAGAGCAGTTATATTCATTTGTTAAATCTGATTCAAGCAGGTGAGTATCTCTCATACTATATCTTACTCAGTATATATATATATATGTAAATTAAAAAAAAAAAAAAAAACAAAAAAAAAAAACAAAAAAAAAAAAACAAAAAAAAAAAACAAAAAAAAAAAAAAACAAAACAAAAGAAAAAAAAATGTATATATACTGATCATCTTGTACAAAATGTACTAACCATTTGACTGAACATTTTGATTAAATAAATTGTTCAGTTCAAAATTCTCATTCGAAACATATCTCTTCTCATCTGTTTGATTTCACTCAATTACAACCCTGACCAAAGTCCTTTTGATTTGTGCATATATGTAATCGAAGTGGTGTAGATTTGGTGGAAATTCAAGCTTATGGTAGTATCTGCTTTTAATGATTGAATCTGAGAGTAAACACTTCACCTAAACACTTGTGTGATGTGAGAGTTTGTGAGAAAATCCTTGAAATGTAACTCACTGAATGATGCTATGATGTTTATCTCCTGATCTTTTTGTCTTTAATGACTGTGTGCTTACGTGGATAATCATGATCATAAAATGGAACAGAGATATTCAGATTTCTGTAATTAAGGAACTACAGAGTTTAGCATTCATCATATACTCTGTGTTTAATATGAGAGTTTGTGCATTCAGTGTTTATTGTTTTGATTTATGGATTCTATGAAATATTAGATGCTATAAAAATTGATTTGGTAAACTCTGCTACTCACACACGAAAATCACGACTGTGCGTTTTTGAAAGGGTTTTTGTGATAAAGATTGAAAATTGGATAAACACTGATTGATTGTGCTACATACTCTAAGGTATATTTTCCTTAAGATAATTTGAAAATTTTGGAGTAAATGGAGTAGTTGACAACTGTTAATTAGTGTCATTAGTGGTAACGTGTCTTGAAAAATGGAACGACAGCGGTAATAATGGCTTTTACTGCGCCTGTCTTAAGTGAACCGTTGCATGTGTGACACCTGTCCCACTCACTTATCATTATGTCTCCCTTTTACATTTTTCAAGGGAACAGTTGCGTGTTTTCAAGAAAAAAACGCTTGAGTTTAGTTTTTAACTACAACTCAAATTACTTTTTGCCACAATCATTTTTATCCACACGTATTCACTTTACCAAAACTGAGAACATCCTTGTTTTTCACTTTGGCATTTTCACAAACACCTTTCTTGCAAAACCATTTCACAGTTGATTCTTACTTATTTCTTGATTCAATGGCAACTAAACCTTTCACTGTTTTTGGTCTACGTTTTGTGCCTAACAACTATGCAGCTTTACTTGAGAATGACCGAGCACCAGAGCCGTTTCATCTTATGCAAAATTTTCTTCGAGATTCTGAAATTGGGCAAGCGCTGGTTGAACCGGCTACTCTATCTGCTTCCCAAGTCGTTAATTTCTGGCAAAACTCAAGATATATTGAAGGAGGAGAGAATGGAACTCCGTCTATCATCTTCTCTCATGAAGAACAAGAGTTTGTGATTACTCCACAAACTGTTCGCGATGTCATGGATTTTGACACACATACCTCATATGCTGTTGTTTCTGAGCAAAATCTGAGGGAAATGCTCACAGAAATTGGGTACATGGAATCACTTGCCAAGCTGGGCAGTGTAAGGCGACCAAACTTGCGAAAAGAGTGGAATTTTTTCTTTGATTGCATTACAAGGACATTCCAGAAGAAGGTCACCAACTGGGATGCTATTCCAATGGACAGTCTACAAATTGGGTATTCTCTACTTTATGGTAGTAATTTTGATTTTGGTAGATATGTTTTGATGAATTTGGGTGATAAGTTGTCAGAGTCTACTACAGTTTACTTTGCTAGATTTTGTCAACTTCTATTCAATGCATGTGTTCCTGGTTTGACTGTTGATGAAGCTGATGAAATTCAACCGTTTAGAGTCACTAAAAGAATATTTTCTGATATGTCTAACAAAGATGTTGGAAAAGACTTGCCTCCTTTGGCATTGCCGCTTGCTTTGCAAAATTTTGTTAATCAACCACAAGACTCTGATACACATCAACCAGAACAACCAGAACCACAGCCTATGCCTGAACCTTTAGCCACTGATCGTACACAAAACATACCATCTCAACCTACTCAAACACCTGCACCCACACCAACCACCACTGAACAACCCATATCACCTCCAACACAAACAGAACCTCAAACCAAACCTGACCAAATGAACACTGAACCAACAAACCCTGTCTCTACTACTCATCAACAACCACCTCCCAAGCCAAAAAGGAAGAAACATACTGCAATCAACACTGAACGTGCTAAGGCTAAACAGTCAACTCCAAAGGCTGTTTATTCTAGAAGATTCATACAAAGGGCAAACAGACCTTCACCACCTTTGGTTGAGGAAAGTTCTAGTGAGAGTTCCAGTGAAGCTGCAGAACAGGTTGCAGTACCTCAAGCTAAGAGGAGGAAGCTTATTCTGACTGATTCTGATGATGAGCCTGTTGCAGAGGCTCAAGAGAAAATCTCATTTGATATTCCTACTGGTGAGCCAGAGGGTATCATAGAACCTGAAATCCCAGAATCAGGAGTCAAGGTTGCTGAACCAAAAGTTGATAAGGTTCAAGACAATGAAGATGCTAGAGATGTTTTATCTCCAATGGAAGAGTTTGCTGAAACTCCGATGTCTTTTAATCATGAAGCATCTACTCCACCACTCATGGAGGTTACACTGTCTCTAGATACTGGTGTTGCTGATGGGCCTACTGTTGTTCTTGAAGACACTGTGGTTGCATCACACACTGAGTTGAACTCTGATGCCAATAATATTTCTGCTCATGGTGAGGAGGTTGATAAACCAGAGAAGGTTCTTTCTTCAGAGCAAACTCCAATTGATAAAGGAAAACAGGTTGCTCAAGAACCTATTGTTGCTCAAGAACAAATTGCTCAAGAACAAATTGCTGCTTCAGAACCTAGTCTTTCTGTTGCCTCTACTAGTGAATCAATGAGTGATTCTGTTGAAGCTAATAGTACAGGAGTTGACCAACCACAAAATCAGCCAGATGGTCAGAAAACAGGTGAAAAACCAGATTTTGCTGGGCCTTCTAATAATGAAATTGATGATGGTTATTTGGCCAAGCAAACTGCTGAATGGTACAAGTCAGACTGTATTTTTCCTCCTGGAAGGGCAGAAAAGTTTCTTGAAGTCAATTCTAAAAAGATTACAAATCCAGAAATTTTCACTTGTTTGCAAGGCACGGTGATACAGATCAAAACTTTGAATAATAGATTTGATGACACTCAGAAATCTATTGTTGATCTTCGCACAGAAGTTGCTACTCATGAGGAAAAAGCTCAACTAGCTAATGCTAAACTCTTTCAACAGTTTGCCAAAGCTCAATCTAATCTTAATGACAGACTGAGTACAGTTGAAAAGAATCAGACTTTACTGGCTGAGAAAGTTGATTCTATAGCAAATTCTCTTGAGTTAATCACCTCCATACTGATTCAAGACAGTGATGATGTCAAAAAGGGGGAGAGAGTTTCTAAAACCAAGTGTAAGAAAGATCAAACTTTGTCAAAGAAAGATCAAAATGATGATGAAGAAGCCAATGCTGATAAGGGCTTGAGAAATGTGAATCTCAGACAAGGACATGGGAGGTCTTCAAGGTCAAAGCCGAATTTGGTGATAGATTCAAATGCTCAGAGTACTTCAGGATCAAAGCCAAAGGATTTGTTATTCTCTGACAATCCACAAACAGATGAAGAATTGGCTGCAAAACTTTTTCGAGAAGAGAATGCTGAAGCTACACTTGAGGATATTCAAGCTGAAGAGAAGTTGTTACAGAAAGAACATCTAAAAGCTGTGAAGTCCAAGAAAGTGAAGAAAGTTGTTAAAACTTCAAAGTCTGCAAAGCCTGTGATGAAAGGAATTGTAATTAAAGAAAAACTATCTGGTATTCAAGAAGAAGAAGAAGAAGATACTGGGAAGCTGGTTAGAAAGTCTTCTCTTGATGCTAAGTTGAAATTAAAAGAGAAAGTTGATGAAGAGGGCAAGGGCAAAATGATAGTTACAACCTCTGTTGCTACACAAGTTGTACAGACACAAAGTAAACCCTTACCTGGTTTTTCAAGGGCAAAGATTCCAGTGCAAGAACAAGCAGGAGTAACTGGTGGATATCAGCATAATAAATCTTGTTCAGGAAAGCCACCAGGGAGAAATACTTCTGGATTAGGTGCAACAAGAGATTTGAGATTTAGTAACAGTCCAAGAGATCCCTCTGCACTTGTATCTCTTGGTTCTGGTATTAATCAAGAAAATCTAGACAAGTTGGAATCAGTTCAGGTAGTTCATCAAAGAAGCTTAGACATTCACTTTCTACTATACTTTATGGCAGATGGGTCAGTGTATAGAGTGAATGAAGAAGCAATCAAGTTAAAATTATTTGAGGAACTTCAGTATGTCTTGCATATCTTCAGAGTTAGAAATCAAAGAACACAGATCATTGCTAATTCTATAAGGAAGCATATGCTGAAAGCTAAAGCTGCTACAGGAACAAAGTCTGCTGAAAAGTATGTTCCAAAATACAGAGACTGGAATGGAAATCTGATTGAAATGCAGAAGGGAACTACAAGGTTGAAGACTGATCTTGGAATTACAGTTCTGGATTTCAATGTAAAGTCTGAAGAATTAAAGTACATCAGATTGGGTAATGAAATGAGGAGGAACAAGATCTATGATCTCAGGGCTGCTATTTTTCAAACGGATGAAAATGATCCAGAGTTAAGAGAGATCAAGCAAGCTATGGAAATTGAACTTGAAAATGCTGAAAGGAGATTGTTGATTGATTATCTCAGAACAACTCCAGATCTTGAGGAGGTTAGGTAGACAGAATTTGTAAGTAATTCGAATTTTCTGTAAATTTTGCTAAGTCAAGTTTAAACTCTGATTATATGTTAAACACTGTGTTTTTATTTGTTAGTTTTGACATCATCAATTATTATGAACTTGTACATTTTTCTAATGAACAAGTTGGGGGAGATTGTTAGATATAATTGATGTGATTTAATGTCAGTGTTTAAGTGTTTCAGGTAAAGAGAGTTTAACTTGTTATTGAAAGCAGTTGTAACAGAGTTTGAGTATACGCTGATTGCTGGAAGCGCAAACGCTGACAGAGGAAAGCGTAAACACTGATAGCTGAATACATGGAAGCGCAAAAGCTGTTAGCGTGGAGAGAACAGAGTTTGCTAAAGTCTGTCTACTGGGAGCGTCTACAAGTCAACAGAGTTTGAAGATTAATTTAATATTAATATGGAAGCGATATCTTTGAAGATTGGATAGCTGTCAAAGAGATTGAGTTGACTTAGAAGACGTGTAGCAATCGTAATTGATATCAATTGTATAGCTTAATTTTAGGAGAATCAATTTACGATTGTACGTAGCTGTATATCTTATAAATACAGTTAGGTTAACCCTAGAAGGGTATCGAACGTGAACGAACATCATTCTTGTAACCTAAGCAGCTCTCTGTGATACTTTACATCACCGAGAGAGGAATTATTAATTCCAAAACAGTTTTAAAGAGTTAAAACGTGTGTTCTTGTTACTTATTTATACAGTTCTTGATTATTTATTGTGTAATCGACCTAACATAGGGCCGTTGGCCTTTCTGCTGTATCTGACTTGGGTAACTTCCCACTCCCTTATGAGTTCACTTTGTTTTTAGACGAACTTATACCAACGTTTTAATTTATTGTTTTGTGCAGCTGTTATGAAAATCATGCGAGAAACGGATCTTGGAGAGGAAGAGACTGCTCGTATGAGAAGGGCGAAGAGAGCCCTTGATGCCAGGGGTAAACCTAGTGAACCCTCCTTCCTGCGCCCTCACAAGGTGCAAAAATAGGACTTGGTCACTGTTGATGAGGAGGAAGGGCCTGTGCAAGTGAATGTTCAATCTACGGTGTACAGGCCCCCGTGGGGCTTCAGAAAGCAGGATTCTGTTGTTGGATCCACGAAACATTCGATGGATTGGTCTTTGAATTCCATAACTCCCGTTGATTACAAAGACTTCATTTCTGGAGGGAGCATGGAGGAAGCCGAACACTTAGGAACTCAAGCCTTGGCCTCGGTATGCCATCCTCTTTTTTTTTTTTTTTTTGTTGTCATGATTCTCTTTTTCATTTAAACTGATAACCACGCAGGCCAACGTGCATTTTCAAAGCATGACTCATCAGGCCAAGGCTTGGAAAAACAAGGCGAAGTCCTTTGAGACTAAGTATCAGAAAGAGAAGCTTAAAGTTGAAGAAACTGAAGACAAACTGAAAGGGAAGGTGAAAGAATTGGAGGCGGCTCAGGCTGAGCTGGTGCACCTGCGGGCTAAGAAGGAGGACCTAGTTGATGAGTACATGGACTCTCAGGAGTTTCAAACCTTGATGGAGAAGCACGATGAGGTGCTCTACCCTGTCCAGTACACCGATGGGTGGGACGATGCTTTGAAGGCGGTGCTTAAAAAGCACCCTGGATTGTTTTCCCCGGCGGACTTCCCGAGTCTACACCCTCTTCCTCCTGCTATTGAGGAAGAAGAAGATGAGGAAGTGGAGGAAGGGGACATGATTCTCAATCCTGAGATTTCTCCTCTTCGAAGGGATTCTGATACCACCCATACTTCACCCATTCGTACTGCCGGGGGCTCGAAGGTCCAGGGAGATGATGAGGAGTCTGCTTCATCCCGTGCCCCGGAGACTTAGTATTTCTTAAGTTGGCCCTACGTGGCTTTTATTTCTATAACTTTATCGTTTTGGTTTTGTAACTTATAACTTATGGCCTACGGGCTTTATTTATTTATGCATTTTCTATTTTCCTTTTCTATCTGTTGTGTCCTTTGTATTTGGCTGTTATTAGCTTGCAATTTTGGTTATGCATTGATACATATCAGACATGAAGTACAAACACAAGGAATATCAAAAATCATACTGCATAATCATGTAAATCCTGAAATGGGTCCAGCCCTTACATAGATACTCTACTTCCTACTCGGAGTTTAACAACTCTGAAATGGTTTCGTCGACCTTATTTCTACTTTCCTAACAAATGGATAAAGAGCATAAATCCTTAAAAGGATAGCTTAAACATAATAGATCTTGAGGTTCAAGGCATGCCAAGTACGGGGCACCTCAACCCCGTCCAAGGTCTCCAGCTTGTACGATCCTCGTCCCAATGTTTTCCTGACTCTATATGGCCCTTCCCAATTAGGGGCTAGCTTTCCTTTCTGTCCAACTCCAGATGCTTCAATCTTTCTGAGAACCAGGTCTCCTTGCCGAAAGAACCTTTCTTTCACCCTCAGGTTGTAGTAGAGAGAAGCTTTCTTCTGATGTTCAGTATTCCTAGCATGGGCTTCATCTCTTACCTCATCGATCAGGTCAAGGGCTAGTCTCATACCTTCCTCATTATTTTCAGGTTCAAAAGCCTCCATTCGCGGGGATGCATGCATGATCTCAACTGGTACAACAGCTTCGGCTCCGTAAGCCAACATGAATGGGGTTTCCCCAGTAGTCACTTTGCAGGTGGTACGGTATGCCCAAAGTATGGGTAGTAACTCATCCACCCAAGTGTTCCTGGAGCGTTCCACCCTCTTCTTGAGTCCATCCAGGATGATCCGATTAGCAACCTCAGCCTGCCCATTGGCTTGAGGGTGAGCAACTGAGGTGAACCGAAGCTCAATTCCGTTCTCATCACAGTAGTCCTTAAATTCTTTGTTGTTGAATTGTAATCCATTGTCTGTAACTAGGATTCGCGGTATTCCATACCTACACATGACGTTCTCCCAGAAGAACTGCATAACTTGCTTGGTGGTGATCTTAGCCAAAGGCTTGGCCTCGATCCACTTTGTGAAGTAGTCAATAGCTACAATCAAGAACTTCCTTTGAGCAGTGGCCATAGGAAAAGGCCCAAGTATATCCATCCCCCACATAGCAAAAGGAATGGGGGAACTAACAGATGTCAACATCTCCGGTGGTTGCCTAACCACTGGTGCGTGCCTTTGGCATCGATCACATTTTTTCACGTAATTTTTGGCGTCGGCCATCATCTCAGGCCAATAGAATCCGAGTCTGACTATCTTGTGAGCTAGGGCCCTGCCCCCCAAGTACTGCCCACAGATTCCCTCATGGACTTCCTCAATAGCTGACTTGGCCTCCTCGGGCCTAAAGCATTTCAAATACGGAATCACAAAAGACTTCTTGTAGAGTATACCTTCGATCAGAGCATATCTCAACGCTCTCACAGATAATTTGCGTGCCTCCATGGCATTAGTCGGGAGCCAACCGGTCTCTAGGTATGCTTTTATGGGATCTATCCAGCATTCCTTAACCCCAACAGGTGCCACCAATCATGAATCGATGGTAGGAGCCCTCAGAATTTGGAAGTAGACACTTCCGGGGTAATTCTCTATCTCGGAGGAGGCAAACTTGGATAAGGCATCGGCCTTGATGTTTTCCTCCCTCGGAATGTGTTCAACGTAGCACTCATCAAATTGGGTCATTACTGCTTTCGCAAGTCTTAAATACTTAACCATAGTCTCATCTCTGGCTTCAAATTCACCATTGACTTGCGAGACTACCAACCTCGAGTCTCCACAGACCTTAAGGTTCTTGACTCTCATTATCCTGGCTAAGCCTAAACCAGCTATCAAGGCTTCATACTCAGCCTCATTGTTAGTTGTTGGGAAATCCAACTTCAAAGCATATTCCACTGTAAACCCATCGGGGCTCTGCAGGACTAAACCCGCGCCGCTCGTTTTTGTTTTTGATGCCCCATCAAAATACAGCATCCAGTATTCCTTTTCCTCAATCACGGGTTCCTTATTGCCTTCCTGAGGTATCTCCTGCCCCCGACTTCTTGGTTGTCAATGGTACATTCAACCACGAAGTCAGCAAGTGCCTGAGCCTTTATGGCCGTTCTTGGCTTATACCCAATGTCGAATTCTCGCAACTCAATTGCCCACTTAATGAGCCTACCACTGGCCTTAGGGCTGTGCAAAATATTCCTCAGTGGCTGTTCTGTAAGAACCTCAATCTTGTGTGCCTGAAAATAGGGCCGTAATTTTTTGGAGGCAGTTACCAATGTTAATGCAAACTTCTCAATGGTGGAATAATTTAACTCAGCTCCATGCAAAACCTTGCTCACATAATATACCGGTTTTTGAACCTTGTCTTCTTCCTTTACCAGTACCGCGCTCACAGCTTGATCCGAAATAGCCAAGTAAAGATAAAGAATTTCTCCCATGCTTGGCTTTGCCAACAACGGGGCTTCAGCCATGTATTTCTTCACCTGCTCAAAGGCTTCCTGGCTTTCTTCTGTCCATTCGAAGTTTTTCACTTTCTTTAGTGTTTTGAAGAATGGCAAACACTTATCTCCGGACTTGGAGACGAACCTCCCCAATGCAGCAATCCTTCCAGTAAGTTTCTGTACCTCCCTTATGGAACGAGGTGGTTCCATATCCAGAATAGCTTTGATCTTATCGGGGTTAGCCTCGATTCCTCGCTTTGAGACCATAAGACCCAAGAACTTCCCTGAACCGACACCAAAAGCACACTTTGCCGGGTTTAACATCATCTTATGGTGCCTCAGCACTTCAAATGCCTCACGTAAGTGCTCAATGTGATCTGCCTTGTGTAGGCTTTTCACCAGCATATCATCCACGTAAACTTCCATAGTCTTCCCAATGAGATGAGCAAAAATCTTATTTACCAATCTCTGATAGGTGGCCCCTGCATTTTTTAACCCGAAGGCCATGACCAGGTAACAATACACACCAAAGTCAGTGATGAACGATACTTTAGGAATATCGTCCTTATGCATCTTGATCTGGTTGTAGCCACTAAAGCCATCCATGAAACTCAACATTTCGTGCCCAGCCGTGGCATCTATCAACATGTCAATCCTAGGTAGGGGAAAACAGTCCTTAGGGCATGCGTCATTCAGATCTGTGAAGTCTATGCACATCCTCCATTTTCCATTAGCCTTCTTGACCATTACAGGATTGGCCAACCATTCTGGAAACTGAATTTCCTCAATGAACCCCGCCTCTATGAGTTTGTCAACTTCTTGCTTTATTGCTTCTTGCCTTTCAGGGGCAAAATTTCTCTTCTTTTGTTTCACCGCCTTCCTGTTCGGATCTACATTTAGATTATGTGTTATCAATTGGGGATCTATTCCTGGCATATCAGCTGCTGTCCATGCAAAGACATCACTATTGTCTTGTAAGAAGGCGATCAATTCGCTTTTCAGAGGGTCTTTCAGAGACGCTCCTATGTGAGTAACCTTTTCAGGATCGTCTGAATCCAAAGGCATGGGAACCAAGTCTTCTGCTGGTTTTCCTCTCCGTTCTTTATCTTCACGGATGTCCATATCCTCAATCGGGAGGACCTGCCCCCCGGTTCCATCCGGCCTTAGTGCGGCCACATAACAACTCCTTGCCATTTTTTGATCTCCTTTCTCTTCTCCTACACCGTTTCTGGTCGGGAACTTAATCTTTAGATGATAGGTGGAGGCAACCGCCTTAAAAGCATGAAGTCCCGTTCTCCCTAGAATAGCATTGTAGGTAGATGTGGCTTTAATAATCAAGAAATTTAACATCTGAGTGACCTCACGTGGCTCCTGCCCTATAGTCACGGGTAATTGAATCGTCCCTTCAACTTTGGACTCTACTCCATTGAATCCATATATAAGCATATTTGATGGTGTCAACTGAGATTCGGTGTATCCCATATTCAAAAAGGCGTCATGGAATAGAATGTCTACTGATGCCCCATTGTCTATCAAGACTCTCTTTACTTGGGAATTACCTATGACTGGTGAAATTACCAGAGGATCATCATGGGGGAATTTCACCCCTTCAAGGTCCGAGTCATCGAATCCAATCGATACCTCTATTTTTGCACGCTTTGGTGCTTCTCCCACTATGTGCATCACCTCTCGCGCATATGCTTTTTTTGAATTTCTGCTAGTCCCTGCCGCTGTTGGTCCACCAAAAATCATATTTATCACCGGCCCTCGGGGCTGTGGGTTGCGATTGCGATCATCATCCTTCCTATCATAATCTCGTCTTGGGTTTCCCTGATTCCCATCTTTGCAAAACTTACTCAACTTTCCTTTTCGAATTAGAAATTCGATCTCATCCTTCAACTGCCTACAATCGTCAGTGTCGTGCCCCACATCTTTGTGGAATCAACAATATTGGTTCTTATTTCTTTTCTCAGGATCAGTCCTAAGTGGCTTAGGCCATCTCACGTCTCTATCTTTTTCTATGTCCATCAGGATTTGGCTCCTTGGGGCACTCAATCTTGAATATTCAGTAAATCTTTGTCCTGGATTCGTCTTCCGAGGAGCCGAGTCCGAATCCTTCCCCGTACGCGGGTACTTGTCCCTGGCGTCGTATTCCTGATCCGGCTTCCTCTTCCTAGAGTCATTGTTATTCCCTCCATTACAAGCTGTAACCTCCTTCTTCATACTATCCTCGGCTTTGATATACTTATCCGCCCTTCGTTGTAACTCAGCCATGTTTTCAGGAGGATGTTTTGCCAACGACCTCTTAAAAAAGAGATCCGTGGTTCCATGTTCCAAGGCCACCATGGCCACCTTATTCTCCAAATCAGTAATATTCAGTGTTTCTTTAGTGAATCGTTTGAGGTAGTCCCTTAGATTCTCGTTCTTCCCTTGCACCACATACATTAGAGACGCGGAGCTTTTCTCATGAACTCTTCCACTGATGAACTGGCTAACAAAAGCGGCACTCAATTCCTTAAAAGAACTGATTGAATTTGGGGGTAGACGACTATACCAACGTTGTGCCATACCCGACAGGGTTTGAGGAAACGCCCTACACTTCAGGGCATCACTTGCCGGTTGCAACAGCAACGCGTTTGAAAACGTCCTTACATGATTCGCGGGATCTCCCGTTCCATCATAAGTCTTTATGGTGGGCATTTTAAACTTTCGAGATATGTGAACATTCATCACCTCTTCAGTAAAGGGAGGAGTTGGATCATCAGGATCTCCAAGCTGCATGAGGTCTTTAGGATCGTTTTTGGGGATTTCCACCCTAGTGTTTCTATCTCTTGGGACTTCGGTCCTCCTCTGACTCCTTGGGGTTCCTTCCAAATCAACAAAAGGAATTTCTCCTCCTGTCGTTGGTGGGGGTCTATTCTGATTTTGTCTCTGTTGTTCTCTTTCTATGTCTTCCCTTAGTTTCTGAATTTTGGCCTCATGAGCTTTTATTTTCTCAACAGCTGTTAGAGGAGGTCTATCATAGACTCTTTGACGAGTTTGTCCAACGGGATCCTTGCCTAAGCGCCGCCTCCTCGGGGGTATATCTCGATCTTCATCTTCTGAAGATGAGTCATCAGAATAGGGACCGGAAAAATCTCTATAGTATGATGGGTTGTATGGCTCGTGTATCTGGAGAGCATGACCACTTGGACCGGACTGGTGCGGGGGATAATTGGGCAATCCATACATCGGATTTGTGCTTGCTGGAATCACAATAGTGGAGATGTGAGCAGTAGGAGGTGCGGATTGCCTACCAAGAGGGGCGTGTAACATCTGTAGGGGATTCGTCCCTTGAATGGAAGAATTCGTTACTAAGGGCAACGATTCATGAGTTTGTGTTTCGGTTCCTGGAAGCTGAGTTATCAGTGGTTGAGAACCCGCTCCAGTGACCAGTGGTTGAGAGCCCGCTCCTGGGGGTACCTGTCCTCCAACCGGGGGTGCAGTGGTGCTGGTGTTGGTTTCAGAAGGTACTACGACTGATGTTCTTCGTGTGGTAACCATGGTTGATGTCCGAGATTTCCCACAGACGGCGCCAAATGTTGTGGAACGAGAAGTAGGGTATATTTATTAGATATTGAATGCTAGGGTTTAAGGAAGCTTCGAGCTTTAATGGCTGATCGAGTGTTTCGTGACCTAAATCGAGTCCTCACAAGATGCCTACGTATCTTGCAAATATCAAGAATCAAGCCAAAAAACGTAGTTCTGTTGGTGTGGAACCAGGTCCTTATATAGTGATGGGAACCCTAGAATTAGGGTAGAATTGGGTGCCTTGGTGGGCAAGTTACAGGCTTGGCCCTATTCTAGATCCTTCCAAGTGGAAGGTGGATAAAAGTTACAGCTGTATTCCTTGGAGGTTACTTCAGAGATGATTTAGTTTCCTTTTGGACCCAATAACGGAGTCTTTTATTTGACTGGTTTAATGGCTACGAAAATATAATTATATTTAAGGTTCTGGGCCTTGTAATTGGGCTTTAACCTTGGGCCACTTTGGGCTTAATTGATGTATTATTAATTGCATTTCTAGGGTTTATTTTCAACCCACATCAAATATATAAAGACAATTTTACAAAAGATTTCATGATTTTTAATCCCTCCGATAATTTTATAAAATTTACAGAGGATAAAAATACATGATTAAAATATTTTTAAATCCTCAAAAATACAAATAAAAATACATCGACCTTCACAGCTCACATAAATCATTATATAAACACATAAGAACAAATTCACATACATTCCACTTTCCAACAATACTCACATAATATAATTTATAATTTATAATAAATAAATAATTTTTTTTTAAAAAAAAAAATTGAAATTTCTAAGGCGTTATATCCTTCCCCCCTTAATAGGATTCTATCCTCAGAATCAACGCTAAGGACACCAATAACAATTTTCTCAAACATCTTACTTTCACTTCCTAGGTTGCCTTTTCAACTCTAGGATTCCATCATACTAACTCATTCATTAATAAGCTCATTCTGCGAGACTTATAATTCCGAAATAACTTTAAACTTTGACTTCCGAGTCTTTTTAACTTTAGTCGTTTAACTCACGGAAACGAATATCTTTCCTCGACAATCGATATACTTATTCGCATAGTGAATCATACTCTACGTCAAAACTTATACCACCACGCAAATCTTTCGTAATAATACTGCCGTGCATTTTGCCTATATTTACCACGATCTACACTTGCGCTTGGTATCATTCCCACGCTTTACTTATAACCACACGACTTTAAATAGAACTTCGAGAAAGAATCTCCAGAAATTCTCTGATCGCTTCCATTCCGCTTTCAAGTACTATGTCAATCGAGAAGGGAATAATCAAAAGCTTCTTCTTGTCTTTAACCCCATACTCTTACCGAGTACCCAATTTGGGAACTTAACATTATTTCTTCCACTTTCCGTTACCTCCTTGCAATCGAATACTATAACCAAACATGTACGCCCTTATAAACACATCAAGCATAATTCAATTAACAACTGGATTCTATTTCTTATAAATTTGTCTGGTTTGCCGAATCTTTGGAGGACATAGCCTCGATTATTTTCAACTTTTGATAACTAATATATTTGTCACCTTGACTGTGACTTCACTTAATACAACACAGGATTGAGATATCCAATTTGTTACCAATTCTTCTGCCATCACAACTTCACTCAATACTAATCACGAAACAATTCCTCAAAGATTTCCAATAACTCCTGCTTTAATCACCATTCTGTTTAATACTCAATTTCTACCTTCTTACAACATTGGTTTGCTAAAAGATTTGAAAGAAAGCCTTAAATATCTTGTTGATTTAAACAAATTAAAACCATTTGAACCAACTGAAAATCCTTTTGAAAGATATTTTAGAAAATCATTTTAAGAGAAAACATTTAAAATAATAGAGTTTTAATCAAAAAGCCTTTTGGACCAAAATTGTTTTGAATTTTTTTTTTTTAAATCAATTAGCAGACCATGACCTTGGCTTCAACCTAATTCCATATAGTACAACATTTTTTTTTTGAAACTTGCTTACGACTTCACTGCCTTGCATCCTCAGAGTTCCTTCCAAATCATAACTTTGTATACTTAACGAGTCCTTGAATTTGACTCTTCCCAATACAACTCCAACGTTTAATATTACTATCATAACCACAGAATCATAACATTTGAAATTCACACTAGAACTCTTATGCAAAATTTTCTTCCTTCATGATCGTATTAACTTTTCATATTCTTAATAATCATAAAAGCAGTCTTGTCACTCTTTCAAACTTCGGCCAAAGTTAATATAATACTATTTTCGACAGAATGCCCATCTTTCCAAGCTTATAACTCATAGCTTTAACTTCTGACTTTGTTACTTGTTATCACACTTCCCTTCTGGCTACAGCCATAATTTTCCACGCTTATCTTAATAAAATCTCTAGGGATTCTCTCCCGAAATCTCATTTTCTGATCATGGGGTCTTGTTAATCCCCCCTAATTCTCATCCTATAGGCCATTACGGTGTCCTTACTCTTCCAACTCCAATTCTTCGGGATTCCACATTCTTCCCTTAACTAATTTGTATTTCTGTTTAATCGCATTTTTTTTTGGAACCTTCTGGTTTCTCTGTCTTCCTCCTCACTGTCATTTTATTTCATCTTGGTCAACTTTCCTCCATTCCTGATGATCATGACTTTCTACACTGGATTGCATAAGTTATTTACTCCACATATTCACCTTACCCCTCATTCAGTCTTGGCTTTTCTTGTTAATTCTTACAAACCTTTCCGCTCTGCTTCACTCTGCTTTACTCAAGTCAAGCTTCCTTGATTGTAAAATCTTATATCCGACGATGGATTTGAAACATTCAAAACCTTGTGATATTTCATTTACTATCTCTACCCTTTAGTAGGCATCCAAAACAATCTTCCTTCAGCATTAAAAATCTGATATTAAACATCACCGTCACTATTCTCTTTTCGCACTTTAACAATATCTGCAATCATGCACTCTTATTTACTGTTCTTTTCCTTTATTCGATTCTCATTAGTCTCAAATATTGTCTGTATTTTATCGGTCCAAGAATTAATCCAATTTGACATGACATATTTGTCTTAATCACCAATTTCTTAAACTCGCATAACCACTTCTTCGTCAATGCAGTTGTAGTTTCAATCATTTAAAACGTCGTCACGTCTATCTTCGCATCTCTTCATCATTCGAAGTTTCGAAACCATCGAATTTCTGACAAAAAAAAGTCAATAAAAATGAATGGGCACCAAGTACGAATATACACTGGGTTTATTTGATAAAACTTTTATAAAGGAGTTTAACCGAGAGATCAATATGATCTTAGAACTATTTTCAGGTTGCATTTGTCACTTGGTCAATCACCATAGTACATAAAGATGGCCAGTCTTTAGTACTTCTATGACAAACACAATCAGTGGCGTCCCACTGGACTCCTATCACAAAGATAAGATGTCCCTGAATCCCCTATCTATATAGGTTGTTCATCTCAGCTGGAATAAAGAAAAATCAAGTATTCATGATAATGAAAAGGGATTCAAGAGTTTCAAAATATTCCTTGTAAAACTGGATCAAATACCATCTGAGATTATATATCTCTAAAGAATGGGACTGAATTCAAATAAATCTGATATACGAACTCATCATCGATTGATGGATAAAATACTTTTCAATAGATATTTCAACTACTGATTAGGCAAACATTTAAGAAATTCTTAATTATTCATATCCTCACTCATGTCGGCTAAGCACTAATATACTTAGCTACCAAAACCGGCTTGACTACAATGAGTTGAATAAATAAGAAGATCTCAATTCATTCTCGATTGTGAACCGTCACTGCGCAACGAATGCCTCAGTAACGATACCAACCGGGAATTAATTTACAACAATTCAAAGAAAGAATAGAAAATTTCTTCAGGTAATAACTTTGAACGAATCAATAATTAGGGGTGCACAATTATGCTTAACCTTCAATCCTTGCTAATACTCGCTTCTCACTTCACATTCTTTACCTTCTCGTACCATCTCCGAAACGTTCACATCGAAACTAATCTCGTAGGATGTCCTAAATTCTACGCGAAAATCTCGAAATAACGTCACCCAAACTGATAACTCCAGATGTGTACTTAGCTTAAGCTGCTTCAGATTCGCTGTTTTGCTAATAGCTCGATCCGTAAACGATTCGAACTTCTCCTCGCGCGATATGCCGAAAGACCGATTAACGTCACGACGCTTGTCGAAGTATCCTAACGCGATCCTTATCCTAAACCGTTCTACTCGACTTCTATCTTATACTCACACCCTAACTCTCCTAATCTGTTTCAGTGACCATAACCTGTATCTCTGATACCAACTTGTAGCATCCCAAAATCCGGGGTACAGATATGGGGCCACTAACCAATAAACAATAATATACATCTTTGAAAATAAACAACATTAATAATAAAAACCCCTTAAACCAAGATCTCTTACAGGTTATGGTATGAAACAAACTATCGAATTCCATTACTACAACTCAATCTCAGAATAATAAAAATATACATTTGAGAATAAGTGAAATTACTATCTAACTATATCTCCAACCTTGACAATTCGCAATCCACTGTCTGGCGAAATCTGTAACTCGAATGTCTCTTCTCGCTGCCCGGAGGTCAATACTCACTGTCCACTACTAGATCTACTTAACTCCACTATTAACTGAGGAAAACAAACAAAAGCAAGAGTGAGCCAACAATGCTCAGCAAGTGCATAAGGTGATAACAATTCAATATCGAAACAAATCTGATAACAAAAGAATTTCAGCTCATACTGTGAAAGAATCTATGATGATACTTTTAAATTGCCGCGAGGGCCAATACTTCACCATTTCTGAGGTGCAACAGGAACTAGAACGGATAAGAGTTTTGTTCAATCAGAATAAACATTGTAAACTTCAAAGAAACCAGGCTTTAACAATTCAATACTGATACTCGAAAGCTCAAGATCAAAAGATAACCATTCGATAAGAATACTTGGGAAATTCCTGGTCAAGCAATAAGAATCAAAGTCCAACTGGATACTCAATTTATAGATTAGAATTGGATTTTCACTTCGACGCAACGAGTTAAAGTGGATGATCAGTCACACTAAAACTCCGGATATACTCTCTTGGTATATCCAAATACTCAACTGGATCCAAGGCCTCTTTTGGCCTAAAATATCATACTCATACTCTGACTGGCGTCCTCAGTCATGAAAACATTTTTATTTAATAAAAACTTCCAATTCTATCTTTAATACTCAGGCCAGGGGTCGGGACAATCGACTACCCTGTTTCAACAATGACTAGAACTCACGTCCAGAATAACAACTTATGATTAGGAATTAATAAGAGACGACATCATCGTCTGGTATCGACAAGTTCGATACCACATAGGTGAAATTATAAAGAAAGTCAACTCAAAAAGGTATCGACAAACTCGATACGAATACTTCAAATTATAACCACAAAAGATTAGGCAAGGAGAAATTCCATTTTCAAACGAGAAGTAATAATTCAGGTTCAACATACATAGAATCAAGTGAAAACGATCAAAGGAATATGATTCAGCATTAATGAATTGACTTGATATCAAAAGGGAAATTAAATCAACATAACATGATGTATCTACAGAGGTAGGGTTGTATGATCAAGTACTAATGAAACAATGTTCAATATAATTGAAGAAATAAGTTAAGGCCACTTGGGTTAAATATACTAAAATCGGGAATTTTGTTAACAGATATTTATAAGGATTTTGAAGTCTGGATTCTTCTCTATTCAACAAATTTCTTAACATAATCGAAGGAAATAAAGAAATGGCATTGTGTAGAAAAGTTATTGGTGGGTTTATTAAAATTCCATAGTTGAACTGAGGGTGGAGAAATAAACATTTCCCGCTAATTGAAGAAACATTACATTTTCTAAATATACTTTATTCTCATCATATACTACAACAAGAAATTGAACTGCATCACTTGAAAGATAAGTGAAGAGCAAAACACTTGCCTCAATATGCAGAGTTTCCAATTCCAACATTTCAATCCTTTACTCACTTTACATCAGTCTCTAATTCTTATTTGTTGGTCTTTACTTGGTCATACATTCACCCCTCCTTCATCACTTGTCAATCTTGTTAATTCTTTCATTCCTCTACATTCCATTTCCACATGCTCTGCATCTTAGCTAGCCTCCTATGCGTACCTATATACAGGTAAAGTATTACTTCAGTACGCTTATAACTGTAACCGTCTAACTGTGTTCTACCCGAACGCGTCCTAATACGCTTTACAATTAACACATATAGTTCACACAGATCATATTCTCAAAATAATAACATATAATCATATAAGAACTTAGCGTGTATTATTATCTTACACTTATATCTAATAATACACCTATATCTTTTACACATTAGAAATCTTTATCAAAATACTCTCAAAATAATAAAATAATTCTAATAAAAATTGGAAAGCACCTCCTTTAAAATATGGCCTAACATGTCGCAATATTGTAAAAATCAATTTGTCATACCAGTTTACACATACGAATTTTATCCCCAACAATCAACACTTAACAATTGCTAAAACATAATAATTCGAAATCATAACTCATATGTATCTCAAATATACTCTTAGGATCCCAATTTCACCCACAGACCTATACAACTAAATGTGCAGATCTTTATGACATAAATCATCAATTCATATAACTAAACACATAATGATTCATGGAAAATAACTTCGAAAATTCAAACCAACATCTTGTAGTTCATATGCAAGCTGTTTACTAAATAATTAACACATATAATTCACAACTCTTTTTTTTTCTTCACCTTTCATTTCCATCTCCTTAAATCTCTCCGATACAGACAATACATTAACCACACACCATCGTACCACCCCTTACTCTCGGCTTCACTGCTTAACATACAACCCCGGCAACCACCCACACAACCGCCTCCTTGCAACGCCTTGCTTCCCTACTACACACACACATTCTGTATCACAACCACACACAATTACATACCCACGTACTCACACAAATGACACATATGCTGCTAAGCTTGCACTGTAACACACTTGACATCATACTCATTTACCGGATACTTTCAAGCCCACAACTCTCACGAGTTCATACTCTGTTCTTCTTGCCTTACGAACACTCACATGACTACCTTACACCCTTCCCCAGCTGACCCTCCTGCCTCCTCTATTTGTTTTACGCCTTCCCATCGATTCACAACCATCTACCTTGCCGAACCTACATCACCTCAACACGCACCCATCCTCAACGAACCCATCAAGATCACCTTACTCAGCCCTTTTAATTAACATAGCAGGTATACACAGACATCAAACCACTCCACCAAATCCCCCCATTCAACCAATATTTCGACCATACATACCAACCTACTGCTAAACAATGTCACCCCTACACCAAACAACCGACTAGTATAATAACTACACCTCTACACAGCCTCCCGTATATAAATAAACATCACAACACAAGACTACCTACTAGGCACAAACACGCTGCAAAAACATAACCACAACCACCTAATTAAACCCGGTTTACACAGGACATCTTCATCATACACCCGTCCACACACAGGTCACAACACAACTGAATATACCCCAATCTCGCACCAAAAGCCCAAAAAACAAGAACACACGCACGCAGTTAGAACTATACATTTACACACACCCACATAGCTCGTTATAATCCCACAATCTGCAAAGCTACTCTAACACACACACTATACACGCACTCAGTGATTTTAATAGAGAAAGAGAGAGAGATGTTAAACAGCGAGAGAGATGAAGAGAGAGATAAGAGAGGGACGTGAGAGATGAGTGAAAGAAAGACAGCACAGAGAGATTGAGGGAGATAGTAGACAGAGATTGAAGGGAGAGACATGGAGGAGGTTCGAGAGAATTCTCGAGAGAGATATGAAGAACACCGACTGAAAAACAGAGCTCAGCAGGAAATGTATTTGGGGATTTAAGGATAAAAAAGTAAAGGGCATTTCACAACTAATTTTCTCATTAAAACTAATAAAAATTTACTTTGTAACATAGAAAATAAATATGTAATATTTGAGAAAAATCTCAAATCAATTTTTAAAATATATAAAATGAAATTAGCCATCTCCCCATATTTTTAAAATACTTCTAGGATCAAAACCGAATTAAATATGAGTTTTACAAGTTTTGATACTTTAAATTGAACAGAATTATTAAAATCACTTTAAAATACTTAAACACCCAAAATAATTCTCTCCATAATTTTAAAAACTCAATAAATATATAAAGACAATTTTACAAAAGATTTCATGATTTTTAATCCCTCCGATAATTTTATAAAATTTATAGAGGATAAAAATACATGATTAAAATATTTTTAAATCCTCAAAAATACAAATAAAAATACATCGACCTTCACAGCTCACACAAATCATTATATAAACACATAAGAACAAATTCACATACATTCCACTTTCCACCAATACTCACATAATATAATTTATAATTTATAATAAATAAATAATTTTTTTTTAAAAAAAATCGAAATTTCTAAGGCGTTATAATTAGTGGAACTGATTTAAATTGAAATTGGTAGTTCGAAATGTGGGATTAGTTTTATAAAATAGTTGTTGTACATTTCCCTTGTATTATAATGTATTAAGAATTTTATTCTGGATTGATTAAATTATTGTTTTGGTTTGGAGGATGGTTACTAAGTATACATGTGGGTTTAAGCTTTGTTCGAGTTGTGAAGTGATATTTTGTGGGATATCTTTTAGGTGGTAATTATTGTATATTAAATTAGTTGTTTGTTATGTGATTGAAAATATTAGATCAAATGGTTGTGTCGATTTTATTACGACAGGTTAGGCCATATTTTAAAGGAGGTGCAGTCAAAATCTCATTTGAATAATGTTGTAATTCTTGTAGTAAATTGATAAGAAGTATTTGTAAATAAATATGACATACGTGTTAGCAGGTATAAGTGTAAGTTAATATTACGTGCTAAGTGCTTATATGATTTTGTGATTATGCATTTTTATTTTGAGAATATGATAAGTAGGGGTTATATGTGTTAAGTGTAAAGAGTATTAGGATGCGTTTGGGTAGAACAGAGTTGGATGGTTACGGTTATTAGCATACTGAAATAGTACTTTCCCTGTATATAGGTACGAAGAGGTCAGCTAAGTGCCAGTGGGAATCTAGAGGAAGGAGATAATTATCAGAATTGACGAGTGTGCTCGGGTAGAGACTGAAAGGTGACAAAGGAAAGACAGATTTGAGATTAAAGAAAGGTCAATGTATAAAGAAGGAGAGACTAATGTAAAGTGAGGAAAGAATCGAGATGTTGGAATTGGAAACTTCATGTATTGAGGCAAGTATACTATCCCTCACTTATCGTTCAAGTGATGTGAAACTGTTTCTGTTATTTATTCTATATTCTTTCAAATCATTTTGCGTGTGTCTATACCCTTTCCTTTTGCTCCAAGTGACTTGAACTCTGTATTGGAATTCAGATTGCTCGAACTGCTTATGAATTGTTGTTTAAATTCTTATATCTCACTGTTATGCCCTTTTTAATTATTGTTGAACCCTTTATACCTTATTATTTCTTATAAATTATTATTGAAACACATGTACCTTACTCTATGTTACTCCGACTCTTCTGTTTAGGTCGCCGTACCCGTGTCGGACACTTGGACACTCGGACACGACACTTATTTCGTGTCAGATCCTTTGACTGAAATGTGGACACTTTGACCAACTTAAAGACCACATATGAGTTGAATTTAAAATGCAAACCAAAAAAAATGAGAAGAATGAAAGAAGTAGAAGTAAGAAACAAGTAGAGAAGATCCATGATTTGCAGAGTTCTTTATGAAATCATGTTTAATCTGAGTTTGATTGTTACTTTTTCTAATGGTATCTATTTATCATGCCTCTTTATTAATATATTATGAGGTGTCCCCGTACCGGTGTTCAAAAATAGGACAGTGTCCCCGTGTCCCCAATTTTCAGATTTTTCGAGTCCGACACTCGGATACGTGTCGTGTCTGATACTTCGTACCCGAGTCTGAGTAACATAGACCTTACTTACCCTTATGAATCATTATTTAAATTTATGTACCCTACTATTTACCCCGTTTCTTGTTGAACTATAACCCTTGACTTATAATTTATGCCTTGTTTTATCTTAGCCTTTTCCTGATGTTTATTCCTTTAAACCATACCAGTGTAACCAAACTTCATAACCCCTGAAGGGTTATGAATACAGCTCATTTGACCAAAACAAAAGTCATTATTGTACTGCATGTATAGAAAACCACACTTTCTAAGCACCTACTAAGCATATTATCTCAAATTAGACTTTGATACTTTTTTCCCTCATGCTCTTAAAACTTTGATATCTACGTTTCAACTTTACTTAGAATTAGAAAGGGATTTGGTAAATATGATTCTTCTTACTGCAGTTATGCACGTTGCTCTTACAATTTACCCATGGCCTTATGATTAAGAAAATATATCAAGTCTTTCTGAAGTTTTTTTTAATAATACTACTCCCTCCGTCCCTTAATGTTTTTCCTGTTTTGACTGGACACGTTTGCCAACGCACACTTTTGATCATTAATATCTTGAATTTTGTATTAGTATTAAATATAAAAACTTCACTGTATTAAAGTACTCATAAATACGAATCCAACAAGATCACTCATGACTATATTTGATCTTATAGATTAGACGTAAATTAGTAATTTATCTCATGTCATGAACAGTCCCGACATATGAAACAAGAAAAACAATATGGGACGGAGGGAGTACTTCCCTCCTGGTCACTAACCATAGGTCCACATGAATGCTGTCTATACGTAAACATTGTCGTTTATTGAGTCTAACACATTAGATTCTCTTATCAAAACATTTACAAACAGTACCTGTCAACAAATTGGATCACCCCCACACAATGACTTAAAAACATTGCTTTTTCAAACAAATTATGATTTTCCCGAATTCATAGAAATTTGTAACAACTATACTGTTTCCTGTTTCTGATAATCATCAATACGGAACCTATCAATGTTTTCCATACGGAACCTATCAATGTTTTCCCACCTAAACTTATTGCTCCAAAACAATTTTCATTTTAGCATTCTCCACAACTTGCATTATCCATTCATTTTAGCATTCTCCCCAACTTGTATAGATCATTATGCACAACTTGCATTATCCACTTCTCTTATATTTTTATATTATTCCCGTCAAAAAATGATATTAACAATTGTACCCCCATAAATATTTTATTCTACATATTTTAAATCAAAATACTTTTTCGAAAGTGCTAGCTATGATGCCTTCTACAACCAAATTTATCAAAATCCTTTATACAAGTTTATTCTTATTTTATTCATGTTTCTTCAATTAAGAATACTACGTCTAGATAGTAAAATGAAAGTTGTGGTCAAATGAGAATAATAAAAATACATACATAACAATTATGATTTCTCACATAATCAGATCACCCGGCCTCTATTGCACTCATTATATTTTTAGTTTTTGACCATACAATTGCTTTATTAATATTTTAAAATATATTTTTGCCATGCTCTCTTACATCAAACCTAATTTTAATAACATTTTTTACATGTCTTTAACTTTTAAATAGTGATAATGCATAAAAAATCCTTGTACTTTGTGCATAAATATACATATATATATATATATATATATATATATATATATATATATATATATATATTATGGGAAATAGTTCAAGTTGTCCAATTAATTTATTCAACTGGTGATTCATAGTTTAGTACATTTATTCTTTACTAATCGACTTTAGGTTTAATTGTTGCTCAAATATAAGGTTATTGTCACTTTCAAACTATTATAGCTTTTTTTGGAGTATAGTATATTTGGATTTTACATAAAAAGTTTGTTTTGGGATTTCGGATTTTTAAATAATTAAATCAGAAACTCACTATGAAATCTAAAATCTTTGGAAAAACACAATCTGTTAATTTATTATTTCATTAACCCATTTCCATTCAACATCTTACAAACAAGTCTTAAGACCAACTCTCAACACATAACATTCAAGTACAATCGTAAAGGGTTTACGCTCATCCTAACCGAACTAGCAATCGGTTTGAATGACACACTATACGATGATCACCCTTTTCACCTCCAATTACAGGGACGAGATCATGCTGATTACTCTGTGGGAAGACAAGGCAAAGCAATTTCAGGACTTGATGTCATCTTCCACTGTTGGCCCTGTTTTTATGGTCTTCACTGGCCTGCTGGCCATGAAATTCTCAAGTAATTACTTTCCATGCATTTTTTTTTAACAAAGGGATTTTAATATAACGGAAAATCAGTTGACAATACATTTTTAACTCCAATAGGAATAGAAACCCTATCGAAAACTCGGGCCGGAAAAGAATATGACAGACGAGCTAGCTCATGTGCCGCCATATTAGCATACCGTTTTACAAAAAACAGAGACAACGTGTTTAAACTTTGTAGCATGTTTCGACAGCTCTGAATAACATGCCCGAGAGGAGATTGAAGCGGAGTTTTGCTTCGAATTGCTTGAACAACAGTCAAGCAATCTGTCTCCACTTCAACATTTCTCCACCCTGCATCTTTGATCCAAATTAACGCCTCCTTTATGGCCATCACTTCCGCCATGTTTGCTGAAATGAGTCCCATAGAACACTTCGTTCTAGCTTTAACAACCTGGCATGTGCTGTCTCGAGCAATCAACCCCATACCTGAGGCACTATATTCTGCAAATGTGGCTCCGACCAGATTATTGCTTGTGAAAAATATTAAACACATATCTATGACTGTGTCGTTATCTACGTGTTTTCACTCTTGCATACTAACAAACATGACAAACTGCAGCTGCCGCATCCCTTTCAAGCACGGATGCCACCCACTGCTATGTGAACATTGATTACGAACCACTAAACGCTCTAAAAGAAGCTCTGACCAAGACAGGCAACGGAAAACATACTAACCTCCCTCCGCCAATAATGAAACAATTTCTTACATCAACGGGAGAAACCGTGCAGGAGTTACCTATATCGTCTATCCTGGAAACTGTTATCCCACCCGGAACACAGGTTACCCCTGCACTCTCATTGTCAACTACACTTATATGCACAGACCTATATATAATTGTCAACCGGGTTGATTAATTTATGTCCTCTGAAAACCAGTTCGTTGCATTTATCAAGCGACAATTATTGATGTGCTTTGCGGTAATGGCTGGTATTACAACTGTTGCCCAACTTGTGCCCGAGCCCTCCGCGATCTAAATGGAAAATTCTACTGCCTAAACTGCGACGAAGAGACACCATCACTGGCTCAACGATAAACATCATGCTAGCATCTCAACACTATCCAACTCCCGTGGTTTACAACACCTACTGATAAGTGGATTTTATATCTACTTGGAGCATTCTAAATCGGCTTAAATTGATTGTCTTGGACTCAAGTTTCTTGTAGTTTTGATGTGTTTTGCTTAGTTGTGCAGATTTACGAGAATGTTGATTAAGGTGGATGCTTCTATCGTTTTTGAAGATTAAATTGATTAAAATTCGGATTTTCTGGGAAGGCTGCGCAGCTTACACTGTTTTGGCCATATCTGGAGTTCTGTAAGTCCGTTTTCAGCGATCTTACTGCCCACGCGAAGCTTGAGAGATTTTCTAAAACCTGGGATAGGAAGCACGTGCAAGTAATGTGCTGAATTAATTCGCGCACGTATTCTTTGTGAAGCATGGCTGGGAAATTACTGTTTTGCCCTTTTCAAGTTCTAATTGTATTTTGGGCAGTTTTTAGCACCTTAATTAAATTCTTATTGTAATAGAAGATAAATTCTTGCTGGGCAAGAAATCTAGAACCTAAAAAAACTCATCTAAGCATTGTAATTTGTAAGATAGCTTTATTATTGTAACCAGCTTAGATCTGCAAGGGAGAAAAGGAGAGAAGAATTCAACGCTCGTGACAAGCAACGAATCTAGATCTACTTCATCCTTTGTGTTACTTTGGATTATAGATTTGTTTTCTCAACTCTTTATTTTTATATTATTATTACTTCTTTCTTTCATATCTTGTTATTTATCATGTTTTCATCAAATCCCATGACGATGAACAGTTCAATTATGGGCTAATCGTTGTCATGGGATTCTAATGGATTTATTTATGGAACTTAGTATCTTGATGCTTTAAAGATCTGTGTGTGGTGTATAATTGATATCCTCGTATGGTTATGCTTAATAGATAGATGCGTCGCGAACATCTAATTTGTTAATCTCTCGTGAAGTGAAAGTGGATCTTGAGATTTAGAACTTGCCATGCTAGCATAGGTTCATAATTGTTTATCAATATGATTTGTGGTGTGAGATGAAAATACTTATACTGCCCTGTGTGATCTTTATGGATAACTTGTTCTTCAACCGTTATGTTTTCAAATTCTATAGACATATAGGTTCTAAGCATAATTGGTGTCTATTCATCTTCTATCTCTTTTGTGGATGTATGTTTAGTTTGGTATACGTATGCTGATAGGTAGCGTATACTTGTTTCGTGTTATCCGATCAGATATCAAAACCATTGCACATAGTGATTAAAGGCGTCAGATCTAAGGGAAGTATTTAATGAAGTTAGGATCCCATGTTATTCTCATATAAGTAATTCAATTTTAATTCTTATCAATTAGTTAATTCTTAGGTTTATAATTTGCATCTTAGTATAATTTAGATAATCAATTCCAATTTGTTATTTTTCTTAGCAGTGAGTTAAAACCATACATTGTTGCATAGGAATATTTACTGATTAAAACATAAACAGATCTCTGCGGAACGAACTTAATTTATATTACTTGTGACTACGTGCGCTTGCGTAAATTTTTGCATAACCGGGGATCATCGGTGGTTTATTTTTAGTTTATGTGCTTGTCAATAGTGGTCGTTAGCGTTCACTGACTCGGATTCTTACTTAGTTTGTTTGTTCGTGGTGTTTCAGGTACTTGAATTTGTATGCGAACACGCTCGCAAGCTCGTTTGCAAGAACTGGCGGAAGACGATCTTGTAGAGAACTTAGAGAATAAGAAAGAGGAAACTGAAACTACTATAGAGATGGGTGATGCAGCAGCAGCAGTCAAGGCTTTGAAGGACTATTCTCAGCCGAAACTCAATGACATCCAGTCTAGCATTATTAGGCCGGCTATTGCAGCGAACAATTTTGAGATCAAGTCGGGCACAATTCAGATGGTGCAGAATTCAGTTCAGTTTGGGGGATCTCCTACGGAGGATGCCAACATGCATGTTCGGGACTTTATCGAAATCTGCGACACTTTCAAATGTAATGGTGTGACGGATGATGCTATCAGGTTGAGGCTTTTCCCATTCTCTCTGAGGGATAAGGCTAAGAGCTGGCTACACTCTTTGCCACCTGGTTCCATTACTACATGGGAAGATCTTGCTCAGAAGTTCCTTACTAAATTCTTCCCTATGGCGAAAACTGCAGCATTAAGGAACCAGTTGACTCAATTCCAACAGCAATCTGGAGAGACCTTGTGTGAGGCTTGGGAACGCTACAAGGAGATGCTACGGAAGTGTCCTCATCATGGCATGCCTGATTGGATGGTTATTAATGGGTTCTACAATGGGTTGGGAGCACAGTCTAGGCCCTTGCTAGATGCAGCATCAGGAGGAGCTCTGTGGGCAAAGAGCTATGATGAAGCTTATGAACTAATAGAGATGATGGCTGCTAATGAATATCAAAATCCAACCCGAAGGCTATCTCAAGGCAAGGCAGCAGGAATTTTTGAAGTAGATACAGCTGCAATGATTACGGCTCAGTTGAAAGCTCTTGCTATGAAGGTGGATTCTCTTGCAAATTATGGAGTACAGCAGGTGGCTAGTGTTTGTGAGCTATGTGCGGGCGCACATGAGACGAATCAGTATGCTATCTCTTCTGAATCAACACAGTTCGTGAGTAATTTCCAGAGACCTGCTGCACCAGTTCCAGCCACTTATCATCCTAATAATCGGAATCATCCCAACTTCAGCTGGAGCAACAATCAGAATGCACAACAACCTTATCAGCAAGCGAAGCCATTCAATCAAGGCTATCAACGGCCTTATGCTCCAAAGGCACCATATCAACCTCCTGGATTTTAGCAGCAACAACCCCAGGCTCATGCGGGGCAATCTTCTAATGAAAAATCAGATGATGTGTGGATAGCGTTAAAGAACCTACAAGCTGGCCAGAAAGTCTTGGAAACCCAGATAGGATAGATTGCAAGTGCCTTATTTAGTAGGCCACAAGGAACTCTTCCTAGTGATACAGAGACTAATCCTGGTAGGAGGGACAACAAAGAACAGGTCAATGCAGTTACTTTGAGATCTGGAAAAGTCACGAGTGATCCTAAATCAGCAACTGAAGAAGATGCAGATGTTCAGAATTAGCAAGTTGAAAAATCTGCGGTGCCCGAAATTGAGAAATCTGATTTAGTGGCTGATCAGCTTGATGGTGAGAAGAGCAAGAAACCTGTTAAAGCTACTCCGGAGCAATCTTCAAAGAATAATCAGATTTATCCGCCTCCGCCATATCCTGGACGCTTGCAGAAAAGTCAAGAGAAACAGTTTCAGAAATTTATGGAGGTCTTCAAGAAACTGTCCATTAACATTCCTTTTGTTGAAGCATTGGAGCAGATGCCGAGATATGCAAAGTTCATGAAGGATATTTTGTCACGGAAGAGAAGGTTGGAAGATTTTGAAATAGTGGCATTAATGGAGGAGTGCAGTGCGGTGTTGCAACAGAAATTGCCACCTAAACTTAAAGATCCGGGAAGTTTCACCATTCCGTGTACTATTGGCAATCTTTCTTTCAGCAAGTGTTTGTGTGATTTGGGAGCTAGTATTAATCTCATGCCCTTGTCTGTTTTCAAGCAACTTGGTCTACCGGAGCCAAAGCCAACTAACATATCTTTACAGTTGGCTGATCGATCTATCACACATCCTAGAGGCATAGTGGAGGACGTTTTGGTGAAAGTTGATAAACTCATATTTCCTGCTGATTTTGTGATCTTGGATTTTGAAGAAGATAAGAAGATTCCCATAATCTTGGGAAGACCGTTCTTGGCTACAGGAAAGACTTTGATTGATGTGCAAAAAGGAGAGCTTACAATGAGGGTGCAAGATCAGAATGTCACCTTTAATGTGTTCAATGCCATGAAATTTCCAACAGAGGATGAAGAGTGTTGCAGTGTGGATATAGTTGATACGGGTCAGAGAAAGAAGTTTGATCAGTTATTGAGTGAAAAAACGGATATGCGCGTGCTAAAGCATCCTATCAGTGATTCCATTGACAGTTCTTCAGTTCGAGATCTTTCGAAAGTAAAGCTTGGGAAACTTCCACCACATTTGAGGTATGTCCTTTTGAATAATGAGCTAGTAATTTTTGAAGAGGGGAATGATAACGTGTTTCGAAGGTGGAAAGCAGATGATAAGGAAGAAGAAATTTTTGTTCAACCGGTTGAGCCGAAAAAGCATCTTAATGGTGTGAAAAAGAAAAGGAAGAAGATTTGGCCGTTGGGTAGTAAAATTAGGTTGAAATCTGATGGAAGAAATTTGTGGAAAGCAAGCAACCAAGATGTCAATGTTCGTATGAATGGTCTCTCTGTTGAGGACGGTTCAGTTATTCTTTTGAAACCGCCATGAGTTGAGGAAGTAACGTCAAGCTATTGACGTTAAAGAAGCGCTTTTTGGGAGGCAACCCAAATTTTCAACAGTGACAGAAAGTACTCCAGGCCGCAGCTTTGGTTTTGAGGCCACAGCGCCAATAACCTTCTGGTCAGGTGCTGTTTTGTACGTGATGTTGTATAAGAAAAAAAAAATGCATTTGCACTAAATTAAAAGTTGCCGACAGAAGAGTGTTGAGGCTGTGGCCTTGTTTTGAGGATACGGCGCCAGCTTCTAATGCCTAGGCGCGTGACTGCAACTCTCCAGAAGTGGTTCAAGGCTGTGGCGCGGGATCTCAGGCTGTAGCGCATAACTTCTACTGTCCAGGTAAGGTTTTTTTTTTTTTTGGCCACAAGTGTTGTTATAAAAAAAAATTGAAAAATGCACGCCATATCATGGCCAATTTTGTGTCCTGGTGGTTTTGTCCGTTATATATATATATATATATATATATATATATATATATATATATATATATATATATATATATATATATTTATATATATATATATTTATATATATATATATATATAATATGTTTTAACATATATTAAATTCAAATCATCTCCTAAATCAATTCCAACCCCTTTTCTAATTATTTTCTCCACCTAAAATCCTAATTCTAGTCCTATATTGATTCCAAATTATTCCCAATTCATCTCCTATTTTATTTTATTTTCTTTTATTTTTTATTGTTTATTTTTATTTTATTTTTTCCAAATCTATATACCCATCTATATATACATTTATAGACACATAAATCCTACCCCATTCCAATTATATTTCCTACAATCAATTTCAAGGCTTCAAGATTCAAGTTTGGGGGATTTTTAATTGCAAGCTTCACCTCTCCGGTTCGTATTTGGGGTATATTTATTCCTTTCATTTTGATATTACGAATTGTGTTCTTGCATTAGTAGGGTTGTGTGTTCTTGCTTATTTGGGGGTATTTGTGAATTCGAATTTTTGTGGATTTTGGTGAATTTTGTGAGTTGGGTATTGATTCTTAAGGCTCCTAAGCGTGGGAGAGGTGGTGCTAGTGTTGTGAAATTTTCGTCTCCCGCATGATTCATTCGAAGAGGGTGATGATCCTGCTGAGTAAGTATGTTTTCTACTATCCCTCGTATTTACTTCCATTCAATGAGGACATTGAATATTTCAAGTTTGGGGGTGGTTTGAGGGATTAGTAGATGTTGTTGTATTATTTGTTCATGTAGGATTTCATGCTTTGCATATTAGTAGTAGTAAATTATGCATTTATGTTCGTGTTATCTACGTTTGTTTCATATAGGACATTCTGTTTTTATGTTTGTATATCATGTGAGTTCATAATAGTTTGCATTTGCACCCATGCTTGATAGGAATTTTGTGTTGTTGACGCTTTTGATTGAGAAGTGATATGCTTTGTTCTTGTGCACACACATACACTAGTAAGTTGAAGCTAGTAGACTTATTGAATGTTGTAAGTGATTAGAAGGACATGAATATGTGCGAGATGATTTAGTTTGCATGCTTTGAATACAAGTAGGTGCATTAAAGAGATTTTTGCTTGGGATTGAGTATGTTTTTCCACCAAGTGAGTTTTGAGCCTTATTGCATATTTGAAATTTATTCATTTGCTTGAGTGTCCACGAATTGTTTGTATTGCTAGCAGTTGTTTGAGGTCTTTCTTGAAACGCATGACATTATTTGATGATTAAAATGATAAAGGCAATTAGGATTAACCGCATATTTTCCCATATTACCACACCATGTTTACATGATCAATTAGTTAACCCATTGAGCTTAATCCTATTTTTTCGGTGACAGACCACATTACTTGCCTAGACCTTTTTCTTGTATTGGCCTTACATTAATTTGAACCCACATTGTCAAAGGCTAGTAGAGTGCTTAAGGGAGTAATAAGGTGTGCAAGAAGGGGTTATTGTTGGTCGTACTTTTGGGGGAAATATTGAAATTGGGGTTGTTTACTTGATAGTCGACATATGTAATAAAATTATGGGATCATTGTTATTGTTTATATTATTGTTTGTGTTCTATTTAGCTCTCGGAAAAAAAATACAAAAAAAAACAAGAAAAAAAAGAAAAAAAAAAGAGAAAAAAAAAAAAGAATGAAAAATATTATGAGAGCATGTTTGTGTTTGTTGCGATCCTATTTCAGTCGACTAGTCGAGTGTTTGTTTTTAGTAAAGATTATGTGGGGGAAATATGGTGTTGTGAATGATGTATTATGGTACTTACTAGCTTTTGACACTTCACCTGTTTTGGCTTATTTGACATACCTTGTCCCTAGCCCCGTTACAACCCAATTAAAGACCTTTTGATTATCGTCATTGATGTATGTTGTGTTAAGAGTTAGATTGATACCAAATGTCAAGCGTGTTTATGATTTTGTTGGAATTGAGTGATACACTTACCCTTGTTCTTGAGTGAATATTCTTTTGTGAGTGGATTGTGAGTGTTTGCTTGTTCTTGCGTATGAGATCCCGAGTGTTGTCTCAAAGATGTACTCTTGTAGGCTTAGCATGTTTACTAACTTATTCTTACACTTGACATGGGCTTGTGAGAACTTATGCATGTTCATTGAGTAGACTATGTGAATACTTGCACTTTCGACACCAAGACATTGCGTATTTACTTTGATTCTTAAGTTGCACTACTAGAAAAACGTCAATAGACATCAGTTAAAAACCGATGTCTGGCCTTTTTTCAACCGATGTCTAGGTGGGTGTAGAGAAAAGTCCAGCCATTTTACATCGGTTTTTAACCGATGTCAAAAAGTATATATCACATCGTTCACTTGCCTTTTACATCGGTTAGTAACTGATGTCTATGTTGGTTTTTAACATCGGTTTGCTTATGCAACTGATGTTTAAGGTGTATAGTAGACATCATTTCTTGCTTGAAACCGATGTAAAAGATGATCTTAGACATCGGTTAAAAACCGATGTAAAAGAGGAGTACCTATCTCTACACCCACAAAGACATCGGTTTAAAATTTTCCTTCACATCGGTTCTTAACCGATGTCTAGAGCCTTTAACACACTACGCCATAGATGGCCTATTGCAACCTTTTGGCATGGGTGTTACCACTATGGGTGTTACCATAGCTATGAAAATTTTGACCTATCGCAACCTTTTGATTGTGGTGTTACCATAGGCATAAAAGTATGTTACTTTAGTTATTGAAGGTGTTACATTGGGCTAACACCATGAGGTGTGTTACCATAGAGTGTTCATTAACAAAATTTTTATTTAATTTAAATTTAATGATTTAATAATTATTTGACATTAAAAATAATTAATTTTAACAAAATCATTTAACTAAACATTTTAAAACGTAATATTCCATCAAATAATTAAATTATTGATTTTTCATGAATATTAAATTTTGTTTATAAATTTCACATAAAAAGGTTTTAAAATAAAGTAATATCCAAACATTATTAAATTTTAACTAAATTTATTAAAAGTTTAATAAAGAAATTACTAATGAATACATATCTTGAATAAATAAATTAAAAACATTTACTAATAAATTGAATATATATAAAAATAAAGTTGTATATGAAAATTACTAATGAATTTTGACTAAATCATAAGAAAATTTATCGTAGAAAATGACCATTTATATAACTCAATTATTACAAATTAGTTAACATAATAAATTTAATGCAACAATTTTAATATTAGCAAATTTAAAAAAAGTATAAGATTTAAGCATTTCAAAAAGAAAAAAAAAATAAAAACACCCACACTGAAACCAGTGAATTATTTGGGCGGGCGATTGAAATTTTACAAGAGCGGCAAACTAAATTGGGTCAAATTGAGACACTCATATTCTCGCTCTTCACTCTCTCATTTCTTTTACTTTAATTAGGCTTCTCAGTTCTCTCACTAGTTTCTCTCAATCTAATTAGAATTCAAGTTGGGTTTGGGTTCAATTGAATGGGTTCAACCAGACTAATTAGGGTTCAAGCTTTGATTCGGGTTGCAGCAAATTCAGGTTTAATCTCCATTTGGTTTCAATTATAAGTGTACTCTCACTTTATAATCGTTTCTCTTATCCGTTCCTCTCTATATGTCTCACTTTAAGAGAATTCTCTTTCTCGCTCTCTTTGTCTCTCTGTGTCTCCCTCTCGCTCTGTTCTCCCTCTCCCCCTCCTCTCTCTCTCTCTCTCTCTCTCACTCCTCTCTCTCTCTCTCTCCAACACACACACACACACACACATACACTAGTATATGCTCGTTAACTAAGATTTTAGGGCAAGTAGGATTCAATTTTAAATTGTATATGTTGTTGGTAGAATATGACTTTACTTAATTTAATTGTGTATGTTGTTTAATTTAACAGGGACGAATTGGGTTATTTGTAGCTTTTTCTTTTTCTGGTTTGATTTTGTTAAAGCTCGAGGATTGTCTCGTGGTTAGCTTGAGGGAACGTTTTCCTTCAGCCTTGTAATGTTTTATTCTTTATTCTCGGTGCAATTCTAGTAAACAAGATAAGTTTTTTGTCATTGCATTTTGTTTAATTAATGACATCCTACCTTTTCTGCATATACATTTTCCTATTGGTCAGTATCTGGCCTTGATTTTCATTAAGTTTCTGTTACTTGTTTACTTTTCAGGAGGTTGATAGATTCCATGAATTAGAGGAAGAGTTGAAGGTTAGGGGATATTGCGGTACCTAAAAGGTTTTTACCAAAACACACACTTTTTGGTATGGTTTTTTTGTATTCCATTTACATGTCCTTTTAATTGCGCTTCTTGCCTGTTTCTTTAGTAAAGGTAGAGTTTAGGCCAGCTTTGGTTCCAAGCATAGCACTGCAGTTCCAGGTTGAGGTAATTATTGCATTGCTTCTGCAGCCATTAACTTGTGTAAATAATTTAGCAGTTACGACAAATAAAAAAAGAACATGTTACTTTTCCACATCTCTACAATCTATAGGCAGACAGAGACATAAAGAGGGGTCATTAAACATTATATTGGACAGAAACAAATATGAGAGAGAGAGAGAGAGAGATCAGTATTAGAACTAATATGGACAAGAAGGAATGCATATACAGATCTAGTAGGCATATATGCTAGTAGCGTTACGGTTCTGCTGCAAATATGTACCTCTGGTATGCATCAAGTACTAACTAATGATTTTACCGTATACGATCACCAGAGTATCACATTTATAAGGACTAAAAATAATGCGGTTCAAAAATTTGCATGATTCTAAATTTCTTTTTTCCAAGGACTGGTGTGACATGTTTTTACGCTGCAAATGTTGGACTTTTTGACGTTTAGAATGAAGGATGAAGCCATGAAGGGTAGATATTGAAGTCCTTAAGTAATGCAGGAGTACTAATACGAAGAACTCATCCCCTGTTATAATTTATATGATCATTACCACTCCTTTGCACCATGTTTCATGTTTCTTTCTGATTCCTGTTCTATTTTACAATGAAAATACAAGTTATGTGAGGTGCTGTAAGTTGTAACTTGGAATTAGATTTAGAATTTTGCTGAGCAGGTTGCAGAGCCGCATAGGAATATATGTTTGCATTGCGTTGTTTTTTAGTGTGATATGGTAAAATTAAATGTTTTGCTGCTGTCGAGGAAGAGATTGTTACATCTGGATATGACAATAAGGTAATTCTTTTTCAGATTAGATGCAATACCATGTTTTAATTTATTTCTCAGTTCTATTTCACTTGTTGCAGGACAAATGCACAAATGCAATGGACTGATATCACTTGCTGCAGTAATGATATGGAAAGGAAATTAAAAAGTGGACAACAATTTTTACTAGTTAAAATCTGTTAATCACAGTGCAAGATTTATACACACGTATAAAAACTGTAGTAGCAGGTACATAACTAGGGAATCGAGGATGTTGAGTAGATCTCTGACCTTGTCAATTTTGTTACTGCATTTTCTAGGTCTATGGTTTTTATGATGAATGTCAAATAAAGTACGGAAATGCTAATGCTTGGCGGTATTGCACATATGTTTTTGACTATTTAACTCTATCAGCAATTATAGATGGAACAGTATGCTCCCTTCCTCTCTCCCTCACACACACAAACACAGGCTGCATTAATGCTTACCTGTTTGAATGGTAACCTCCTTTGTATTCAGGTATTATGTGTTCATGGTGGACTTTCCCCTGATGTTAGAACTGTAGACCCGGTTTGTGCAATTATGCTGATTTGTTTTCTTTCCTCAGAAGTTTATTATTGATGAGTTACTGATATCTGTAGGTACCGAGAAGGCCTAACTGGCATTATTGAAAGAAATAGCTCAACAACTGTGTCAAGATCTGTCACTTGCGAAAACACTTCCCGTGAGGAAGACATCTGTTAGTGGGAGCTTCTCAATCTTCTCATTCTTCAAGGTAACTGTCTTTACAATTTGTCATGCTATATTTTGAAACCTTCCACTAGTACGTACTCAAGACATTTCAGCAAGGCATTTCATACTCAGTTGTTGTAAAAATATATATAACAAAATATTAAAAGAATAGCTACAATATCCACATTTCAGTCACGGCATGGATATTCACTTTTAAGTCTAACCTCAATCCATTTTGTGTAACTCTACAGTAATATGCATACCATACTTTCAGGTATATGTTTGGGATGTCTGTCACTTTAGAAGAATTACCTGCTGGTTCTAATCTGGTCAGATGCTAAGAAGTTGCTCTCTAGTACTTTATATAATTTTATTAAAAAATGACGTTCTATATATTTTTTGCAGTCCTCTCTTTTATAGATTATGGGACTGAATCCTCCTTTTGGTGTCCATGGATACTTGGCAAACAAATTCATTGACAAGGCACTCACATTTAAACCAAAGCTACTCATTCTTATAGTTCCCATACAAACTGAAAGGTCTGTTTCTTGCCTGGCTAAATGTTCATACTACAAAAGTTAACAGTTAATAGCTTCTTGATTAATTTATTTTTACTCTTGCTGCTACTACAGACTTGACAGAAAGAAGGAATCTCCATATGATAATATTTGGGAGGATCAAGAATTACTATCGGGCAAGGTCTGGAAGCAAATGATAATTCCAATTTTGGGATGATTAGATTTATATAAAATCTTTAAATGCATGTTTCTCCGTTCAGGCATTCTACCTACCGGGATCAGTTGATGTAAACTAATATGCTTTAAAGATTAGTTTTTGTTGAGATGTTAAAGTAAATGTAATCGGTTGTACGATTTGTAAAATTTTATTTAATTTAATGATATTTATAGTTTTTAGTTTTATTTTAGATTTGACATTTGGCTGTTTTTTATTTTTTTGTTGTATGTATGCATTTTTTTTATGAATATTAGAAGAAGGAAATGGTAGAAAAATAACCTGTGGGACCCACATGTGACACCTGTGCAAAATTATATTATCTGTTGTAACACACAAACTATGTTACTATAGAGTGTTTAAGATGTTGCTATAGAGGTTTTTGGTAACCACATTTGCTATGTTACCTTAGGCTGTGTTTTGATGTTACCTTAGATACCTGTAGTTACTGCTGAGAACCTAACACAGCTGAAGTGTTACCATAGCCCTATTTTGGCCTATGGTAACTTCAAAATGGGGTCTATGGTAACACAGTTTGGGGGTTGCTATAGGCCATCTATGGCGTAGTGACATCAATTGAAATTAAAAACTGATGTGTTTGTTTACTATATTTATTACTGTATTCATATATATATATATATATATATATATATATATATATGCACCAAAATAATACTAAAATGAATGCTGTATTGATGCAACTTATCAATCCAAAACTCAAACACTTATGAAAATAACAAAAACTTCATTATCATTATCAAAAAAAATTAGTACATACATCAATGACTATCTGCAAAACTAACAAACTAGCTACATTTCAAGTCAAAATGCCTCTTCCAAACCAAAAACATAATTGACATACTACTCCATGTAAAAACAAACTATACCGCTCTAACTACCATAGTTAAAACAACCTAATTAAAACAACCTAGGCCGTTAATGGAGTGCTCGGAAGGTGAGTGTCCACGACCACTAAACTATCGCTTACATATGAAACTTGAGCCGAGTGCAGGACCATTAAACTTTGCCTTGCCCCCTGCTTTTTTTGGCCATTACTTCTGTCATGGTTTTCCTGCTCTGGCCAGGCATTAAGCTCCACATGGTTTGCATCATTTACTGAACCTTCAACCACTTAATATGATAGACAGACAAAGATTCACCCAAGAATGATTAATGAGTCACTTTTCCTGAATTTAACGATTGTCCCATTCACAGAGGTAATGGGGCACTGATTTTTTCATCAGGTTGTACAAAATGTACCCAACAATTGAACATAAATTTCACATGATCCGGAAACAAATTGCTTTAAAACATAAAAGGATCTCACAACTGTAATTAAATAGCAGAAGCATTTAAGATTAATACAATGCAATCTGCACATATTTAAATATATGTAGATAAATTTACTAGAGTACCTTGAAATGAAGGTGAAGATCAACCTCACCCAAGGCTGTAATTAAAGATCAAATAGAAAACATAAAGAGGTCATGGCAACAAGGAATCCAAGTATACAAGATAATGGAATAGATAGAGCTACTGAACCCATGCCCATGTTAGTGGTTTCTATCTGTTAATACGAAGATGACATATTATAGAAAAACTATGGCATATTTGATTGTATTTGTTAACAGCTCATACCAGAAGTTCCTAAAGAAAACAGAAGTACAGAAGTACGCTGACGATGACAAGAATTGGTACCTCTTGCCAAACCCTGTAAAATTCATTGCAAGCAAAGGATATTTTAGATGTTAATGCATCACGTATAAGTTTTCTGAGATGTAAATAATCTACCATTATTCATGTAATATGCAAAATTTGACTTATTTATCGGCAAACAATAGGAGATTATATGCATTTACCTGAATCCATTAACTTCCATATACGGGGCTCTAATTGTTCCAGTATTTTGATTTTGGATACTTTGAACACGTAAGAGCTTGACAGGTAGTTTTTTAACCTCATTTTTGCATACTTCACAGGTTTTGCAACCTTTTATGCTAAACCATTTTATAGCGCATTCCTTGTGAGCCAAAGCAAGTTCACCTTTGCAACTGCATTCCAACTTGAGCTTCTCTCCACCTTCACATACTTCAAGCAGGCAAATTTTGCAAACAACCTCTTCTTCTGGTATATCTTCCCCATCAGTTTCATAATTTTCTAAACAATAGCGTAATAATAATAAAAATGATAACAAGAAATGTACCTTCAGAGAAAGGAGGTTTTAGTAAATTGTATGTATCTATACGAGATGTCCTAACAATTGAACTATAGTAGTAGATGTTATGGAAATCATGTCATTCCATTAACCATCAAGTGGGAATAGGCTCTTTTTGTGGAATAAAAACTAGTTATATAGTAAAAGTTGATTAATAAGGACTTTGTCTGATATCTAAGTCGCAAGGTACGGAAAGTGTCAAGTGCATTGCCCATAAAGAGGTTATTAGAATCATACTGAAATTATTAAGATTGTTGTCAAGTAGTGCAAATTGATATGGAAAATTAGTATGCCACTTGCCACATATTAACTATGACACATATGCCCAGGTTAAAGGCACTATTACCTTGTAGAATTGTGCATAACTGCTGCTTATTTAACTTCAAGGGCTTTATGTCAAGTAGTTTATACTGCGACAACTGGAGTGCATTCATTAAATTATTAAAACTGTTGTCAAGTAGTCTATAACTGTTGTCCATCTGGACCATTTGCTAAGACCAGACTCTGCAGAACTATAAGACTAATCATATCAATCCTAGGTTCTGAAATATGCAGATAGTAATCTTACAAAATCGACATAATTTGTTTAAATCAACAATGATTCGAAGCAAATTGAACAAAGATTGATTCTTCTAACCAGAGTTACAGGGTCTTGTAATTGAATTATGATTATGTAAGGTGTATCAGAAGGTGTAAAGATGGATTCGAAAGAACTGATTATACATGATTTACCAGACAATCATTAGCTATAGAAGGTGTATTAGATAATTGCAACAGCTTAAGAACATCAACACAAATACTTCGATCATAAAATTTAAGACCAAAGCTACATCACTGATCACATGACTTTAATCTCCTAATCATCAACCTAGAAGGTTCAGAAATGAACCAGCCTTCTGTGCACAAAAAATATTTGAACCAATATGACCTGCAAGTTGGAACCTATAAATTTATCATTATCAAATAAGTATGCTCAGAATTAGAGCCTTCATTAAATTTGTTAAAAGACAGAAAAAACATGAAGTTCTTACACGAAACAATAGTATGCTCGGAATTTCTTTAGCATATACAAATTTACCTGCCAGAGCCTAGCTAAATTTGAGATGATCCTCTACCATTGTAACGATAATGGTAAATGTAGTCTCCCTCTTGTTTCTTCAACTCCTCTTCAGTTAATTGGTTAATCTTACCATACATTAAATTGTCAAGATTAACTTTGTTATATGTATCCATCCTCACCTGTACATAGAAGAGGCAGCTATTTGACTAAATATCACGATGATGAAACTGTACAGCAACTTTGAAGGGATGACAGCAGACTGGGGAATAACAAGATTAACAACAATTACAGTTAAAAGGATATAAGAACATTGACAGTGTCCATTAGTATCTAATCTAAATAATGATCTGTGATTATGATAGTGATCACATTTATTGTGTAACTTGTAGTTGTTTTATTAGTATGTCCTGTGTGACTTTATTCAGACAAAGCAAAAAGGATTCCATATAGAGAACTACTACTCACCACACATGTCTATATACATTGGGATCAATCTTATAAATATATATTAACAATCAATGCTCCAAAGTAAACTTCCATCATCAAATTTTTTTTCCTTCTCATGAACAAAATAGTCTATAACTTTAGTTTCATTTTCTTTTTTTGGCATGGCCCTGCATAACGTTAGGTTGATGCAGTAAATTTCTGTTTTAGAAAACATACAAAACTAGTTATAAATTAAATTTGCTAACAGAAGCAAAATACAATTTACTTGAAAAACCTTTACCACACTCTTTTCATCATCACGGCAATCAACAATTCAAACATTCTTTTCAGTTTCAAAACATATACAAGATAAAAAAAAAGATTAAACAGAGGAAGCAAACATTCTGTAAAGTTTAATCAGATGGATAAAACAAAAATTTAGAGAAGCATATAAACATAAACAAAAAAAACAAAAACACAGAGTATATAAACATAGTATATTAACTAAACAAATATAAACATAGTATATAAACAAAGAAGTGAACTCACCGGAGTTGAGAAACCACAATAATCACCAATTAATCTGTTCAAATTAAGAAGTGAAATCAATATAACAAATAACAAAGATAAAATTTAAAATCGAATCTGAAATACACTTACAAATTAGAGCTCGATTTGTGTTATACGCGTCGATTAGGGCTTGTATAGCCTTGCAGAGCTCAAATTAGGGTTGCAAGTTTAGCTTGTAAATTCTTGCTTCACTGAAAGTTACTCCAATTAGGGCTCAAATTTAGGGGATTGTTAGTATTAAACACGGATTCATTTAGACCGGTAGATAGAGATGTATTGAGAGAGATATAGAGAAATGGGTGAGAGATAGAAAGAAGGGTGAGAGAGAGAGAGATAGAGAGAGGGGTGAGCGAGAGAGAGATAGAGAGAGGGGTGAGCGGGGTGAGAAACGGGGGAAATATTGGGGGAAATAAAATTTTGGCCTAAGTATACAAAAATTTTGTTATAAAAGAGAGGGAACAATTCCCCCGTGTTATTTTGTTTTGTGCTGGGTGAATAGGTCTGAATTAGGTGTTCAAAAAATTTGGGGGGAACTAAAAATTTTCAGAGGGGGGAATGTTGTCTCAAGGGGGGGGGGAATATTTTGGATATTAAGCTGGAAAAATTATGTGATCGCGAAAGCATCAAATTTTTTAGGCTTACTTTAGACATCGGTTGCTTTTTGACAGATGTCATAATATGTCAAAGACATCAGTTGTGCTACTAACCGATGTCATTGATATTTCAATTATAGGCCAATGACATCGGTTTGTTTTCAATGTGATTTCATAATATATCAAAGACATCAGTTTTTTTTCGACCGATGTCACTGATAGTTTTTACATCGGGGACATCGTGAACCGATGTGAAAGGGGCAATGTCTATTCTACTTTTTCTAGTAGTGTTGATATGGCATGAAAGGATTTGAAGGTATGGTAGACTAGATTAAATGCATTTGCATATTAGTTGCATTCATGCATTGCATTGCATTAGGTTAAATGGATTTTGTGGGTACATTCGCTATAGGCCCTCACGAGACCTTACTCGTCCACTAGGGCTGCCTAGGGGTTTAAAGGGCTTGTTGCATATGCCAAATGCAACCGTGATCACCTACGGAAGTGGTACTAGTTAGTTAGTTAGTTGTAATTGTTTATGCTTGAGGACAAGCATCGGTTTAAGTTTGGGGGTGTGATAAGTGGATTTTATATCTACTTGGAGCATTCTAAATCGGCTTAAATTGATTGTCTTGGACTCAAGTTTCTTGTAGTTTTGATGTGTTTTGCTTAGTTGTGCAGATTTATGAGAATGTTGATTAAGGTGGATGCTTCTATCGTTTTTGGAGATTAAATTGATTAAAATTCGGATTTTCTGGGAAGGCTGCGCACCTTACACTGTTTTGGCCATATCTGGAGTTCTGTAAGTCCGTTTTCAGCGATCTTACTGTCCACGCGAAGCTTGAGAGATTTTCTACAACCTGGGATAGGAAGCACATGCAAGTAATGTGCTGAATTAATTCGCGCACGTATTCTTTGTGAAGCATGGCTGGGAAATTACTGTTTTGCCCTTTTCAAGTTCTAATTGTATTTTGGGCAGTTTTTAGCACCTTAATTAAATTCTTATTGTAATAGAAGATAAATTCTTGCTCGGCAAGAAATCTAGAACCTATAAAAACTCATCTAAGCATTGTAATTTGTAAGATAGCTTTATTATTGTAACCAGTTTAGATCTGCAAGGGAGAAAATGAGAGAAGGATTCAACGCTCGTGACAAGCAACGGATCTAGATCTACTTCATCCTTTGTGTTACTTTGGATTATAGATTTGTTTTCTCAACTCTTTATTTTTATATTATTATTACTTCTTTCTTTCATATCTTGTTATTTATCATGTTTTCATCAAATCCCTTGACGATGAACAGTTCAATTATGGGCTAATCGTTGTCATGGGATTCTAATGGATTTATTTATGGAACTTAGTATCTTGATGCTTTAAAGATCTGTGTGTGGTGTATAATTGATATCCTCGTATGGTTATGCTTAATAGATAGATGCGTCGAGAACATCTAATTTGTTAATCTCTCGTGAAGTGAAAGTGGATCTTGAGATTTAGAACTTGCCATGGTAGCATAGGTTCATAATTGTTTATCAATATGATTTGTGGTGTGAGATGAAAATACTTATACTGCCCTGTGTAATCTTTATGGATAACTTGTTCTTCAACCGTTATGTTTTCAAATTCTATAGACATATAGGGTCTAAGCATAATTGGTGTCTATTCATCTTCTATCTCTTTTGTGGATGTATGTTTAGTTTGGTATGCGTATGCTGACAGGTAGCGTATACTTGTTTCGTATTATCCAATCAGATATCAAAATTATTGCACATAGTGATTAAAGGCGTCAGATCTAAGGGAAGTATTTAATGAAGTTAGGATCCCATGTTATTCTCATATAAGTAATTCGATTTTAATTCTTATCAATTAGTTAATTCTTAGGTTTATAATTTGCATCTTAGTATAATTTAGATAATCAATTCCAATTTGTTATTTTTCTTAGCAGTGAGTTAAAACCATACATTGTTGCATAGGCATATTTACTGATTAAAACTTAACCAGATCTCTGCGGAATGAACTTAATTTATATTACTTGTGACTACGTGCGCTTGCATAAATTTTTGCATAACACCTACACATCGCACATTCAAGTTTGTCTTACGCATCCTGAATTGTTTTTCCCACTGGCCATTAACAACCTTCAATATGCAGCTACAGGATTGTGGTGAGGGTTGAGGACCGCACCGGCTCAACAACCGTGACTTTGTTCAATAAAGAAGCCGAACAACTTGTGGGCATTCCTCTGCAAAAGGTCCTGGCAGAAAATGAAGAGGTAATTAAACACTATTCAATTTCACAGCTACCCACACAAACTGTTAGTATAGGTGCCCTAGAGGCAATACATTGTTTCTCGAATAAATCTTATGTCATTTGATTATTAAATAAATGGATTTATTATGACTCTAATTACTGCGATATTTGTTAGCATAATAAATGTCCTTAGAATAATGATACACATTATATAGTTTAAGTTTACAACTTGAATTTGAGATTATATAATATATATCATATTCTTAAAGGTCCCTAGTCGAGTATTATTATACAGGACAATAATAATACATAAATAGACTAGTATGTTTTTGACTGATAACCACATCTCATTGGTTATTAGTATGGAGATACTAAAGTCAATACATAGGTACATGTAGGGTACATGGTACTGGACAGACCCACCGTGAGATTCTTCATGTTAATTAAGTCATAAGAAAGACTCACAGTGATAATGGTGTAATGATCCTTTGACTTGAGATCATTATATTTCTATACGAGGATAATATACTTTGATTACATTAAAAGTTACCTTTGACCGGGTAATGATAAAAGTGGACATCGGGTATATTGTGAATCGTATGAGAAATATGAATGATAGATAAAGGATTTAACCCTCCTATCAGATAGGAGAGATATTATTGGCCTCTTGATTGAGTGAGACTATAAAATGCATGGCCGTGCTCAAATAATGATTTGTTATTAATAGTCTACTCATGGATCAAGTAAACCCGGATTAAATTATGAAGAGGATGACAATAAACATGCCTCGAGTTTAATCTATAATATTTGGTTAAAGGGATTATATTACACGGGAACATTAATCACAAAAGGTTTATCGAATCACGATTTAATTATTATTTAATTGGGTAGCAATGATGTATTACTAGATACCGCTCATTGTTTATAATTTTATTGGAGAATAAAATTATTTCCAAAATAAATAATAACCTACAGGGTCACACACATAGAACATTTTAAAGGAAGAATTAATTTAAATTATGAATTTAAATTAATTAATGATAAAGTTGGATTTTATTATATTAATTAAGTGGGACTTAATTAAGCTATAATAAAATGCAAAGATATATGAGATATGTTTTTATGATTTGAATAATTGAGTTTGACTTAATTATTATTTATTTAAATAATAGAATTTCATTCTATTATTTAATAAATTAAGTATGGGCTAGCTTTTTTGACTTGGGCTTATAAGCTTCACACTATCATATAAATATATGATGATAGCATTGAAGGCTTGTGATTTTTACGTACGTGAATATCAGAAGAAGCCGCACAAAACCCTAACCCTAAACCTATCTTTCATTAGAGGCTAGTACCTCTCTTCCGGGCAAGATCGTGAGACGTTCTTGAAGGTGTTCGTGTGGATACCGTAGAGGAGGTTTCGAAGAGGAACACTCAGTGATCGTGGGAGGCTTTCATCATCATTATTCTACAATCATAAAGCTATAATAAGGTAAACGTTCTTACTACCATGATTATCCGAATTATTATACATGGATCCGGGCTTGGTTTCGATTTTATTTTACCGTTCTTTCGCTGCGTTTTGATGATCGGAACCAACAATGGCATCAGAGCTACATGTATAATATGATAATCTGGTTATATATGAAGCATACGATCTGTTTTATGATATAAGTTCTGATTTTTTTTCCTTCCCGTAAGAACCCTAATGCATGAAAACGTGATTTACATGCTTCGGTATTTGTGGTTTTGCTGTGTTCATCTGCTAAGCCATGTTATAACAGGATTAAATCGTAACATTATCTGGTCTATATTGATGTAAACGATTTACTTTAAGCTATATCAGTTCTAACTCCCGAAGAACCCTACTGGAAGAACCCGAACTGTTTTGACGATCTGCATGCTTCTGATTTTCTTCTGTTTTGTTGCGTTCAATGATTTGCTGTTACCTGCCATGTTTTAATAAGATTAACACGTAACAAAATCATCTGAGAAACCAGTTGATCTTCAGTTCATGCATGAATATGATTATAACTATACATACGTGTTTACATATATATATACATACTAGGTTTTGATTTTAAAAACGTTCTTGAATCAATGATATGTGATTGTGTTTGTGTTCCTGAGTAATCGTAGGGTCTGTATATTACGTCTGGAATCGAAAAATTGCACTAACAATACTCACATAATCGTTCTGGGTCTTCTGAAAAACTGCAGAAAAATTCATGTACAGGTGATGCGCATACTGAGTATGCGCATCTATTAGAGTTTCGGTCATACACGCATACGGGAAATGCGTGTCTGATTAAATTAACAGATTAGGTCTGTTGCGCATACTGTAGATGCGTGTCTGCTGTTTTAATAAAAAAAAATAAAAAATAAAAATTTATTATTATTATTATTATTATTATTATTATTTTATTTTTTTTCAGCTAGGTTTTGCATGCTAGATTAAATTATAATTGTTAATGTTTAACTTGGAGTATGCAAAATTTTATTAATTAGTAATTTTGATTACTAGATTAATATTTAATTAAAGTGCGTTAATTTTATTATTTATGATTTGATCATATTTAATTTATGTTGTATAAAATTGTGTTTATACAATATGTGATGCTTTTAATTGCTATGTGAGCATGATGCATGGTTATGGCCCCAAGACCTAGTTTTCAATTTATTTTATTAATTTTAATTTATGGTTTGTAATAATTAAATACGAGTTGCATGTCGTTTTTCCTTTTTGTAATTATTTTATCTCGAATGCAACTCGAGTTCTTTTGTAAAATGTTTCAAGAGGAGCTTGGAGGCAATCAAGGCAGCTTTGGAAGCGGAGCAAGAGATTATGTAATAATTAGTTATTACCACCATAGATTGACCATGATTTTTCCATTAGCTTGGAAAAATCGCATAGGATTGGGCCATAACCATAGCATATTATTTTAGGTGATGCACTTTACATATAATGTATGTATAGAGTAGCAAATGTATGCATATTTTTAATTAGATTAATGATGTATGCATGTATTAGATACGTCACCCATGCCATGCTTGCCATGCTAAACAAGATAAAATCTGTAACGATTCGAGATTTTAAAATGAACAAACGATCATGAGATTTCTGTGTTTATGAAACACGGAATTAAATACGAATTTTCAATTATTTAGATATGGGGAGATTTTTTCAAAAACAGGTTTTACCTGTAAGGAAGTTGGGTATTAAGTGAGGCCACTTGTGACTCCTCCAACAACCTGGAAATCAAACTATTGATGAATATTGATTTGAAGTATTTAATTCAAGGAAAAATTGGGAATCTCTTTATGATGGGATCATGGTCGTTTTAATTTTGAAACCCCTTAACAAAAATATTAAGTTTTAATCGGATGCTTTCCAATGAATGAACAGTACTCATTGAATCCTAGATCGATAAGGGGAATGACTGCCAGTGGCAGGGGACTCCTGTCTATCGTGGTGAGATGTGACTAATATAAGCGGTTATATTCGACCGTTGTATCATTGGGTTTAACTTAACTGAGTCGTCATAATAAGGTGAAAATAAACGGTTATATTCAATTATTATGAACTTAGAAGCATAGAGTTTGGTTCAAAATCTATTAGATAGACAAGAACAATTGTTGTTCACCAAACTATCCAAGAATTATATATGATATAATTGACAAATGTTGTCTACCTAAATAATCATGTTTTAAGGACTACCAGTGGTTGACTTAGGATATGACGAAATATGGATCTTGGCTCACTAGAAAGATTTATGGGATATTCTTTTCGATTTAATAATAAGGGCTATTAATTTGATAAAAATAGTGGGAGATATATTATGAATATATCATAATCATTTGAACATAATAATGATAACTCAGACAATCTAATGTTTATTATGTGCTTTTAACATTGTAGATACTGAATAATGACAAACAACACAAACTCTCTATCCGTTCGATCAATCCTTGAGAAGGATAGATTGAAGGAGGATCTGAAGAAGAAGAAGGCTCAACAAGCTTCTACATCAGGAATATATGTTATAGAAGTCAATCTGTCTACTTCTACATCTTGGGTATTGGATACTGGATGTGCTTCTCACATTTGTATAAATGTGAAGGAACTGCAGAGAAGTAGGACTTTGGCTAAGGGAGAAGTGGACCTACGAGTAGGCAATGGAGCAAGAGTTACTGCTTTAGCCGTAGGAACTTATTATCTATCTTTGCCCTCTGGGCTTGTTTTAGAACTTGAAGACTGTTATTACGTGCCTGCGATTCGCAGAAACATTATTTCTGTTTCTTGTTTGGACAAGAAAGGTTTTTCGTTTATAATAAAGAACAATAGTTGCTCTTTTGCTTTAAATGATTTAACCTATGGTGTTGCGCGTTTATTTAATGGTTTATATGTTCTTGATTTTGATAATCCTGTCTGTAACATAGAAAACAAACGACTTAAAGTTAATGACTCAAATCAAACATACCTCTGGCATTGTCGTCTAGGTCATATAAATGAGAAACGCATATCCAAATTACATAAGGATAGATACTTGGATAAGTTTGATTTTGAATCATACGAAAAATGCGAATCTTGTTTGCTTGGTAAGATGACTAAAGCCCCTTTTACTGGTAAGGGTCAAAGGGCCACTGAACGTTTGGAGCTAATACATAGTGATGTATGTGGCCCAATGCGTGTGATGGCTAGAGGTGGCTACTACTACTTCATAACATTTACTGATGACTTCAGTAGATATGGATATGTGTATCTTATGAAGAATAAATCCGATTCTTTTGAAAAATTCAAAGAATACAAGGCTGAAGTAGAGAAGCAAATAGGCGGAGGTGCAAGTATTAAAATCTTACGATCCGATCGTGGGGGTGAATACTTAAGCACCGAATTTAAAGAGTATTTAAAGGAGTGTGGTATTGTATCACAACTCACTCCGCCAGGTACACCTCAATGGAATGGAGTTTCAGAGAGGAGAAATCGTACTCTGTTGGACATGGTACGATCGATGATGAGTCATGCAGATCTTCCAATAAGTTTCTGGGGTTATGCTCTAGAAACAGCGGCTTTCACACTTAACCGTGTTCCAACCAAGAAGGTTCAAAAGACTCCATATGAGATATGGGAGGAGAAACGGTCAAGCATGAACTTTATGAAAGTTTGGGGATGCAAGGCGTTTGTAAAACGTCAAGTATCTGACAAGCTTGGACCTAAATTCGAAGAGTGCAATTTTGTGGGATACCCTAAAGAAACAAAGGCGTATTATTTTTATAGTCCTTCTGAGCAGAAAGTGTTCATTGCTCGAGATGCTGTCTTCATGGAAAGAGATTTTGTTTCCAAAAGAGACAGTGGGAGAACTATAGATCTCGATGAAGATCGAGAACCACAAAATAGCATTGAACCTGAGGTGGAACAAGAGCAGAATAATGATAATGCTCAAGAAACACAGGTTGTTCGTAGATCTGGTAGAATTCGCCATGAGCCAGAGAGATATGGATTTCTTTTGACTCAGTGTGGGGATTTGATGCTCATAAATGAGGATGAGCCTCTCACATACCAAGATGCTATGAACAGTCCAGACTCTAAGAGATGGCTTGAAGCCATGAAATCCGAGATGGATTCCATGTACGAAAACCAAGTTTGGGATTTGGTTGATCCACCTGAAGGGGTAAAACCCGTAGGGTGCAAGTGGGTTTTCAAGAAGAAAACTGACATGGAAGGAAATGTTCAGACCTATAAAGTAAGACTGGTTGCGAAAAGGTTCAAACAAATTCATGGTATTGACTATGATGAAACTTTCTCACCAGTTGCCATGGTCAAGTCCATACGGATTTTGCTTGCAATTGCAGCATTCCATGATTACGAAATCTGGCAAATGGATGTCAAAACAGCTTTCCTTAATGGGAGCCTAGAAGAGGATGTGTACATGACACAACCTGAAGGTTTTGTCGATCCAAGGAATGTTGGCAAGGTTTGTAAATTACGTCGATCCATTTATGGATTGAAGCAAGCCTCTAGGAGATGGAATATTCGTTTTGATGAAACAGTCAAGGAGTATGGCTTTATTCAAAACGAGGATGAACCTTGTGTTTACAAGAAGGTTAGTGGGAGCCATGTGGCATTCATAGTACTGTATGTTGATGACATACTACTAATGGGGAATGACATACCTTCTCTAAAGGCTGTTAAGACTTGGTTAGGGAGCAATTTCTCTATGAAAGACTTAGGAGAGGCAACCTACATTCTAGGAATGAGGATCTATCGAGATAGATCTAAAAGGATGATCGGTCTAAGTCAGAGTACATACATTGATAAGGTTTTGCATCGTTTTGGTATGCAAAATGCTAAAAGGGGATATGTCCCTGTGTCTCAAGGAATAACGATTTCTAAAGACCAGTGTCCGAAATCATTAGATGAGAAGGACCACATGAATAAAGTTCCATATGCATCAGCAATTGGATCTATCATGTATGCAATGGTATGTACTCGCCCCGATGTTTCGTATGCTTTGAGCATGACGAGCAGATACCAGTCTAATCCAGGTGAAGGTCACTGGACGGCAGTCAAGAATATTCTAAAGTACCTGAAAAGGACTAAAGATTCATTCTTGGTGTATGGAGGAGAGGAGAAACTGGTTGTAAAGGGTTACACCGATGCGAGTTTCCAAACAGACAGGGATGATACTGTATCACAGTCTGGTTTTGTGTTTTGTCTAAATGGAGGTGCTGTAAGCTGGAAGAGTTCAAAGAAAGAAACAGTAGCTGATTCTACAATGGAGGCTGAGTACATTACAGCTTGTGAAGCGGCTAAGGAGGCAGTTTGGATTCGAAAATTCGTTTCTGATTTGGAAGTGGTTCCATCGATTGCAGATCCCATTGATCTATACTGCGATAATAATGGGGCCATTGCACAGGCTAGAGAGCCTAGATCGCACTCCCGATCCAAACATATACTCAGAAGATATCACCTCATACGAGAGATTAATGAAAGGGGTGAAATACATATATGTAAAGTGCATACAAATGATAACATTGCAGACCCACTGACCAAAGGCCTGTCGCAGCAGAAGCACGACGGTCACACTAGTTCCATGGGTATTAGATACATGGGTGATTGGCTCTAGTGCAAGTGGGAGATTGTTAGTATAGGTGCCCTAGAGGCAATACATTGTTTCTCGAATAAATCTTATGTCATTTGATTATTAAATAAATGGATTTATTATGACTCTAATTACTGCGATATTTGTTAGCATAATAAATGTCCTTAGAATAATGATACACATTATATAGTTTAAGTTTACAACTTGAATTTGAGATTATATAATATATATCATATTCTTAAAGGTCCCTAGTCGAGTATTATTATACAGGACAATAATAATACATAAATAGACTAGTATGTTTTTGACTGATAACCACATCTCATTGGTTATTAGTATGGAGATACTAAAGTCAATACATAGGTACATGTAGGGTACATGGTACTGGACAGACCCACTGTGAGATTCTTCATGTTAATTAAGTCATAAGAAAGACTCACAGTGATAATGGTGTAATGATCCTTTGACTTGAGATCATTATATTTCTATACGAGGATAATATACTTTGATTACATTAAAAGTTACCTTTGACCGGGTAATGATAAAAGTGGACATCGGGTATATTGTGAATCGTATGAGAAATATGAATGATAGATAAAGGATTTAACCCTCCTATCAGATAGGAGAGATATTATTGGCCTCTTGATTGAGTGAGACTATAAAATGCATGGCCGTGCTCAAATAATGATTTGTTATTAATAGTCTACTCATGAATCAAGTAAACCCGGATTAAATTATGAAGAGGATGACAATAAACATGCCTCGAGTTTAATCTATAATATTTGGTTAAAGAGATTATATTACACGGGAACATTAATCACAAAAGGTTTATCGAATCACGATTTAATTATTATTTAATTGGGTAGCAATGATGTATTACTAGATACCGCTCATTGTTTATAATTTTATCGGAGAATAAAATTATTGCCAAAATAAATAATAACCTACAGGGTCACACACATAGAACATTTTAAAGGAAGAATTAATTTAAATTATGAATTTAAATTAATTAATGATAAAGTTGGATTTTATTATATTAATTAAGTGGGACTTAATTAAGCAATAATAAAATGCAAAGATATATGAGATATGTTTTTATGATTTGAATAATTGAGTTTGACTTAATTATTATTTATTTAAATAATACGATTTCATTCTATTATTTAATAAATTAAGTATGGGCTAGGTTTTTTGACTTGGGCTTATAAGCTTCACACTATCATATAAATATATGATGATAGCATTGAAGGCTTGTGATTTTTACGTACGTGAATATCAGAAGAAGCCGCACAAAACCCTAACCCTAAACCTATCTTTCATTAGAGGCTAGTACCTCTCTTCCGGGCAAGATCGTGAGACATTCTTGAAGGTGTTCGTGTGGATACCGTAGAGGAGGTTTCGAGGAGGAACACTCAGTGATCGTGGGAGGCTTTCATCATCATTATTCTACAATCATAAAGCTATAATAAGGTAAACGTTCTTAATACCATGATTATCCGAATTATTATACATGGATCCGGGCTTGGTTTCGATTTTATTTTACCGTTCTTTCGCTGCGTTTTGATGATCGGAACCAACACAAACACTGCATTAAAAAACTAATGTATTTTAAACTTTAATGTGCCTATAGGAAGACCAAATCCCTCCTGTGGTCCGTAACATCATCGGCAAGGTGTGCGCCTTTCAGCTCAAAATCACCCCTTACAACATCATCCAGGGCTGTGAGGAGTACACGGTCAGCAGAGTGTCTGACGCCCACGACGAAACTCCTAGAACAGACATACCACCTGCCTCTGCAAACATGGAGCCCCTGATCAACACCAATGCTAACAAGAAGCAGAAGCTAGCTTGACCACTACTTCCATTGCCCCTCCACAAATGAACCAATAAGGCCTATTCTAAGATGTCGGGAGTACGCCACTCTAAAACACTCTTTTATTTACGCACCCACGTATGACCTTTTTACTCCGTAACATTGGATTTCTAAGTATTACTCTGGTTAAGTTACTTATTCTGCACTGCCTTCCCTTGCGCAGCCATGTTTTTTTACAAAGATATTTGATGCTATGTTTCTTTTGGGGCAATTTCAAAACTATACATTATATGCCTTTTCAATTAAGATATCGTTGGATAATGCGTATTACGGTCTTTGAATTACAACTTGATGTTTAAGTGCGAGGCATTCCCTGTTAATCAACCCCCTACCAACGTTTATATAATGTGTCACCAAATTTTAGTGCAATCAAACACCTACAAAAAAACATCCACCTTCACAGCCTTTTTACATCATATACATTCCCTGCATTTTCCATTCATTTTTTGAGGGAATACATAAGTGTTGGTTGTAATCAGTGGTGTAAACAAAAACTAAGGTCAGAAGGGGTGCTGCTTATGTTTCATTTCTATATCCTCTGCATCATAGCCAAAATGAAATGCTTGATCTCCATTTCTTGAATAAAAGACATTATTATATGATTAAGGAGCAAGTATCTGGGTGGACAAGGAAAAGAAAAATGGGAAAGGGTGTAAAGACATGGTTAGTTGACATATCAAATTGGAATCCATCACCCCTTCCTTTCGATCAAGCCATTTCTCATCTGGCCCGACATTCTGATTCTTCCATTACCAAGTCCACCGTCCCTTCCCACCTTCAAATCTAATCATCGATAGCACGTTTTAGCTTGAGAACAATAACTAATTTAAAACAAAACAGTGACCTGGACAATTGTTTTCCTATTTAAATATGTTCTCCTTAAAACACGACCCTGTATGTACTTTTAAAGGTTGAATTGTATTCATATTCCAATGTTTACTGGCTTATTGCACTTGCATAACGTAAAATGGTTTTTCATAATTGTGCCACATCCATATATTTACACTTGTGGTGTATTTGATTTTGGTTCCTTGGCACTACACATAATTTAATGTATTATTTTCGTAGTAGTTTCTTGCAACTTCCGACTCTGTGCTTTTCACCAAAAGATAGATAGGTGAAACTTTACACATCCTCTTGTTGCCTCCTAAAAAAATTCATAAATTAGTATAATAAAATTGTCGAATGAAAAACAAAGAAAATATAAAATTTAATGATTTTAAAGTTAGAAAGTATGAAATTTTATACAAAAAGTGCAACAACTAAAATAATAAATAACAATGATAATAAAATAATTATCATTAATTTAATGGGTTTGTAGATATTATTTTACAATTTTATTCGAAAAATTATTAAAAATTAATTCTTTTTTTGTAAAATTTATTCACGTCTCCTCCTACGTGTTTGTTGGAGGCACTTTCTTATAATCTTGTGGTTTGAATGAAATTTTCATTTTTTTTAATATAAAAAAAAGGAAAGTATACCATTGGACATGTATAAAGCTTAAGAAAAGTATACCATTGGACATGTATAAAGCTAGTAGACATAATGTAAATGGTTTATTGTGTTTTGGTCGTTTGGGACATATTTGTCAGAAGTATTATTACTCCGTAGTAATTATATTTTCCGAATTATGTTAAATAGAAATTGAAATTAATTTTTTTGGGTTAAATTATACAATTTATTGGAAAAAATTGTGAATGAGGTTTGTAGATATTATTTTGCAATTTTTCTAAAACAAATGATAAAGTAATAAATGTAATATAATAAAATAATCAAGTGTAATATTTTTTTTAAAAAATATTTAATGATTTTAAAGATTAGAAAATATGAAATTTGAATGAATAAATTCAATAACAACTTGAATAATAAATATTAATGTTAATAAAGTAAGTATCATCAACTTAGTGTAGTTTACCAACATTATTTACAATTTTTACAGAAAAACTTAAAATTTATTTGTCCCAATAGAAAAATACTCGTGTGCAATATTAAATATTATTTTGCAAATTTCTCAAAAATTATATTGAAAATAATTTAATAAATTATAAACAATTTCATAAATGATTTTTTTAGTGTATTGCAATGCACTAATATAAATCTAATTATATATAATTGCAATAACGTCCTAACAACAAAAGAAAAGAATGCTGCCAGAAACAAACCCTATCCCTTTCAAACTTTGAACCAATGGCAAAAAAACGTATACACGGTGAGGAGAGCAACACTGAAGATCTCCAGTATGGAACCCATTCCAATAAGGCACAAAACTCTCCTTGTGATTCCATTTGTTTAATCGAGAATATTGTTTCTGACTCAGATTCTGTTTTTATAGTTGAGAATATTGTTTCCGACTCTGATTCGGAAGAAATGCCCCCATCGAAAACAACCATCCATGATAACCATATGAAACGTTTTGCGAAGAAGAATCTTGATAAGGTTTCCATGAATAAGAAGACTAAGGTGTCTAATGGGGATGGACGGAGTGTTTGCAAAGTGAATGAAAAGGGTGGTCAGATCGAGGAGGAGAAGAAGAGTGTTATGAAGTGGAGCGAGAAAGATGAGGATGTGTTATTGGGTGGGATTATTGATTACATGGCAAAGACCAACGATGTTGTTGTCAAATCTAACATGGATGTTTTTCATAAGTGTGTGAAGGATTTGTTTTCGACTAATATTACGAAAAGTCAGGTGTATGAGAAGATTAAGAGGTTGAAGAAAAAATTTCAAACCAACGCGGAAAAATTGAAGAATGGTAGGGAACTTGTGTTTTTAAGGTTACATGAAGAGAAGTTGTTTAAACTGTCGCAGAATATTTGGGGCAGTATGGAAGGGAAGGATGACAAGGTAAAGAGTAACAACAAAATCATTAAGAATGATGGTAATAAGCAGACAGAATCAGTTGCAAACAAAGAGAAAGGTAAGGATGCATCGAAGGAGGATGAGAAGGAAGAAACACTAGACTATTGGTCATTATATCCCCTGCTGTGTGATTCTCTCGAATCAGAGGTTTATGGTCATTTAACCCAGAAGACATTGGATTTTAAGGAACAAGTAAAGAAAATCATTAGCAGAATTGGGAAAGAGAAGGCAACAGAACTAGAGGATGAATGGAAAGCTATTTATGTGATGGGTGTCCAACTGTATGTCAAGAGGAAAGATATAATCAATAAGCAAGCTCAAGCTGTGATGGATTCGCTCAAATTTGTTTAAGCGAATCTGTTTAATATCTGTGGATGAGGTATTCGTGAGATTTATATTCATGCTGCGTTTTGTATGGAATTTGTCATCAAGTGGGGAATCTCTTTTCTTTTGTTAATGTCAGTACTACTAATCTATAATATTTATTCTAAAATCGTATTTTTGGTAATCTATTTTCGTTTTCATTTATGGTTGTGTTGTTTTACTATCAATAGTAGTACTCTAAACAAAATATTTTTTGTCCCATTATAGGTTCTCCAATTTGAGCAATAGTCGTTATCTCGATGAATTTACAGTTATGGTATTGCAATTTTTTCTTTGTACTTTAGGTATTCACAGAGAAATTCGTGATGGATCAGAAATTTGAGAAGTGTGTCCTCTACCTGAATGTAAGAAATGTTGGTTAAGATTCATATAAAATCAATCCAATGATGTTATTCTGCCTCATTCTCTATTGAAATTGTTTAAGTATGAGAAGTTTTGCTCAATTTTTTGTTCTTATTTCCAAACATCTAATTATATGATGGCCCGGAAGATGTATGCTTTGTTGGTGGCATTTGACATGGTAACCTTGTATGCCCGGTGTCTTAGTAATACTTAATAAAGGATGAGATACCTTCCTAGTTTACATGAAATTAGTTGGAAAACTGTAGTATCCATAGTCTTATACTTGTTTTTCTGAAATCTATTTCGATGTATTAGCCTAATAGTTAATTTATAATGCAAATGATGCAACACAAATCAAACACTGGATAATGGTTTTTAAAGATGAAGTAGGATTTCAGGATTTTAATTAATTTGATTATCAATGTAATGGAGTTCTCCAAAAATGACATAAGCATGGTGTCACTTAATTGGTACTCCCTCCGTCCCACAATAGTCTCTTTTGAGAGATTTTTTTTTCCCATAATACATGTCCATTTCAATTTTCAATGTAAATTTGTGATCATCTTTTCTAAATTACTCTTTTTGAAAATTGTATAACAATTAATGAGGAATGACCAAAAGTATAAAATAGCTCATATTCTTAAAAGTCAATATATTTATAATGGGTATAAGAGGAAATGTATCATCTAATTAATGTTTTCTTAAGATGTGTAATTTTTTCAAAAGAGAATTGTATTGTGGGACGACCGGAGTAGTTTCCGAGTATATTTAGATACTAACTCCACCAAGCATCACTTCCACGCTAGCTGGGATAGCTACTAGCGACATGAAACTCTTTATTTTTGTTAAATTACTAGCTACATGAAACGTGTCGCCATCCTAGAAATGTGGTCTCGATGGGATGTATTCTGTACATGTATGTTTTCTGAATACCGATACCAAGATATACTTTCCTGGCCATATTTTAAACCCCCAAACCACTGGTTAGTGTTGCATATGTGGTGGTACTAGGCCATGCTCTAGCACCACCTTAATAAGAGGAATCAAGTTTACATGGCTATTTTGCATATAATCCTTGTGCATACTTTTTTCTAATATTTATTTTAAACACTTCATCAAACCTTTCACATTTCTTAGCTGTATAACATTTCAGATGTAAGATATCTCGTAAACAATGTATATGTAAATATATTATGGGGTCCGGTCTGGTGCAAACGTATGCACCAGACTGCTTATGGAACATACGGTTCCAGAGCCGTTGGATCGTTGATCCAACGGCTCTGATTAAAAAAAAAAATTCCATCGTACCGCAACAAGTTTCCGCGGTACGGAGAAATTACAAAAATGTCCTTACTGTTCACGTACCGCAGAAACTTTCTGCGGTACGGTGAACAGTAGATTTTTGATGTGAAAACAGGGGGGCATTTTGGTAATTGCCCCGTACCGCGGAAACTTGTTGCGGTACGTTAAATTTTTTTTTTTAATCAGGGCCGTTGGATGGTTGATCCAACGGCGAGGGAGCCGTATGTTGCATAACAGGTCTGGTGCATACGTTTGCACCAGACCGGGAGCCATATATTATAGCATGCCTAGAGACATTCTGGTAATGACAAATTGCAGTATCAGGTTATCTAGCTCAACTTTATCATAGTTACTAACTCAGTAATGTGATGCCCCTCAGGATTCAGCTCTTGCAAGACACTATCAAAATTGTCACTTCCTTGCCACTTAAATTTTTGTGATAACATTTTGTACTTTTTTTGGTTGGTCATTTGGTTTCCTTTTCATAATCCAATCTAATTGAGGTTTTACAAATTGTGGGAAAAGGTTTATAAATTTTGGCTGATGACATTATTTCTTGCAATTCGCTTAAGATAAATATGTATAAATTATCCTGTATGTGTCTACTATCTACTGCTGCATTTGTTTAAAAAATTGTATCTGACTGGTTCAAGAACCAAACTTGCTAGCTTGAGCAAATTTCATCTCCTTTTTAACCAGTCAAAATATAATGAGGTTATCAACTTGATCTACATCCAGTGCCAAATCTATCATTCCAATCCTCCCGCATGCCATTCTGCCTTCTTCTAAGTCCTCATCTTTCTGATGAAACACAGAATATTTTGTTATTTGAAATTACAAAGTTGTTTTAAGATACGATCTAGCTACTGAATTCAATTGGAGCTATATGCCATCAGGACATCCAGTATTTAAAGACCATCAGCATAAACACTACCCATTTTGGGTTGCTCCTGCCACATTTCAGTGTGCGTATTATTTGGATTGCTTCTACCATCCTATTTGATTGATATATCAAGCATTGCACCTAAATTTGTAATTAAGAATGCCAAAAAGCTCAAAAATTGCAAGAATGATTGCTAGAATTTTAATGCAATTGCTTATCTTAAAAGTTATGAGAATCATAATAATGTTGGTACAGTTAGGCTCAAGGAAGGCAACAGGGACACAATAATATATTTTATTAGGTTAGTTTTGTGTTAAATTAAGATAGGTAATTCCATTTCTTCGTATTTCTGATTTTCTCAAAATCATTCTAAATTGCAGTAGCCTCGTACATTATGTTTGCTATTACATAGACAGACGCTACAGGAACTGAACTAGTGAAGCCATTGTCCAAGTTTGCAGCTGTGTAGAAGATAAGGTGGACTTAATGATCAAGCCTCTTGGATTCACCTTCTCATCTCTTTCAATTCTGACCCTTCTTCTCCTGCTTTGACAATTCTTTTTTAGAACCAAAACTGGCACATAATAGAATGCACATTGGGCGACAATATTGAGTATATATCAACGTTGTTTTTCCATTGTCATCATCAACAGATATTGAAATTCTATCATTATTGGGCGATACGAGGGATTTGAAAGTGTTCTTCCTGAAATTTGGTGACAAACTTGAGCATAGTACTACTGCTGCGAATTTGCAGTGAAGAGGATCTGAAAACCAGTCAAGAGGTTTCAGTTTTCTGCAGTGATTCAGCAGCAGGTTTTCTTCCCAGATTTCTATCCTGTAACTACTTCTGGTATTAACAATCAAATTTATGAAATGAGTGGTGTCTATTTCTGAAATGAGTGCCTCTCAAATAAATAGAGAGTTCATGAACCAAGTTACGCTGCTGATTTTACTTGATCAACCAGTGAATTAAATTTAAATTGTGCCAGATTTTTGTTGGATACACTAGGTTGTCATGGATCCTGTGCCAAGATTTCTGGTTAATGTTGACTGAAGTAATAATGCTCCCATTAGACGACACCTTGCCTTCTACAACATATTTATTTTCAAGAGAACCAATCAACCTGCCAGAAATTGCTAAACTCTAACTTAGTACTTGTGCTCAAACCGAGTTTTTGAGTGGATTTTTTTTTGCACCGAGTTAGTCTGGTCAAGTCAGTTCTCATTGTGGTGTTTCAATTGACTTTGTGCCATGTTGATTCATTTTGAGTAAAAATCCAGAGCAGTGAAAAACTTTGCAGTCATTGAAATTCGTCCCCGAGGGAAAAAGGACTGTACAAGTGCAATCAACTAATTCCGAAAGATTAATATTGTCTGTTTTGGTTTTGGTGTTTATTACGTTGAGAAGTGTAAGTGAATAACGTGGATTTTGGTGTTTATTACGTTGAGAAGTATAAGTGAATAACGTGGAATAAAGATGCAAATGCGAAGGTAAAATGTTAGTTAAAAAGGTATTAAACTATTGGAAATGACACATAATTTGAGTATGATAAACTGACTCACTAGTTCGATTCATCCTTTAGTCAACTATTAAAGGGATTAAATGGTGACCCCTATGTATGTTAAGGCAAAGATGTAGACTTCACCAATATCCTGTCAAGCTCACTTTACCTCCATTTATCCACCACAAATCATGAAAAATTCACCAATATCCTCTCAAGCTCACTTTTCCTCCATTTCAAATCAAATCAGTTAAATTTTGCATTTAAAGTTACCACATTATTTATAAATTATATATATATATATATATAATTTGAATTTAAACGTAATTTAGCTAGATAAATAAAATAATAATGTATAAGACAAAAATACTAAATTTTAAATAGAAGAATGTTAATTATAGATTAACGTGAAAGACATTAAAGGGTTAATAAAAAGGATTTTTTTAAAAAAATATTAAAACAATTATGTATATGTGATGTGCATCAATAATAAACATTTGGGTATTCTGATAAATTTGTTATTTGTTGGACTCTGTAAACTCAAAATTCCATATTACCCTCTATGCCTCAGTATCATTGGGCCCAGCTGGAGCACTAGCTGTACGAACCACCCTTATTTACACTTGTTATGAAATAAACCTTTTTTCAAGAGACCCTGTTTTAAGATTGACAGAACATAGATAAGTGGGTTTCTCTCCTAACTTTGTGAGAGTTGTGTTTTCTCTCCTGTCTTTGTAATCAAGAATCTGTGAGAGCGGTGGTGTAAGTCTAAAGGATGGCGACAGAGCATGACATTGAGATGCAACTGGCGGACCTGGACATCGATAACCAAGAGAACGAAGAATTGGTCTTTGATGAAGAACAGGTGGAGGGTGGCAACAAATTCGAATTATGCTTGGTGGGACGATTCCTTACGGAGAAGAACATCAACTTTCGAGCTATGCAAACAAAAATGGCGGACCTTTGGAAACCAACTATGGGAATTTCTATCCGGCTGTTAAAATCAGGAGTTTATCTCTTTCAGTTCTATCATATGGAAGACATGAAGTGGGTGATGGAAAATGGCCCCTGGACTTTTGACAATACAATGCTAATAACGAGTGTCATTCAGTCAGGAGAAGATCCTATGAAGGTCACGTTGTGTGAAGTGGAAATGTGGATTCAAATCTATGATCTACCCAGCGGATTCATGACGGAAATGGTGGGAAAGCAGCTAGGCAACTTCTTTGGTCAATTTGTGCTGTACGACCCAAGTAACAATAACAGTATTTGGCGTGAGTACATGAGACTGAAGATAAAGATAGATGTTCGATACCCTCTAAAAAGGAAGAAGAAAATCAGTAGAAGAGATAAAACTGAGTTCGTGGTGAACTGCAAGTATGAAAAGCTCGGAGATCTTTGCTTTCTCTGTGGTTTAATGTCACACACAGAGAGATTCTGTAAAAAAAGATTGGAAACGGGGTCAAGTGTAGTGGTCAGAGAATGGGGGAGCTGGCTCAGGGCACCACCGCGTAGGGCGGCGATGCAGGGGAAGAGTAAATGGCTTAGGGATGAGGGAAGTGAGATTTGGGGCGGAAAATCAGGGGTGCCTAATGATGGGGGATTAAAAAGTCCAAAAAGTAAACAAACAGATGGGGCGAGAAACATGGAAAAGGGGGGCGCCTCCATTCAGGAAAATAACGGAGTACTCTTAGCGGGAAATGGGGATGAAATTATTTACTCAAAAATCTATAATGGGCTGGGTCAAGATGAGTTAACTGGGCTGGATATTGACGAGAGGAAAAGAAAGAGATATGGGCCTTATTTAAACACTGATCCAGAGAATTTCAAAGGTACAACTTCTATCGACTCTGCACTTTCTAATGCTGATTGTACAGAATCTACAAACATTCTTTCGGCTATGCTTGCTAAGCAAGCTAGCCATCAACAATGATTTGCTTAAGCTGGAACTGTCGAGGGTTGGGGAACCTTCGCACAGTTCGTGTCCTTCGCGATCTAGCCAGAGATCGTAAACCCGACGTGTTATTTTTAATGGAAACTATTTCAAAAGCTACTAGAATAGAAGAGCTTCGAGTGAAAATGGGATTTGCAAATTGTTTTTCAGTAGATTGTAGAGGTAGAAGTGGAGGTTTAGCGTTGTTTTGGAGGCATAATGTGGACTGTAAAGTAACGGGGTACTCTCAGAATCATGTGGATGTTGTATTCTGTGAGAATGGAGTTGAAGCTTGGAGAATGTCTTGTTTCTATGGTTATCCAGAACGTGCGAGGAGAAGAAATTCGTGGGACTTAATAAGGACTATAGCCAGTTTATCCAGTCTCCCGTGGTGCATCATAGGAGATTTCAATGATCTCCTTTATGACGCTGATAAAGAGGGCCCTCATCCTCACTCGCAGTCGTTAATGGAGGGTTTTCGTGAAGCAATAGACGATAGTATGTTATCAGAAATCCAGCTTGAAGGAGGGCTGTTCACCTGGGAAAAGAGCCGTGGCACAGATAATTGGGTTAGAGAGAGACTGGATAGGGCGTTCGCAAACTTGGCATGGTGGTCGAAATTTCCCTTATGTCGTTTGTCTGTGAACTCAGTTTCGGCATCAGACCACGACCCAATTTCTCTAGAGTTGATGAATGTGAATGTTCCTAGGAAGGACTTTAGATTTAAATTTGAGAACACTTGGTTAAAGGAGCCATCGTTTCAAAAGGAAGTAACGGAGCACTGGAAGTCGCTCCCCAAGTTAATCTCAGTTTCAGGTTTTATGGCCAAGTGGGGTCATGCATTTTTCAACAAATTCAAAGAGAAAGTTAAGAAACAGAAAAGGGTTCTAGACTCTTTACGTGACAAACGAGATGATGAAAGTGTTAAATTATTTTTGCTAGAGAAACAGAAGCTTAATGAACTTCTAGAGCACGAAGAAGTCTATTGGAAGCAAAGGGCTAAATTATTCTGGTTAAGGGAAGGAGATGCTAATACGAGGTTTTTTCACGTTTGTGCTTCTGCTAGAAGGAAGTCGACTCAGTTAAAATATCTGCAGACAGATGAAGGCCAACAAGTGAATACACAAGAAGGAATGGGAGTGATTGTAAAGGAATACTTCAAGGAGGTGTTCAAAGAGCCAGACATCACAAACGTAGGTAGCCCGAGTATTTGTCCAAGGAGAGTGACTCAGGAACAGAACAATAGACTGATTGAAGACGTTTCGTATGAAGAATTCACGACTGCTTTGAAGCAGATGCACCCAGATAAGGCCTCCGGCCCCGATGGGTTAAACCCAGCTTTTTATCAAAGTTTCTGGAACCTAATGGGAGTGGATGTCTTTGACTGTTGTTGAAATTGGCTGAGAGATGGCACGTTTCCTGCAGATTTAAATAATACAAACATAGTGCTAATTCCAAAAGTTGAACACGCATGTAGGATGAAGGACATGCGTCCCATAGCATTATGCAATGTCCTGTATAAACTGATTGCTAAGGTTTTATCGAACAGACTTCGAGTTCTTCTTCCTGGCCTTGTGTCGGAAAACCAATCAGCTTTTATTGCTGGTCGTAGCATCACAGATAACGTGGTGGTGGCGTTTGAATTAATTCATCACATGAAAAGGAAAGGGAGGAACCAAGAAGGTGAGGTTGCCCTAAAATTAGACATTAGTAAAGCTTATGACAGAGTCAACTGGCGATACTTGAAACAGCGAATGACAGATATGGGTTTCTGTGGGAAGTGGATTAACTGGATCATGTTATGTGTAACAACAGTGTCATATGATATCTGCTTAAATGGGTCAACAGTCGGGCCAATTGTTCCTCACAGAGGCATCCGCCAAGGGGACCCTCTATCCCCGTATTTGTTTTTACTTTGTGTAGAGGGATTGTCGAATGCATTGGATGAAGCTCAGCAGAACAGGTGGATTAATGGCTGTAAAATTAGTCCAAATGCTCCTGAGGTGTCACACCTACTGTTTGCGGATGACAGTTTCCTGTTTTTCCAAGCTACAGTAGATGAAGCTAGTCGAGTTACGAGCATCTTGAAGAATTATGAGGAACTGTCGGGGCAATCTATCAACCTCCAGAAGTCTGGCGTTATGTTTAGTGCTAATGTCAGACGAGATAAACAGGATGAGATCACTAATATCTTGAGAGTCCACAATGATATCACTAACAGGAATTACCTAGGAATGCCAACACTGGTAGGAAGGTCGAAGAAGAGAATGTTTGGATTCATCAAAGAAAGAGTCAGCAAGAAAATTCAAGGGTGGCGTGCTAAACCTGTCTCAAGGGCTGGCAAAACTGTGCTTATCAAGAATGTAGCCCAGGCTATACCTGCATATTGTATGTCTTGCTTCATCCTGCCTAAGTCGTTATGTCAAGAAATCGAACGAATGTTTAATCAATTCTAGTGGGTCTCTAGTTCGTCGCAGAGTCGAGGAATCAAATGGCATTCATGGGACAATATGAGTATGTCGAAGGATAGGGGAGGCATGGGTTTCCGAAGTCTGCAGGGATACAATATTGCTTTAGTTGGAAAGCAAGTCTGGAAATGTATCAGTAACCCTTCTCTTCTTGTCTCTCGTATTTTAAAGGCAAGGTATTTTCCAAGAGGAAACATCTTGAATGCAGTAAAAGGCCAAGGGTCCAGTTATATTTGGACGAGTATATGGAGTGCGAAAGAATCGCTTAAAGCCGGGTTTAGGTGGGTTGTCGGAGATGGAAGGAATATAGTGGCTGTGAAGGATCAGTGGTTGAAGGCAAAGAGAGACTACCGTGTTGACAATCTTCATATCTATGAAGGTAGAAATGAACTAGTCTCATCGTTGTTCCATTCTGGTACTAAAAGGTGGGACGAGGGTAAAATAAGAGACATGTTTAGTGCTGAGGATGCGACTGCTATTCTGGCAATCCCAGTGCCCCAACGGAATGTTGGTGATAGAATAGCGTGGTCCAGGTCTAAGAACGGAGATTATGATGTGAAGACTGGATATCAGTTGTGGCACGATCAACATATTGGTGTAACCTCAGCCCCTCAATCAAACGGGTGGAGCCGCTTGTGGAAGCTCAACATTCCTCAAAAAATAAAAATTTTTGTGTGGCGTATTTGCAGGAACAATCTCCCAGTTCGTGTTCGACTCCAAGACAAGGGTGCCTCAGTCCCCATCAATTGTCCTATGTGCAACACTGACATTGAACATTTGATTCATATCTTTTTTGAATGTCAGTTTGCGCATAGTTGCTGGCAAGCAATGGATCTGGGTAATGACATGAGGACTGGCTTTTCTGTACCGGAATGGGTCTTACAAAAGTGCGCAGACACATCGAACGAAGACTTGAGTAAATTTTGCATCGTCTTATGGGGAATTTGGTATTGGAGGAATAAGAGAGTTTGGGAAGGCAAGATGATCAATCCAGTAATAGCTATGGAAAGCAGTTTTCGCATAGTGGAAGATTGGAGAAAGGCCAGGCATAGGGAGAAGGAGGCTGTAGGTCTTGCCGTCAACAATGACAAGTTAACAACTGCATGGACTAAACCAGAAGCAGGGCAGCTGAAAGTAAACGTTGATGCTTCATTTCATAAGGAGGCAGAGGCGATCACCATTGGCATGCTTATCCGGGATCATTCTGATAAGTGGATTTTATATCCACTTGGAACATTCTAAATCGGCTTAAATTGATTGTTTTGGACTCAAGTTTGTGTAGTTTTGATGTGTTTTGTGTAGTTGTGCAGGTTTCCAAGAATATCTAAGCTTTTGTCGTTTTTGGAGATTTAATTGATTAAAATTCGGATTTTCCGGGAAGGCTGCGCAGCTTATACTGTTTTGGCCATATCTGGAGTTCTAGAAGTCCGTTTTCAGCGATCTTACTGCCCACGCGAAGCTTGAGAGATTTTCTACAACCTGGGATAGGAAACAAGTGCAAGAAACGTACTTATTAAAGGCGCGCACGTAATCTTTATTAAAGAAGGCTGGGAATTTACTGTTTTGCCCTTTTGCTAATTCTAATTGTATTCTGGGCAGTTTTGGGTACCTTCTTTAAATCCTAATTGTAATAGAAGGCAATATCTTGCTGGGAAAGATTTGTAGAGCCTATTTAAACACATCCTACCATTGTAAATCAGAACACTTCATAGCTTGTAATCGTATCAAGGTACTTTTGATTTTCAATTCTTTTTCAATATTATGTTTTCATTAATTATCATTATTACTTTGTTTTCTTCTTTAATTATGTGTAACTAATTCTCTAATCTGAGGATTGGGTAGTATTCCTTGGTATTCATGCATGTTTGATTACGTGATTTTCTGCTTTGCTGATCTGTTAATGAGATCTTAACACAATTAGAAAAGTAGTTAACTTTTGATTGTATTCTAGGGATTGTAATAAGCTTGGGAGAGAAGTTGCAATCTTAGTACATGATTTAACAGACATAATTTGAATATTAGATCGGGAGATTAATAGGAGAATTGTGAGACATATAATTCTTGGCACTTAACAGTTTATAGATATACTTTGATTGTATCACGGGAGTGACAATTAGGGTGTAGCTGTAGGCACTATATTGTAACCTGGGAGGGTGCAGTATAACTTTAGAAGAATTGTTTTCAGCAAGGTAGGAACACAAATATCACATTAATATTGAGCATGTATTGAGACCAAGTGAAGAACCCCAGTTCTTAGATTGTTTTCCCATATATTTGAATTTCAGTTTAAAATCAATTCTTAGTGCTTATAATTAGTTCTTGGTTAATTTAGTTAATATACAAACCCAAAATTCTTCTCACACACTTCTAGACGTAAAGAGATAAGAAACCTGAACTTGATATTACAATTCAGTCCTTCCCTGCGAACGAACACATAAAAATACTACTAACAAATTGGCGCCGCTGCCGGGGAAGGCAGCAATGTTGAGTTTAGGTTAATTGTTTCTTATTGTTTAGATTTTATCTTTGTATATATTTTTCTTTTCTTTCTTTTTGTATTTCTTTCTTTGGAGTGTCTACAGGTTCTTTGAGGTAGACAACTTAAACAGGTTTTGAGGAGAGAGACTAGATGGAGTACAACTTTGGTTGGAACAATGCTCAGAATTTCTACAACAGTCAAGAACGGTATCAAGACTTCAATCCTTACCCACAATTCAATTCCTATGAGGATTGTAATGCATATCAGGTGTATTCGTTCTATACTGAGAACTTATTTTATGCTCCATATGCCCCTAGCAATGATTATTCGTATTCGTTTGAAAATCAATGTCATGATGATCTTAATCCATATATGTGTAATGATGTTGATATGAGTTTAACTCAGTCTAATCCTTCTTTACTTGCTGATTGGGAGATTGCGCTGAATAAAATTATTCAAGGAACTCAGTCTAATCCTCCTTTACTTTCATTGGGAGTTGTTGATGAACCAACTTTAGAAATTGCTAGTGATAATGATATTCCATGTGATTCAATAGCTTGGTACGAGGAGAATGCTAAACTAAATAATTTTATTTGGGAAGTTCGAGCAGTGTGGTATGAAGGATGTTATAGAACTCCCCCTTGTGTCAATTTTCCTCTATGCCATGATTCTTGTTTAGCAATTGATGATAATGTTGTGTCTGATGAGTCTACTTGTGTAGTTGATAATTGTCCCACGCGCATTAGTGATAATTTGGATGCAATTGAAATTCTACCAAATCTAGAAAATTTTGAGCTTAATACATTGGTAGACGAGATTAAAATTGATGAGTGTCCAATTATAGAAGAGAAGGAAGTTAAGATTGATGAAATTGAAAATCTTGCTCTAGAGTATAAGGATCCGATTTGGGAGGAGTATATGAGTCGTACTTATAATGATTATTCTGACGACTTTTCTAGCTATTTTGATGTTTTCAAGTCTCTTGAGCATGATAGGTTCTTGGAAGTTTTCGTACCTTTCAATGAATCTAAGGTTTATTTGCACAATATGCTTATATTAGAAATTCGTAGATATGTGCATCTGTTTGCTTTTTATCCTCATTGAAGTTTGCAGGTATAATCGGCGTCAAGCTATTGACGTTAAAGGAGCGCTTCGTGGGAGGCAACCCACGCATTAGTGTAGGAAGAAAAATTTTTTTTGAGTGTTTTTATAAAAAAAAAAAATCAAAAAAAAAAAAATCAAAATTTTGAGCAGGTTGCAGCCCTGTAACGCAGGCTGCACCTGCGTTTCTGCAAGTTCCGCAGTCTGCCTCTGTGTAACGCAGGCTGCGCCTGCGTTACTGACCTTCAAGCAATTTGCACGCCTGATGCGCAGCCTGCCCCGGCGCATCTGATCTTCAGGCAGACTGCCTCATACGCGCGCAGCGTGCGTTTGTGCGGGAGAAATCAGAAAATTTTTTGCTGGTCACTGTTTTGCCGTGTGTTATTGTTGTGTGCAAAAAAAAACAATTTTCTTCACCCCAAATCTTTTTATACTCCCATATTTTCCCTAAATATTTTCCTATTTCAACTCCAAAATCCCTCATCTCTCCTAAAAAATTTCAAATTCCTATTTCTTTTCTAATTCTTTTTCTTTTATTCATTAAATATTTTTTCTATCCTAAATCAAATTCCAAATTCCACCTAAATTTTTTCCTTTTCACATTAAAATTCTTATATTCATCCTATCACTCAATGGCCTATATATACGCATCCATACACACCCAATTCATTATCTTCCTCCTCTACATCTCTTAAAAATTCAAGTTTGGGGGAAAATTAGTACAAGTTCACCTCTTTGATTCGTAGTGGGATTTCTTTTCTCTATTTTATTTTATTACGAATTTGTGTTCTTGTAAATTGGGGTTTTTGTATTATTCTTGTTACTTGGGTATTTGTGGTGTGATTTTTCTTGGTGGTTTTTGGTGGGGTATTTCTTGGTGGTAGTTGGTGGTGCTATTGTTGAGTGGGGTTTTGATTATTATGGCGCCTAAGCGAATGAGGGGTGGTTCTATTAGGGTGGAGAGATTTTCTTCTCCGGATGCGGAGGTTGAGTATAATAGGTTGTTGTTAAGGTCAGTGGCGAAAGAAAAGGGATTTTTGCCAATTCGTCATTATGGGTTGGTTGATGTGATTAGTGAGTTACGTTGGGGAGATATTTGTAAGGCACCTGCTCCGGTTCCGGTGAATATTGTTAGGGAGTTTTATGCTAATGCTAAAGGTGAGCCGGATGAGATGTGTATGGTTCGAGGTAAACAGGTGGATTATAGTATTGATGTTATTCGTGCAATTTTGGGGCAACCACCTAATCTTGTGGGGGATGAAGATTGGGCAAGGAAGACTAGTAAGGATGTGGATTTGGAGGCAATTGTTCGTGAATTATGTGTTCTTGGTACAGTTTGGAAGTATAAATTGGGAACCACTGAGCCGATTAATTTTCTGTCTTCTGCTATGAATAAGTTTGCGCGAGCATGGTATTTATTTATCTGTGCGAATATTATGCCTACTTCTCATACGGGTGAGGTAACAGCTGATAGAGCGATTCTTCTTTGGGGTATTCTAAAGGGGAAGTACATTGATGTAGCTTATATTGTTCATCAGAATATTCTGCGGTTTTTAAAGTCTAATGCGCTGTCATCAATGCCCCATGCTTCTATTATAGCTGGTTTGTGTAAGGTTAGTGGTGTTATATGGGGTGCGGATGAGGAGTTGCAGTCACCTTTGGCTACCATTACTGATGTGACTATTGATCGAATGCCTGACTGGCAAGGTGGGGTTCCACATCCGAGGGGGCTTGGTTATATTGTTGATGATGTTGGTGCTAGTGGTCATGGAGCGGGCGCTCAGCCACGTGTTTCAAGAGTACCGAGAGTTTTGGATGCCCACTTTAGGCGTTTGTATAGGCGGATGGATGCTATTCATGCTTGTAACAGGGAGTATGCTCAAGATATGGCTACAGCTTTGAAAGATGCGGGTATTCAGGCGAGGTGGCCAGTCTATGGAGCTCGTACGCAGTATCCACCGCCAGATTCTGATTCCTCCGAGGAGGAGGACGAGTAGGTATGTTTTCTGCTATCCCTTGTATTTACTTCCATTCAATGCGGACATTGAATATTTTAAGTTTGGGGGTAATTTGGGGGATTAGTAGTTGTATGTTGTATATATTGTTGTATTTTGTGTTCATATAGGATATCATGTTTGCATAGTAGTGATAGTTCATGCATGATTGTTATGTTCGTATTATCTACGTTTGTCTCATATAGGACATTTTGTTTTATTTTCGTATACCATGTGAGTTTTCATTTAGTTGCATTTTCATGGCATGCATATTTCATGATCCCTTAGGACGAGCTGATTCTGATTGATAGGTGGATGTTGATTTGGGTGTGATGATGATGAGTAGAGGGCTGATTTATAGTTTCTATGAAATTGACTTGCATGTTACGGGAACAAAATTTATTACACAGTCTCATTGGGGTGCTTTTGGGCTAGGTTAGGGTCATGCCTGTGGGATGTTTTGAGATTTAATCACTTGTTTATATTTAGAATTTTCGTTATTCCCTTTATAGCGTAGGAACATTAAAATCTAAGTTTGGGGGAAAACAGGAATTTCATGCTAGTTGTTCATAATTATGGCTAGGCGTCAAATGGCTAGTAGCCGGCTCATATTTATATGAGTAGTCTAGGGTTGGAAATGAGAAAGGCTCATTCCAGATTGCAAAAAAAAGAAAAAAGAAAAAAAAAAGAAAAAAAAAAGAAAGAAAAAAGAGTCAATAAGTTATTTGTTATATGCAAAATTAACCAGAGTGAGCTCTTTAATACTCGAGTAATTAAGTCTGAGGGGACTTAGTCCTAGTAACCTAAAGCCCTTGAGGTTTGGGATTGCTGACCTAACACTCGCTACATGGGTATTATTGTATAAGCCTTTTGGGGTCTCATTCATTGCACGGTTAAATAAGCATGCGTATTGTATATAGTGTCGTAGTTTAGTAATAAAGCATGAGTTTCTGTCTACCTTGGATAAGGGTGGAGGTGTTCCTAGGTTATGAAGTGTCTACAGTCTATTCTGATTATAAACCTGTGATTGTCTTGACGGAAAGCATGTATGATTTTTGACCTATTTTTGGGAGTATTTCTGATGAGCATTGCACACACGCACGTTTCTGTCATGTACTGTTAGTATACATGAACTTAGTCGAGCTCTGCTTGGATTTGTTACATTCATTGAGATATTTGCTTGTTAGTTGGTTTTGGTGAGTTTGAAGGGGATCTTGCATTTTCATAGTAGTTGCATTCATGCATTGCATTGCATTAGGTTAAATGGATTTTGTGGGTACATTCGCTATAGACCCTCACGAGACCTTACTCGTCCACTAGGGCTGCCTAGGGGTTTAAAGGGCTTGTTGCATATGCCAAATGCAACCGTGATCACCTACGGAAGTGGTACTAATTAGGTAGTTATAATTGTTTATGCTTGAGGACAAGCATCGGTTTAAGTTTGGGGGTGTTTGATAAGTGGATTTTATATCCACTTGGAACATTCTAAATCGGCTTAAATTGATTGTTTTGGACTCAAGTTTGTGTAGTTTTGATGTGTTTTGTGTAGTTGTGCAGGTTTCCAAGAATATCTAAGCTTTTGTCGTTTTTGGAGATTTAATTGATTAAAATTCGGATTTTCCGGGAAGGCTGCGCAGCTTATACTGTTTTGGCCATATCTGGAGTTCTAGAAGTCCGTTTTCAGCGATCTTACTGCCCACGCGAAGCTTGAGAGATTTTCTACAACTTGGGATAGGAAACAAGTGCAAGAAACGTACTTATTAAAGGCGCGCACGTAATCTTTATTAAAGAAGGCTGGGAATTTACTGTTTTGCCCTTTTGCTAATTCTAATTGTATTCTGGGCAGTTTTGGGTACCTTCTTTAAATCCTAATTGTAATAGAAGGCAATATCTTGCTGGGCAAGATTTGTAGAGCCTATTTAAACACATCCTACCATTGTAAATCAGAACACTTCATAGCTTGTAATCGTATCAAGGTACTTTTGATTTTCAATTCTTTTTCAATATTATGTTTTCATTAATTATCATTATTACTTTGTTTTCTTCTTTAATTATGTGTAACTAATTCTCTAATCTGAGGATTGGGTAGTATTCCTTGGTATTCATGCATGTTTGATTACGTGATTTTCTGCTTTGCTGATCTGTTAATGAGATCTTAACACAATTAGAAGAGTAGCTAACTTTTGATTGTATTCTAGGGATTGTAATAAGCTTGGGAGAGAAGTTGCAATCTTAGTACATGATTTAACAGACATAATTTGAATATTAGATCGGGAGATTAATAGGAGAATTGTGAGACATATAATTCTTGGCACTTAACAGTTTATAGATATACTTTGATTGTATCACGGGAGTGACAATTAGGGTGTAGCTGTAGGCACTATATTGTAACCTGGGAGGGTGCAGTATAACTTTAGAAGAATTGTTTTCAGCAAGGTAGGAACACAAATATCACATTAATATTGAGCATGTATTGAGACCAAGTGAAGAACCCCAGTTCTTAGATTGTTTTCCCATATATTTGAATTTCAGTTTAAAATCAATTCTTAGTGCTTATAATTAGTTCTTGGTTAATTTAGTTAATATACAAACCCAAAATTCTTCTCACACACTTCTAGACGTAAAGAGATAAGAAACCTGAACTTGATATTACAATTCAGTCCTTCCCTGCGAACGAACACATAAAAATACTACTAATTTGGGGGATTAGTAGTTGTATGTTGTATATATTGTTGTATTTTGTGTTCATATAGGATATCATGTTTGCATAGTAGTGATAGTTCATGCATGATTGTTATGTTCGTATTATCTACGTTTGTCTCATATAGGACATTTTGTTTTATTTTCGTATACCATGTGAGTTTTCATTTAGTTGCATTTTCATGGCATGCATATTTCATGATCCCTTAGGACGAGCTGATTCTGATTGATAGGTGGATGTTGATTTGGGTGTGATGATGATGAGTAGAGGGCTGATTTATAGTTTCTATGAAATTGACTTGCATGTTACGGGAACAAAATTTATTACACAGTCTCATTGGGGTGCTTTTGGGCTAGGTTAGGGTCATGCCTGTGGGATGTTTTGAGATTTAATCACTTGTTTATATTTAGAATTTTCGTTATTCCCTTTATAGCGTAGGAACATTAAAATCTAAGTTTGGGGGAAAACAGGAATTTCATGCTAGTTGTTCATAATTATGGCTAGGCGTCAAATGGCTAGTAGCCGGCTCATATTTATATGAGTAGTCTAGGGTTGGAAATGAGAAAGGCTCATTCCAGATTGCAAAAAAAAGAAAAAAGAAAAAAAAAAGAAAAAAAAAAAGAAAGAAAAAAGAGTCAATAAGTTATTTGTTATATGCAAAATTAACCAGAGTGAGCTCTTTAATACTCGAGTAATTAAGTCTGAGGGGACTTAGTCCTAGTAACCTAAAGCCCTTGAGGTTTGGGATTGCTGACCTAACACTCGCTACATGGGTATTATTGTATAAGCCTTTTGGGGTCTCATTCATTGCACGGTTAAATAAGCATGCGTATTGTATATAGTGTCGTAGTTTAGTAATAAAGCATGAGTTTCTGTCTACCTTGGATAAGGGTGGAGGTGTTCCTAGGTTATGAAGTGTCTACAGTCTATTCTGATTATAAACCTGTGATTGTCTTGACGGAAAGCATGTATGATTTTTGACCTATTTTTGGGAGTATTTCTGATGAGCATTGCACACACGCACGTTTCTGTCATGTACTGTTAGTATACGGGAACTTAGTCGAGCTCTGCTTGGATTTGTTACATTCATTGAGATATTTTCTTGTTAGTTGGTTTTGGTGAGTTTGAAGGGGATCTTGCATTTTCATAGTAGTTGCATTCATGCATTGCATTGCATTAGGTTAAATGGATTTTGTGGGTACATTCGCTATAGACCCTCACGAGACCTTACTCGTCCACTAGGGCTGCCTAGGGGTTTAAAGGGCTTGTTGCATATGCCAAATGCAACCGTGATCACCTACGGAAGTGGTACTAATTAGGTAGTTATAATTGTTTATGCTTGAGGACAAGCATCGGTTTAAGTTTGGGGGTGTTTGATAAGTGGATTTTATATCCACTTGGAACATTCTAAATCGGCTTAAATTGATTGTTTTGGACTCAAGTTTGTGTAGTTTTGATGTGTTTTGTGTAGTTGTGCAGGTTTCCAAGAATATCTAAGCTTTTGTCGTTTTTGGAGATTTAATTGATTAAAATTCGGATTTTCCGGGAAGGCTGCGCAGCTTATACTGTTTTGGCCATATCTGGAGTTCTAGAAGTCCGTTTTCAGCGATCTTACTGCCCACGCGAAGCTTGAGAGATTTTCTACAACTTGGGATAGGAAACAAGTGCAAGAAACGTACTTATTAAAGGCGCGCACGTAATCTTTATTAAAGAAGGCTGGGAATTTACTGTTTTGCCCTTTTGCTAATTCTAATTGTATTCTGGGCAGTTTTGGGTACCTTCTTTAAATCCTAATTGTAATAGAAGGCAATATCTTGCTGGGCAAGATTTGTAGAGCCTATTTAAACACATCCTACCATTGTAAATCAGAACACTTCATAGCTTGTAATCGTATCAAGGTACTTTTGATTTTCAATTCTTTTTCAATATTATGTTTTCATTAATTATCATTATTACTTTGTTTTCTTCTTTAATTATGTGTAACTAATTCTCTAATCTGAGGATTGGGTAGTATTCCTTGGTATTCATGCATGTTTGATTACGTGATTTTCTGCTTTGCTGATCTGTTAATGAGATCTTAACACAATTAGAAGAGTAGCTAACTTTTGATTGTATTCTAGGGATTGTAATAAGCTTGGGAGAGAAGTTGCAATCTTAGTACATGATTTAACAGACATAATTTGAATATTAGATCGGGAGATTAATAGGAGAATTGTGAGACATATAATTCTTGGCACTTAACAGTTTATAGATATACTTTGATTGTATCACGGGAGTGACAATTAGGGTGTAGCTGTAGGCACTATATTGTAACCTGGGAGGGTGCAGTATAACTTTAGAAGAATTGTTTTCAGCAAGGTAGGAACACAAATATCACATTAATATTGAGCATGTATTGAGACCAAGTGAAGAACCCCAGTTCTTAGATTGTTTTCCCATATATTTGAATTTCAGTTTAAAATCAATTCTTAGTGCTTATAATTAGTTCTTGGTTAATTTAGTTAATATACAAACCCAAAATTCTTCTCACACACTTCTAGACGTAAAGAGATAAGAAACCTGAACTTGATATTACAATTCAGTCCTTCCCTGCGAACGAACACATAAAAATACTACTAACACATTCTGGCTCTATCATTGAGGGGAGAACCATGTCTCTTCTGTCACCTGGCAATGTTCTAGAGGCGGAAAGCATAGGGATTAAAGAAGCTCTTTCGTGGGTGAAGAATCGCAACGATGACCGGGTGATTATCGAATCTGACTCCTTGGTAGCGGTTCGGGCTATTGCAGGAAACCATACCAATTTGTTAGAAGTTGGACATGTAATCGATCATTGCAAACTCTTGTTACAAGACATGCCTGGGGTGTGTGTTCGTCATATTCGAAGACAAGCAAACGAGATGGCTCATGGCTTAGCAAAAATTCCTTGTTTGATGAATTGTTTTGTTGTATTTACGTCTCCTCCTACACATTTGTTGGAGACTTATCTGTGTGATGTTTCAAATTAATGAAAGAAGTTTGTTTGTTGTCAAAAAAAAAAAAACCTTTTTTTCAAGAAATAAATAAATATAGTAAGCATATATTTACTTATTTTTTATTAATATTAAAATAAGTTTATATTTACTATTTGCATTTTATCTTAAGATCTAAAAATCAGATTTGGATGAATTTACAGCCCACATGAAATTAATAAAACAATCTTTAATTTAGTGACGACAATTTTTTCCCAATTTCAACTACACAAGAACAAAAAAGAGAAAAAATTGACGATTTTTTACGTTAAAAATTCTGTTCAATTTATGGAGGGGCACGCATCTGAATTGGCACGCATCTACTTATTATATATCACTCCGCACCAGCATTAACTAGGAAATTATGTGCGTATCGTCAAAAATCACAATAACTTATTATATATACAACTCATACTTCAAACTAATAGAATGTCAACTCATACTTATCTATATTTTTATGATATTTTACTACTAAATTTATCGTCAAATTTATTATCAAAAGCAGATAAATTTATACACACAATTATTACATGTTATAAATAAAAATCAGTGTTTATTACTAATAAAATTAATATAACATTTTTATTATATTTTAAATTTAAAATAATCTTAAAAACAAATTTTTTAGAAGATACGCACATAATTCCCTAGTTATAAATTAATTAATGTTGTACCTAGTAAAACAAGTATATTTTTAAAATGTACCAATTTGACGAGGACATATATTAAGCCATGATATATTTGAGATCATTTAATTGAAGACTGATTGATTATAATTTGTGGGCAAAATATATCAATCCAAAATATTATTAACTTTCCATATCATATATAGTAGTAGGTTCAATTTCTTTACGTGCAACTTTCCCGGCTGAAATTTGGGCACAGAAAGCTGGGATCATATTCTTGGGATTATATTTTACCCTTTTGTTTGTAGACTATAAAAACACAATTTTGTGTGTAAATCATCACAAATGGGGCGTGTAAAACAAAAAGCTTATAAATCGAGCACGCCACGTCCGGAGCCACTTGTGCTGAAGAGGCTTTCTGGGATCACTGCTCCAGCCAGAGGAGGAGTAAAGAAGCCGAAAAGATTTTTTAATTCTTCTTCTAAAAACGAACTAGATGATAAGTTTTCTTGCCGTTCCTCAACACCTGTCCAGATCAAAGTAGATTCTTGTCGTCGTTCATCGCCTGTCAAGATAGAGTTAGAAAGTTGTTCTTCCTCGCCTATCAAAATCAAAATAGATGATCTTTGTAATCGTTCATTGTCTGTTAAGATTAAACTAGATAAATGTTCTTGTCTTTGTGGAAAGAGCGGTGGAGAAAGTTGTTTTAAATTTGACATGTGAAGGAAAATGATGACGATGTTGATGTTTTATTTTGCAATTTATATATGATGACAATAACCATGGGTTTTAAATAATTTTTATTGAATCTTTTTTTACATGATTGTGCTTTTTTCCTTTTTAATGCCTCTCTATGTATAATACAAATGCTCATATTTTGATATACTAGCCCTTGTATAATACAAATGCTCATATTTTGATATACAAATTCTCTTTATTTTCTATCATTGTGTCCATCCTACGGGTTCCCTTTATTTATATACTAGGATTTCATCTTCATGTTGCTGCAAGTACCTGCCGCAAATGGTTCTTTGTAAATTTTATCACCTTATCTTACATCTTATCTTGACGTATATATGTGCATGCATCAACTCTTTTTCGCTATAGTTCCTTATGTAGAGTCAGACTATATATTGCTCTTCTCATCAAACTAAGAATGGAGAATATTCCATTTGGTGAGTGATGTGAGGAGTGCTTTTGCAGAATGTTTAATAGTTAAGAGTAACTGTGCGGGGATGCCTGCAAGCGATGATGGAAAGATTGGTACTAAAATAGAGGTTTGGATGTGTTCCTCCATATAACCTCTCATCGTATTTCTTACATTGTAAAAATATTTAAAATCAGTTGAAAGTAGATTATGTTATAAATTAGCACGTGTTTGATGATAGGCATTTAGGATGTGTCAAAGAGCTATGCATATGAGACTTTCTATCGAATTTCATGCATCATTTATGTCTGACAACATCTGAAGGAGAGAAGATCCTTGGTGTTATCTCGGAAAATTTGAGATCACTGCATGCCAAATAAATTATTGAAATTGCATTACATCATACTCAATACACATCCGTATTGAAAGACTTGCAGTAAATTCAACACCTCCAACCACGGAGCTGGCCTTGTTTCCTCTAGCTAGTACAGGAAGTAAAACATAGGAGATTTTTCAAAATTTTTAAAGCAGTCATGTTTCTATTGTTGTCATTTTTATATTATTCTTATATTATATAAACACATACAATTAGTGTAAGACCCCAATATATTTATACTATTTAATACTAAATATTAATTAATTTATAAAAAAGAAAAGAAAAGAAAAAAAGGGACGTTACAAGAAAGAAAAAAAAAAGAAAAGAGAAAAGGGGAAAGAGGTTAAACTTACGTTATTTTGTTCAGAGGGGAAGAAGGAAAAGTTGGAGGAGAAAGAGAAGGAGGAAGAGAAAGAGATGGGTAATACAATCTAATTGGGAGAAGGATTTTGGAGTTTTAAGGTAAAAACCCTCAAATCCCTTGTGTATAGACTATCATATTTGATTTAGAATTTAGAACTTATGGGTTTTATGCTATAAATACATGTATTAGGTTTTAGAGTGATTGGGCAATCTGAAATTCTTCATCATCATTCATAATTTCTGAGTTTTAAGGTACGGATATCATCTTTGTGCTTTTTACTTCGTTACGATTGTAAAGAATTGCCGTATTTGGTCTTTTACATGTGCTGAGTTCTTGTAAAATCTGTATAAAATTCGATTTTTGTCGTATGATTATGGTTTTACTGTCCCTGGAAAGGTATTTGAATTATCTACAACTTTGATTCTTTAACTTTTCTGAGTTTCTATGCATAAGTACGTGTATTTTGCGAATTTAGTGACCTGCCAGGGAATTTTCTGAACTGATACTCCTACTTTGAAAATTCGTATTAAATTGAAATTTTGTGCATATTTTATGAGTAATATATCTACAGAAAGGTATTTCCGCGTTCTACGTTTCTTGTTTACACTCCGCTGCTAAATTCTATGATTTTGTAGTCGTAAATAGCATAATACTAAATAAGTCAGGGGCTGATTCTGTTTTGCTGTTCGCAAATATCTACTTTCTGAGTTCGTTATTTGTCCGTTTTTAACGAGCCTTACCATTCTGGAAAGGTCTTGGAATTTCCTATGATTTTCATGTTTTGTACTTTTTGATTTGAAGTAATCTTCATAGTGTAATTTCCCATTTTTCAGAACTGATCAGGTTGTGATTTCGCTATTCTTTGTCTATTTTGTAATATAATTGGGTTTGTGATATTTGAGGACTATGTTTTTGGTTATATTTTGATATAATTGTGATTTAGGAGTTCGTAATACATCCGTCGCGAGGGGATATCTCGTGTTTGGCACTTCCTATGCGGTGTATAAATAGCATAGGCGTGTCGCCGGAGTAGTGGGACACGTATAGTCATGACTAGTCAGTTTGTGTGATTTTGGCCATTCTGGGAGCATGTGCTTATTGCCTTGTGATCCCTGTCTGAATCTGGGTAGTATTTACTTTGTGCTATGCAAACCCTGTCTGTGTAAGATCGTCTGCCATGTTAGTAAAGATATTTTGAGTATTGTTTGTAAGTGTAAGAATATGTGTAAAGTACGACTATTTTGGATTAAAAAGCATGTATGTGTTTATTGTGGTTTTAAGATTTTATGGTATTTTATTTTGTCCAATTTTGTCTTTATTTCTCGCTTAGATATTTTGTTTTTGTTATTATTGTCATCGCGTTTAACTCTTGTTCACCTTGTCATCATTTGTTATCCGTATATGGGCTTTCGCTCACTGCCGATTTTTGTTTCTTTATTTTCTTCCGGCAGGTAACCTTAATTAGGTTGGCTATCTTATGGGATGAGCGCGAGTGCGGATTTAGCGGAGCTCATTTATTTTCTTGCATTTTAATAGAATTCTAGAATTTTATTCGGACTTTAGTAAGTTTATGTTGAATTTGGAGTTGGACAATTTAATTGTAAGTTTATTTTACGGATTATAAGTTGGAGATTGGTATGGTTTGGATTGGTTAATTTTTGGAGAATTTTATTTAATGGACTTAAAAATGTTTATTATTTTAAGATAAATGTTGGGATGTTAAAGTTGGCATCAGAGCTAGAGTTTTATGATTCTGTAGACTTTAGGCTCGACCTGTGAGGATTGGGTAGATGTAGGATATGTAGTTTTGTTGTTATTTCACTGCGTTGCATTGCATATATATTTTGCATCGATATTTTGGTATTTGTGGAACTGAATTAATTGGTGATTGTAGGATGGCTACTCGACGATCCACCCGACTTTCTGGTGAGCAGCCTTCTAGTGAGGCTAACCGCTCTGTACCAGGGCGTAGGGGTAGAGGATCTGCTTCATCTAGTAGGGGTAGAGGAAAAGCTACTCATGCTACTCAGAATACGACGACACAACTAGAAACTGTGCCTCAAGCTGAGCAAGGGGGAAATGTCCTAGGGGAAAATGAGCAGCCAGCACCTCAACAACCAGTGGTACAACCTCAGAATCAGTTAGCTATTGATCCGAATGTGTTGGCTAATGTTGTGAGTCAGGCAGTTGTTAGCTCCCTTGAGCGAATTATCAGTCCTAATGTGGTTGGTCAGAATCAGGGGCAAAATGTGGAGCAACCTAATAATGTGGTGCAGAATAACACTAACAATCAGCAAGGGGTTGAGCATAATACAATTGTGGTTCCCGATCATGATGCATATGAATATCCTCAGAATCAGGCTACTTACATTCCTATGTTGGAGAGATTTAATAAGCAGAAGCCTAGGAGTTTTAATGGGCAGGGAGGACCGGAAGCAGCTGAGAACTGGTTGGGGCACCTCAGAAAAATTTTCCGATTGATTGGTTGTTCTGAAAATACTATGGCGAGGTTTGCTGCTTATAAGTTGGAGGATGATGTTGATAGATGGTGGACTACTGTAACTGCCACCAAACCGGAGCACTATATGGATGTTGTGACTTGGAATGAGTTCGAGGAGCTTTTTAATCAGATGTACTTTCAGTGGCTGATAGGGAGAGGTATGTGCGTGAGTATCAGACAGTGAGACAGGGTGACACCGAGACAGTGGCAGAGTATATCTCTAGGTTTAACAGGTTGGCCAGCTTTGCAGCATCAGAGATTAAGTCAGAGGAAGATAAAGCTAACAAGTTCAAGTGGGGTCTTAGGGTGGAGTACAGGCATAACATCATTTCTACCAGGTTTGCGAGTATGGAGCAGGCTATTAGTGTAGCTAAGTATCAGGAGTTATCTGTTCTAGATGGTAAGGAGGATCCTAGTAGGAAGAGGGCTAGGGATGAGCCACGGAGTTTCAATCGCAACCAACAGAGCTTTCAAGTTAATCAGTTTCAGGGTGCTCAGCAGCAGGGGAATCACTTGTCTCGACAGAGTGGGTCGTCTTATTCCCGAAATAATGGTGGGAGTCGAGGTTTTCAGAGGGGTTATCAGAATGTTGGAAATAGAAGGGGGCCGGGAACCATTAATAACAATAGAGGGAATTTTCAGGGAAGCCGACATGTAAGAGAGCAATGCTAGACTTGTGGAGGTATCCATACTGGGAAACCATGTTTTAGAGAGACGGGAGCTTGTTATAGGTGTGGGAGGATTGGGCACCTTGCTAGAGATTGTCCTATGCAGCGTAGGGAGCATCAGCAGACTACATCTAATGCTAATCCGGGCCAGGCACAACATCAGCAGGAAGGGAATCAGGTTCAGAGAAATGCCGGTCGTGTTTATGCCACCACAGCTAGGGATGCAGCAAATATCCCGGGTATTATTTCTGGTACTTTGTTTGTTGGCAATAGGGATGCTAGAGTGTTATTTGATACTGGTGCTACACATTATGTTGTTTCTTCTAGTTATGCTAAACATCTTGGGGTGCAATCATATGAGTTAGTTCCATCAATTTGTATTAGCACAGCTGTAGGTATGAGTGTAGATGTGCATGTTATGTATCCTAATTGTCCTATCAGGGTAGGGGATCATATACTACCAGCTAGTTTACTACCTTTGCATATGCGAGATTTTGATGTGATTTTAGGCATGGATTGGTTGGAAAAATATGGGGCAGTTATCGATTGTGAGAGTAGAATTGTGAAGTTCAAGTTAGGTGATAGTTTGGTAGCTGAATATCATGGGTCCAAACCTAGTGCTTTATATAAGATGATATCTGTCCTGAAGGCTGTGAGATCAATGAAGAAGGGTTGTTCTGGTTATCTTGCTTATATAGTTGATACAAACACGGTGCAACCGCATCTAAAGGATGTAGCAGTGGTTAGGGAATTCAGTGATGTGTTTCCGGATGATCTTCCAGGATTACCCCCACAGAGGGAGGTTGAGTTTGCCGTAGAGCTCGTACCAGGTTCCGAGCCAATCTCCAAGGCTCCTTACCGAATGGCTCCAGCTGAATTAAAGGAGTTGAAGGAACAGTTACAAGAGTTACTTGATAAGGGTGTTATCCGCCCAAGTGTATCTCCTTGGGGTGCTCCAGTTCTTTTTGTGAAGAAGAAGGATGGTTCGATGAGACTTTGCATTGATTATAGAGAGTTGAATAAGATCACTATACGTAATAGATACCCATTACCGCGTATTGATGATCTGTTTGATCAATTACAAGGGGCCAAATTTTTCTCAAAAATTGATTTGCGATCAGGTTACCATCAGTTACGGGTGAGAGATGAGGATGTGCCGAAGACAGCTTTTCGAACACGATATGGACATTACGAGTTTCTTGTCATGCCGTTTGGGTTAACTAATGCTCCATCAGTTTTTATGGATTTGATGAATAGGGTCTTCAGGGACTTCTTGGACAAGTTTGTTATTGTATTCATTGATGACATTCTTGTATACTCGAGGTCTGAAGAAGAACATGAGGAACACCTGCGAGTAGTTTTGGAGGTCTTGAGGAGCCGTCAATTGTTTGCTAAGTTTTCAAAATGTGAGTTTTGGCTGAGGCAAGTTTCTTTCTTGGGACATGTTGTTTCTGCGGAAGGGATACAGGTGGACCCGTCAAAAATAATAGCTGTGAAAGAATGGTCGAGACCAACTACAGTGACAGAGGTTAGGAGTTTTTTGGGTTTAGCTGGGTATTACCGAAGGTTTGTGGAAGGTTTTTCTACTATCTCTATGCCTTTGACACGGTTGATGAGAAAGAATAATCGATTTATCTGGACAAATGAGTGTGAGCAGAGTTTTCAGGAACTAAAGAAGAGGTTGACTACAGCTCCAGTATTGACACTACCATCAGGGTCTGAGGGATTTGTTATTTATAGTGACGCTTCAAGAAAGGGGTTAGGAGCGGTTTTAATGCAGCATGGTAAGGTGATTGCATATGCATCTAGACAGCTGAAGACACATGAGGAAAATTACCCGACTCACGACTTAGAGTTGGCAGCCATGGTGTTTGCTCTAAAGTTATGGCGACATTATTTGTATGGGGTTTCTTGCGAGATTTGGACTGATCACCAAAGTCTTAAATACATCTTCACCCAGAAGGAGCTCAATATGAGGCAACGTAGATGGCTCGAGTTGATTAAGGACTATGATGTGCAGATTCAGTATAAGCCTGGTAAGGCTAATGTTGTTGCAGATGCACTCAGTCGCAAAAATTTTGGTCAGCTTTCTTTCTTATTTTCATTACCTAATGAGTTGCAAGAAGAAGTACAAAGAATGGGGATGGCTCTTGGTGTGCGAGGTGTGGCTGGTGTGTTGGCTAATTTGCAAATGGAACCGACATTGATTTCTAGGATTAAGGAAGCACATAAGGAGGACTTAGAGATGCAAGAGATTGTTTGGAATATTCAAGATGGTAAGCCATCAGATTTTAACGTGGATGATCATGGCGTTGTTTGGCTTTTGGGGCGAATGTGCGTTCCAAGATCAGCTATTCGAGAGGAGCTTTTAGCGGAAGCTCATAACTCACCTTTTTCTGTACATCCCGGTAGTACCAAAATGTATAGGGACATGAAGGATCAGTTTTGGTGGAGTGGCATGAAGAGGGATATTGCTGATTATGTGTCAAGGTGTATGACTTGTCAACTTGTGAAGATTGAACACCAAAGGCCAGGTGGGGAATTACGTTCATTGGAGATACCCGAGTGGAAATGGGAACATATATGCATGGACTTCCTTATGGATTTACCTAGAACATTGAAGAAACATGATGCTATTTGGGTGGTTGTGGACCGACTTACGAAATCTGCCCATTTTCTTGCAATTCGGGCAACTGATTCAGTGGACAAATTGGCTGAAATTTATAGAGATGAAGTTATGAGATTGCATGGGGTTCCAGTTAGTATCGTTTCAGATAGAGATCCACAGTTTACATCTCGATTTTGGGAAGGATTTCAAAAGGCATGGGGTACTAAACTTAGTTTCAGCACAGCATTTCATCCGCAAACAGATGGTCAATCGGAGAGAACCATTCAAACCTTAGAGTATATGCTGAGGGCTTGTGCACTAGATTGGGCTGGCAGGTGGGACGAACACTTACCGCTTGTAGAGTTTGCTTACAACAATAGTTGGCAAGCTAGTATTGGGATGGCACCGTACGAAGCTTTGTATGGGAGGAGATGTAGAACACCTGTATGTTGGGATGAGATTGGTGAGAGGAAGTTGGAAGGGCCCGAAATAGTTCAAGAGACTAATGAGAAGGTAATGGTGATAAGGGAAAAATTGAGACAAGCTCAAGACCGACAAAAGAAGTATGTAGATGTGCATCGTAGGAGTTTAAGTTTTGAGCCTGGTGAAAAAGTATTCTTAAAGGTTTCTCCATGGAAGGGAGTACATCGTTTTGGGTTGAAAGGAAAGTTGAATCCAAGATTCATTGGCCCATTTGAAGTGTTAGAAAAAGTGGGAGAGGTAGCATATAAGTTGGCTTTGCCGCCTCAATTGTCAAGGGCGTATAATGTGTTTCATGTGTCTTTATTGAGAGGATATAATTATCACCCGTCGCATGTGATAAATTGTCCCTTAGATAAAGTTCGACCGGATTTGACCTATGAGGAGGAACCTGAAAGAATTTTAGAGCGTGAAGAAAGGGTAATGCGTCGCCGAACGATTCCTTTTGTGAGGGTATTGTGGAAAGGACATTCAGAAAGAGAGGCTACTTGGGTGACGGAGGAAATTGTTCGTGCACGTTATCCACATCTTTTTGAGCAAAGGTATGTATGATAAATTTCGATGACGAAATTTCTTTTAGGAGGGAAGAATGTAAGACCCCAATATATTTATACTATTTAATACTAAATATTAATTAATTTATAAAAAAGAAAAGAAAAGAAAAAAAGGGACGTTACAAGAAAGAAAAAAAAAGAAAAGAGAAAAGGGGAAAGAGGTTAAACTTACGTTATTTTGTTCAGAGGGGAAGAAGGAAAAGTTGGAGGAGAAAGAGAAGGAGGAAGAGAAAGAGATGGGTAATACAATCTAATTGGGAGAAGGATTTTGGAGTTTTAAGGTAAAAACCCTCAAATCCCTTGTGTATAGACTATCATATTTGATTTAGAATTTAGAACTTATGGGTTTTATGCTATAAATACATGTATTAGGTTTTAGAGTGATTGGGCAATCTGAAATTCTTCATCATCATTCATAATTTCTGAGTTTTAAGGTACGGATATCATCTTTGTGCTTTTTACTTCGTTACGATTGTAAAGAATTGCCGTATTTGGTCTTTTACATGTGCTGAGTTCTTGTAAAATCTGTATAAAATTCGATTTTTGTCGTATGATTATGATTTTACTGTCCCTGGAAAGGTATTTGAATTATCTACAACTTTGATTCTTTAACTTTTCTGAGTTTCTATGCATAAGTACGTGTATTTTGCGAATTTAGTGACCTGCCAGGGAATTTTCTGAACTGATACTCCTACTTTGAAAATTCGTATTAAATTGAAATTTTGTGCATATTTTATGAGTAATATATCTACAGAAAGGTATTTCCGCGTTCTACGTTTCTTGTTTACACTCCGCTGCTAAATTCTATGATTTTGTAGTCGTAAATAGCATAATACTAAATAAGTCAGGGGCTGATTCTGTTTTGCTGTTCGCAAATATCTACTTTCTGAGTTCGTTATTTGTCCGTTTTTAACGAGCCTTACCATTCTGGAAAGGTCTTGGAATTTCCTATGATTTTCATGTTTTGTACTTTTTGATTTGAAGTAATCTTCATAGTGTAATTTCCCATTTTTCAGAACTGATCAGGTTGTGATTTCGCTATTCTTTGTCTATTTTGTAATATAATTGGGTTTGTGATATTTGAGGACTATGTTTTTTGTTATATTTTGATATAATTATGATTTAGGAGTTCGTAATACATCCGTCGCGAGGGGATATCTCGTGTTTGGCACTTCCTATGCGGTGTATAAATAGCATAGGCGTGTCGCCGGAGTAGTGGGACACGTATAGTCATGACTAGTCAGTTTGTGTGATTTTGGCCATTCTGGGAGCATGTGCTTATTGCCTTGTGATCCCTGTCTGAATCTGGGTAGTATTTGCTTTGTGCTATGCAAACCCTGTCTGTGTAAGATCGTCTCCCATGTTAGTAAAGATATTTTGAGTATTGTTTGTAAGTGTAAGAATATGTGTAAAGTACGACTATTTTGGATTAAAAAGCATGTATGTGTTTATTGTGGTTTTAAGATTTTATGGTATTTTATTTTGTCCAATTTTGTCTTTATTTCTCGCTTAGATATTTTGTTTTTGTTATTATTGTCATCGCGTTTAACTCTTGTTCACCTTGTCATCATTTGTTATCCGTATATGGGCTTTCGCTCACTGCCGATTTTTGTTTCTTTATTTTCTTCCGGCAGGTAACCTTAATTAGGTGGGCTATCTTATGGGATGAGCGCGAGTGCGGATTTAGCGGAGCTCATTTATTTTCTTGCATTTTAATAGAATTCTAGAATTTTATTCGGACTTTAGTAAGTTTATGTTGAATTTGGAGTTGGACAATTTAATTGTAAGTTTATTTTACGGATTATAAGTTGGAGATTGGTATGGTTTGGATTGGTTAATTTTTGGAGAATTTTATTTAATGGACTTAAAAATGTTTATTATTTTAAGATAAATGTTAGGATGTTAAAATTAGGATATTTGATTTGGGACGGAAGGCATATACTAATTTTGTTGCAAATTTCATAGTTTTCCTAGTGTCCACCTACACGCAAACATATTTAGCTGGCCGGTGTTTCTTCGTACACTTTCAGTTATAAAGAAAGTTTGTTTTCCAGGTGCTGCTTATGGGAGATCAAGTCAAGGAGGCTATACATGAAGTTGAAAAGTTTGTTTCTCATTCCAGACACATCACATTATATAATGTGATCACTTATGTATGACGAAATCCTTTTTTTAGTTGCATATGTATTTGTTTTCAAAGTTTAGAAAAAAATGTAGTTTGAGGTAAAGAAGAGATAATAGTTAATATGTTTGAAATGCCTAGACCTCTATGTAAAAGATAAAAGATACAAGCATAATAATTGTGTCATCTCTGTACAATGACCTCTGTGGTCGCTGGTATTTATTTGTCTGTTATTGACTTCTGGTTCTAGATGAGGTGAATTATATATGTCGAGAATACAAATTATCTAGTTTTTCAATACTTTTAAAAGATTTTTTTATTTTTTTTTTGTTGATTGCTTCTGCCTCAGCTGATTAGTTCGGTCCTTCTAAAACCTTAAGAAGTAGCCATCTATGTCATAGACTTGCCACCAAATGTAGTCAAATATATTGTTTTATTATGCACATTAATTTATTAACCAACTACGTTTTTCTTGACATATGATGGGTGCAGATTGAAGGCTAGTCCTTAGCAAAAAAAAAAAAAAAGATTGAAGGCTAGTCTCTTGTATCATTTTGATAGCAGCCACCACAATTATCTTTCTACCTGTTTGGAGAATGCTCTAAAAAGTGATCCAGCATGTACATACACCTTGACAAGACTTCTTTTCTTGCATCGACATAGTATGATTTGTCTGCTAATAATTGATTTTGCGCTTGATCTGATACGATATTACATCTTCCATTGGTTTATGCCACACTAAAAAAGCTTCAAAGTATGCACATGCACAACTTAAAAATGGTAGATTAGCAAAATCCAGTGTTTTGATTTTATAAAATTAACTCCAGTGAAAGCTTTTGACTAGTTTATTAATAGTAAAAAATATGAAATTGTATTCATAATTATTTTTCGTAAGTCTATCAAAAGTTTATTGTCTCTGTTTTTACCTATTAGCATGTAATTATTAACAAATTAAAAAAAGTGAAGTGTCCAAGTCTGATAATTTATCACCTACATGGTTAAGAGCCAGGATCTTTTTCTGTAGTAGCCTCACTTTTGAACTTGCGAACTTTGAAAAAATCTGATGTGCTCCTGATTACAAAATGGCAGCGGATTATAGTGCTGAAAAACTGTTGAAGATGGTAGCCTTGCAAACTGACTATATGCAGGGTGCAGCATCTGGAAAGAGTTTGCTTCCTGCTTTCTGAAGTTATCTCTGAGTGAAGAAGATAGAATATCTGGTAATGTTGAAATGTTGCAGGGGCAATCTAAAAATTTTGAAAGGAACCCAGTTATAGTTGCTAACAGTGTAATGGGTGAGGACTAGAAATTGTGCTGCAGATGGTGGAAAAACCGTCACTTCAGCCAAAGTATACACGCGTCAGAATTTAAATCAGGTTTCTGTTCTTAATTTTTCTCCTAGAACGACAGTATGTGTCATTTACTTGATTACCTTAGCCCTTGCCACATTCTATCTTATAAAAGCTTTTAAGATCAAGTACAAAACATTTAGCAATTAAGACGTGCAAACTAATTATTTGCCTTCATTTTGATGAAAAGACAAGTTGACTGAACGTTTATATTTATTACAAAGTAGCTTTTGACTTGTATTAATCGTTTCATTTTGATTCCTGTTTTATCTTGATTTATTCCAATGTCATGCAGGTGATATGCAGCTTCTAACTTATAAAGCAGCCTCGGCTTGTCATCTTTTTGGACCAGAGTTTGAGTATGTTAGGAGGGTGTCAGATTTTTTAGAGAAAGATAGAAATAGTAGGGACATGTTCTCATTTTTGCAGAAACACATGCAAATTAAATTATCTATAACTAGATTAATTCTTAGTCCGTGCAAGGCACACAAGCATGCTCTTAATGCATATATATATATATATATATATATATATATATATATATATATATATATATGTTTTTGCTCAAATACAAACCAATTCTTAAATACAAACTACAAACTAATACTAAATTAATTATATTTCATCTATTCTAAGGTTCCCGCCAAAGGTACCTTCACAAAAATGCTTAAAATAATTGGCTCTATCCAAAAAAAAAATAATCTTGCCGAGGAAATGCGAAGCATTTAAGAGAGTAAACGGATTAGTTAGGTAGTCATGAGGGCCGAAAGCTCTCGACACACCCGTCAATCGTCTATTGCCTTTACCATTGATTGACATTCCTTACAACTTTAGAATGATAAAGGCGCGAAGCGCCGTACAAGAAGGTGCGAAGCACCGTTAACCAGTGAAATCCATTGCCACGTCATCACATGAACAGTGATTTTTTTTGTTGGATAGAGCCAAGTATTTTAAGCATTTTTTGTATTGGGGTACCCCTAGTTTGATCATTAGATTAGCATGAAATGTTGGATTAGTGTTTAGTTTTTAGTTAATTTTAGTTTGTAGTGGAGTAGGACTCTATATATATATATTGCAAAAGACATTCTCTACGGTATTCAAATTTGTAATGATTCATATTGGGTCTCAATATGCTATTTGTTATGATAAATTGTGACGCCCTCAAATCCGGGGTAAGATTTGGGCCCACTACAATACTAGTTTAAAATAACCTGAGCATAATTATATATATAATTTTGAAAACAAACCCCGAAACAATACCAGGATCACAACAGGTTACAGTCTGATTAGAAACTAACCAAAAGATAAGTTATTACAATTCCAATATCGTTGAGTTGACCCGATGAGGGACCCATGCCAACGATCAAATGTCTAAGTTATTACATCTAATACAATTTTTAAACCATTACAACATTAAACTGCTCAAAAGCCTGTCCAACAACTATATCAAAACCTCAGAGGGAATCTGAATCTCGACCGTCTGCTCGAATCCTGGAAACCCTATGATCATAGTCCTAGGTGATGTCATCTTCTGATTTCACTGAAAGGTTAGACATAACACAAGAGTGAGCAACAAATTTGCTCAGCAAGTATATATATATATATATATATATATATATATATATATATATATATATATATCAACTGGAAGAATGATAAAACAATTCAATAATAATACTTGGAAACTCAAAGTCAAGTGATATCAATCAATGTCAACTGGATAATCAATTTATAGATTAGAATTGGATTTTTCACTTCGACGCTATGAGTTAAAGTGGATGATCAGTCACACTAAAACTCCGGATATACTCTCTTGGTATATCCAAATACTCAACTGGATCCAAGGCCCTTTTTGGCCTATAACATAATACTCGTATACAGACTGGCGTCCTCAGTCCTGAAAACATTTTTCATTTAATAAAACTTCCAATTCTATCTTTAATACTCAGGCCCGTGTCGGGACAATCGACTACCTTATTTAATTCGAGTCAGGAGGTATATCAAGTAATTCAGACAAGGAATCGGGTATTTGGCGTTTTATTCATTTCCAAATGAGATATGTTATTTCAATTACACATTCATAGGTTCAAGTGCAGATAATCAAGGAAATAAGATTCAACGATAACAATTTGAATTGATAACAAAAGGAAAGTAAATCAACACATGATGTACCTACAGGAGTAGGGTTGCATAATTAGGTACAAGTGAAACAATATTTGACATAATTGAAGAAGCAAGTTAAGGTTACTTGCCTTAATCAAGAACCAACTGATTATTCTGCCTTGACTTTGCCCTTGCTAGTGGAATCTACTTCCTTCGAATCTACAAATAAAATTACTACTTCAGTACTCTATTTAATACTCGACATACAACTACTCTAATTCTACCCATTTGTTAGTCCCCCAATAGCTTGCACGCAGCACACACAATTACACACACATATTGTATATATATCACTCTCAATTTCTCTCCCAATCTCTTTTCTTCTTCTTCTCTTCTTTTTATTTCTTCCCGTTTTCTATCCGGACTTCTCTCGAAGTTTCTAACTAATGGACTGCTGTTATCTCTTAATGGGCTTGGCCCATTTCTTGTTACTACTCTACTTTCTTTTCGGCCCAATTAAATACTAATAACCGACTTCTATAAATCTCAATTAAATAAAACCTTCGGGAAATTACACTTTTCATTTTTAAAATAAAGAATATGAAATTACGAACACCCACATATTTTTAAAATATTTTTCGGATCAAAAATGAATTAAATATGAATTTTACAAGATTAAATTGATAAAACGAAAGTAATCCATAAAATCATTTTAAAATCCTTAAAACTCAAAATAAATCCATCTAATATTTTTAAAACTCAAATAAACTAATAAAGTAAGTAATGCAAAATATTACAGGATTTATACTAATCCCGACGATTAAATAAAACTCTCATAGGATAAATAACACACAATTTAAATAGGGTTTAATCACCAAAAATAAAATAAAATTACGTAGGCTTATCTGACACATATAGATCATCAAATAAACCCACAAATATAATACTCCACATATTACACCTTCTCCATAAATATCCACATCATATAATCCACAATTTAAAAATAAACAAATAATATAATATGAAAATACTAAAATTTCTGAGACGTTATATAAATGATGTATATATATGGTATTTGTTAGAGGATGTTAGATAGTACCATGAGTAAATTCATTTGTATTTGATTGTTAAAAATAATATTTGTGGTAGGGAAGAATAAAACGATGAACCTTGCAAGGCACACAGGTTTCCAAAAAACATTATGTGCGGATAGTGTAGAGAATATATTACCTGACTGAACTACTATAAATTTTAATGGCGAAAAGAACAATTAATTACTACACCAAATATGGCCTATTGCAACACCAACATATATTTGTGTTATAAAAAGTATTACAATAGACACAGAACTTGGTAGTCTATTGCAATATTTTTTCACTAAAACGTCAACTAATCGATCTCTATCTTTGGTTTTAGGGCTTCTTCAATTTGGGTTTTGCATTTCGGGCTTTGAATTCAGTGGATTTAGGCTTTTCTTCGGTTTGAGCTTTGAGTTTTGTACTTATTTTAAATCTGCTCTTTTAATCCAGGGTCCTGTTGTTACAAATTAAAGGTATTTTAAACTTCATCTCCTTAAATTTATTTTAAGTGTCTAATTTTGGTCAATTATTCTACTAGTTAATTTTAGGGTTTTAAGTACAAAAGAAGTCGAGCTATTCATTCTCCAGTCCTCTCACTATCCTGTACCACTTGAAATGGAAGGTATCTTTTTTAAAGTCCTTAGTTGTTTTATTGGTTGATATGAGATTACTTCCGTGTAATCATCTTGATGGACTAGATAGGAGTAAGAGGCTTGTCCTTGGTCTGTAGAACAGACTAGATAATGTGCTTGGTTTGTTTGATTGTTTTATACGCAGACATGTCTGTTTTAATTTTTGCAAACAATATGCGTGCTTGATTTAGTTTAACATTTTCTTATATGTTGGATTAAATCCGGTATTAAGTGTTCAATTAATAGGATTTTGTGTTATTTAGTAGGAATTCTGTGTTAAATTTGTGGGAATTTTGTATTAATCTTGTTGTGATGTTGTGTCAATTTTGTGGTAATTTTGTGTTAATTACTAGTTTTAATTATATGCTCATAATTTTATCGATATGTTTGTGGTAAATTTAAAGATAAAATACTCTATAATTTTAATTTTGTTCGTGCTGAAATAGGTTTGTTTGTTTTCTTCGTAGTACATGTCGGGGAGGGGGATGGTGGTTCACGACGGTGGCGACGGGAAGGCAGGAGGGGGAGAATCGAAGGGGGTTTCGAGGGAGAGAGAGAGAGGGGGGGAAGGCAGGTGTCTCTAATCTTCCGCACAAAAATAAATATCTTTCTCTAGATCATGTTTATTATGAACTTTTTTACTGTAGCCAATTCAGAGCTTGTTAGTTTACCTGAATCTGAACAAGGTACACATATGCATCTTAACTGTGTTGCCTAAATACTACAAGAGACTTGTATAATCATCGACAATTTTAGTCATGTAATTCAGAGCAAGCAGCAGCTCTAGGGAGTTCAGGTATCATTCAGCTACATCAACATATATAAAATTAGAACTGCTAGAAATCTATATTAATATGTTGAGTTTTTAAGTTCTGTCGTGAGTGTCATATTAATATGTTGAGTTAAACTTGGCTAGTTTTGCGGAGAATTATAAATAGCTTTCATAGTCAGGTAGATAGCAGTTAGCCAGACCAAATACAAGCTCTTTTGCATTTTTTTGCCTCTGATTTCTGAACTGCTATATTAGAAGTGTACAGTCCAATAAGGTGATGTATGTCAAAACCCGTCCGTAAACGAAAACCCAGGACACGTATCCAAGGTAATGATGCAATGATATAATTATCTTAGTCATTTTCATATTTTCAGTTTCCTATGATTTTATTCTCTAAGGGTTTCAGTTTTAATGTGTTTGTATTTTTGTTTAATCTTGTTTATTCGTAGACTACAATTGTGGCTGAAGATGGCAGTGGGGAGCAAGTTAAAAAACCAAAACATGGATCGAGTTGGCTTCTAGGCAGATCTGAAAAATGAAGAAAGACAATGAAAGCTCAGCAGCCAAAACTCTTTAGTTCCAGTACTGCTGCTACTTAACTAATGATCAGTACTTTAGTAGTACTTTAGAAATTAGTCGACATGTGTTTCGACTATAGACTTAAATAGTATGTCTAGGTTGTATTGACATCTGTTTTGTTTGATTTTTCATTTGGGGAATTTGAAATGTCATTTATGGTTTGATATGCTTTTCTGCATGGTATATTAAAATCTCAGACAGGACACTACAATATGGACTAATAAAAAGTGTTACAAAGAAGTGTTACCAATAAAATCTAAAAATATTACAATAGAGATAAAAATGTTGCAGATAAATGTTGCTAAAAAACCAAAAAACATTGCAAGAGGCACTAAAATGTTGCAATAAATTGACTTTATAACATTTTAACTATATAAGTGTTGCAAAAATGTGTTGCATTAGTCTGTTGTAACACCTTAAAAATGTTACTCTACTAAAACATGTAAAAGTGTTACAACAAACTACAACAAACTATTTTTGTAATACTTTATAAAGTGTTGCAATAAGTTCAAAAAGTGTTGCTATATAAGGCATAGGCAACGCCGGCAAATGCAACGCCGAGTTTTAGCAAAAGTGTTACATAAACATCTATTATAACATTTTTAGGGCGTAATAATACACTTTTTTGGCGTTGCAATAGGCCATATTTAATGTAGTGTAATGTACAGTCGGAATTTTGGACAATTTATAAGCTGTGAGGGACTGATGAATATGAAAATAATGTTTGTGGCCTTAATCAATCTAAGGCCTTGTAGACGTCGGTTTCTGTGAAATAGCTGATCAAGCAGCCCCCTTGTTTGATGCAACTGCACACCAGTCTCGGCAATTTGTAGACCTTTGTGACATACTTTAGGAATCCACGGACAAATAATTCCCTGTATTACCATTCGGTATCTCTAGAGTGCAAAATAGGGAATTAGTAACTCTTCATATGTAGAAAGAGATACAATGAAATCCTGTTACCAGGTTAGATCGCTTTGGGTTAGAGTTTCCAGCTGGAAGAGCCTGACAAAGACACCTGAGGCTATCAAGTTGGAGACCAGTAACACCAAGAAACATAACCTTTTCAGATAAATGTTTTTCAATGAGATAAAGGTGAATGTAGAATATCCAGAAGAGATACATGTTAAGAACTTTTTGTAATGCATACTTTGTAGTTATTCAGAATCTGCCTTTATACTTCAGTAAAATCATCAAGCTCCACTGCACCACCTCTCCATTATTATTTTTTTTGGAAAAGCATTTCAAACTCTTCTAAGGTTTTCCCCTTTGTCTCTGGAACACACCTAAAAAACAGAAAAATACCGCGCAAGCTGAAACTGAATAGCCAAAGAATGTTCCTCACATAGTGATAGTTTTGCTAACAGATGGGAAAGTCATTGAGCAACTAAACTTATTTCAGTTACCTACGAGCAAACAGTGATAGTGAGAAGTGATACCAACAATAATTATGCTCGCTACAAGTATATGCTAAAATAAAAATTAGCCCTCTACTGGGAACATTTTCTTTATGCAAATGTTGGAATGAGTTCATTATCAAAGATAATAAATACTTAGGAATGAATAAGCTACGAAAATGTGTGCAAAGTGTACTTTGAAAAGACGGTAAATGGCACACATTGTGCACCACATATGGGCATGAACATATTACCATCATAGTTGGACCTTGATTAGAGGACCTTGATTAGAGGACCTTGATAATGAAGAAGCCTTGGTTCCTTTACTAGACCTGCAAGCGAATTAGCTATTGGAGTAGTAAAAGTTGCAGCAGGGAAATCAGGCTTCACCAACTAATTGTAAAAGTTTAAGTGGCAAACATTATTGAAGTTTTGCATTTTTTTTGGAGAGTAGGAATTGGAGAGTAGGAAGTTTTGCATCATGCTTCAGGTGGTACTTGCTATAAAAAATGTATTCAAAGAAAACCTCTTTTCGTATGAATAAATTAAAACACTAGTAATTATTGAGCCTTTTGTATTAGGCTGCTTCTAATGTAGTTGGTTGGTATCTTGTCCTGAGCTTTAAAATTGGGGAATGCCCCTCCATATCATGTAGTTGTTTTATTGCTTTAAACTTTTTTTTATTTAGAAAATACATATATAATTGTGGTAAGGCCGAATAAATCACTATATTCAGTACTAAGAGAAAGTTAAATCCGTTCCAACTCATACTGCACGCAGACAACGTGGACCTCTACCTCACAACCAAATGAAGATTGAAATGAAACTGTTATAAATTGGATAAAAATATGCCGCATGATGCAGGTCATTTTGGTGTCATAAAGCTTCTTGTTACAATCTTTTTCTATGCAGGATTAAGTACTACAATGATGCTTGTTTCATAATGTTCAAAGGATTTTATTGCAGACTGCTCATCCTACGACAAGATCCTGTATTTACTGATACTTATACGGGCATACGGCGATGAAGTTCGCTTTTCGTTGACGAGATTCGCTTGGTATTGTACAACACAAGATAGTATGCTATATTTGGACAAACTATTGCAATAAAACTATGGCAGATGTAATATCTACATAATGCTGAGTGTGTGTGACTCTGTTAAACCCTTTGACCGTATCCATCCTATAACACTAAAATTGTGCAACTTTTACAATATCCTAGGGTGAAAATTACATTATTCATAAAATCAAATCCATCCCATGTACACTATATCTTACAGTAAAAAGTATCTTTTGTCTAAAAGAAGACATCATATTCTCACTTTTCCAAAAGTATTTTGTTGGGATGTGATAGGATATAAATGGGGCATGGAGGAAATAAATTTGTTTTTGCTAACAAATACGAGGTCAAAATGGAAACTACTAAAGACGCCAAATTGGTGTAAAAATTACACCAATTATACTTTTGACAACAAATCTGGTTTCACACTATTCATTTGGTGTAACTTTTACACTATGATAGTGTTGGATTGGAGTTGGTTTTACACTAAAACCTACACTATTTTGGTGTCAAAGTGTTGGACTGGAGTTGCTCTTTGAGTCGATCTTTTAGTTGGTTGATAGAAGCTTATCTTAAATGAATATTTTGTCTACTATTTGCTAATATAGTGTCATAAACTCTTTTATGGTCCTGTGATAGCTTTTTCAAACCCATCCATTGCTGAAAAAATTGACAAGTCTATGATCAATGTTCCTGTTTTGGTAAAACATGCATGAAAATGCAAGAAAATATCATATATAGATGCTTGCAGCACATCGTCAATAAAAATCAACAAGAAGTTGGATGCAATTGTGTCGGAGCTCAATAATCTGCCTCAAAAACTGTTCACGGTTTGCTGAGGCTTTGTCTATTTTCTGGAGGATTCTACGATTGTCTAAATACTACTTAAAGACACTTCTTTTGAGGGGTGCATTGCCTCATGATAAAAGTATGATTCGTACTACTCGATTAGCTGAATTGCTAGACAAGATTTTGGAAGAACTGAAAATTAGTAGGGTATGATTCTTGGGAGAAGTTTCTGAATGATGAGATAGAGGTGTTTAAGGAAACTAAAACATTTTCAAAGCCTATTTAAAACCTAGCAATCTCTACCAATGACCGACTCACTTTGGACATTTCAAGTAACTATACCGGGATCAAAATTTTGGAAATAAATTAAGTTACTTGAATTCTGTGGGGACAACATGGAAATACAAACCAGTCGACCAAAAGAGACACGAAAATTTACTGTTTCGCATCAGATTTTCCAGCAGGACTTTCAGAGTTCAAAAAAGAAGGGAGTGAATGTGTAAAATAATCAATCTGATGTCAGTTGGAGGAAATCAAGTTGCATATGCTCTCAGGATAATACAGAGACCATTTAGCAAAGTGAGGTTTGGTGTCAAATAAAATAAAATTAAATGATTGGTGTGTTGGTTAGTCAGGAAAAAAATTTAAAAATTGGTGACAAACTTGAGCATAGTAAGCTTGGAATGGAGTCATAAATGATGAAGGTCGATGCAAATTCAGACTAGTGAAAAACTTAAACAAGCAATAAGAATCTTTTCTCAGCAGTAAAAGCTAGAATAAAAAAATGTTTTGCACACACACTACAAGGAAAACTGATGTGTATAATGGTTTTTGCCCATTGTCTGATAGCCTGGAATAACGTTGTCTATCGAGCAGCTGTCTCTTACCAACCTCAGATAACGGTACACAAATCGTTGTCTGATATATGTAACAACAACACACCAGGCTCAAAAAGCATTGTAGCACACCCAGAAACCACAACGAATCTGGTAAAAAACGTTGTTCTTATGGTGATATCACAACGGTTTGGTTAATTTTGAATGTTGTTAGATTTTAATGTGCACAACTGTTTTTCTGAATAAGAGGCACGTGAAGCCAACAATCACACATTTACATGTGATACAATCATTGTCTGAATAGTTTTTGTACAATGTTTTGTAGCTTCAAAAGTGTTGTTATAAACAAAATACACAAGTGTTTTTAGCCAACAAGATGCTTGTTTTGGTTTAATTTTCACAATGGTTTTTATGCCAGTAAAGATGTGCATGTACTTAGTTTAGTCAATGTTTTTTTGTTCTTTCATGCTGACTGAGTTACTTTGATTATCTACAAGTAGATTAGACAATGGTTTTCTATCTACAAACAAACTACAAACAAAACAAGGTACACTATTTGATCAACAACCATTACAAAACAAGATCCAAACAAAATACAATGGTTCTTGACTTACTTATATACTCAAAAGTTTGGTAAGTTAGTAAGCCTGAAACATCAAGTCTATGTAGTTTATTGCAAGTCTTGACCACAGCACTGAATGCCTCATCCAGCGGCTCATTTGTCATATAATCTTGCTGACAAGGATTCATTATGCAAAGGCGAAAATGGGTGAAATCAGGACAGTTCTTGACTATAGTCACAATTGCAGCACTGGTCATCTGCCTGCAGAAATATAGGACATAGTGAAGCTTGCAACATCCATTAGATACAGCCACAAAACCTGACTCTGTCACCCCTTGGACCATAACCTAATCAAATGGATCTGCAGGAAAGACTCTCAGTTCCTCGAGCAAGGGACAACTAGATCCAACAGCTTCTAACCCCTAATCTTCCACATTATATCTACAACCTGTTCGCACCTCTGTGGCATCAAGTTTGATGCTCTATATGCTTGTTCTATTTCTGCAAACCTCCCACAAATAAGAAAATAAGCATGTTATAAAACCTTGCAATGAGACTAAAAACAGTACGCACCTGTGGCATCAAGTTTGATGCTCAACTCCGAGGAATTCAGGACCTCAACATCGAACTTAGATCGCAATTCTTCAAATTTCTGAACATGAGTAACTAGAAATGAGTAAACAGTTTCAGGATAGTACACGTCTGATATATGTAACAACAACACACCAGGCTCAAAAAGCATTGTAGCACACCCAGAAACCACAACGAATCTGGTAAAAAATGTTGTTCTTATGGTGATATCACAACGGTTTGGTTAATTTTGAATGTTGTTAGATTTTAATGTGCATAACTGTTTTTCTGAATCAGAGGCACGCGAAGCCAACAATCACACATTTACATGTGATACAATCATTGTCTGAATAGTTTTTGTACAATGTTTTGTAGCTTCAAAAGTGTTGTTATAAACAAAATACACAAGTGTTTTTAGCCAACAAGATGCTTGTTTTGGTTTAATTTTCACAAAGGTTTTTATGCCAGTAAAGATGTGCATGTACTTAGTTCAGTCAATGTTTTTTGTTCTTTCATGTTGTCTGATGTAATATCCGCGAATTTTCGAATAATTTTTCGCGTACTCGTTATTTAAATTTTAATTAAGAGCGATGCACCAGTATATTTTATTTAGAGCGTTTTTTTTTAAATTTAGAATTTTTATATAGTAATATGTACGTAAATATTATATTATATCTATTTAATTATATTTAGTTGGTAGTTATTAAATTAAGAAATTTAGTAAAAATAAGATTTTAATTTTTGGATCGGATTTAATTTAGGAAACGAAATTAAAAGTTTCGTTTTAATCGGCCAGCAAGGGAGGAACGAGATTATTATTACTAATTTGATTAAATTAAGCACAAGGAGGAGACATCGTGCTGATTTTCACAAATATCCGGACTTACTTTCCATAAATCACGGAAAGCTTTCTTTACTTAGCCCCTGGTTTTTGAAATTTTGTTTCTTTGAAATATTTTAAAACAGAAAAGAAAACCGGACCATGTTTTGTCCCCCACATTATTTAGTCCCCACGTTTTATTCATTTTAATACAATAAACACACCACTCTCGTCCATATATTTACACAGATACACCATTCATTTGGGGAATAAGAATACACGGATCCATTCTCTTTTCAAACCAAACCAACACTTGGACATATATACATACATATCCACTTATAGTTAAAACACAGGTAGTTTACTTATTTTATTTTCTGTTAATTCCTTCTTCTTTTTTTGTTGTTTTGAACTGGTAGAATAGATTGGTTTTGTACATGTGGGTGTGGGTTTGTTCGGTGAGGAGATAGTGAGAGAGAACGAACGAGAGGATGAGGGAGGTCGAGAGAGAGATTGTTGTTGTTCTCATCGGGGTTATAAGTAGACCACCACCGTGTGATGGTGGTGTTTAATGTTGACGGAGAGGGGAGATCGGAGGCGATGGTGGTGTATAGTTGGTGTTGCTTGATTGCTGTGAAAAGATTGTTGAAGGGTGTATTGGTGTTGGTTTTGTGGGTTCGATTTGTTGTTGGTGGAATAAGGGGGAGAGATAGAGAGGCGCGAAGAGGGAGAGATGGATGGAGAGTGAATAGAGAGTATAGAGAGATGAGGTGGGTTGTATGGTGATGGTGGTTTGAATCGGTGTTATAAGGGGATGGGTTGTGTTGATTGTTGTTCGAGAGAGTCGAAGAGATTGAAAGAGATTGAGGGAGGGTAGTATAGCTGCGGTTAGTGTTCGGTTGATGGCGTTGTCGGAGAAGAAGAGTGGAGTGGTGGCTTGGGGGAGAGTCGTAGTGTCTTGGTGAGGCAGACCACCACCGATCATGGTGGTGGTAGAGAGGAGAGACGGGAATAGGAGAGAGTCGAGAGGGGAGATGGAGGGGGTGAGGGAGAGGTTTGAACGGAGAGAGTAAGAGGTGGATGGAGAGATCGAGAGGGGTTGCAGGGAGGGAGAACAGGCGAGAGAGAGAGAGAGAGAGCGAGATTGTGAGAGAGAGATGTGTAGGAGAAAGAGATGCAGGGAGAGCGTGGGTCCGGGATGGTTGCAGGTGGGGCCCACAGTGGGGTCAACAAAAACGTATCTGTTAAAAATAATAACATTAAATAATAACGCAGGAATAAAGTTGATGTTGGATGTTATAATCGGGATTTAATTAGATGTATAGTTATTTAAAACAGTTGGAATAAATAATTTACTAAAAATGTTATAATGGTTTTATTTAGTTATTTAATATTAATTATGGATTTAATGTGAACAAAAATAGTTCCTTGAATAATTTTATTGTGAGATTAATATTAATTTAATTAAGGAATTTTAGAGTTTACAAGGGCTAATTTAAATTATAAGTGCAATTTGAATGATTAATTGTGTCTTGAGGTTTTAATTATTTAATTTGAGGAATAATTATGAATAAATAGAATTAAATATGATATTATTTTAGAAAGCTGATATTTAATATTTTCGGACTAATTAGTTACTCGGATCGGACCAGATTATTTTAGAGGCTAAAATCGGATTATTATTAGAAATGTAGAAACTTAGGATTTCCTAGTACATCTATGCGTACACTAAAGGTGAGTTTTTATTTGATTATAGAGAATCAGAGACGTGGAGCAAGTTGGAATACTGTCCCGCAGAACCCAGGCAAGTTTATTTATGTATACTCTATCGTTCAGAGTATCTGTATTTTTAAATATATGAAATGCGTTGAATAGATTTAAATCCATAATTACAAGTTTATTAATTCGTACTTTATCGTTCGGAGTATTTATATATTTTTTTATTCATAATTATGCTGATTAAGTTTTCAAACGCAAATACTCTATCTAGTCTTTTATACTGGATTTTATTCATGAAATCTTCATACATTATATATTATTTGAGATGTATATATTATTATTCGATGTGTTGATATTATTAATCGAGATTGATATTATTATTTGAGGTGTTGATATTATTATATGAGGTGTTGAAATTTATTTCAGGAGTTGGTACATTTATTGAGATACTTCATTCGTATTTGTAGAAGAGATGATAAAGATATATTTATAATATTTCCATACTACAAAATATTTATATTTGAGAGTGGGTTATATATATATATAAATTATATTGTGAATTATTGCTTTTGAAAGCAAAAGTGACCGGAGTAACGCACCGGCCCAATTAAGGGTGATGGGCCGAGAAAGACGGCTCACCCTTCTGAGAAGTATTTAGGGTGGTTCGAGACGTCGACCATCCTTTCTATCGATAGAATTGAGATGTGACAATGGATTGATCATCCATTACTCGAGATGGCGTTTGAGAAGTAGTCCAATCGTCAATGCTCTACTGTTAATCGATGCCTTTGTGGTTCGGTTAACTAGGGTATTGACCTGAGAAGTTGTGTTATTATATTATTTTCAATCCATTGAGAAGTTATCGAGAGGTGTTCTTTATATGAGAAGTCGTTTTATTATATTATTTCAAATCAATTGAGCAGTCCTGAGGAGTTATTGAATTATATGAGTGGTATTTTGAGAAGTTAGTGAGATGTATTTATTCTTTTATATGGGTAGTATTTCGAGATTTATAAAAAGTTTCGAGTCGATCTCTTTTCAAAAGTATATATCTTATAGAGTGGTAAAAACATATTTTGAGTGAGTTGTTGTATTATATGATATATGTATATACTTGTTGGGCATTCTTTGGCTCATTCTTGCTATTTAAATATTATTAATCAGAGGCATCTAGAGACGGCACTAGCATGGCGAATCGTGGCAAAGGGAAGGGGAATGGCTATTAATTCAAAACATTAGCCTTATAGTATCGAAGGAGGGTACAAGCTGGAAAGAAGTTGTTTAATGCTTTATTGTCTAGTATTTTGAAGTTGTAATAATATTTCAGAGATTCTGGGAGGTGAACTTGTGTTGTAATAACGTTTGAATTATTGAGTGCTTGTTCTAAGACTATAACCTGTGGAATAAAAGATGGAGTTGTCAAGAATATTGTTGTAGATTATATTATAAGCAGGTGATCGATTTTCCGCAAGAGGTGTAATGACCTGGATTCCTGTAAGGGATTTGGGGGCGTTACAGAATGGTATCAGAGACGTAGGTTATAAACCTTAGAACGAGAGTAGAAGGAGTTGTGACTAGTTTAGAAGCTAAAGAATCGATAGGTATATCTATAGTAGGATCTCAAGGAATAGTTAGGGTGGAGGCATGACGGCCATTACCGATAGTGGAATCATTTGGGACAAGAAAAAGCGCATTTCCATGATTTATTTATAAAGTTTTAAAATTTTTAAGTATATAGAGGTATGTGTACGTAAATATATGTATATATGGATGCATACATATATATGTATATATACGCAGATGTACAGATATATACTGTTTTGTTTTCTTAATAAATATTTCATGGATATGCAGTTTTATTGAACGAAATGATTTTTTTTATTTTTTTAGAAAATGCCGCCAAGGAGAAACGGAGCTAACTCCAGAGAAGGTGAGGCTTCTACGGGGGAGAATAACAACCAGAACAATCAAGGACTTAACCAACTCGTAGATTTGTTGAGGCAAACCATAGACCGTGGCCATCAGGGTCCCAATGTGGTGAACCAAACTGCAGCAGCTTTTAAGGCTTTTAAGTCAATTCAACCACCTGAGTTTAAGGGGTTTGGTGAACCAGTCGAGGCAAGATCATGGCTGAAAGAGATGGAGAAATCCTTTAAGATTATAGGAGTAGAAGAGGGGCAGAAGACGATCTTTGCCACCTACTTGCTGAAGGAAGAGGCGAATTATTGGTGGGAGTCTAAGGAAGCAATGGAACCTGCAGGGATAGTGACCTGGGAAAGGTTCACTGAGTTGTTTTTGGAGAAGTATTTTCCTGAGCATATGGAAAGTAAGATGGAGATAAAGTTCTTGGAGCTAAAGCAGAATAATAGGACAGTTGCGGAGTATGAGAAGGAGTTTACCGAGTTATCTAGGTTTGTGCCACATTTCGTAGATACTGATAAGAAGAAGGCGAGAAGGTTTCAGCATGGACTGAAACCATGGATACAAACTAGGGTGGCTGCTTTTGAGCTTACTGAGTATGTTAAAGTGGTTAATAAGGCGGAAGTAATAGAAGCGGGAAGTAATTTTGATCCAAAGGAAAATGAAGGGAAGAAAAGAAAAGCGGAGAGTTGGGGAGGATATCCGACTAGTGGGTCATTTCAAAATCAAAATGGTAGGAGGCCCGGGTTTCAGTCTGCAAGATTTGGAGGATTTAACCAAGCAGAAAGTGCGGGTAGTGTACAAGTAGGAAATCAAGGAAATGAGAGTCAGTTCAAGCAGCCGAGACCACCGTTGCCAGACTGTGAGGTGTGTGGAAAGAAGCATCGTGGTGTATGTACACAAGGGGGGTGTCATAATTGTGGTCAAGAGGGGCATCAACGGATGAATTGTCCTAGGAAGGGAGTAGTCTGCTACAAATGTGGAAAGGAGGGTCACATCTCTAGAGACTGTAAAGTGTCAGGACCCATGGCATCGCGACAAAACAGTGGGGTTAATAGCAACCAATCAACTGCTAGGATTTTTAACATGACGTTGGCCGATGGCTTAAAGGAAATGGACGAGATAGCAGGTACACGATCACTTAATATCGTAAATATGTATATAAATGATGAGCCAGTATGGAAATAGAGGTATGTTAAAAAAATGAAATTATAGATGGAATAGACCGTATAGTTTGAGAATTTATAATAGAAATATGATAGCATAACACTGGTAAAGAGTGATGAGGGGATATTGGAGAGTAGAGTACGAAATAAGCAATCTTAGTTATTACCTATGTTGATTCCGAGGACGGAATCCTTTTAAGGAGGGAAGACTGTAATATCCGCGAATTTTCGAATAATTTTTCGCGTACTCGTTATTTAAATTTTAATTAAGAGCGATGCACCAGTATATTTTATTTAGAGCGTTTTTTTTTAAATTTAGAATTTTTATATAGTAATATGTACGTAAATATTATATTATATCTATTTAATTATATTTAGTTGGTAGTTATTAAATTAAGAAATTTAGTAAAAATAAGATTTTAATTTTTGGATCGGATTTAATTTAGGAAACGAAATTAAAAGTTTCGTTTTAATCGGCCAGCAAGGGAGGAACGAGATTATTATTACTAATTTGATTAAATTAAGCACAAGGAGGAGACATCGTGCTGATTTTCACAAATATCCGGACTTACTTTCCATAAATCACGGAAAGCTTTCTTTACTTAGCCCCTGGTTTTTGAAATTTTGTTTCTTTGAAATATTTTAAAACAGAAAAGAAAACCGGACCATGTTTTGTCCCCCACATTATTTAGTCCCCACGTTTTATTCATTTTAATACAATAAACACACCACTCTCGTCCATATATTTACACAGATACACCATTCATTTGGGAAATAAGAATACACGGATCCATTCTCTTTTCAAACAAAATCAACACTCGGACATATATACATACATATCCACTTATAGTTAAAACACAGGTAGTTTACTTATTTTATTTTCTGTTAATTCCTTCTTCTTTTTTTGTTGTTTTGAACTGGTAGAATAGATTGGTTTTGTACATGTGGGTGTGGGTTTGTTCGGTGAGGAGATAGTGAGAGAGAACGAACGAGAGGATGAGGGAGGTCGAGAGAGAGATTGTTGTTGTTCTCATCGGGGTTATAAGTAGACCACCACCGTGTGATGGTGGTGTTTAATGTTGACGGAGAGGGGAGATCGGAGGCGATGGTGGTGTATAGTTGGTGTTGCTTGATTGCTGTGAAAAGATTGTTGAAGGGTGTATTGGTGTTGGTTTTGTGGGTTCGATTTGTTGTTGGTGGAATAAGGGGGAGAGATAGAGAGGCGCGAAGAGGGAGAGATGGATGGAGAGTGAATAGAGAGTATAGAGAGATGAGGTGGGTTGTATGGTGATGGTGGTTTGAATCGGTGTTATAAGGGGATGGGTTGTGTTGATTGTTGTTCGAGAGAGTCGAAGAGATTGAAAGAGATTGAGGGAGGGTAGTATAGCTGCGGTTAGTGTTCGGTTGATGGCGTTGTCGGAGAAGAAGAGTGGAGTGGTGGCTTGGGGGAGAGTCGTAGTGTCTTGGTGAGGCAGACCACCACCGATCATGGTGGTGGTAGAGAGGAGAGACGGGAATAGGAGAGAGTCGAGAGGGGAGATGGAGGGGGTGAGGGAGAGGTTTGAACGGAGAGAGTAAGAGGTGGATGGAGAGATCGAGAGGGGTTGCAGGGAGGGAGAACAGGCGAGAGAGAGAGAGAGAGAGCGAGATTGTGAGAGAGAGATGTGCAGGAGAAAGAGATGCAGGGAGAGCGTGGGTCCGGGATGGTTGCAGGTGGGGCCCACAGTGGGGTCAACAAAAACGTATCTGTTAAAAATAATAACATTAAATAATAACGCAGGAATAAAGTTGATGTTGGATGTTATAATCGGGATTTAATTAGATGTATAGTTATTTAAAACAGTTGGAATAAATAATTTACTAAAAATGTTATAATGGTTTTATTTAGTTATTTAATATTAATTATGGATTTAATGTGAACAAAAATAGTTCCTTGAATAATTTTATTGTGAGATTAATATTAATTTAATTAAGGAATTTTAGAGTTTACAAGGGCTAATTTAAATTATAAGTGCAATTTGAATGATTAATTGTGTCTTGAGGTTTTAATTATTTAATTTGAGGAATAATTATGAATAAATAGAATTAAATATGATATTATTTTAGAAAGCTGATATTTAATATTTTCGGACTAATTAGTTACTCGGATCGGACCAGATTATTTTAGAGGCTAAAATCGGATTATTATTAGAAATGTAGAAACTTAGGATTTCCTAGTACATCTATGCGTACACTAAAGGTGAGTTTTTATTTGATTATAGAGAATCAGAGACGTGGAGCAAGTTGGAATACCGTCCCGCAGAACCCAGGCAAGTTTATTTATGTATACTCTATCGTTCAGAGTATCTGTATTTTTAAATATATGAAATGCGTTGAATAGATTTAAATCCATAATTACAAGTTTATTAATTCGTACTTTATCGTTCGGAGTATTTATATATTTTTTTATTCATAATTATGCTGATTAAGTTTTCAAACGCAAATACTCTATCTAGTCTTTTATACTGGATTTTATTCATGAAATCTTCATACATTATATATTATTTGAGATGTATATATTATTATTCGATGTGTTGATATTATTAATCGAGATTGATATTATTATTTGAGGTGTTGATATTATTATATGAGGTGTTGAAATTTATTTCAGGAGTTGGTACATTTATTGAGATACTTCATTCGTATTTGTAGAAGAGATGATAAAGATATATTTATAATATTTCCATACTACAAAATATTTATATTTGAGAGTGGGTTATATATATATATAAATTATATTGTGAATTATTGCTTTTGAAAGCAAAAGTGACCGGAGTAACGCACCGGCCCAATTAAGGGTGATGGGCCGAGAAAGACGGCTCACCCTTCTGAGAAGTATTTAGGGTGGTTCGAGACGTCGACCATCCTTTCTATCGATAGAATTGAGATGTGACAATGGATTGATCATCCATTACTCGAGATGGCGTTTGAGAAGTAGTCCAATCGTCAATGCTCTACTGTTAATCGATGCCTTTGTGGTTCGGTTAACTAGGGTATTGACCTGAGAAGTTGTGTTATTATATTATTTTCAATCCATTGAGAAGTTATCGAGAGGTGTTCTTTATATGAGAAGTCGTTTTATTATATTATTTCAAATCAATTGAGCAGTCCTGAGGAGTTATTGAATTATATGAGTGGTATTTTGAGAAGTTAGTGAGATGTATTTATTCTTTTATATGGGTAGTATTTCGAGATTTATAAAAGGTTTCGAGTCGATCTCTTTTCAAAAGTATATATCTTATAGAGTGGTAAAAACATATTTTGAGTGAGTTGTTGTATTATATGATATATGTATATACTTGCTGGGCATTCTTTGGCTCATTCTTGCTATTTAAATATTATTAATCAGAGGCATCTAGAGACGGCACTAGCATGGCGAATCGTGGCAAAGGGAAGGGGAATGGCTATTAATTCAAAACATTAGCCTTATAGTATCGAAGGAGGGTACAAGCTGGAAAGAAGTTGTTTAATGCTTTATTGTCTAGTATTTTGAAGTTGTAATAATATTTCAGAGATTCTGGGAGGTGAACTTGTGTTGTAATAACGTTTGAATTATTGAGTGCTTGTTCTAAGACTATAACCTGTGGAATAAAAGATGGAGTTGTCAAGAATATTGTTGTAGATTATATTATAAGCAGGTGATCGATTTTCCGCAAGAGGTGTAATGACCTGGATTCCTGTAAGGGATTTGGGGGCGTTACATCTGAGTTACTTTGATTATCTACAAGTAGATTAGACAATGGTTTTCTATCTACAAACAAACTACAAACAAAATAAGGGTACACTATTTGATCAACAACCATTACAAAACAAGATCCAAACAAAATACAATGGTTCTTGACTTACTTATATACTCAAAAATTTGGTAAGTTAGTAAGCCTGAAACATCAAGTCTATGTAGTTTATTGCAAGTCTTGACCACAGCACTGAATGCCTCATCCAACGGCTCATTTGTCATATAATCCTTCTGACAAGGATTCATTATGCAAAGGCGAAAATGGGTGAAATCAGGACAGTTATTGACTATAGTCGCAACTGCAGCACTGGTCATCTGCCCGCAGAAATATAGGACATAGTGAAGCTTGCAACATCCATTAGATACAGCCACAAAACCTGACTCTGTCACCCCTTGGACCATAACCTGATCAAATGGATCCGCAGGAAAGACTCTCAGTTCCTCGAGCAAGGGACAACTAGATCCAACAGCTTCTAACCCCTAATCTTCCACATTATGTCTACAACCTGTTCGCACCTCTGTGGCATCAAGTTTGATGCTCTATATGCTTGTTCTGTTTCTGCAAACCTCCCACAAATAAGAAAATAAGCATGTTATAAAACCTTGCAATGAGACTAAAAACAGTACGCACCTGTGGCATCAAGTTTGATGCTCAACTCCGAGGAATTCAGGACCTCAACATCGAACTTAGATCGCAATTCTTCAAATTTCTGAACATGAGTAACCAGAAATGAGTAAACAGTTTCAGGAGAGTACACGTCTGATATATGTAACAACAACACACCAGGCTCAAAAAGCGTTGTAGCACACCTAGAAACCACAACGAATCTGGTAAAAAACGTTGTTCTTATGGTGATATCACAACGGTTTGGTTAATTTTGAATGTTGTTAGATTTTAATATGCACAACTGTTTTTCTGAATCAGAGGCACGCGAAGCCAACAATCACACATTTACATGTGATACAATCATTGTCTGAATAGTTTTTGTACAATGTTTTGTAGCTTCAAAAGTGTTGTTATAAACAAAATACACAAGTGTTTTTAGCCAACAAGATGCTTGTTTTGGTTTAATTTTCACAAAGGTTTTTATGCCAGTAAAGATGTGCATGTACTTAGTTTAGTCAATGTTTTTTGTTCTTTCATGTTGTCTGAGTTACTTTGATTATCTACAAGTAGATTAGACAATGGTTTTCTATCTACAAACAAACTACAAACAAAACAAGGGTACACTATTTGATCAACAACCATTACAAAACAAGATCCAAACAAAATACAATGGTTCTTGACTTACTTATATACTCAAAAATTTGGTAAGTTAGTAAGCCTGAAACATCAAGTCTATGTAGTTTATTGCAAGTCTTGACCACAGCACTGAATGCCTCATCCAGCGGCTCATTTGTCATATAATCATGCTGACAAGGATTCATTATGCAAAGGCGAAAATGGGTGAAATCAGGACAGTTCTTGACTATAGTCGCAACTGCAGCACTGGTCATCTGCCTGCAGAAATATAGGACATAGTGAAGCTTGCAACATCCATTAGATACAGCCACAAAACCTGACTCTGTCACCCCTTGGACCATAACCTGATCAAATGGATCCGCAGGAAAGACTCTCAGTTCCTCGAGCAAGGGACAACTAGATCCAACAGCTTCTAACCCCTAATCTTCCACATTATTTCTACAACCTGTTCGCACTTCTGTGGCATCAAGTTTGATGCTCTATATGCTTGTTCTGTTTCTGCAAACCTCCCACAAATAAGAAAATAAGCATGTTATAAAACCTTGCAATGAGACTAAAAACAGTACGCACCTGTGGCATCAAGTTTGATGCTCAACTCCGAGGAATTCAGGACCTCAACATCGAACTTAGATCACAATTCTTCAAATTTCTGAACATGAGTAACCAGAAATGAGTAAACAGTTTCAGGATAGTACACCATAATTTAAAAGAATCATGTTAATAAATCAACCTTCTGATGGTTTTCTATTGTAACTCCCATCTGTTCAATCTGATCTGCCATTGCCTAAAAGCGATGCAACAAAGAACCAAAAAAGATATAAAATAAATCACTAGAATATGTGCAACTTAAGTATAACTCTATTCGGGAAGGACTGTCATATTAGCATCAACTTGTTCACTACCATTAATCGTATAACAAAATATGTCCATGTTACACTAAAAAATTGTATGATAATTAATAAAAAAATAGTAATAATAACATGAGAACTATTAGCGCAAGACAGGCAGCAAACAAAATACATGAATGACAATATTACATTGACCCTGAGAACATAGATATGCTTACAAGAGTTTATGCAAGGTCGCTAGTATGGATACAAGAAGCTTATCAGTAGTTGTCTCCTAAATCTAGATTAGATAACTGATGAATAATATGCTATACACTTTCATCAACCAAAAAGTAAATGAACTATACAAATTCACAAAGGAAAGAAAAAATTGTAGTTGGTTTTCTTTGGCCAGAAAAGCCCAAAGAGAAACATATAGATTTGTACATGAAGTCACAAACCTAGCTCTCCACAGAACATTTGAAAAAAGTGTTTGATATCCTTTTTAGCAACCTGGAATAAACAAGCATATAGATTGTACAAAAAAAGAATAAATCTTGACAAAGCTTTCAACCAACATAAGAACACATTAGTTTTTAAATTAGTTACCTTCTTATCTATATTTGTACAACAAATAGTCCTTGTGCAGCACCTTGACTGGGTAGATAAAAGAGAACAAATAGTCCTCCCCATTCTTCAAAAATTACCAATTTATTCCCAGTTGGTTTTAGCCATGAGCGAGAGAGATGATACCTGGAACGAAAGCACATGAAACTTTTAAAAGCACTGCTAGTGCTAGCACCGAATAACAGTACTCATCCAAGCAACAAAACACTCTGATTTTAACTAGCAACAAAACCAAGCTTACAAAGCTGAAAAAATGCTCTTGAAAGGAAGGCACAAACACCCCTTTCCGTCCGATGTACTCAGAAATCTGTCCACTAGCTATTGCCCCAACCATAGCACCTACATTCGACAAAGAACCATACAAAGAAATCAAAAACAAATTAAGGAGAAGTTTACAAAGCATAAAAAAAATATGAATTTGAACCTCAGACACAATAAGTTTGAGGTCCCTGGAGAGTGCATCTTGAGTAGGAGAAGAATAGCCACACTGCAATTACAAAGAGAGAGGAGAGAGTGAGACTATCAACCACATTTGATAAATCAATAAAACTGAATTTAATTGAAAATTGAAGAATCAATAAAACTGAAACATACTTGAACCCGTAAAAGCCTAGATCGAAAAAGCCCTAAACTGGAATTGAATTCGTTGTGGTTTCGATGTATGTAAGATACATCGAGATAACCAAATTGTGAGATATGAACTGAGCTCAAGATTTAGGGCTTTTTTATTTTGTTCATGATTTTGATTTGAATTGTGTGTTTTGTGTTGGGTGTGGATTTGGTTGTTCGGAGATAAAAGGGGGAAGTGAAGGTTTATTCAAGGGGAATTGAAATGCGGGGGAAATGAAACATGAAAGAGGGGGGGGGGAATGAAATATTGACAGAAGGGGGGAAATATTTACAGTACAATGGGGGAAATGAATTAAAGGAGGCAAGTGAAATAAAAATTTGATAAAGTGGGGAAAATAAAATTTTAGTATTTGACTATTAAAATATTTTAGAGGATGAATTTGAAATTTTTTAATTATTTTTGCACATCACAAAAATGATAAATACTCACTTTAGTTTTGTGAAAAAATAGTTTAAAAATAAAAAGATCGGGTTGTACGAGATTTTAACAAAACGTAGCAAAAATGTTACTTCCTATAACGGGGAACGATCTAGATTCCTGCAAATATCATACAAGAATGATTCGTTTTTTTTCTAATTTTTTGTACACATCACTAAAATCAGTATATAACATCATTCGTACGGTTGGATCGTCCAAAAAAAGTTTTTAATAACACAATGGTATTGAAAACAGTTGTGTGAATCATACAACGGTTTATAAATGTTGTCTCAAAACAGATTAGACAATGTGCATAAAAACAGTTGTGCAAACTTACTCGTCTTTACAACACCACAGTTTAAAACCGTTGTCTGAATCAATTTACTAGACAACGTTTTATAAACCGTTGTAGGGTACCTAGATTAGACAATACTTTTATGAAGTTACAAAAAAACCGTTGTCTTCTAATTCTAAACAATGTTTTTTTGTCCGAGCGTTATTTGATAAGTGTTGTCTGATTGCGATTTTCTTGTAGTGACAGTTCCTGCATGCGCAATCTTGTACATGCATGTAGCAATTGTGTTTATTACTAATTCTAATATTTCATCCTGAATGCGCATATGTTGGATGCGGAGTTGGATACGCATGGACTAGGTACTAGATTCATGCGCGTCTGCGAGTATGGTACACACATCGTCTCTATGCATATGCCACATATAAAGGCTACTAGCCTATAACCCGTGCAAAGCACGGAGCATCATATATTATTATGATGAATTAATATATTAATTATTCGATTTAATCTAAAATTTAAATTTATTTTAAGAAATTTAATTATTAATTTCAATTTTACATATGTTCCATACTTAATTTCATAACATAAATAATTATCATTAATTTAACGTTTTTTAAAATTTATTGTTAAATATCTTAAAATTCAATAGATATTTTAAAAAAATTATTTAGTGTAACATACAATCGTAAAAGAAAGAATCGTAAAAATAAGTGTGTGCGGGTGATGATTCTAATCGGGATATAATTGAAAACGTTTATAATTCTATACAACATGTGGTTTTTTATTTTTAATATATTATATATAATTTAACTGAATTTGGAACTAAAGTCGTAGAAGAAATAATCGTAAAAGTAAGTGTGCGCGACGTCGATTCTAATCGGGATATAATTGAAAACGTTTATAATTCTATAAAATATGTGGTTTTTTATTTTTAATAAATTATATATAATTTAACTGAATTTGGAACTAAAATCGTAGAAGAAAGAATCGTAAAAATAAATGTATGCAAGCAATGATTCTAATCGAGATATAACTGAAAATGTTTATAATTCTATAAAACATGTGATTTTTGATTTTGAATAAATTATATATAATTTAACTGAATTTTATTTTTTAACACGTATTTTTTCATTTTTTAAAAATATATTTTTGCGCCTTATTGGTAAATTTTGTTGTTAATAAAAAATAAATTAATATTTCTAGGAAGGTTTTAACAGTTACATTTATTTTTGTGCCTTATTGGTTAATTTAGTTGTTCATAATAAATAATTAAATTAATATTTTTAATATAATGTTTTTAGTTTATTATATTTCGAAAGATGTTAACACTTTTTTAAGGCGTTAATCAACCAGCCAATTGAATATATCTTGTTTTGCTTATAATAGTATAGTATAAATAGTATAGATGGATAATTTTCTAATTACAAATACAAAGTTATGTTCTAATAACTTTATATTGAAAATAAATTATATTTTAATAATCTATTATTAAAAAAATAATTTATTTTTTCGTAATATTGAGAGTGCCAGCTGTATAACATTGAAATACATGTTGATGCTTGGCCCAATCGTTGTTACTTGTTGGCACGATTGTGCATACCTAAATACCTAATGCCAGATGTTTATTTATATTAAATAATTAAATTAAAATTTTTAATATGTATTTTTTAACGTGTAAGTTTTAGGAAGGTGTTAACAATTTTTTTTGGAAGGGGTTGTTTTTTGGTATATTTTTTTATTGGGTTATTTTATTTGGATAATTTTCTAATTACAAATACAAAGTTATGTTCTAATAACTTTATATTGAAAATAAATTATATTTTAATAATCTATTATTAAAAAAATAATTTATTTCTTCGTAATATTGAGAGTGCCAGCTGTATAACATTGAAATACATGTTGATGCTTGGCCCAATCGTTTTTACTTGTTGGCACGATTGTGCATACCTAAATACCTAATGCCGGATGTTTATTTATATTAAATAATTAAATTAAAATTTTTAATATGTATTTTTTAACGTGTAAGTTTTAGGAAGATGTTAACAATTTTTTTTGGAAGGGGTTGTTTTTTGGTATATTTTTTTATTGGGTTATTTTATTATTTGTTATTTTATTATTTTTTAAATGCCTTTAAAATTGTTGTGGTACCTTGTAGAGCGACATTAGATAACTTTATATTGAAAATAAATTATATTTTAATAATCTATTATTAAAAAAATAATTTATTTTTTCGTAATATTGAGAGTGCCAGCTGTATAACATTGAAATACATGTTGATGCTTGGCCCAATCGTTGTTACTTGTTGGCACGATTGTGCATACCTAAATACCTAATGCCGGATGTTTATTTATATTAAATAATTAAATTAAAATTTTTAATATGTATTTTTTAACGTGTAAGTTTTAGGAAGGTGTTAACAATTTTTTTTGGAAGGGGTTGTTTTTTGGTATATTTTTTTATTGGGTTATTTTATTATTTGTTATTTTATTATTTTTTAAATGCCTTTAAAATCGTTGTGGTACCTTGTAGAGCGACATTAGAGTGTAGGTAGGAGTGTAGAGTAGAGTGTTTGTATTTTGCTTCTATTTGGTTATTTTATTACTTTTTAAATGTATTTAAAATTGTTGGGTTTCTTTTCGTTTTAGGAAAGTAATTATAATTTTTTTGAAAGGTGTTAACCAAAACCAACCAACCGTTATACCCTATTTCGCTTATAATATTATAGTATAGATATATTATTAACTGCCTGCTACTGTTAAAAACAAATATCAAGAAAGTGTAAAAGTAGTTGATAGATAATAATTTATAATAAGATATTAAGAAAATGTAAAAATAGATAGTAGATATTAATTTATAATAAAAAAAATGATACGTTAGCAAAACTTAATGGTACCCCCAAGATATTGAACATATGTTAAATTGGGCATATTGATATTAAAAGTACGTTAATTTGGGCATTTTCTCCGATTTTTAAATCTCTTTTAAGATTGATTTTCTATCACATTAAAATATTAATTGTAATATTTTTATCTTATTTACGATACATAAAGTGAAATAAATCTATCTATCTATTCTATTATATTAAAGCCGAAACATTAAAAGTTTGGTTGGTTGGTTGGTTGGTTGGTACCTATTGAATTTACTTATTTACCCTTACTTAATTACAGATAAAATCTTTTTTTATATTTTATCTAACTAAATTTTTTTCTTTACTAATCAATTTCCTTTTTCAGGTTAAACATGTTACCTTTAAAATTTTTGCTTTGCTAATCAATTTCCTTTTTCAGGTTAAACATGTTACCTTTTCTTTTCTTTTTAATAACTAAGCAGTTTCCTTTTTTAGGTAAAATATAATATCTTCTATATGTTATTTAACTAAAAAGCATATTATAATTACTATTAACTAATTAATTAATTTTTTCATTCAAATTATCTTTTCTTTTTTCTCTAACTAAAATATCTCTTTTTCCAATTATATCACGGGTTACCATTTAAAAATCTTCTTTTATTTTTTATTTAACTAAAATTTAATCAATTTACTTTTTCAGGTTAAACATGTTACCTTTTTTTTTTTAATAACTAAGCAGTTTCCTTTATCATGTAAAATATAATATATTATATATGTTATCTAACTAAAAAGCATATTATAATTACTATTAACTAATTAATTAATTTTTTCATTCAAATTATCTTTTCTCTTTTCTCCAACTAAAATATCTCTTTTTCCAATTATATCACGGGTTACCATTTAAAAATAATCTTTTATATTTTATTTAACTAAAATTTTTACTTTACTAATCAGTCCACTTTTTCAAGTTAAACATGTTACTTTTTTTTAATAACTAAGAAGTTTCCTTTTTCAGGTAAAATGTAATATCTTTTATATTTTATCTAATTAAAAAACAAATTATAATTACTGTTAACTAATAAATTAATTTTTTATCTTTTCTCTTTTCTCTAACTAAATTATTTTTTTCCCAATTATATCACTGGTTACCTTTTTCAGCCAAAACAAGTTACCTTTTTTATTTTCTCTAACTAAAACCTCTCTTTTTCAAATTATGATTCTATTTAATAAAAATAAAATCATAATATTATAATGTTATTAATTAACCGATTACCTTTTCAGCTAAAAATGTATCATCCTTTCTATTTTTTCTAATTAAATTCCTTTTTTAAAAAAATCATGGGTAACATTAATTTCTCATTTTCTAAAAATATTATCAGCAATTTTATTTAGTAAAATCGCAATAAAATTATAATTACTATAAAGTATAACCTAATCAATTACCATTTTCACCTAAAGTATGTCACCTTTTAATTTTCACGTTACCTTTTTCTATTTTTTCAAACTAAAATTTCTCTTTTCCAATTATATCTTGGAGACTCTATTTAATTAAATTAAATAATAATATTATAATACTAATATTAACGATTATCCTTTTTAGCTAAAAACATATCATCTTTTTCCTATATTATCTAACTAAAATTCCTCTTTAGAAATATCACGAGCAACATTAATTTCTCCTTTTCTAAAAACATTACGAGCAATTTTATTTTGTAAAATAACATAATTAAATTATAATTACTGTAAATTAATGAATTACCCTTTTCACCTAAAATATATTACCTTTTTAATTTTCTCTAACTAAATCCTCTCTTTTTCCAATTATATCACGGGCATTCTATTTAATAAAACAAAATAATAATTTATAATTACTAATAAATAACTTATTACATTTTCAACTAAAACCTATCGCATTTTCTATATTTTTTTAAACTAAAATCATTCCTTTTAAAGAAATATCATGGATAACATTTATATAATTATGATCATCATCTCCTTTAAATATTTAAGCCTCCAAAATTCATATTTAAAAAATGTTAATAATTTTTTTTTATAATATTAAAAAAATTCCGTGCATAGCAGAAAGGTAGTTTACTTGCTGCCGTGCTTGCGCTAAGGAGGGCAGGGCGCTTAGCTCGGCGTTAGGTAGTTAGGAGCAAAGGTAGTACGAGGCAGCGCCAAGACTAACAGAGGATGGAACTATCAATACGTCTCTATTATATAAAAGCCGAAACATTAAAAGTTTGGTTCAACGGTACCTATTGAATTTACCTAATTACTCTTACTCAATTATAGATCTACTAACTAATCAATTTCCTTTTTCAGATTACACATATTATCTTTTCTATTTTCAAGAACTAAATAATTTACTTTTCCAGGTAAAATATAATATCTTTTATATTTTATCTAACTAAATTTTCTCATTTATTAATGAATTTCCTTTTTCAGTTTAAACATATAACTTTTTCTATTTTACAATAACTAAATAATTTCCTTTTACATTTTAAAATATAATATCTTTTACATTTTATCTGACTAAAACACTACCAGCAATTTTGTTTAATAAAATAACATAATTATATATAATTACTATTAACTAATCAATTACCTTTTTCAGTCAAAACACATTACCTTTTCTCTTTTCTCTAACTAAAATCTCTCTTTTTCCAATTATATCGTGGATGGTTACCTTTTTCAGCAAACCACGTTACTTTTTTTCTTTCTGCTTAATAAAACCTCCATTTTTCTAATTATATTACAGGCGTTTCTATTTACTAAAAAAAATGTTATAATAATAATTAACCAATTACCTTTACAACTAAAAATAACATAAAAACCGAAACATTAAAAGTTTGGTTCAACGGTACCTATTGAATTTACCTAATTACCCTTACTCAATTACAGATCTACTAACTAATCAATTTCCTTTTTCAGATTACACATATTATCTTTTCTATTTTCAAGAACTAAATAATTTACTTTTCCAGGTAAAATACAATATCTTTTATATTTTATCTAACTAAAATTTCTCATTTATTAATCAATTTCCTTTTTCATTACAAACATATAACCTTTTCTATTTTTCAATAACTAAATAATTTCCTTTTACATTTTAAAATATAATATCTTTTACATTTTATCTAACTAAAACACTACCAGCAATTTTGTTTAATAAAATAACATAATTATATATAATTACTATTAACTAATCAATTACTTTTTTCAGTCAAAACGCATTACCTTTTCTCTAACTAAAATCTCTCTTTTTCCAATTATATCATGGATGGTTACCTTTTTCAGCAAACCACGTTACCTTTTTTCTTTCTGCTTAATAAAACCTCCATTTTTCTAATTATATTACAGGCGTTTCTATTTACTAAAAAAAATGTTATAATAATACCCTTACTCAATTACAGATCTACTAACTAATCAATTTCCTTTTTCAGATTACACATATTATCTTTTCTATTTTCAAAAACTAAATAATTTACTTTTCCAGGTAAAATACAATATCTTTTATATTTTATCTAACTAAAATTTCTCATTTATTAATCAATTTCCTTTTTCAGTTTAAACATATAACCTTTTCTATTTTTCAATAACTAAATAATTTCCTTTTACATTTTAAAATATAATATCTTTTACATTTTATCTAACTAAAACACTACCAGCAATTTTGTTTAATAAAATAACATAATTATATATAATTACTATTAACTAATCAATTATCTTTTTCATTCAAAACACATTACCTTTTCTCTTTTCTCTAACTAAAATCTCTCTTTTTTCAATTATATCATGGACGATTACCTTTTTCAGCAAACCACGTTACCTTTTTTCTTTCTGCTTAATAAAACCTCCATTTTTCTAATTATATTACAGGCGTTTCTATTTACTAAAAAAATGTTATAATAATAATAATTAACCAATTACCTTTACAACTAAAAATAACACAATTATATATAATTATTATTAACTAATCAATTACCTTTTTCAGTCAAAACACATTACCATTTCTCTTTTCTCTAACTAAAATCTCCATTTTTCCAATTATATCATGGACGGTTACCTTTTTTCAGCAAAACACGTTACTTACTAAAACCTCCATTTTTCTAATTATATTACATGCGTTTTTATTTAATACAAATAAAATAATAATTTTACCTTTTCAGCTAAAATATATCATCTTTCTATTTTTTTATAATTACATTCCCTTTTTTTTCTAAAAATATAACGGGTACCATTAATTTCTCATTTTATAAAAACTATGAACAAATTTATTTCGTAAAATAACATAATTAAATTATAATTATTATAAACTAATCAATTACTTTTTTCACATAAATCATGCACATTACTTTTCTATTTTCTCTAATTAAAATCTCTTTTTTCAATTATATCACGGATGGTTCTATTTAATAAAATAAACTAATAATATTATAATCTATACTATTATATAAAAACTGAAATAGGAAAACTTTTGGTAACTGATTTTTTGTACCAGTTTTTTTGTACTTCGTAAATTTACTTATTTATCCTTCATTATAAAGAAAAATAAATACACCTAAAATAAATAATAACATAATATAATTAATGGTAATTAGTCGATTGCCGTTTTCATATTTACTTTTAATTGAAGATATTAACTTTTATAAACACCTTAAAATATATACCCACCATAATTTTCATGAAAAATATAACACCTAAATTAAATAATAACATAATATAATTAATGGTAATTAGCTGATTAACATGATAAAATTAATGTTAATTAGTCGATTGCCATTTTCACATTAAAATAATAAAATTAGTCGATTGTCTTTTTCACATTTACTTTTAGTCGAAGATATTACTTTTCATAAATACCTAAAAACATCAATCAATCATTAATATTTCCTTTCAAATTAAAACACATTACCATTTGAATTTAAAACAAATCTTATAATCATTATTATATACCCGAAAATATCAAACCATAATTTTCAAGAAAAGTATAACACCTAAAATAAATAATAACATAATATAATTAATAATAATTAGTCGATTGTCTTTTTCACATTAACATAATAAATTAAAGGTAATTAGTCGATTGTTTTTTTCACATTTAATTTTAGTTGAAGATATTATCTTTTATAAATACCTTACCTTTTTCAAATTAAAACATGTTATCCTTTTAATTTAAAACAAATCTTATAATCATTAATATATACCGAAAAATATAACATCATAATTTTCAAGAAAAATATAGCCCGAAAATATCGCACCATATTTTTCAATTATTAATAAAATACATTAAAAATCATATACGTTGTTTATAAAAAGGAAACAGTAGTATAATCCGTAAACATGAGTATATTAAATTATATCGAATTAATAACATTATTAAAAATAATGATTATATAAAAATATAATTTTAATATTAAATAAAATTTATAACATATTACAAGAAACCCTTGCATTGCACGGGTTATAAGTTAGTTATAATATTGAAGTTGAAACATTGTAAATTTTATCGGTTTGGTTTAGGTACAGTTATCTTAATTAATAAATAACTAATAATATAATTAATGTTAAGCAGTCGATTGCCTTTTCTAATTAAAATACGTATTTATACTACTATATTAAATTCGAAAGATTTAAAGTTTGTATTTTTTTTTTTTGATAATTCGGTGTCCGGGCTAGCTTGCGCGCACCTCGACTAATCCGAAGGGCATACTAGCACACTCATACCCCCGAGCATGGTAGCCCACTTTTGGTTATCCTAATTATTAAAATAAATAATAAAATCATATAATTAATGGTAATTAGCCAACTGCCCTTTTCACATATACTTTTAGTTGAAAATATTACCTTTCATAAACACCTAAAAACATTATCAGATTTTTCGATCATTTATATTTCATTTTGAATTAAAGCACGTTACCTTTTTAATTTAAAACAAATCTTACAATAAATAATATATACCCAAAAATATCACATCATAATTTTCAAGAAAAATGTAGCACCTAAAATAAATAATAACATAATATAATTATTGATAATTAGTCGATTGCCTTTTTCACACTTACTTTTAGTTGAAGATATTAAATTTTATAAACTTCTAAAAAGATCAATTGTATCATATATTTCAATCATTAATATTTCCTTTCTAATTAAAACATGTTACTTTTTTAATTTACAACAAATCTTACAATATATATCCAAAAATATTACACCATATTTTTCAATTATTAATAAAATATATTAAAAATCGTATACATTTTTTATAATAAGGAAACGGTAATATAATCTGTAAACATGAGTACATTAAATTATATCAAACTAAAATTAAAAAAATTATTAAAATTAGTGATTATATAAAAATATAATTATAATATTAAATAAAATTTATAACATAATATAAGAAACCCGTGCATTGCACGGGTTATAAGCTAGTTCTATTATATTAAAGCCGAAACATTAAAATTTGGTTGGTTGGTTGGTTGGTTGGTACCTATTGAATTTACCTAATTATCCTTACTTAACTATTAACTAATTACATAATTGCCTTTCTCATATTAAACATATTACCTTTTCTATTTGTCACTAACTAATTAATTTCTCTTTTCAGGTAAAGCACAATATCTTTTATATTTTATCTAACTAAAATTTCTCCTTTCTTTATAAATACTACAAGCAATTTTGAAAATAACATAATTATATTATAATTACTATTAACTAATCAATTACCTTTTTCAGCCAAACCATGTTACCTTTTCTCTATTCTATAACTAAAATATATCTTTAACTAAAATATCTTTTTTTACAAATATATCACGGGTGGTTCTATTTAAAGCCGAAACATTAAAAGTTTGGTTGGTTGGTACCTATTGAATTTACCTAATTACCCTTACTTAACTATTAACTAATTACATATTTTCCTTTTTCATATTAAACATATTACCTTTTCTATTTGTCACTAACTAATTAATTTCCCTTTTCAAGTAAAGCACAATATTTTTTATACTTTATCTAACTAAAATTTCTCCTTTCTTTATAAACACTACAAGCAATTTTGAAAATAACATAATTATATTATAATTACTATTAACTAATCAATTACCTTTTTCAGCCAAAACATGTTACCTTTTCTCTATTCTATAACTAAAATATCTTTTTAACTAAAATATCTTTTTTTACAAATATATCACGGGTGGTTCTATTTAATAAATAATAATATTATAATACTAATAATTATCAATTAACTTTTTCAACTAAAACATATCATCTTTTCCCTATTTTATAATTCAAATTCCTTTTTTCTAGAAATATCACGGGCAACATTAATTTCTCACTATCTAAAAATACTACGAACAATTTAATTTAGTGAAATAACATAAATTAAATTATAATTACTATAAACTAATTAATTACCTTTTCCACCTAAAACATGTTTCCTTTTTAATTTTCTCTAACTAACACCTCACTTTTTTCAGTTAAATCACGACATTCTAAATTATAATTTTATAAGTACTTATAATTAAACGATTACCTTTTTGAATACCTTTTTCAGCTAAAACGTATCATATTTTCCATATTGTATAATTCAAATTCCTTTTTTCTAGAAATATCATGGGCAATATTAATTTCTCACAATCTAAAGACATTACGAACAATTTAATTTAGTGAAATAACATAAATTAAATTATAATTATTATTAACTAATCAATTACCTTTTTCACCTAAAAACTGTCATCTTTTTAATTTTCACATTACATTTTCTATTTTCTCTAAATAAAATCTATCTTTTTTCAATTATATCACGGGCGGTTCTATTTAATAAAATAAAATAACAATATTATAATGTTAATAATTAACCGATTAAGTTTAAGCTAAAATGTATCATCTTTTCTATATTTTCTAACTAAAATATCACGGGCAACACCAATTTTTCCTTTTCTTAAAACTTTACGAGCAATTTTATTTAGTAAAATAACATAATTGAATTATAATTACTATAAACTAATCAGTTACCTTTTTCACCTAAAACATGTTTCCTTTTTAATTTTCTCTAACTAACACCTCACTTTTTTCAGTTAAATCACGACATTCTATTTAATAAAATAAAATTATAATTTTATAAGTACTTATAATTAACCGATTACCTTTTTGAACTAAGATGTATTATCTTTTCAATATTTTCTAAATAAAATCCCTCTTTTCATAGAAATATAACGGATAACATTTATATAATTTTTTTTGCTAATTAACATTTATATAATTATTATCAAATCATCTCATTTAAAAATTTAAATCTCCAAAATTCATATTTTAAAAAAAGTAAATCGAATTAATAAAATATATCATATAATATTAAAAGAAATCCATGCATCGCACGGGTTTTAAGCTACTAAATATGTTAAAGTTAGAATGTATAATTAAATTTTAAAAAAGTAAACTATTAAATTTCTAATATAAAATATAACTTTTTTTTGTCAGGAACATAATTAATTACTAATAATTTCTAACTACACATGATTAACTACAACATATTCGGACCACTTAATTTTTTTATAACTTGATTATTTTAGATTCACAGTAAAATTTGTTGTTTTCAAGTATTTTATGTAAAATATTATATATCTATTTATAAACATATTTGTTGAATAAAAAATATAAATTAGTTACAAGTTGAACTATGGACCTTAAAAATAATTACTACATCTAATTTTTTGAAGATAAATTATGGCTTCCTTCTCGCATTCACTTCAAAACCACCTGCACATTTTGTTTGTTCAATATATTTTATAATACTGTATACAAACTTCTTAGCATAATGAATTAATTTCGATAGGAAATTTAATCAATCATGTTAAAGAAACATCGCACTATCCACGGAACAAGCGAAGCTAATATTTTCAGTGAAAATGCAGGTCGGATTGCTCGGGAGATCATTGAAATCATTTTTAATTTCAAAATATTTGTATTCAGTTTGTTTAACGATCCGGAAACAAAACGACAAATTATTTAGCCCATTTACTTGTTTTTCAACCTGATTGCATGGCCAATTGAGGGTTTATCCCAGTTGTGCAATTTCAAATTATTAATGAAATTTGCTTTAATTTTGGCAAAAAAATAGAATTTGAATTTTGGAGAATAGTTTTTCACATACTAAGATGATAAAAAAAAATTTTGGACTCGTTAATAAAATTATAAGATGATAACAAGCCCGTTTCAAATAAAGAAATGAATCAAATTATAAAATATAATCATTAATAAAGGAAAATCAACAGTGACAAAATAATGTCGGAGGTGGTGGCGGAATTTACGAATTTATAAATAATTGTTTATTTGAGTTAACTTGTCATGATTTAGTGTTGAAAGTTACCGTAAATCACTAATAGTGAAAGTGAAATGTGATACATGAGTGAACCATGTTCATATGGTCTTTGATGGCAAACATTATATATTAATAGATTCTTATTGAATTTAATATTACAATAATTTTGTTTTTAAGAATTACAGGGTGATTAAATATATTGAAATAATAATTTTCGAGAAAAGAAATAAAACTTAAATAGGGATGTTTAGATAAGTGTGTAAAAATAATTCTATAAAAAACACATCATTTTCAAAAAATTTATAGCCTATATATAGCACCTAGCCTTGTCAATAATAAAAATGTCTAACTAATTAAATATATGTTTCTTTTCTTTGCAACTGGTTGTTTATTAAGTGAGATCTGTATTTCCTGATAAAAAAAAAGTGTGATTTGTATTTCATAAAAAAAGTGAGATTTTAAATAAATATAATTTGACCTCCCAAAATTAGTCCCTTCCCTCCACTTAAATCACTAACCATTGATCCAAACCTCATTGATGCAATGATACTCTCAGAAAAACTGCAAGACAGAGACAGAGCTTCCATGAATCAACATAGCATCGTTAAATTACCAAATCTACCAAAAAATATAAATCTGAAAATAATTGCCATACTCCTTAAATCAATAACTGCAGACATTCTAACTTTGAGTTGAATCAGGTCCTGCATTTTCAATCTCTTCTCTACCTTTTAACTCAAGAAAGAGGACTTCGGAACAGAGCCAAGGCACACTCGATGCCCAACAAATCCATTACACAAGAAAACAGCAACCACAAAAGAAGATGCAAATTCAGACCAGTGAACAACTTAAACCAGCAATAAGAACCTTTTCTCAGCAGCAAAAGCATAAAAAAAACCTGGAATAACAGGCAAAACGCACCCCAAGGCAAATAATACCCCACCAGTAAAACACAAAAGTCCATGAAAAATCTCAACCAGCAAAACAAAACCACAGAACATGCATCAGACTTCTTGCAAACATGCGAGCTTGTGAAAAGCAGCAGGGAAGAATTTTATCATGATTAATAATTCCAAATCAACCCGCAGCTCGTAGGGTTAAAAGAACAACTAAGCCAAAATTTAATTTGTGCGAATAACCTTAAAAACAGTTTAAGGTTTGGTGTCAAAGGAAAGAAAATTAAAGACTGCTGTGTTGGTTAGTCAGGAAAAAAAATATAAAAAATTGGTGGCAAACTTGAGCAGAGTAAGCATGGAATGGAGTCAAATATGATGAAGGCCGAGCAATATACACAACAACAGATTACAAACTATTAAAAACTTGTACTGGCAGTGTTACTTCACATAATCAACCAACAGAAACCATGGCCTCACATCTGAGACAATTAGGTAAGAATTAACAAAACCTCAACAGGATGCAGGTCTCCTGGTGCCTGGTACAACTCATCTTAGTTTGGCACAATGGAATGAAAAGATAATTGAAATAAGAAAAGGAGCACAAAAATCCTCCAAGAAGCTGCAGGAGCTCAGTCCAAAAGTCTTGGTGATGTCTCACAGCAAGGAAAAAAATTGAAGAAGACTACACTGCTGATGCTACCTGATAGGCCATAAACAGCCAAGGCCCAACAAGGAGCCCAAAACAATAAGTAAATCATCTCAAGAGAATAAGAATGGCCCAGCCCAGAGTAGTGGACCCCAGGCCCGGCGCCACCACCACGTGGCATGGTCCCCACCCCGGACTAGGGGACCCCCCGACTTGTGGCACTCTGTATACGTGGCACCCCACCTCAGCTGACACTCCTATTTGTGGCGCTGACCAACACTAAAAGACAAGGAAAGACACGTGCCAGATCACGCCCACCACAACATGGCCACACTCCAGTCAACGGTCGCCCCAGACAAGACCACGCGTCCTACATCCCGGGAGTTCAGCGACTTGTCCCCCAGATCCAACGGTCGGGGGTGAAGGTAACCTACCCCTAAACCCTAGGCCTAGGGCTATAAATACCCCTAGTAAATAGGGTTTAGGGGTTAGCCATTATTACACACCTACACACATTTATTACTTTGCGATACTCTACTTGATTATTACCTTCCAAAGCCAACTCTTATTCTCACGCCGGAGGCACCTCGGGGCCAAACCCCCCCTCCGGTGTTGTTTTGCAGACACCCCACTACAGCTACACCACTTCCGAGGTAGGAGTTGGCGAGGAAGTACCTGATCAAGATTCAGAGTTATCATTGGCGCTAGAAGGAGGGGTGAACCTCCGAACCCCCGAACCCCAGAACCCCGAACCAACAGCCAAACTGAAACAACCCGAACTACCTAAAACCGCAAACCATGCCTCGACCAAGCAAATCCACCCATCGCCCAGCGAACAGCACCCCGAGAGAAGAGCCCCTGGCTCCGATCCCGGAGCAGATCCCGCAAAACCAGGTCCCGGTCCAGGAGAGGCTCGGGATCGGTCCGAATGATGCTCGGGTCACGGTTGAAGTGAACCGGTACAAGTATACCGACGTACCCCTTGACTCTGCCTAAATGGAGAATTTAACCCCGGAGGAACTAGCTGAAGCAATCCGGGCTTATCGAAATCGCCCCCATCCGGAACCTGAACCCGAGCAGGCGGAAGACTCCGAAGGTTCAACCAACTCCCACCACTCGCGAGCCTCGGTCTTCTCTCGCCTCGGGAACCAAAGCAAAAGAAACGAAAGGGACCATCCAACCCAGAGTAAGGTCAGAGATGATCAGGCTGACGAGCTAAAACGGATAGAAAGACTCCGGGAAAAGATAAGGCAAGAAGAACAAGCTAAGTTGGAGCTCAGAATCCAACGAAGGCTCCAAGAGGAGGAGGAAAGAATAAGAAAATCCAAATCCAAAAGAACCCGGAGAGAGCTAAGCCCGGAGATTATCTCGGATGATGAAGAACATCCCAACAACCTGGTTCAAATGATCCAGGAGCTACAGAGGAAAGTCAACAATGACTCCGGGTTTGAGATCCAAGACACACTCACCCCTTTCAGCCGCTCTCTTGAAGCCATGCCCCTGCAAAAGAACCTCAAGCACTACAACTTTGACTCCTTTAATGGGCTGGAAGACCCAGAAGAACACCTCAACTACTTTGAGCAAATAGCCATGATATACTTCTATAACGACCTAACCAAGTGCAGGTTCTTTGCCTCCACACTAAAAGGAGCGGCTCAGAGATGGTTCAGCCGGATCCCTTCCCGGAACATACATAGCTGGAAGGAGTTCAAGGAAGCTTTCCTCCGGAGGTTCCGAGCCAACAAAACCCCGGAATATCACATGTGCCACCTTGAAACAATCAGGCAACATGACAACGAAACACTTTCAGCCTTCATGAAAAGGTTCCAAGAAGCCATAAACCAAGTCACGAATCTGGATGAAAGGGAAGCCTTGAGCATCTTCCGGAAGAACCTAGACCCGGAGCGTACCGAACGCTATGTAATTGAGTTGGTAAACAAAGAGCCCCAGAGCCTGGCTGCAACCTATTCTATGGCCGCCAAGTTCATCAAAGAAACTGATATCCTACAAGCAATGAGGATGACCCGGCAGGGCACCTCCTCGGGAAGATGTAAAGATGATCGCTCTAGAAATGACCACAACCCAGAAAAGAAGTTTAAACCTAACAAGCAATACAACTATATCCCAAGTCACCAACTGACAGTCCCGGACAAAGACCACTCCTCCAGGGCCAAATCCGAAGCCAAGCCCCCGAGACCGGGGAGAGCCGAGCCGAGGCCGGAACCAGACTGGACACCTTTGAACCGGCCACGAGCTGACATACTAAAAGAAGTCCGGAACAAACCCTTCTTTTATCCTCCCAAACCCTTGGTATCAGCCCCGGAACAAACACTGCGACTATCATGCAACTCATGGCCACGAGACAGAAAGTTGTGTCTCCCTCAAGTTCTTTATCAAAGATCAGGTCAAGAAAGGAAATATGGGCCAATATTTAGCTCGGAGAACCACGGAAAGGGGAGAAGGGTCCGGGGCCCAGAAGACTAAGCATGTGGTGCACGTGGTATTGGGAGGATCCAATTCCCCTCCAGCCAGTCCGGGCTCCGGAGATGAGGTAATGATGATAGACTCGGCCCCACAACAAATCATATCTTTCAGTAATGCTGATTTTGAAGGGGTGGATCCTAACCACAATGAAGCCCTAGTGGTGACCCTAGACATCGCTGAAAATGAGGTAAAGAGAATCCTTGTTGACAATGGCTCCTCTGTCAACATATTATTCAAACACACCATGGACAGAATGCAGCTCGAAAATGTCAGAATGAACGAGTGCAGGGAAGACCCGCTATACGGCTTCGGCCACAACTTGGTCCCCATCCAGGGAACCCTTTACTTGCCTGTCCAATTCGGCACCGCCCCGAAGCAGATAACCCATATGATCAAATTCTACGTGATCAATGTTCCTTCTTCCAACAACGTGATCCTGGGGCGCCCAGCCTTGACCAAACTCCGAACCATAACCTCAACCCCACACCTTAAATTCAAGTTTCCCACGACCTCCGGGGTTGGAGAGGTGAAGGGAGACACTGAAACAGCTAGCCGATGCTATGGCCAAGCCCTGATCATGGCAGAGACAGACCCGGAGAATAAAGGAAAAGCCTCCTCTTACCAGAAGAATCTAAGTAGAAAGAAACACAGAGCCTCAACCTACAAGAACCCCGGAAAGGAGGTACAAAACATTGAAACAACAAGGACCCCGAACCAGGAACGAGGTACATCCGAGGCCAGGGAATACCTAGCCTCAAACTCCCATGCCCGGGTCCAGAAATCATCCCTGGTGAAAGATCAAGCCAAGCTAGAGCCCGCCGTAGAAATTGAAACAATCGAGCTCATTCCGGGAAACTCAGAAAGAAAAGTCAAGATCGGAACCGGTCTAGAAACTGCCTTCAGGCAAGAATTAATCCAACTACTCCGGGAATATGCTGATGTTTTTGCTTGGAGCCCATCTGATATGCCCGGGTTCCGGGAATCTCTTGCCATGCATAGCCTGGATGTTGATCCCAGGAGAAAACCTGTGAAACAGAAAAGAAGGAATGTCGCCCCGGAGAGGCAAAGAGCCATAGACGAGGAAGTGGACAAACTACTCAAGGCAGATATTATCTGCGAGGTCAAGTACCCGGAGTGGCTAGCCAACGTGGTTTTAGTCAAAAAACCTAGTGGAAAATGGAGGATGTGTGTTGATTACACGGACCTAAATGAAGCCTGCCCCAAAGATCCATATCCACTACCAAGTATAGATCAGCTCATCGACGCCACCGCCGGACATGTGATGCTCAGCTTCATGGACGCCTTCTCCGGGTACAACCAAATCAAGATGAACCCTGCAAATATAGCCAAAACCGCATTTATCACTCACAGAGCTGTCTACGCTTATAAGTTCATGCCCTTTGGACTCCGGAATGCCGGGGCTACATACCAAAGAGCCATGGTGGAGGTCTTCAAGGACCAGATTGGCCGGAATCTGGAGTCCTATGTTGATGACATCATTGCCAAGTCTAAAACCGTCAAGGAACATGTCCTCGACCTACGGGAATGTTTTGAAAATCTTAGGAAGAATGAGATGAAGCTAAATCCGGAGAAATGCACCTTTGGAGTAGCAGCAGGAAAGTTTCTAGGCTTCATGATCAGCCAAAGAGGGATTGAGGCTAATCCGGAGAAGATAAGGGCCATCCTGGAAATGCAACCACCCCGGACCCAGAAAGACATTCAGAAGCTAGCCGGATCATTGGCAGCCCTAAGAAGATTCATATCCAAGTTGGCAGAAAAGTGCTTACCCTTCTTCAACTTGCTCAAGGGGGCCAGCAACAAGAAAGAAATCACTTGGAGCCCTGAATGCCAGCAAGCTCTTGACACTATCAAGCAATATCTATCATCACCACCCCTCTTAACGAAGCCGGAGCCCGGGGAACCCCTACATCTATACCTCTCCGCCGGGCCCCTGGCTGTGGCTGCGGCCCTAGTCCGGGAAGTCGAGGGAAACCAATGGCCGGTGTACTACGTCAGCCAAGTCTTAAAAGATGCAGAAACCAGATATCCCAACCTGGAGAAGTTTGACTTTGCCTTAGTCACGGCCTCAAGGAAACTCATGCACTATTTCCAAGGCAGAGAAATTAAGGTTGTAACAGATCAGCCATTAAGACGAATAATCCATAAGCCGGACGCATCAGGAAGATTGATAAATTGGGCAATTGAGCTGAGCCAATTCCACTTGACGTTCGTACCCCGGACAGCCATCAAGGCACAGGCTCTGGCAGATTTCATAGTAGAATGCTCCTTCCCAGAAACGCAGCAAGCTACAACAGTAGCTGAACATGTGGCAAACTAGAACCAAACCCCGGGATCATGGACTCTCCATGTAGATGGATCCTCAACAGCTGACAGGTCCGGGGCAGGAATAATCATGAAGAGCCCGGAAGACTTCCAAATCAAACAGGCCATAACATTCAAGTTCCCAGCAACCAACAACCAAGCCGAATATGAAGCTCTCCTGGCCGGGCTAAGGTTAGCACGAACTCTGAAAATCAACAGCCTGGACATCTATAGTGACTCACAAATCGTGGTGCGGCAAACCAAAGGCGAGTACATAGCCAAAGATCAAAAACTAGCTCAATACCAAGCACTCGTCAAAAGCTACTTAGCTACCATTCCGGAATACCAAATCAACCAGATCAACAGAGAAGAAAACTCCGAAGCTGATGAGCTATCCAAACTAGTCCAGAACTCAGCCGAACTAGGCAGCTCGGTCTACTTTGAAGAACTGGGAACCCCGGCCATCGACCAAGAAGTGATAATGGAGATAGACGATACCCCGAACTGGATGACCCCTTTCATCCTCTATCTGGAAAAAGGAGAATTGCCCGAAGATAAGAATGAGGCCAGAAGGTTGAAAAACAAGGCTTCAAAATACTTCATAGAAGACAACCAACTCTATCGCCGAACATTCTCATCTCCAATACTGAAGTGCGTAGGCCCGGAAGAAGCCAGTTACTGTTTACAAGAAGTGCATAAAGGGATTTGTGGAGACCACATGTCCGCAAAGGCCCTTGCATACAAAATCATAAGGCAAGGTTACTACTGGCCAACAATCCACTCAGATGCAGTAGAATTTGTCAAGAAATGCAGAAACTACCAATTGTTCAGCAATGTACCAAGGCAAAGCCCGGTCCTGCCATCTTCAGTACTATCACCTATCCCCTTTGCTGTATGGGGCATCGATATAGTAGGGCCTTTCCCCCGGGCCAAGGGTGATCTGAGGTACCTCCTTGTAGCGATTGACTACATGACTAAGTGGGCCGAAGCAAAGGCAATGAGGACCATAAATCAACAAGACTGCATCAAGTTCATGGACAACATATTAATGCGGTTCGGCCTGCCCAGGGTCCTGGTTTCAGATAATGGTCCCCAGTTCGTCGGCTCAGATTTTGAAAATTACTTGAAGGAAAGGGGAATCAAACACAAGAAATCCTCAGTAGCCTATCCCCAGGGTAACGGGCAAGTGGAAGTGACAAACAGAATTTTGCTAAGGGGAATTGAGAAGAGGCTGAAGGAAAGCAAGAACAAGTGGCCCGAAGAACTACCAAATGTGCTATGGGCATACAGAACTAGCCCGAGGTCCGGAACAGGGGAAACCCCGTTTAAACTAGCATATGGAACCGAAGCAATGTTGCCAATTGAAGTAGGTTCTCCCTCCCACAGAGTAATTAACTTTGATGAAGGTGCAAATGAAGAGGGGCTACGAGTTAATCTGGAACTAGTTGATGAGGTCCGGGACAAAGCAGTACAGAGAATGGAGAAGTATAAAGAGAAAACAAGAGAGTACTTCGGGAAGAAGTCAAGGGTCAAAAACTTCCAAATCGGGGACCTAGTACTCCGGGATACCGAAGCTTCAGATCCCACTAACACAGGAAAGCTCATGCCTAAGTGGGAAGGTCCCTATAGGGTTAAAGAAGTACTTCGCCCCGGAACCTACAAGCTCAGTCACATGGACAACACTGAAGTCCCCAACACCTGGCACGGCCTCAGGCTAAGAAAATACTACCAGTAAAGGAAGACAGCTCCTGCTCGTACATGGGCATTTTTGTTTTTTTCAACTTGTAATTGGAAAATATGTAATCATTCTGTTATCAATGGAGAAGAGCTCTATTCCTTACCTGGCACTTCAAACTTAAAACTATTATCCAATTCCTACTTGAAAAAGTTTTCATCCCTTCCAAGTAGGCCAAAGCCCGGGACCTTAGCAATGTTTTGGCACGGGAAGCCATAGGCATCCAATTCCTACTTGGAAACGTTTTCATCCTTTCCAAGTAGGCCAAAGCCCGGGACCTTAGCAATGCTTTGGCCCGGGAAGCCATAGGCATCCAATTCCTACTTGGAAAAGTTTTCATCCTTTCCAAGTAGGCCACAGCCCGGGACCTTAGCAATGCTTTGGCCCGGGAAGCCATAGGCATCCAATTCCTACTTGGAAAAGTTTTCATCCTTTCCAAGTAGGCCACAGCCCGGGACCTTAGCAATGCTTCGGCCCGAGAAGCCATAGGCATCTAATTCCTACTTGGAAAAGTTTTCATCCTTTCCAAGCAGGCCAAAGCCCGGGACCTTAGCAATGCTTCAGCCCGGGAAGCCAAAGGCATCCAACTCGTACTTGGAAAAGTTTTCATCCTTTCCAAGTAGGCCAAAGCCCGGGATCTTAGTAATGCTTCGGCCCGGGAAGCCACAGGCATCTAATCCCAAGTCGGCCAAAACCTGGAGACAAACCACCACTCCTCAATCCGGGGTACCCGAATTAAAGAGTGGGGGGCAATACAAGTTATAAACAGATAACAGCAAATGAGCACGTAAAAACCCAAAAATACATAAACAACGAAGCGGGCCGGGCTGACCGACAGCCCGAAACACCCGGTAGTTATACAACGACACAATTTAAAGTTATACAATGAGTTTTGAAGAGTACATCAACAAGCACAAAGAGATTACACGGGCACGACCCGGATCCTGGACGCAGCCAGTTTGCAGAGGCATTCTCTTGGAAGTAGTCATTCTTCAGGAGGTGTGGAGCTTGGAGCTTTGTAAGGAGTGGGTTCGCCTTCGCCCCGGGCCAGGGCAGCCTCAACTTTCATGTATTCGGGGACGAAACGCTCCCAGGTGGCCGATTCTGGATCAGTTTTGCACATGTTCTCGGCCACAACCCAGCAACGGTGGATTTTTGACGCTGCGACCTGGGCGAGATCAGTGTTATAGGTATCCGAATCACGGAATTCGGCAATCACCTCCTCCTCGGATTTCCTGCTCTTCAACTCCTCCCGGAGCTTCTTCACATCTTCTTTGGAATCCCTCCACTTGGTCCGAACCAAGTCCCGCTCATTCTGGAGGGTCTTGGCAGCATCCTTCAGCTCCTTAGCCCGGGCCTCAGATGCCTCTTTCACATCCGCAAGCTCCTTCTTTAGGGCATCCACCTCCTCATTCATCAGCTTCCTGACCTCGGCCACAGAGCTCACCGCTTCCCGGGCCTCTTTGACCACCTCCATATCTCGGCGAATGGCAGCCCCGGCCCCGGCAAAACGAACCCCGAGCTACAAACACAAGAACAAAAGTCAGAACACGAAATCAACGTCAAGTTAAGACAAGCTCGGCGGAAAGATTACCTGGCCGTAGACCGCCGCCGCTTCCTCAAAGAGGGAGATCGCCGATCTCTGGCCCATCTCATCCCACTCCTTCTGGCTCGGAAGGCCGGCCAGGAAACCGATGAAGTTCCGGTCCTCCGGAGCAATGGCTGCCGGGACGTGGGGATGGAACTGAGCATCCTTCCCAGAATGAGCCCCGGAGGGAACGACCTCGCAATCGGACCCCCAGTCCCCAAACTTTTCCTGCCGCACCGTACTGCGGTTCCTCTTCCTCGGATTCAGGGGCAACTCATCCCCATCCACATCAGCAGCCACCACCTCCGGGGCCTTAGAGGTGCTTTCCCCTTCTTGCTGGGTCCACGAACCGCTGGCCTCCCCGGGGACCTTGGTATTGTCGCGCACCTGGCCGATGCCAAGAAAAGCGGCGTGAAGAGAGGCGTTGGCTTTGTCCATCGCAAATTTTTCAAACTCCGGGTTATAGCCTGGGAGACCTGCAAAGAAGAAACAAAGAACATGAGCCCGGGCAAAAGGAGTATTAGAAAATGAGAAAACAAAAGAAATAATAAATATCTATGTCAACACAAACAGACCCCGAACTTACATCCTATTTCAGAACGGTACTTGTGGCTCATAAGGTCGTCCCGGGTCACTTGCCTCCCAAGACCCCGGCAAAAGGCATTTACCCGGTCCAAAGCTGCATCCTGAAGGTCAAAAACCTCGAAGTGCATAGCCAGAGGATTCTCCTTGAAGGTGGGCATGAACCGGATATCCACACCCTGGAGAAAGACGAACTCTCCATTCCAACCTTTCAGCGAGGGCAGCATACCCATAGGTTTGGAAGCCCCGGACGGATAACCACAAGCCTTACCCCGAAACCTAAACTCAAACATGGGTTTGTTGTTGGACCGGACCAGCTGGAATAAGTGATGGAAAAGTTTGAAAGTAGGAAGCACCCCGGCCTTTTCACAGCAACCCAGGAAATAGAAGATCCACTTCACCACGTTTGGGGTCATCTGGGTTATAGGGATTCCGTACTCAAACAGACATAAAGATTTTACAAACTGGTGACACCTAGGCCCATACCCCGACCTAAGGTGCTCCAGCCACACTCCGACCCAGCCACCCTCCGGCCGGTCGTAAATCTTTTCTCTGGGCTCAGGCCACCTCCACTTAACGTCTTCATCCAAATGGAAGGTAGCCCGGAATATTGGATCCCAGTCCACCGGATTTTCCAAATACTGAGATCGGAAAGGCCCAACGTCCATCCCGGAGCCTGGTAAATCCCCGAACCTCGAATCCAAGAACGCTTTGTCATACTTTATAATATCTGCCACATCCGAATTCTGGGAAAACTCGGCGCTCAGATCCCGGTAATAAAAAGCCTGGGGCATCCCCGGATCCTTCCTCACAAAGTAAAATTTCGAATGGCCCCAGCTACCATCCGGTTCACTAAGGCTGAATCCCGGACCCATATCCTTAACGGCTACGTTTGTAAGTACGGGCAAGCTACTCTTCTTCTTACCCATGATAGCCCAATCTATATCTATCAATTCAAGGCTACTATCCGAAGAACTACAACTACAGGAACTACTAGGGTCGGAGAGGGGTATCAACACACGGTTAGCAGTCACACGCCTCCTAACCATACAAGTCTACAACCCCGGGCTACCCAACAAGAATAAAAACCTAAGTTAGTATATCTACCCAAAACGCAAAGCAAGGCAAAGAAGTACCAGCAAGAAAATATTAAAGGAATCACAAAACCGGGGTAAGAAGACTTACAAAGGAATCCGGAGAAGCAGGAAACAAAGAACGCTTGAATCAAAAGAAAGAACCTTTAGCCCGGAGCACTGGTCTTCAGAGAAGCAGAATAACGGCAGCAAATCAAAAGCGCGTAAAAGAAAAAATGAGAGGAGATTGCCACTATTTATAGGCAAAACCTGAATTCTAAACGCCACGAAAACGTGGCGGCCCAAAAAATCGGCCCACTATCTCCAGAATCCGGAGATAGTGGATGACAGCTGTTATTTTTCAAAAAAAAAAGAGAGAAAGAAAAGAAAAGAAGAAATCCAAAAATGCATATATGCAATATTATATATATTCATATACGTACATTTTCGCACATCTACAGAAGACGAAGCCCCGGGGTACACACTTCAGTACCAACCCCGGGCCTGGGGGCAACCAAAGCAACAAAGCCTTCAAATTCCAACAGCCACTAGCCCCGGGCGTACGTACTTCAGTGCACACCCCGGAGCTGGGGGCAACCAAGGCAAAAATTTCTCCACCAAAGAAGACACGGACTCACAGAACAACTACAAAAACCTCCAGCCCCGAGGACACATGTCTAGCACTCTAGAAAGTGCAGAAAACTCACTCTCCAAGGCAAGAACACTCCTTACTACTCCCCCATCCGGAGAATCCGCATGAGGGAGTGGGGGGCAAATGATAGGCCATAAATAGCCAAGGCCCAACAAGGAGCCCAAAACAATAAGTAAATCATCTCAAGAGAATAAGAATGGCCCAGCCCAGAGTAGTGGACCCCGGGCCCGGCGCCACCACCACGTAGCATGGTCCCCACCCCGGACTAGGGGACCCCCCGACTTGTGGCACTCTGTATACGTGGCACCCCACCTCAGCTGACACTCCTATTTGTGGCGCTGACCAACACTAAAAGACAAGGGAAGACACGTGCCAGATCACGCCCACCACAACATGGCCACACTCCAGTCAACGGTCGCCCCAGACAAGACCACGCGTCCTACATCCCGGGAGTTCAGCGGCTTGTCCCCCAGATCCAACGGTCGGGGGTGAAGGTAACCTACCCTAAACCCTAGGCCTAGGGCTATAAATACCCCTAGTAAATAGGGTTTAGGGGTTAGCCATTATTACACACCTACACATATTTATTACTTTGCGATACTCTACTTGATTATTACCTTCCAAAGCCAACTCTTATTCTCACGCCGGAGGCACCTCGGGGCCAAACCCCCCTCCGGTGTTGTTTTGCAGACACCCCACTACAGCTACACCACTTCCGAGGCAGGAGTTGGCGAGGAAGTACCTGATCAAGATTCAGAGTTATCACTACCAGCAACCAATTGACTCAAAACTTGTTCTTACCAATGAAACTTACGGGAAATGAATCTGTATCTGGCTGACAACTTGAATGCACTCTATACCGAGGTTTGACTCAGGTCAGTTAAAATTGGACTAGCAAGTTTTTGTTCAGATCAACCATCATCATTTCAGGAAGAACACTTGCAAATCCATCTTCAATTGTGTTTCTCCATCGTCATCATCAACAAATAAAAAACAAAGACTTTTAATACAGGTCTTAACTGTTACGAGAATGTGAGAATGATGAAAGGATTGAAGAGCACAGATGATGAAAGAAGAGAAAGGAAGCAGATGATATTGTATTCAAAGTTTCAAACAACAGGGTTAACAAAGAAAAGTGAACAAAAAAATCAAAACAAAAGGTGCATTAGCAAGATAAAACAAATGCAAGGGCTAATGCTAGAGCCTGCAAAAGAAATTTAGAAAAGAAAATTAGACTGCCAAAATTTAGATCAAAAAGTGGTATCACAGATCAAGTGCCAAATGGTCCAGGAAGTCTCCCAATCGCGTGGATGTACAACTACAGAAATGAAAGCAGAGAACAAAAATGGTGTGTCCGGTGGAATAGAAAAGCTCAACCAATGCACATAAGAAACCCCTGGGCCACAAGCGCTCATGTTCAAGCAATAGGCACAAGAGTGAAGATTAAGGTATTGGGACACTGATAGCTTAAAGTGAACCTGAGGAATAACTGGAACGTCCTTACTGATTTTTAGCTCATATTCACTGTTGAAGCACTAGTACAACACACTACACCATATATGGCCTGCGGTAACCAAAAAATTATGTTACCTTAGGGTGCTAAAATGTTACTATAGACCCATTTTTGGGCTAAGGTAACATAAATTATAAGTTACATATTTTGATGTTACCTTAGGGTACCTAAGGTAACTTATTTCACCCCTAGGGTAACATGCCCTTTTTGGTTACCTTAGAGGTCTACTGTAACATAAAATTGGCATATTGCAACATAAATATTTGGTTACCTTAGAGTGCTTCAACTTTTTTTAAAAAGTGGGCCCCACTTTTTGGGACCCACAGGTGGGACCCACTTATGGCTATGCCAACACAATTTCTGTCTGCTACCACATTTTTGGCACCTTTTTTTAACATTAATTATCCTTTTTACTAACACTTTATAGCATCAATGGCAACACTTTTTTATTTACAACAAAAATACAAAATTTGAATATATGCATTTCCAAATTAACCAAATCAATACAATTATAATAGTTCATAATCCTTAACCCCAAATAAAACATTACATAGCCTGATTACATGTAATTCTTTGAAATAGTCCAGCAACAAATTTGACTCTCAGGATTCTTTCAACAACATCATCAATTCTGGACACCGGTATATCCCCTGATTCCACCAGATCAAAAAAATCATCCCGAAACAATTCATATAATCATATCTGGAAGGCACTATCCCGTCTATTTCCAGGCCATGCAGATATTCCCAAGTGTTGAAGAACAGGTTGGCTAGTCACTGTCCCGTCTATTTCCAGAATCTTTTCCTCTCTTGCTGATCGTAAGGTTGAAAGAAGAGAGGACTCTGTTTGAGACTTTAATCTTCTTAATCCCCTGAAAAGAAACATACATACATATATGTGAAGATTGGGGAACTTGATTTATGCTTGCCATGTAAATTTATTTTATTTTCTAAATACAGCTAGATAGCTTATAACATAGGCAAACGATCACAATGTTGAGGGACTGCTGAACTGACAAAACCAGCAGACAAGAGCTACTACAAAGCTTTCACTAAGATAAAGAAGTAAGTCCTAGAATCCAGAGAATCAATAATTAGGACACGGAAGTGTTCTAAGAAGATAATGTTGTTACAAAGCTGCTACCATTTTCTCTATGCTTTCTATTGTTAACAGTTCACTCAACCACTTGAATTTAACTACATTAGCTTGACATTTAACTACAAGACTCTGAATTTTATAGAGGTCAAAGCTGGAAGAATTGTTCAAAGCACTTTATTTATTTGGCGACGATTCATAATTCACAATTCTTCAAAGCACCCATGATCACTGGTTAGGACAATAAATAAAATGCAACACACCGCAATAAATCTTCTCTATAGTTCATGTCTAAGCAGCATTTGTAAACAAAGAATTGAAGAATTGTTACTGGACTAATTTAATTGACGTGTGTAGGAATTCAGGGTAACTGTTGACAATTTAGTGCATGGAATCCAAATACTAATTGTACTATTAAAATGTTAATTCAAGAACAACAGAATTTGTCCCAATACAAATCAATATTACAACAGGCAACAATCTTCTACTTTTATGGATGCAGCAGTCTATGAAGTCTGACAGAGAATAATATAAAACTTTTAAAAGGGAACCTCACAGGCTACGCAAGAATAAAAGTCAGTTTGCTTTTATTATAACTGATTTTGCAACATGAAATTCTACCCGGCGTCTGTAATAGTGATGCAGGACAAAGTCTAATAAAGCCAGAAACATGGATCCAACAATATAATAGGCTTCGGAATCCCATGACATTAGTTAGTAACTGTGTTGTAGTAGGAAACTTATCTTTATACGATTTGATTTTAATTAGGAACGACTGTTTGGCTTCATTATATGTTGCAATTGCTTGCTGTAATTGAAGCAAATGATTGATATTGAGTTAAAATTTTATCGACTTTTGTTTTTTTCTTGCGAGAAATTGTCAGTTTGTAAACTCTAACCCTGATAAATAGTATCGTGTTCACCTATTGTGAATTTAGATTACAGGAGCATTAACCTAAAGAGAAGAACATATCAACGGGGCGCTTCTGTAGTACTAGACTGCTGGGTGGGGCATCACCACCCTAGGTTCTACTTAGGAGTAATTACTTCGCTAAATTATCAGTTTGATAAAGATTATTGCTCGCGCTTAAATAAAATTGCTTAAATAAAATCTTAAGCTGCAGAGGATACTTTTATTTCCATATCTACATTAGTACATATTTCATACCATATGTAGTTTAACTGTAAACAGATATGTGTGTGTCTATAATCATATAAGATGAATACATACAAGTGTTCACTCCGCCTCCATTTTTTTAAAAACAATATTAATATGATACAGGCAAAAAAAGTATCAAGAACAGCTAGTTTGAAAAGACAATACTGAACTTTTTGACTTGAGGAACATTTTAGATCTCATCATCAAAGTTCTTGATTTTATTTCAAGGACCCAAAAACAAGTGAGACGGAAACAAAATAGAGCAAGGTATAATTTGAATGACCCCGTGACATATACCTTCAGGACTGAGCACAAGCAAGCCATATACACATAAGCAGATGATAATAGTATACATTAAAGCCAAATAAATATACACCTGACTTGTTGCTACGATTCAGAGTCTTCACCGCCTCTGCTACGATTCACAATTCTTCAATTCTTCAAAGCACCCACGATCACTGGTTGGGACAATAAATAAAATGCAACACACCGCAATAAATCTTCTCTATAGTTCATGTCTAAGCAGCATTTGAAAACAAAGAATTGAAGAATTGTTACTGGACTAATTTAATTGATGTGTGTAGGAATTCAGGGTAAAGAGTATTGTTACTGGGAACAGAGAAAAGAAAAAAAAAAGCATAATACAGATACATTTATGAACAGACCTGTGTCCCCCAGCAAATTCAATGTCCCCATGCAACGGCCAATCTTTATCCAGAAGCTGGCATCCATGTAGTTCCTCTTGAGCTATATCCATATACTAGGCCAAAAGTAATCAACATAATTAGTCGGTGCAAAAAAAACCAAGATATTAACTTCATTCTCCAATACCTGAAGAACCCTCTCCACTGAAACCAATTCCTTTTCTGTTTCGGTAAAGCTTGTCAAGAAGTTTCCTAATAGAGCAATCAGAGCTGCATAAGAAAGCGCCAATCCTACCTGTTGACAAAATAGGGGGCATAACAAAACCCATTGTGAATTATAGATGATACAAAAGTAGCTACGTTAATAGATTGAATTAAAAAGTAAGTGGTACGAATAACTGAAAACAAAAACATTTACCTTTCCTGGGCTACCAAAACTAATAAGAAGATGTCCATGAGATCCTACAACAGCCATCAATAAGAAGTACGCTGATACAATAATACTTTCTCAATAAATCTGGCAAAGAAAAAATCATGTCAAACAGTACTAGTATGGCCCACTCTCCACTTGTCCCTCTCCTGCATCTTACGTATTGAAATTCTATATACACATATATTAAATATAATTAGACACAAATCTCCAATCACAAATCACTTCAACAACGAAGGTTTAAAACCCCAATTAGACACCCCAATGTCAACATGATAGAACAAATTACTTCAACAATCACAAATCTCCCAAACAACGGAGGTTTAAAACCCTCAACACTAAAATCACATTTATCCATTCCATTGTCTTTCGAAAACTATTAAAATTAATCAAATCCTCGTACACAAATTACTCGATAAGTTAATTTGCACACAGCTAAAGCCAGATAACATGAGCAATGAAACCACATTTAATTAACCATTCCCAACACTCAAAACACATCAATCGTGAAAACCCTAATTATCAGCACATAAATAATGAATATTAATCCAATTAAACACAATACAGTCAATTAAATCATGAACAGAGCAATAATAAAACAACAAATCAATCTACGAGAAAGATTAAACAACTAAAAATCAGTGAAATTAGATGTACCGCTCAATACAGGCGAGAGATTTGCAGAATCAACCAAGAATGAACCTGGATATTAATACATTAATACAGGCGAGAGAGTATGGAGAGAGAGAGAGGAGAGAGAGAGAGGAGAGTATTGAGCGTTCGAGAGCACAGAGTGTATGTGTGTGCAAGTAACGGAGAGAGGAGCGGAGCCGAGAGAGAGGAGACCGAGAGGGAAGTCAAAAAATGGAGAGTAAAGTTAGTAGAAAGAGCGGTTCAATGAATTGGTTGGGCGGTCTTTTTGCCGCTCCCCAATATCTCCCCAATTTTCATGTTAAAACTCTTTCAAGGAAAAAACAATTTACTTTTACATTTTTAATTTATTTGAAACAATTATTTATATAATCTGACACAATATATTCAAATATTTTTAATCATATATGAAAATATTTTTATTTTATTGATATATAAAAATATATTTAGAAAAAAATATTAATTTTAAAAATTTTGTTTAATGATTTTTTGTTTTTTTCTAAATAATATTTTATTCAAATATTTATAATTTAATATAAAATTTTATTAAACCAACATGAAGTATTTATTAAAAAAATAATAATTTTGATATTTTTTTATAAAAATTGTTTTATTCGTTTTTTAAAAAAATTGGAGAAAAATATTAACAATTTAAAAAAATTCTGTACAAAAAAATTCTGAGCAGAATTTAAAAAAAATATAATTTCTAAAAAATATTACAATTTCTGAAAAAAATTATTTTTTGGAAAAAGTTTGATTTTAAAAAATAAAATAATTTTCCAACTCATTTAATAAAAAGTTAACAAATTTTAAAAACTAAATTTATTTAAAAAATTTAAAAAAAATAATAAATTAGATGAAAAGAGTTGGCATGGCCAACTCTAATGTAACACCTACATATTTATGTTACATGCTTCAACACTTTCTAGCTAGTGTAACATCATATTTTTGGCTAAGGTAACATAAAAAACACAATGTTACCTCAGGATGTAAGTAGTATAGCTAAGGTAACATATTGGGGTAACATTTCTCCAGTAGGGATTACGGTAGGCCATATATGGTGTAGTGACATTACCAATGCCGAATGGTACATACAACCATAGTTGCAATGGCAAGAAAGCAAAATACTTCAATTTGTTTATACTGGTGACATACAAATCCCATATAGATAAATACTAAGTGGATCCCAACCGTAATAAACCACATGCAGTAAGAAACACACACTAATTCATCACATACACCACTAATGCAGAACAACCAAAGGCACAACTAATCTTAACAGAATAGAAAATAAGAAGTTAACCAGATCCAACATGCCACAACTTAAAAACATTGAAAAGTATCTTAAATTAAAAAAAACAACCGCGCTAAAGCAATGTCCAAATTTGCTAGTAGAATGCATCGAAATGCTTAAATCATGCATATACCTCACGCCCCAATGACTTTAAGGTTGTACCACATCCATCACAGCTTGAGATTGCTTAGACACCAATTCTGACCTCTTGGCATACGCTTGAAGCTCCATCACATAAATACCCTCCCATTCCTGCTCCAATTTTCTTGCCTTGTTTGCCTCGATCCCACTAACTACCTCCTGCACGTATTCCTTTGGACGCAGTCCTGGTCTTGTAAAATACTTGGCAATGTCAGACTCAAGCGAAGCACACAAGTACGGATACAATGACCAACAATTTTTCATATCAACCTCGGTTTTTTCATTAACTTTGACTAAAATCTCATCCATTTGACAACCCCGACCATCTGTTCCCCAAATTTTCATCGAAAGCTGGTACCACTCCTCTCTACTTGCACTATTGTTCACTCCTTGTTTGAGATTCCTTAAAAATTTATTCTTCAACCTCCTAATCTTATTCGCAATCTGACGTTGATTGACATTACAAGATAGTAATTCTACAACATAGTCGTGAAATGCAACAAGATTCGAACCGTGACCCGTACCTTTTTTTAACTTAAACTTGATCATACCCTGCAATAGGACAACTTCATCATCCTCCGAGAACACCCTAACAAATAAAGGAGTCTGGTCAACCACATTGCTCATTTCACTCTTCTTCCAACTCACGTCGACAATTTTTGTCTTCTTCCTATAATTACTTTTTCTTATTAATTTTGCTATGGCGTTTGTCATTTTGATACTCAAAATAACAGGACTAGGGTTAGGCTACTCTTCCCCTTCAACTTCCCTTTATAAGGACATAATATGTTTATTCTTTCTCTGGACCAAAATAAAATAAATTCAAAATTGGGACATGATACGTGCCAATATTTTTCTTTTGCCTACTATAGATAGATTTGAAAAGATATACATGTCAATAAAATAATAATTGAATCAAAAATGAAAAATCAATACAACAAAATTCATGCTAACAACATACATATATATCCGTAGATAATAGCTAGGATCATTTAATTTTTAAAGAAGTTCTTTGTCCTATCTATACTTACATATTATAAATTAATTAATGTTGTACGTAGTAAAACAAATTGTTTTTTTTTTGAAGTAAAAACAAACATATTTTTAAAATGTAGCAATTTGACGAGGACATATATTAAGCCATGATATATTTGAGATCATTTAATTGAGGACTGATTGATTATAATTTGTAGGTAAAATATATCAATCCAAAATATTATTAACTTTCCATCATATATAGTAGTAGGTTCAATTTCTTTACGTACAACTTTCCCGGCTGAAATTTGGGCACAGAAAGCTGGGATCATATTCTTGGGATTATATTTTACCCATGTGTTTGTAGAGCTTATAACCAACACAATTTTGTGTGTAAATCATCATAAATGGGGCGTGTAAAACAAACAGCTTATAAATCGAGCACGCCACGTCGGGAGCCACTTGTGCTGAAGACAGGGGCGTAGCTGATGTAACTGAAATTTTAAAAAAAAAATTGTATGTATAGATTTTTTATTAAAATATTTAAAGTGGAAAAATTTAAATTTGACCCCACTAAATAATTATTTTTTTAGTAATAAATATAAATTTGACCCCATCGAATTGTGTAGATAGTTAATTTTGTTCTTGATTATTCAATTTTAAATTAAAAAATTTATCCTTAAAAAATTTTTGCACACATCATTAAGTTAAATTTTATGTATAGATTTTATATTAAAACATTTAAAGTGGAAAATTTTAAATTTGACCCCACTAAATAATTATTTTTGTAGTAATAAATATAAATTTGACCCCCATCAAATTGTGTAGATAGTTAATTTTGTTCTTGATTATTCAATTTTAAATTAAAAAATTTATCCTTAAAAAAATTTTGCACACCATTAAGTTAAATTTTATTTTGACCCGCGGATTTCTGGCTACGCCTGATAAGTGCATATTTTTGCATATTTTTATTACCTATTTATTGCTTAAACTCGTAATTTAATAATTTATTTTGTTGCATTTCAGGAAATTCGTAAATAAATAAAGAAATGAAAAAATAAAGAAATAAAGAGCAAGGAAGGGAAAAAGAGGAAGAAAAAGGACCAAAAAGAAAAAAAAGAAAAGAATTAGGAGTTTGGAGCAAAAGGAATATCTCAAGACAAGTGGAAGGTGGAGATCATCCCAACACACAAAATAAGTGTATGGCCAAGATCTACTCTACCAAAGCTTAATGGGGAATGAATCTTTTAATGACTAGGATTACACCACCACACACCCCAAATGTATGGTGGAGATTAACCCACACCCCCTAAACCCTAATTCCCATCCTATAAATACCCCATCATCCCCCTTGTAACCATACACCTTAGGAGTAGATTTTAATGTAGTTTAGGGTAGTGTAAATTTCACTTCCTTTTCTTGTTCTTGTAGTTCTAAATCTTCTAAACACCTTTTATATTAATGCAAATTTTCTCTATTTCTTTACATCTTGCTCTTCTTTTCATCTTTTGGCTATGACCCATTTCGATTTTGACAAGTGAATAAAGTAGCAAATATGATAATCACTTGTAGGTTGAAAGGAGCCTCTTAAAATTTAATTTCAATATTCTAGATTTATTTGTTATTTTGAGTTTAAATTTTCAGATCTGCTTAATTTCGTTTCTGCATCTTATTTTCAATCTTTCGACTCATGTTTGTTCGGTTCTGTTTCGTTTGATTCTTGATTTAAGTGCTGGGTCCATCTTACTTTTTAGCTTTTGATCTCCGTGTCATCCATGTAATGTATTATGCTTGTTAGTTGTTAGTACTTGTTTGTGCTCTTTAAAGACTTGCGCTCTTTAAAGAGCTTTTGTCGATTAGTGCAGGGGCGGAGAGGCAAAAAAGGCGGTGGCGAAAGCCAAAGGTGAAGCTTATGAGGGGCTTTACAAGCGTCTAGATACCAAGGAAGGAACGAATGCTATCTGTAAACTAGCTAAATCTAGGGAGAGAGGGCGGCGCGACCTGGGTTCGGTTAAGTTTGTTAAGGATGATTCAGGCCAAGTGTTAGTGAATGAAGATGCTATTAAGGAGAGGTGGAGTTCGTACTTTCATAATCTTTTCAATGAGGCTAGGAGGAGTGGAGCCGGTGTGGAGCAAGAGGTCTCTCCTGCGTCTGTGCTTTCTATCAGTTCATGTGAGCGTATTAGCAAGGAGGAAGTCAAGGCTGCCCTAGAAAAGATGGCTAGAGGGAAGGCGGTTGGCCCGGATCTTATCCCAATCGAGGTGTGGCTTTGTCTTGGTGAGGTTGGCGGCCAATGGCTAGCAGACCTATTCAATGTTCTCCTCTTGGGTGCTACGATGCCAGCTGAATGGAGGCGCAGTATTGTGGTCCCTTTTTTCAAGAACAAAGGCGATGCTCAGAGTTGTAGTAACTATCGGGGTATCAAATTACTCAGTCATACCATGAAACTTTGGGAGAGAGTGGTTGAATGTCGGATTAGAAGAGAAGTTGTAATCTCAGAGAATCAATTTGGTTTTATGCCTGGCAGATCGACGACCGAGGCCATTCATCTCGTCAGACGCCTTATGGAGAAGTTCAGGGAGCGTCGCAAAGACCTCCATATGGTGTTCATTGATCTTGAGAAGGCTTATGATAGCATCCCCCGTGAAGCTATTTGGAAGAGCCTTGAGGAGAGGAGAGTGTTGTCGTCGTACGTTAGGGTGATTCAAGACATATATTCCCAAGCTAGTACTTGCGTCCGGACCCCAGTGGGTGACTCTCATTTCTTTCCAGTGGAGATTGGGCTTCACCAGGGATCGGCCCTAAGTCCTCTTCTTTTCGCCCTTATTCTTGATGTCATGTCGCGAGAGATTCAAGATGTCGTCCCTTGGTGCATGTTATTCGCTGATGATATTGTGTTAGTGGCGGAGTCCATGGGAGAGGTGAACGAGAAGTTGGAGTTATGGAGATCTACTTTGGAGTCCCAAGGCTTACGTTTGAGCCGATCGAAAATCGAGTATCTCTGGTGTAACTTCAGTGGTGAGGCCATCGAGGAAGGGGTGGAGGTTAGGATTGAAGATCAGATCGTCCCTCGTACGGATAAGTTCAAGTATTTGGGTTCGATCATCCAGAAGGAAGGCGAGATTGAAGACGATGACACATATCGTATCAAGGCTGGGTGGCTAAGGTGGAGGGCAGCGTCAGGGGTGATGTGCGACAAGAAAGTCCCTTTAAAGTTGAAAGGGAAATTCTATAGAGCGGCAATCCGTCCTGCGATGTTGTATGGTTCTGAGTGTTGGGCGGCGAAGAAGGCCCTCGAGAGCAAGTTGGAAGCGGCGGAAATGAGGATGTTGCGGTGGTCTTGTGGGCGCACGATGATGGATAGAATCCCAAATGTGGCTTTTAGGAGCGAGCTTGAAGTGGCGCATTTGTCTGCGAAAGTTAGGGAAGGGAGGTTGAGATGGTTCGGACACGTCCGTAGGAGGCTAGCTGAAGCCCCGGTGAGGAGGGTCGAGAGTCTTTCGGTTGTTGGAGTGAGGAGGAGAGGCAGACCGAGGAGGTCGTGGGAAGAGCAACTAAGGTTGGATTTGAAGGCCTTAAATTTAAACGTGACCATGACCGCTGATAGGTGTTCTTGGAGGCGTCAGATCAGAGTGGTGGATTCTCTATTAGGGAGCGGCTCTGTTGTGGAGAGCCTCAGGGTTGGGTTGTCTCGGCTAGCTTTATCTTAGTTTTTTTTTTTTTTTTTTTTTTGCAGAAAGCTCGGCTCGGTGTCATCGAAGATTTGAGTGTCTCGCAGAGCGGAGTAGCCAATCCCCAGGTAGGTAAGTCCCATGTGTCCAAAGCCATGGGCTCAGGTATGACCTTTTAAAACTTAGACAACCCTTGTATATAGCACTCACTAATAGCTTTGTGCACTTAGCCGGGGGTCTTCACGGAAACAGCCTCCCTACCGTTAAAAGTAAGGGCATGGTCTGCGTACATCTCACCCCCCCCCCAGACCCTGCTCTGTGCGGGATATACTGGGTATGTTTGGTTTGGTTTGGTTAGTTGTTAGTACTTGTTACTACTGCACTGTGTTTTTGTGTTTCATGTTAAATAGCTAGTGTACTGCTTCTGGCCCAGATTCATGTCTAGTCTAATTCTACCCAGGCCCATCTTGTTAGTTCATACTTTAGAGTCCATGTTTTCTATTTCTAACCCATTTCAATTTTATGTTAATTATCCATTGCTCTATATCACTCGTAACTTGTAGTATTGTTTTTTTTTTTTGGTAATTAATGTCATCATTGTTTAATTATTATTCTCATCATTAATTAGTCGTCAATCATTAGTTCATTATTACTTTAATACTTTCAATTGAATTCTTTTTTTTTTTCTATTCTCGTAGTTGTTTATCTTCCCTTTTTTTTTTAATTTGGTGGCCTAGCCCATGCCTTCATTCTAGTCCACTTAGCGTCGAGCCCATTTCCTTTCCTGCTCCATATTTAAGTTTCTAATTTATTTGATTTGCTTTCCGTTTCAGGCCCAAAAAAAAATTGAACATTAAGTCCATGTATCTAATGCTAGTATCTTGTTTTGTTTTTCACACAAACCATGTGCTGCGTGCTGTCTTGTTTCGATTACAATTCGTTTTACTATGTCACCAGCTTTCGTTGTTAACATAAATTGGTTTTAATATTTTAGCCGTAATTAACATTCTGTTTATGTAACTCATGTCACATGTATAATTTTAATTCTAGATAAATTAAATCCATCTCAAATTACTTGTTCTAGTCCGCCTAAATTAGAAATTAAGGAATCGCGAAAATATTAGTCTCCGTGGAACGAATCTCATAAATTTTACAACGAAACGAATTGTGCGTTTGCGATTCAATTATTTTAAAACGCCTTATTTTTAGCACATCAACGCCCCTGGCTAAAGAGGATTTCTAGGATCACTGCTGCTGCGAATTTACAGTGAAGAGGATCTGAAAACCAGTCAAGAGGTTTCAGTTTTCTGCAGTGATTCAGCAGCAGGTTTTCTTCCCAGATTTCTATCCTGTAACTACTTCTGGTATTAACAATCAAATTTATGAAATGAGTGGTGTCTATTTCTGAAATGAGTGCCTCTCAAATAAATAGAGAGTTCATGAACCAAGTTACGCTGCTGGTTACTTGATCCACCAGTGAATTAAATTTAAATTGTGCCAGATTTTTGTTGGATACACTAGGTTGTCATGGATCCGGTGCCAAGATTTCTGGTTAATGTTGACTGAAGTAATAATGCTCCCATTAGACGACACCTTGCCTTCTACAACATATTTATTTTCAAGAGAACCAATCAACCTGCCAGAAATTGCTAAACTCTAACTTAGTACTTGTGCTCAAACCGAGTTTTTGAGTGGATTTTTTTTGCACCGAGTTAGTTTGGTCAAGTCAGTTCTCATTGTGGTGTTTCAATTGACTTTGTGCCATGTTGATTCATTTTGAGTAAAAATCCAGAGCAGTGAAAAACTTTGCAGTCATTGAAATTCGTCCTGGAGGGAAAAAGGACTGTACAAGTGCATTAATATTGTCTGTTTTGGTTTTGGTGTTTATTACGTTGAGAAGTTATAAGTGAATAACGTGGAATAAAGATGCAAATGCGAAGGTAAAATGTTAGTTAAAAGGGTATTAAACTATTGGAAATGACACATAATTTGAGTATGATAAACTGACTCACTAGTTTGATTCATTCTTTAGTCAACTATTAAAGGGATTAAATGGTGACCCCTATGTATGTTATGTAATATCCGCGAATTTCGAATAATTTTTCTGATCGATATTTAAATTTTAATTAAGAGTGATGCACTAGTATATTTTAATTAGCGCATTTTTGGTAAAATTTTGATTTTTTATATATTCATATGTAAGTTAATATTATATTATATCTATTTAATTATATTTATTTGGTATTTATTAAAATTAGGAAATTTAGGAAAAGTAAGATTTTATTTTTGGATCGAATTTATTTTATGAAATGAAATTAAAGTCTCGTTTTAATTAGCCAGCAGGAGAGAAACGAGATTATTGTTACTGATTGGAACTTGAGGAGACAGCTTTCACAAATCATGCACAAAAGCATGGCTTAATTCCCGGAGCACTAAGTACTCCACCACATTTTGTTCCCCACATTTATTTCTTTTAATTCCACTAACAGAAAACCGGACATTATATAAAAACAGAGACACAAAACCCAGTTATATACTTACAAACCAAAACTCTACTTTCTACATCAATATACAGAGTCAAAGCAGGTTGTTCATTATATTTTTTCTTCTTATTTTTTTTCTGTCCTCTTTTCCGATTTCCTTTCTTGTCTCTGGTGGAATCGTTTTGGTTTGTGATTTGATTAGTGTTGAGTTTTGATTCGGAGAGAGCTTTAGGGAGATAAAGATTGAAAGAGAGATTTCGACGGAGAGAAGAGATTGAGGGAGAAGGCGAGAGAGGTTGAGAGGGAAAGAGTTTGGGTCGAAGAAGGAGGAAGGAGAGATGGGAATTCGAGAGGGAGGCGGAGAGATTGAGGTGGTCGTTGTGCGAAGAGAGACAGAGATGAGTTTGAGGTTTGAGTGGAGGGAGAGATAGAGATAGCGAGAGAGGAGAGAAAGAGATTGAATCGGAGATGGGGGGTATCGATGGGTTGGTGTTGATTGGGTTGTACTGTTACGGTAGAGACGAGGGAGATGAGAAGGAGACAGGGCGGATGGAGAGACAGAGAAGCCGGAGAGATAAGAGACGGCAGAGAGATTTAGAGAGGAGAGAGTCGAGAGGTCGAGAAATTGAAGAGGGAGAGACGGTGAGAGGGTCAGGGAGAGATCGAAGGAGAGGGAGGAGTGTGGTGTTGGTTGGTTGAAACTGGTGGTGTGTTGTCGGAATTAGCGAGAGGGAGGCGGGGAGGAGAGGAGGAGACGGGGAGAGTTCAGAGAGATGAGTTCGAGAGAGAGATGGGTGAGATATTTGCAGAGAGAGAGAGAGATGGGAGAGAGATTTGCAGAGAGAGAGTGAGAGAGATTCGGAGAGATTGAGGGAGAGATGAACGAGAGAGAGAGATTCCGGGGAGTCGCGCACGGTGGTGGTGGTGGTGCAGGTGGGGACCACACCACTGTTGTAGTGAAAATATTATTATAATAATAACGAATCAATAAAAAACTAATGATCGTATGTTTTTAATCGGGATTTATATTACTAATAAAATAAAAGGGGTTATATTGGTTTAAAAATATGAATATCTTTTAAATTGGTTAAAAATTAGATTAATATTTAATTTGTGAGGAATAAATAATTAAATCAAGTGGTAATTGATTTATTAATTAAATTGAAATATTTTGTGATTAATCGGACATAATTTAGAGACTTAATGATTCATTAATAAAAGAGGTATTTAAAATGATGAGGGTATTAAAGTGGAATAATTATTATGATTTTAAATTGAGTAAATAGGATTAATTGTTGTCTTGAGGATTTATTTATTTAATTCGAGGATTATTTGTTGTATTGAGGATTTATTTATTTAATTCGAGGATTAATGGTTGTCTTGAGAATTTATTTATTTAATTCGAGGATTAATTGTTGTCTTAAGTATTTATTTATTTAATTCGAGGATTAATGGTTGTCTTGAGAATTTATTTATTTAATTCGAGGATTAATTGTTGTCTTGAGTATTTATTTATTTAATTCGAGGATTAATGGTTGTCTTGAGAATTTATTTATTTAATTCGAGGATTAATTGTTGTCTTGAGGATTTATTGATTTAATTTGAGGATTAAGTATTGTCTCGAGGATTTATTTACTTTAAGGATTTAATTGTTGTCTCGAGGATTAATTGGTTAATTATATTTTTTTATCGTGGAGTAAGATAATTGTTGGAGAATTATTTATTGATTGAGTTTTTATATAGGATGTCAATGGTATTATTTTAGAGGATTGATATTTAGCATTTTCGGATTATTTTGATGAACCAGATCGGACCAGATTATTTTAGAAGCTAAAAATCGGAGTATTATTATATTATTTGTGAGATTTAAAAATGGAAAAGGTTTTGCGTAAAAATGTTGAGTTTTGGAATTAGTCGAGGAACCTTTTTAGGGTGGGATTTCGGATGAGTTAGGAGACTCGTTTAGAAAAGCTTAAAGAACGAAAGTTGTAGATATGCATAGGTACTATATAGCGGTGAATAGAAGTTGATTGAAATGTGATCAGAAGTTGAGTTAAATAATAGCTGAATTAGGCCCGAGAAGCTGAAATGCTGGAGAACCAGAGAAGCGGAGCAAGTTGGAGTATCGTACGGCAGAACCAGGCAAGTTTACTAATTCGTACTCCATCGTTCGGAGTATTTATATTTTTATATGCTGATTAAGTTTTCGCTATACAAAAATCAAATATTCTTTTTAGTGGTTTATATCAGATTTTATTCATGCAATCTACATACATATAAATTATTATATGAGGTGTTGAAATTTATTTCATGAGTTTGTCCATATTATTGGGACTTTTATTGAAATACTTCATTCGTATTCGTAGAAGAGATGATAAAGATATATTTAATGATATTTTCATACTACAGAATATTTATATTTAAGAGTGGGGTTATATATATATATATATATATATAAAGTATGTTGTGATTTATTGCTTCTAAAAGCAAAAGTGACCAGAGTAACGCACCGGCCCAAACAGTTACATATAAAGGGTGAAGGGCCGAGAAAGACGGCTCATCCTTCTGAGAAGTTTTATTTGGGTGGTTCGAGACGTCGACCATCCTTTCTATCGATAGAATTGAGAAGTGACAATGGATTGATCATCCATTACTTGAGAAGGCGTTATGAGCAGAAATCCAACCTTTGACATCCTAACGGTTAACCGATGCCTGTGTGGTTTTGTTAACTAGAGGGTTGATCTGAGCAGTTGGTAAATTTTATTTATTCAAATTAATTGAGCAGTTCTGAGGAGTATTTTGAGAAGTTATTGAGATGCATTTATTCTTTCATATGAGGAGTATATTGAGAAGTTATTGAAATGTATTTCATATAAGCAGTATTTTGAGAAGTTATTGAGATGCATTTATTCTTTCATACGAGTAGTATTTTGAGAAGTTTTTAAGATATATTTATTCTTTCATATGAGTAGTATTTCAAGATTTATAAAAATTTCCGAGTTGATCTCTTTCCAAAAATATATATATTATAGAGTGGTAAAAACCATACTTTGGTCGAGTTGTTGTATTATATGATATCTATATATATTTGCTGGGCATTCTTTGGCTCATACTTGCTATTTAAATATTATAAACAGTGACCATCAGAGTTGGCTCTAGTACAGCGAACCGTGATTAAGGAAAGGGGAAGACAATTGATTCAGCGTGTTAACCTTAAAGCATCTGAGGAGAGTGCAGGTTGGAAAGGTGTAGGTATAATGTTTTATTATCTAGTACTTTGGAGTTGTAATTGTATTTCAGAGATTCTGGGAAGGGAACTTGAGATGTAATATCTTTTGGAATTATTGAGTGCTTGTTCTAAGACTATAACCCGTGGAGTAAAATATGGAGTTATTATGAATATTGTTATAGATTATATTATGAGCAGGTGATTGAATATTCCGCAAGAGGTGTAATGACCTGGATTCCTGTAAGGGATTTGGGGGCGTTACATGTTAAGGCAAAGATGTAGACTTCACCAATATCCTGTCAAGCTCACTTTACCTCCATTTATCCACGACAAATCATGAAAAATTCACCAATATCCTCTCAAGCTCACTTTTCCTCCATTTCAAATCAAATCAGTTAAATTTTGCATTTAAAGTTACCACATTATTTATAAATTTTATATATATATAAAATTTGAATTTAAACGTAATTTAGCTAGATAAATTAAATAATAATGTATAAGACAAAAATACTAAATTTTAAATAGAAGAATGTTAATTATAGATTAACGTGAAAGACATTAAAGGGTTAATAAAAAGGATATTTTTTAAAAAAATATTAAAACAATTATGTATATGTGATGGAAAAAATTACAAAAATAACTATTTTTTGAGTAAAAATAACAAAACTAACCATTCTGAAAAAAGTGGCCAATTTTAGCCTTTTGGATACTCCACTGGCAGTTGGGTATCCCAATTTGTATAAGATACTCCACTGGTAGTTGGGTGTCCCATATACTGGATACTCCACTGACAGTTGGGTATCTCATATAAAAGTGGATACTCCACTGACAGTTGGGTATCCCATGGGTTAAAGTTGGCCAAAATTTTGAAAATGGTTATTTTTGTGTATTTTGTATTAAAAAAAGGTCAAAGTTGGTCTTCACCTATGTGATGTGCATCAATAATAAACATTTGCGTATTCTGATAAATTTGTTATTTGTTGGACTCTGTAAACTCAAAATTCCATATACCCTCTATGCCTCAGTAAGAATAACTTTTTGTTTGGGCCCCTGGTTTCATTGGGCCCAGCTGGAGCACTAGCTGTACGAACCACCCTTATTTACACTTGTTACGAATGAAATAAACCTTTTTTTCAAAAAATAAATAAATATAGTAACATATATTTACTTATTTTTTATTAATATTAAAATAAGTTTATATTTACTATTTGCATTTTATCTTAAGATCTATAAATCAGATTTGGATGAATTTACAGCCCACATGAAATTAACAAAATAATCTTTAATTTAGTGACGCCAATTTTTTCCCAATTTAAACTACACAAGAACAAAAAAGAGAAAAAATTGACGATTTTTTACGGTAAAAATTCTGTTCAATTTATGGAGGGGCACACATCTGAATTATGTTCTGAATTGGCACGCATCTACTTATTATATATCACTCCGCACCACCAATAACTAGGAAATTATGTGCGTATCGTCAAAAATCACAATAACTTATTATATACACAACTCACACTTCAAACTAATAGAATGTCAACTCATACTTATCTATAATTTTATGATATTTTACTACTAAATTTATCATCAAATTTATTGTCAAAAGCAGATAAATTTGTACACACAATTATTACATGTTATAAATAAAAATCAGTGTTTATTACTAATAAAATTAATATAACATTTTTATTATATTTTAAATTTAAAATAATCTTAAAAATAAATTTTTTAGAAGATACGCACATAATTCCCTAGTTATAAATTAATTAATGTTGTACGTAGTAAAACAAGTATATTTTTAAAGTGTACCAATTTGACGAGGACATATATTAAGCCATGATATATTTGAGATCATTTTTTTTTGACAATCAAGACGAAACTTCCATTAAAATGAGGCATCAAGCAGTATAGCCTCCACCAAATGAGTAGGAGGAGACATGAAAACGTTACAGCAGTAAATACTACAAGGCGATTTAGCTAGACCATGAGCTACCTTGTTAGCCTGCCTACGAATATGTTTGACACTAAAACCTGGTATGGAATGGAGTAAAATTTTACAATGATCAATTATGTGACCCACTTCTAACACGTACTCATGATCACCAACAATCGCATCAACCGTTACTTTAGAGTCCGACTCCACCACTACATTTATCTCTTCTCGATTCATCATCCACGAAAGGGCTTCCCTCACCCCAATGCACTCAGCCTCAAAGGCGTTCGCTGCCTTGCTCAGAGAAACAGTTCTCCCTTCTATGAATGAACCCGTATGATCACGCAAAACCATACCAACCTTAAACGAGTCTGCACCTGAAAACCAAGAGGCATCAACATTAACCTTATACGAACCATAATTTGGAGGAAACCACTTTTTCTCACTGAGAACACCAGTTGGGGGTTGAGCAGCTACTCCCTTTTGCTTAGAATCTCTAGCAACTTTCCAGTCCTGCACCATACTGAAAGCAATATTCACAGCTAAATTACCTGGTAACTCTGAACTTTCCCACACCTTCCTATTACGAGCTAACCAAATACCGTACAGAGTCGTCCCCACCTTAGTCACTTCATCAACAGAGGAAGCTTCCAACTTACCAAGAAACCATTCATTCACGGACAAAATCTCATCCCAATTAAACTGTAACCCTACAGCATGCCAGCAGCTCCTAGAATAATTACAGTCAAGAAATAAGTGCATAAGATGCTCAACATCAATGTTACACATGGGACATATTATCGAGAAAGCCACCCCCTTCGATCTTAGCCTGTTCCTAACTGGCAAATTGTTACGACAGAAGCGCCAAAGAAAAACTTTCACCTTGTGTGGGAGATTCAAATGCCATATTTTACTCCAACCTGCTGACTGGGATGAAGGATTAAGAACAACATTTCTGTCTTGCCACCATCTATAGCCTGTCTTCACTTCATAGTTACCATCTTTAGAATTTGACCACACTATTCGATCACTTGTATCGTGACTAGGCACCCTCGTTGCCAGAATAGCTGAGGCATCGACACTGCTAAACAACTGCTGCACTTTCTCCACATCCCACTCTTTAGTGCCTGACTGAAGCAAAGACGACACCTTCTCACTTCTTCCTTCATAGATCAACAAATTATCAACTCGAAAATTCTGTTTATCTCTCAACCATTAATCCTTCGTAGCTACTATTTCATTACCATCCCCAACCACCCACCTAAACCCATTCTTTAAGAATTCCTTAGCTTGCCAGACCTCAGCCCAAATAAAACTCGGGTTTCTACCCTTCGTAGCATTCAGCATATTTGTGCTTGGAAAATAGCGTGCCTTCAAAACTCTTGACACCAACAGTTGAGGACTAGAAATGCACCTCCACACATGCTTTCCCAGAAGGGCAACATTGAAACCATACATACTTCTGAAACCTAAACCCCCCTTCGCTTTAGATAAACTCATAGCATCCCAAGAGTGCCAATTTATTCCCTGCCTCTGATTCGTGCCTGATTTCCACCAATAGCTATTAAACATTCGCTCAATCTCTTGACACAACGTTTTAGGTAGTAAGAAACAAGACATACAAAAAGATGGTATAGATTGAGCCACATTCTTTAAAAGAACAGTTTTACCAGCCCTGGATATAGGTTTAACGCTCCAAGCTTGGATTTTTTTCCTTATCCTATCTTTCAGAAAGCCAAATACCCTCTTATTCGATCGACCAATTAAGGAAGGCAAACCCAAATAATTACTACTGTTAATATCATTATGAACTCCCAACAGCTCAGAGAACTCCATCTGCTTATCCCTTCTAACATTCGAACTGAAAAAGATCCCTGACTTTTGAAAATTGATGGCTTGACCTGAAAGATCTGCATAACGAGACAGAAGACTTTTGACACATAACACCTGCTCTCGACTAGCTTTGAAAAACAGAAAGCTATCGTCGGCAAAAAGAAGGTGTGTAATCTCCGGAGCAGTTGGACTAATTTTGCACCCACTAATCTGACCCCCCTGCAGCAACATCCAAACTATTCGAAAGACCTTCCACACAGAACAAAAACAGATAGGGGGAGAGAGGATCCCCCTGTCTCAGCCCCCTTCGAGGAATAACAGGCCCTATGCTCAACCCATTGAAACAAAAATTATAAGAAACAGTCGAGACACATCTCATCATCCACTCTATCCAGTTCTGAGAAAAACCTAAAGAAATCATTCTTTTCTGCAAATACTTCCAGTTAACCCTGTCATATGCTTTACTAACGTCTAATTTCAGACCAATTTCCCCCTCCTGGTGTTTACACTAAATCACGCAAGCGTACATGGTCACAAGTAATATATAAGGTTAAGTCCAAATTCGTTCCCACAGGGATCAAGTTATGGTTCTATTCAGTAAATATGCCTATGCAACAATGTATGGTTATTATGCACTGCTAAGACAATAACAATTTTGAGTTTATTAAACTAAATTAACTAAGACACAAATTAACAAAACTAAGAATTAACTAACTAACAAGAATTAAAATTAAATTACGTCTGCAAGAGTAAACATGGAATCCTAACTTCATTAAATACTTTGCTTAGATCTGACGCCTTTAATCACTATTTATGATATCTGATCGGATAACACGAAACAAGTACACGCTACTTCTCAGTATACGTATACCAAACTAAACATACATCCACAAAAAAGATAGAAGATGAATAGACACCAATTATGCTTAGACCCTATATCTCTATAGAATTTGAAAACATAACGGTTGAAGAACAAGTTATCCACATTGATCACATAGGGCAGCATAATATCTCTATTTACGCCACAAATCATGATGTTAAAACATCAACCTATCCTATGCTAGCATGGCAAGTTCTAAATCTCAAGATCCACTCTCGTTTAGCAAGAGATTAACAAATTAGATGTTAGCTACGCATCTAAATACATGAAACACAACCATACGAGGATATCAGATATACATCACACACAGATCTGTAAAGCATCAAGATACTAAAGCTCCATAAATAAATCCGTTAGAATCCCATGACAACGATTAGTTCATAATTGAACCTCTCGTCATCATGGGATCAAGTGAAACCATGATAAAAACAAAGTATTAAAAAAATACAAATAAACCTAAGTAATTGATATGTAATGGTTCTACTCCTAATGGTGATGATCTATGTTTTACAAGGGTTGGATGTGTTTATATAGGCTCTAGATATCTTGCCCAACAAGAAAATACCAAATCAGAATTATAATAGAAGTACGTTTCCTAAACTAATTCTGATTTAAAGAGAAATTCGTAGTTGACTTTTCTTCAGTTTTTCAGGACCGTTCCAGTAGTAATTGGACATCTGGACCACTTTAGAATGATAGAGAATTCCGTTATCTTTGCGTGGACTGCTTACGGGCCCCAAACAGACTTCTAGAACTCAAGATATGGCCAAAACAAAATCAGAAATTCTGGCTGATTTTTCACCCGCGCACCACCAGCGCAGGAGCGCCGTTTGGGCGCCTGAGGCGCCGTGCCAATCTGCTTAAAATTATAGAAAATTTCCCAGGCTTCGCGTGGGCAGTAAGATCGCTGAAAACGGACTTCTAGAACTCCAGATATGACCAAAACAGTGTAGACTGCGCAACATACCCTGAAATCTGAATTTTCCACAATTTGCTCAATTCTCATCCGTTTTCTCTTCCGATTCTTTCGCCACTTCCCGTTCTTCAATTCTTACCTTATAAATCCTCATGATAGCCTAGGGAAATACTCCATCCTTCATTCCATTGCTCAAATCATCTCCAAAATTGACAGAAACACCAACCCTAAACGATATTTCGCAACCCTGCACAACTAAACACAAACACATCAAAACTACAACAAACTTGAGTACAAGACAATCAATTTAAGCCGGTTTAGAATGCTCCAAGTGAATATAAACTCCACTTATCACCTGGCCTCCAGATTTATTGCGCATATGGTGAATAACTTCAAAGGCTATAACAACATTATCCGTAATATTCCGATCAGGTACAAACACTGATTGATTTTCTGAGATAAGGTCTGGTAGAACTGCTTTGAGACGGTTTGCAAGAACTTTGGCCATAATTTTGTATAGAACATTGCATAACGCAATCGGTCTATAATCCTTCATCGATGCAGCATCAGATTTTTTAGGAATCAACACTACATTCGTGTTATTCAGACAAGCAGGAAAAGGATTCCCTTGAAGCCACTCTTTACAGCACATAAAAACCTCCCTCCCCATAATCGACCAAAAACTCTGATAGAAAGCAGGATTCAGACCGTCTGGACCCGAAGCTTTATCGGGATGCATCTGTTTAATAGCCAATGTAAATTCTTCGAACGTAACTTCTGTTATCAACTTAGCATTCTGATCCCCTGTCATCCTTCTTGGACTATACTCATCTCCTCCTTCAACAACATTAACAGGTTCTGCAAAAACCTTCACAAAATAATCCCTAACAATATTACACATACCCTCAGTATCTTCCACACGAATGCCATCATCAGACTCAAGAAAACTAATAATGTTAGCTTTCTTTCTTGTTGAAGCAGATGCATGAAAGAACCTTGTGTTTTCGTCCCCTTCCTGTAACCAGAATAGTTTAGCCCTCTGTTTCCAATATAATTCCTCTTGCAGTAGAACCCCATTCAACTTTTCTTTTTCTTCTAAAAACCTCTTCACACTAACCTCGTCTGTCTTATCTTTTAACAAGTCAAGCAAATCCTTTTGTTTTCTCAATTTCTCCTTGAACTTATTAAAAAAATTTCGACCCCACTTCTCCATAAACATTGACATCGAATGAAGTTTAGGAATCAAGTGAGAAACTGAAATGCTTCTCCAAAACTCAGTTGATTCTTTTACAAAAGACGGCTCCTTGAGCCACATATTCTCAAATTTGAACCTAAATGACTTCTTTGAAATAGCAACATCAAAAAGCACTAACTGAATAGCATTATGATCAGAAACTGGAGTGACAACTACCTTAAGCTTGCATAACGGGAACTTTGCCCACCAACTAGGGATGGGCATCGGGGCACTTCGGGGTCGGGGAGTGCTATCCCCGCCCCCATCCCCGAATTCAAACCCGATCCCCGTCCCCGGCCCGATCCCCGTCGGGGATTATTTTTTATTCCCCGTCCCCGGCCCGAACGGGTAACGGGGATCCCCGCGGGGAATCGGGGAATTTCATTTTAAACAAAAAATAATATTTAAATAATATTAAACATTAACTATAGTTTGAAATAATTTTTTCTTGTGATATATAGCGAAATTAGCAACTATAACTAGATTACATGTTAAGATAAAAAAATATTACTTAAATAAACAATTATAAATAACATGGAAATGAAGTTATTTAACTACTAGAAAGACAAACATATAAGATTAAAATATCATTTTGTTTCCAATTTAAAGTATTGGAAATTCGTATATATTAATATATGATTAATAATATATATAGTTATATATATTTTAATGTGGTGAAATCGAGTCGGGGATTGAGAATTGGGGCGGGGTTCGGGGATCGGGCCGGGGAGACCTAGAATCCCGTCCCCGACCCGCTCCCCGCTTTTTTTGAAAATTGTCCCCGCTCCCCGGCCCGTCCCCGAAAAAATCCCCGATTCCCCGCCCCGTTCGGTACGGGGAACGGATCGGAATCGGGCGGGCCGGGGTGAATGCCCATCCCTACCACCAACTCATATTTGCAAACGAACGATCTAGCCTTTCCTGAACCCAGTCATCCTTTCCTCTACTTTTCTCCCAAGTGAACAAACCTCCGGTTAAATCCAACTCACACAGATCACTATCCTCAATAGCCTTTCGAAAACCTTCCATAAGAGCATTAGGGTGAGGGTGCACACCTCTCTTGTCCGAACTGTACAACAAGTCATTAAAGTTACCCAAAATACACCAAGGAAGAGAAGACAATCTAGATAACGCTTGAAGCAAATTCCAAGACTCCCTTCTTCTAGCACGTTCCGGAAAACCATAGAAGCATGTCAAACGCCAAGCCTCAACATTATTCTCCAAAAAGACAAGATCAACATGATTACGAGAGTAACCAGACATCGAACAGTTCATCGAACTCTTCCAAAAAACTGCTAAACCTTCACTCCTTCCAACCTTATCTACCGAAAAACAATTATCAAATCCCAACTTAATACGAAGGTCTTCTATTCTCCTACCTACAGAAATTGTTTCACTCAAAAATAAAATGTCGGGTCTACGATCTCTAACAAGATCGTATAATGCACGAACTGTACGAGGCTTCCCAAGACCTCGATAGTTCCAACTAACACAACTCATTGGCCTCGGCTCGCTTGCACTGCAAGCTGAGCCAAACTAGGATTGGTAGTCTCTGTACAATCAACTGTAGAAAGTATAGAGTCCATATGATTAGTAACATTCGATACACCAGCCACATCACTCTCCATTGGGCCTAATCTTTTCCTTTTCCTTTCCTCTATTTCAAGCCCAATTAATTCAGTAGCCCCCAGCCCATTATTTAACTTCAAAACTGAATTTCTCGCTCTTGGATTGCTAACAAAACCTTCCTTATTTGTAGCACCCGAAATATCAGCCAACCCAGTAACCATATCCCTACACTTTTGACTATCACTACTATCCCGCTGCTAATTTGAATTTTGGAATCCCCGACTGTTACCCCCTCCGCCATTCACGCCCCAATTATTGTCATTCCCCTCACGCAACCACTTGCTCCTCTCCTGGTTAGCACCTCTCCTCGCCGGTGCACGAAGCCACCCTCCCCACTCCCTTATCATAACACAAGTATCCCCTTCCAGTTTCTTTTTTCAAAACCTCTCCGTATGCGACATCAGACCACAGAGAAAGCAGAAATCACTTAATTTCTCATACTTAGCATTGACAACAAAATCCGATTTGTTCTTCCTGCTTACCTTCTTCTTGCGTTTCAAAGGAAGGCTCACATCTACCTTAATGCGAATATGCAAATATTCTCTCCAAATGCTGGAGTTGTTGTTCGGATCATATTCAACAAACTGACCAAAGAAATTTCCCAACTGTCTCCCTAACGATTCATTCATAAGACCACTTAGGAGATCATAAATCTGAACCCAAAACTCTACCTCATTCAACGGAACATTCGTAGGTTCCTCTCCCTTGTCAATGGAATTAACCACTAACAGAGCACCATCAAACGACCATGGACCATTACTTAACATCCATTTCATATCATCCTTATGAAAAAACTGAAATAAAAACATGCCTGATCTTAATGGTTTTATACTAATCCCCATCGCTGGTCTCCACAGATCCGCCAGTTTTGATTTCATTGCCTTCACATTAATGTTTTTCTCTGTCAAAAACCTGCCCACCATACACAGCTCAAACCTGTTGATTTCCTCCTCTGACTCGTCCTCGAAAACAAGCTCTTCATTCTCCTCATTCGAAATATCCAAGTCAGTCATCAAAACATCCAGATTCTCCATGCCAGACATCTGACAAAGCTCACACAATTCTATTTGAATAGAAAAGGAGAGAAAAACTCACACTCTCACTTCATGGAGAGAGATAAACAGGAAAATCTTTTATTTCATGCCGTATTAAAAATATATCTTATAAACAAAGTAATTTCGTGCGTCAGCACACATCTTTTATTCAATCAATCAAAATTTAAATGATATATTTGAGATCATTTAATTGAAGACTGGTTGATTATAATTTGTGGGCAAAATATATCAATCCAAAATATTATTAACTTTCCATATCATATATAGTAGTAGGTTCAATTTCTTTACGTGCAACTTTCCCGGCTGAAATTTGGGCACAGAAAGCTGGGATCATATTCTTGGGATTATATTTTACCCATTTGTTTGTAGACTATAAAAACACAATTTTGTGTGTAAATCATCACAAATGGGGCGTGTAAAACAAAAAGCTTATAAATCGAGCACGCCACGTCCGGAGCCACTTGTGCTGAAGAGGCTTTCTGGGATCACTGTTCCAGCCAGAGGAGGAGTAAAGAAGCCGAAAAGATTTTTTAATTCTTCTTCTAAAAACAAACTAGATGATAAGTTTTCTTGCCGTTCCTCAACACCTGTCCAGATCAAAGTAGATTCTTGTCATCGTTCATCGCCTGTCAAGATAGAGTTAGATAGTTGTTCTTCCTCACCTATCAAAATCAAAATAGATGATCTTTGTAATCGTTCATTGTCTGTTAAGATTAAACTAGATAAATGTTCTTGTCTTTGTGGAAAGAGCGGTGGAGAAAGTTGTTTTAAATTTGACATGTGAAGGAAAATGATGACGATGTTGATGTTTTATTTTGCAATTTATATATGATGACAATAACTATGGGTTTTAAATAATTTTTATTGAATCTTTTTTTACATGATTGTGCTTTTTTCCTTTTTAATGCCTCTCTATGTATAATACAAATGCTCATATTTTGATATAGTTGATCTGCTTATCATGAATTTCTTTATTTTCTATCATTGTGTCCATCCTACGGGTTCCCTTTATTTATATACTAGGATTTCATCTTCATGTTGCTGCAAGTACCTGCCGCAAATGGTTCTTTGTAAATTTTATCACCTTATCTTACATCTTATCTTGACGTATATATGTGCATGCATCAACTCTTTTTCGCTATAGTTCCTTACGTAGAGTCAGACTATATATTGCTCTTCTCATCAAACTAAGAATGGAGAATATTCCATTTGGTGAGTGATGTGAGGAGTGCTTTTGCAGAATGTTTAATAGTTAAGAGTAACTGTGCGGGGATGCCTGCAAGCGATGATGGAAAGATTGGTACTAAAATAGAGGTTTGGATGTGTTCCTCCATATAACCTCTCATCGTATTTCTTACATTGTAAAAATATTTAAAATCAGTTGAAAGTAGATTATGTTATAAATTAGCACGTGTTTGATGATAGGCATTTAGGATGTGTCAAAGAGCTATGCATATGAGACTTTCTATCGAATTTCATGCATCATTTATGTCTGACAACATCTGAAGGAGAGAAGATCCTTGGTGTTATCTCGGAAAATTTGAGATCACTGCATGCCAAATAAATTATTGAAATTGCATTACATCATACTCAATACACATCCGTATTGAAAGACTTGCAGTAAATTCAACACCTCCAACCACGGAGTTGGCCTTGTTTCCTCTAGCTAGTACAGGAAGTAAAACATAGGAGATTTTTCAAATTTTTTAAAGCAATCATGTTTCTATTGTTGTCATTTTTATATTATTCTTATATTATATAAACACATACAATTAGGATATTTGATTTGGGACGGAAGGCATATACTAATTTTGTTGCAAATTTCATAGTTTTCCTAGTGTCCACCTACATGCAAACATATTTAGGTGGCCGGTGTTTCTTCGTACACTTTCAGTTATAAAGAAAGTTTGTTTTCCAGATGCTGCTTATGGGAGATCAAGTCAAGGAGGCTATACATGAAGTTGAAAAGTTTGTTTCTCATTCCAGACACATCACATTATATAATGTGATCACTTATGTATGAGGAAATCCTTTTTTTTTAGTTGCATATGTATTTGTTTTCAAAGTTTAGAAAAAAATGTAGTTTGAGGTAAAGAAGAGATAATAGTTAATATGTTTTAAATGCCTAGACCTCTAAAGAGTCTCTTCTAAAAAGTGACATGTATCCTCTATATTATCGAGCATACCGCACTAATAGCAAAAGTTATTAAGAAGCTCAAATCGTATGGGGAAAATCCCGACCTCCCCCTCGTGGGGCCATATGGTGTCTTTGTAGTCATTTACGGTGAAGGAGATCTGTGTAGATCTGTGTAGGCTGTTCATCGGGTGCTTTCCCTTTATCCTCCTTGGGGCTTGTCTTCTCCTTAATGTCATGAATGAGCTAGTTTATCTCTCATCCTCATATCTTTGCTCTATCATTTTCTTCAGGTGATAGCACTCATCGGTGTTACGTCCGCGATCCCAAGGATAGTTGTAATACTTATCGTTGTTCCGCTTGAAGTCTATAGTTATTAATTTAGGATGGCGAATGAATCCTGGATTTTCCTTGATTTTAAGAAGGATTATACAAATTATGATGTTATCCGGGGTAAACATTGTGGGATCTTTGGTCCCTATTTCTTCTGTCCTTCATTATATACCTCTTCTATCGTCCCTTGGGTCCCGATACCTTCCTCAAAGTGAGCCTCTCTCTTGGTTATCCGACCTTCATCTATTTCAACCGTCATTCTTTTGAGGAATAGACCTCTCGGTAGATTTAATTTTTATTCGAATACTCCCCCCACCCCCGCTCATAAATATCATTCAATGACGTGCTAGCTACGTTGTAGAGAAAGGACAAAAGTATCTTTCCTTTGAGTACATAGAGGCTGATCTATAGGAACCCTTGATCTTTGGCTTGGTCTAGGTTAGTATTTATCCCGACCTCTTTTTTGAATATAGAAAGTAGTCCCCAAGTTTTTCGTTATGCCTCTATCAGTAATACAATAAGATTTAGGTGTCTCTCTCCCCGAGTTTTGCTTCCTTTCAGAATTGGATTCGGTGCGCTTCCTCTATTTGGAGCAAATAGATCCTGAAAATTCATTGTTAGGGATCTGATCATGCCCTGCTCAGTATTTTACGGCTCCGACCTTTTGGGTCCGTCAAGTTTCCTTTGTTAGTTCCTAATGCATCACGAAGAATATTCAATCTGTGTTCGAGTTCTTCCTTCAGTTAGTCAAGGTTATATAGTTTTAGGGTGTCCTCCTCGTTCTTTTAGATAGAGGGGATCTTTCTACACCTCTTCCATTTGAGTCTTCCCCTCCGAATCTGTTATGGTAGTATCATTGCCATACTTCAGCCGCTGCTTACTTTGGGTTTCTCCTTACGCCTCTTTAACTGGGTTCTTTCTCCTCTTGGAAACTCTATATGATGGTCATACACTCCTTTGGTTGATCCTCTGGATCAATCGCATCTAAGGGGAAGCAACAAAGGTTATAATGAGAGTTGGTCGGTGGTTATTGCAACGTACCATGGCGCTCTAGCTATGTGGTGCCGATTTGTTGCAGGCTCATACATTATTGATGGTTCCTTCAGGCATCACGTATGGGAGGTCAGGATTGTTGGTATCAATAGTTTTATCTTGAGGTATTGTTTTAGTTACCTTCTTGCTTTCTTGTTAGTTCCCACAAATGGCGCCAAATGTTGGAACCATAATTTTGCATGTGAACTCTCTTTGACCGATCCTTCTTCTATCTTTGGGGTTGACCTTCAAAAGAGAATAGGGAAGAGATTTTGTCCCCTAATACTACTTTAGTGTGATAATATGAGTACGGAACGTACAAGTGTAAGTAGGTTATGAAGTTGAATGTGAAATACTAATAAAATGGACTTCCATTTATACTGCTTAACTCCTTGCAGACCTCGATCACCAGACGGGGTAAGAGATAGTGGAGATAATCATGAAGAGCTTATTGATATGCATGAGACTTCCTTTACCTTCATGTTTCCCATACGCAGATCTTCTCCTTGGATGAGGTTCATCCCATCTTCCACTTAGGCCTCTTTCAATAGAGCCTAAAACCATTTGGGGTCTCGGGATGGACCTCGAACAAGATATATATATATATATATGTATGTATGTATGTATGTATGTATGTGTGTCTGAGTATTTCTATATATAGTTATTAACATATGTTCTACGCAAAATATATATTATGTAGTAATATTAATTATATATTAAATATAAGTAATTTTATTTAAATAAATTAATTAATATACACTATATATATATATATATATATATATATATCTGTGTGTGTGTGTGTGTATAAATGATATGGGCTAAAAGTAAGCCCTAAAGACACATTTAATGTGGCATTGATTAGACCTAGAATGGTCCAAACGTGGGGCCCACCAGATGGCCCAAACCCCAGTTATAATATTAATTTCGTAATTAATATTTAGGGATAATTAACAGCTGGGAGATACAAGTCAATAAGGACATTATCTCTACAAAGAGTAGCCTCCAAGCCACATAGTCATACAAGGAAACAGACTCCTACAAGGAATGGATCCGGAACCTTCCTAGAGGCGGTGACTTGTCCACCAAGTCACCTAACCCTACTATAATTCTGAGGCTTCTCAGCTATATAAAGGGTCTGACCCCTCATTCTCAGAACTACGTTTTCTTGGCTTGATTCTCTAATACAGAGATACGTAGGCATTCTGTGAGGACCGTTTAGTCTCGAACGCAGAAGCAGCCATTAAAGCTCGAAGCTCAACCACCCTTAGCATTAAATACATACAAACCCTAGCCGTCATATTCGTAACCTAGTTTTTATTCCACAACATTTGGCGCCGTCTGTGGGACAAAGACATCAACCATGGTTCAAACACGAAGAACTTCACCCAGCACTACAGGGCCAATCGCTACCGAGGCCCTACCTCTTAGCTATGCTCCGCCCCTTACTGAACAAGTGCTACCGACATCTGAGCAAGTAACTCCAACATCCGGGACTATCGTTCCATATCAAGTTTCTCAACCCCTAGGGACGACTACCCATGTTGAGAGTACGCTACCTCCAATTGTCCACACAATTCCAGGGACTAACCCGGGGATTTCTTCCCTGATTGTAGACCCCAACAACCCTACACGAGGGGTTCAGATCCACACCACGGATCTCCCCATAAGCACCAATTCAATGTATGGGATGCCCAATTACGGAGCTGGACCGAGTGGTCATGCCCTATATATTCGAGATCGAGATTATCACGATTTTTCTGGTCCTTATTCAGATGAATCATCTTCTGGCGATGATTACGAGCGTGATGAAGCTCCGAGGAGGCGACGTGCAAGTAAAGAGCCTATGGGGAGAACTCGAGCTATCCATGATGGACTCCCTTCAACAGCTGCTGAGAGGATTAAGGCTTATGAAGCCGAGATCTTAAAGTTAAAGGAAGATATGGCCAGGGAGCAAGCCAGATCAAATCAGACTTTGCCACCTCCCACGTCAGGACCGATTCCCTTCATAGATCTGGAGAGGCCTCCAAGGAGGCAAAGAAGGACTACCGTCCCACCTGAAAGAACTACAAGGGTGGAAACCCCTAAAAGCAACCCCAAGGATCTGATGCCACTTGGGGACCCTGATGATCCCACACCTCCGTTTACTGAGGACGTGATGAATGCTCGTATCTCAAAGAAGTTTAAGATGCCAACAATCAAAGCTTATGATGGAATGGGTGATCCTGCAAATCACGTTAGAACGTTCTCAAACGCACTGCTGTTGCAGCCTGCAAGCGACGCTTTGAAGTGTAGGGCTTTCCCTCAAACTTTATCAGGCATGGCTCAAAGATGGTATAGTCGGCTTCCTGCAAACTCGATTGGTTCCTTTAAGGAATTGAGTGCTGCTTTCATTAGTCAGTTTATCAGCGGAAGAACGCATGAGAAAAGCTCTGCATCTCTTATGTATGTGGTACAAGGGAAGAACGAAAGTCTGAGAGACTATCTTAAGAGGTTCACCAAGGAGACTCTGAATATCACTGATCTGGACAATAAGGTTGCAATGGTAGCCTTGGAGCATGGTACCACCGACCTATACTTTAAGAGATCATTGGCAAAGCATCCCCCGGAGAACATGGCTGATCTCCAACGAAGGGCTGATAAGTACATCAAGGCCGAGGATAGCACGAAGAAGGAAGTCACAGTAGGCAATGGTCAGGGGAACAATGATACAAAAAAGCGCAAGCAAGGGCAGGAGTACGATGCTAGGGACAAGTATCCCCGAACTAGCAAAGACTCTGATTCGCCACCAAAAAAGAGCTTGGGACCAAGGTTCTCCGACTATGCAAGGTTGAATGCCCCTAGAAGTCAAATCTTGTTGGAAATTGAGAAGGATAAGGACTTCCGATGGCCGAAGCCACTCAGGGGAGACCCCGCAAAGAGGAACAAAGATCAATACTGTAGATTCCACCGAGATGTAGGACATGACACGGATGATTGCAGACAGTTGAAGGACGAGATTGAATTCTTGATCCGTAAAGGAAAGCTGAACAATTTCACAAAGGGTGGAGATCAAGGAACCCAAAGAGGGGATTACAACAGGAGAAACAATGACAGAAGGGATAATGATCGTGATCGTAGCACGCAGCCCCGAGGGCCAGTTATCAACATGATCTGGGGAGGCCCGACAGCGGCCGGTTCAACTCGAAACTCTCGAAAGGCATACGCAAGAGAAGTGATGCATATTGTGGGAGAGGCCCCAAAGCGTGCTAAAACTGAGATGGTAATTAGTTTTGATGATTCAGACTTGGAAGGGGTAAAGTTCCCCCATGATGACCCGCTGGTCATAACTCCTGTGATTGGAAATTCAGAAGTAAAACGAGTCTTGATAGACAATGGAGCTTCTGTGGATATTTTGTTTTACGATGCGTTTGTGAAGATGGGGTACAACGACTCTCAGTTGACCCCTACAAACATGCCCATATATGGATTTAATGGAGTGGAGTCCAGTGTTGAAGGGACTATTCAGTTACCCGTAACTATTGGACAGGAGCCTAAGGAGGCGACTCAGATCTTGAATTTCTTGGTAATTAAGGCAGCTTCAACATACAACGCAATCCTTGGAAGGACTGGATTACATGCGTTTAAGGCTGTGGCCTCTTCTTATCATATGAAGGTTAAGTTTCCAACACAGAATGGTGTCGGAGAACAGAAGGGTGATCAGAAGATGGCAAGAAGTTGCTATGTAGCCGCTCTGAGGGCCGATGGAGTCGGGGGGCAGGTCCTTCCAATTGAAGACATGGATGTCCGTGATGATGAAGAGCATAGAGGGAAGCCAGCAGAGGATTTGATTCCCATACCCCTAGAGCCTAACGATCCTGAAAAAGTTACTTATGTTGGAGCATCTCTGAAAGAACCCTTGAAGGGCAAGTTGATAGAATTCTTACAAAAGAATAGCGACGTGTTCGCTTGGACAGCAGCTGATATGCCAGGGATTGACCCCCAACTTATAACCCATAAGTTGAATGTTGATCCCAAGAGAAAGACAATAAAGCAGAAGAAAAGAAACTTTGCTCCGGAGAGGCAAGAGGCCATTAAGCAAGAAGTGGATAAGCTCTTGGAAGCTGGTTTTATTGAAGAGATTCAGTTTCCCGAATGGTTAGCAAACCCTGTGATGGTCAAAAAAGCGAATGGGAAGTGGAGGATGTGTATAGACTTCACTGACCTGAACGATGCATGTCCAAAAGATTGTTTTCCCCTTCCAAGGATAGATATGTTGATAGATGCCACAGCTGGACATGAGATGTTAAGCTTCATGGATGGATTCAGCGGCTATAATCAGATTAAGATGCACAAAGATGACATCCCTAAGGTATCTTTCATAACTGACTTCGGTGTCTTCTGTTATCTTGTTATGGCGTTTGGTCTAAAGAATGCAGGAGCTACTTACCAACGTTTGGTGAACAAGATATTTGCCCATCTGATTGGAAAAACCATGGAGGTGTATGTTGATGACATGTTAGTTAAGAGCCTACTCAAGGCTGATCATATTAAGCACCTCGAAGAAGCATTTGAAGTGCTGAGGCACCATAAGATGATGTTGAATCCCGCTAAGTGTGCCTTTGGCGTTGGATCTGGAAAGTTTTTAGGGCTGATGGTTTCAAAGAGAGGCATTGAGGCCAATCCTGACAAGATCAAGGCGATTTTAGACATGGAGCCACCACGTTCTATAAGAGATGTGCAGAAGTTGACAGGCCGAGTAGTAGCCCTAGGGAGGTTTATCTCCAAGTCTGGTGATAAGTGTTTACCTTTCTTTCAGACATTAAAGAAGGTAAAGAATTTCGAATGGACACCTGAAAGCCAAGAGGCCTTTGAACAATTGAAGAAATACATGGCCGAAGCCCCGCTGTTGGCTAAGCCTAACATTGGAGAGACTCTTTATCTATACCTGGCGGTATCCGAGCAAGCATTGAGTGTCGTCCTCATAAAGGAAGAGAATAAGGTTCAGAAACCCATCTACTACGTAAGTAAGGTGTTACATGGAGCTGAGTTGAACTATTCTACCATTGAGAAGTTTGCTTTAGCATTGGTAACAGCTTCAAGGAAACTACGACCTTATTTTCAGTCACACAAGATTGAAGTCCTGACGGACCAGCAGTTGAGAAGTATCTTGCACAGCCCTAAGGTCAGTGGAAGGCTAATTAAGTGGGCAATCGAACTCGGAGAATTTGACATTGCATATAAGCCTCGAACAGCCATCAAGGCTCAGGCATTAGCTGACTTCTTGGTGGAATGTACCATTGGCAACCAAGAAGTCGGGGAGCAGGAGATAGTAACCACCCCTGGAGTTGAGAGTAAGGATGAAGAACTTGTACCTGATCAGAAAGAGTATTGGGTGCTCTATTTTGATGGAGCATCAAAAACAAAATCTAGTGGTGAAGGTTTGGTTTTGCAAAGCCCCGATGGGTTCACAGTTGAATACGCTTTGAAGTTGGACTTTCCTACAACCAACAATGAAGCTGAATATGAAGCATTAATAGCTGGATTGGGATTGGCCAGAGTCATGAGGGTCAAGAACCTCAAAGTGTGTGGAGATTCAAGACTGGTAGTCTCGCAAGTGAATGGTGAGTTTGAGGCCAAGGATGAAACTATGGCAAAATACCTCAGAGTCGTGAAAGCTGTTATGACTCAGTTTGAGGAGTGCTACCTGGAGCACATTCCTAGGGAAGAGAACGTTAAGGCCGATGCCCTCTCTAAGTTCGCTTCTTCTGAGATTGAGAATTATGCAGGCAGTGTTTACTTCCAGGTCTTGAAGGCCCCGACCATCAACTCTAAGTTGGTAGCACCTATCGATGTTGGAAGCTGTTGGATAGATCCTATTAAAACTCATCTAGAAACCGGATGGCTCCCTAACAATGCCTTGGAGGCACGAAAATTGTCAGTAAGAGCATTGAGATATGCCTTGATTGAAGGCATCTTATACAAGAGATCGTTTGTCATCCCGTACTTGAAGTGCCTAAGGCCCCAAGAGGCAAGAGAAGCATTGGAGGAAGTTCATGAAGGGATCTGTGGGCAGCACTTGGGGGGCAGAGCCCTAGCTCACAAGATTACCCGCCTAGGATTCTATTGGCCGGAGATGTTAGCAGATGCCCAGGACTATGTCAAGAAGTGTGACAGATGTCAAAAGCACGCCCCAGTTGTAAGGCAGCCGCCTGAGAGGTTAACCTCAATCAGCTCTCCCATTCCGTTTGCAATGTGGGGGATGGACATTCTTGGTCCTTTCCCCATGGCTTCAGCACAAAGGAAATTTCTGATTGTCGCCATTGATTACTTCACTAAGTGGATTGAGGCTAAGCCTTTAGCAAAGATAACCACCAAGCAAGTTTCCCAGTTCTTTTGGGAGAACATAATCTACAGGTATGGAATCCCCCGAATCCTTGTAACAGATAATGGGACACAATTCAACAATGAAGAGTTCAGAAAGTACTGTGAGGAAAATGCTATCGAGCTTCGTTTTACTTCAGTAGCTCACCCGCAAGCTAATGGACAGGCTGAGGTAGCCAATCAGATTATTCTTGATGGACTTAAGAAGAGGGTCGAACGATCGAGAAATACTTGGGTGGATGAGTTACTGCCTATACTTTGGGCATATCGTACTACTTGCAAAGTAACAACTGGGGAAACTCCTTTCCTACTGGCTTATGGAGCCGAGGCAGTTGTACCACTAGAAGTTATGCATGCATCACCTAGAATTGAGGCATTTGAACCAGAGACTAATGAAGAAGGCATGAGGCTCGCCCTAGATTTGATTGATGAAGTCAGGGACGAGGCAAATGCCAGAAATGCGGAGCATCAAAAGAAAGCATCTTTCTACTACAACCACAGGGTTAAGGAGAGGTTCTTTCAGCAAGGTGACTTGGTTCTTAGAAAGATCGAGGCTTCTGGAGTTGGTGAGAAGGGAAAGCTAGCCCCGAACTGGGAAGGGCCGTATCGAGTCAAGAAGACGCTAGGACGAGGATCTTACAAACTGGAAACCTTGGACGGGGTTGAGGTGCCCCGGACTTGGCATGCATTGAACCTCAAGGTGTACTATGTTTAAGCTCTCCTGAAAAGGACCTAGCTTTTTGCCTATGTAATAGAAGTAGAAATAAGGTCGATGAAACCATTCCAAGTTTTAAACTTGAGATATAGGAGGTAGAGTATCTATGTAAGGGCTGTGCCCATTTCTCCATATTAATAAGACTATTCTATGTCTTTGTATAAGCTATGAGCCTTACCTATTGATATATATGCACAAAATACTAGACTACACATGCGAATATGAATAAGTTGAGAAGCATCAAGGACAATGAATTACGAATTTAAAAGTTATGCCCGAAGGCAGAATACATAAACGACTATCTCAAAATAAGTTAACAAGAGTGCAAAGTCATGCCCAAAGGCAGAGTACATAAATAGATGGATAAAGATATCAACTACTAAGCATCTCCAGTATGCTCATCCTCTCCAGCTGCGCCAAGATGAGCAGAGGAATCTGGCTCCAGGATCCTCTCATCATCCTCCTGGTCCTCCTCCTGGGTGTCCTGCACTGCCAAGGCCATAGGAGCATGGGGGCTAGGGAAGTCCGAAACATTGAGGATACCAGGAAATCTCCTAGTAACCTCAGCAAGAGCTCCGTCCCATCCCTGAGTAAACTGATAAGGGAACAGAGAGTCGTCATGCTTCTCCATGAAGCCCACATACTCCTGGGAGGAAAGGTAGTCATCAATCAGGTCGTCCTTGTCCTTCCTGAGAGTGACATTTTCAGCCTGAGACTCTAGAAGCTCCTTCTCCCTCCTCGCTAAGGTAGCCTTGACAGAGCCCAGTTCATCCTGGGAGTCATCATACTTAGCCTTGTAAGTCTCATAGTTGGAATGCCAAGTCTTAGCCTGGAATATGGCCCCCTGGAAGTTGGCATTAGCCTACAAAAGACAAAGTTAAAACCACGATTCAAATAATAAAACAAGTATATAAGAGAATGGATAGTAAGGAGCTTACAGCAGCGAAGGCCTGAGCTCCAGCACTTTCAACTCCTTCGAGAGTGGAGCCAGATACATAATCCTTGAAGTCACCATGGGTTATGGAGTGATAGGACCAGTCCATGGCATGCCTGCAGTCTCCAACAATGGAGTCCTTCTTCCTAATTCCCCAGTTGGGACGCCAAGCGCTCTTGGAAGAGCCATCCACTTCTTCAACATCAGCAACATGGGGCCTCAGGTAGGCATCCGTGGCTGTTGGGGCTCGAGGATCTTTCCCTGAACGAGCCCTTTTCAACCTAGCGGTGTCTCCATCTTCAGGCTCGTTAGTCTTGTTGATAAAAGCTGCAGCTGCGATTACAAAACAAAAGACAAATAATGGGTATGAGACAATCATATTCAAATAAAGGAATGCAAAAAGAAAGGAAATTACCCTTATTGTTCACTCGGGAAAGTCCCAAAGTTTTAAGCTGGAACTCATTCAGGAGATCCCAAGCCATAGTAGAATGATTATCTTTGATGAGCTCCTAGTAGGCAAAGGTCTCTTCCTCATTCAGATCAATATCACTGGCACTGCCATCTACGACCTTACCAAAGGTACTACGAAAAACATTGCCCCAATCTCCACCTTCCCATGTCAAGTACATGAACTCCTTCTTCCACTTTGGGTTGGAGTCAGGAATAGATTGGGGGTGAAAGATGGGAGGAGTAGAAGAACGGTGACTAATGTAAACCCAACCCGGGGTAGATTCAGCAGAATTTTTAAATTGAAAAATCTTCCTAAAAAGAGCTACAGAAAGAGGGAATTTGTTTTTAAGGCAGAGGACCAGAAAACAGTTGATTACCCTCCAAGAGTTGGGAGGAAGTTGGCAAGGGTTAATTCCTACATCTGCTAAAAGCCTAGGAATAAACTCATGGAAAGGGAATCGAACCCCTGCAACAATGGCACCCCTATAAATACAAAGTGCATTGGGGCGCCAATGACAAGATCGATCCCCAGGCTCAGCTGGGATAAGTCTATAGGGTGATTCTATTTTATACATCCTATTATAGTCAGAGATTTTTTCTATGTCATGGAAAATGTTACTATGATTAAAGGAATCAAGGTGTGATAAGGATGGAAAATCTTCTTTACGATTTAAAATCATATCCTGTAAACTCATGAGGGGAGAACGAATGATGATACCTCTTTTTGAGGCCACTTGCAGTTTCTGGAAACGTTGAGTAGCACGATCTTCAGCCATTTCTTCAAATTTTCAAAGAAAATTTTTGATCTTCAAAGGAAATCTGCAAAGAACGAAGAAATTTTTAGAACAATCTTCAAATCTTCAAAGGAATCGAAGAAAAAACCCAGAAAAAGGGTAATCTTCAAACTATAAAACTAGAAATTCTGGAAAGTACCTTGAATGTTCTTCAAATCTTCAACAGCAACTGGAAAATTTCTGGAAAAATTTCCAGAAATCCTTGAGCAATCTTCAAATCTTCAAAGATTGGAAGAAAAATTGCCAGAAAACTTGAAGGATGCCTTTGAATCTTCAAAGAACAAGGATCAAACTCAGAGAAAATTTCTTAAAGAAATGTGGAACTTTTGAGAGAGTTTTTTAGAAACTTTTGTGGTGAAATGAAAATGAAAGCCTTCACCTTTATATAGGCAAAAATCAAAAGCATCCCAACCGGTTGAGAGTGAATATCTACCGGTTAAAGTGAATATTAACCGGTTGTAACCCATTTGAAACCTTTGTGGGCCATCAACACAAAGTGGACTTTAAAAAGGCCCAACAACACTAGGCTTGTTGAGGCCCAAGTTTAGTTAAAGTGATTAAAGGCCTGTCATGGCCCAACCCATGTTGATAAACCTAATTAAGGTTTTAATTTAAGGTCATGTTGACCAAAAGTTAAGTCCCAAGTCAAAGTCAATTAGGGCTTCAATAAAGAAGAGCCCAAACATGTGATTAGGGCCCACGAGGAGAGGCCCAGAATTCTGATGAGTCTAAGGCCCAAAAGCAAAACAAGTGTCCCAAGCAAAGTTGTCTGAGGTCGAGACCAACGACCTCATTTGGTAATACGATTTCGAGCTCGATCAAACGACCTGAAAAGTCAAGTAAAAACATATTTTGAGGTCGAAAATATGCTATGGCTAGGTCGTAAATTTGAGGTCGAAAAAGAACAGAAATTCACGAAAAATCCATACGACTTGAGGCCAATTTGAGGTCGATATTCTCTAGCATTGAGCTCGAGAATTGAGCTCGAAAATGAACTAGAAAAGATGGAAATTCCTCACGACCTGGGATTTAATTTGAGGTCGTTTTGACACTATTAGAGCTCGTTCATTTCAGGTCGAAAAAACATTGGATTTCCTGGAAAAAAGCTACGATTTGGCCCCTACTTGAGCTCGAAAATTGAGCTCGAAATGTATTAGTTGAGGTCAAAAAGGTCCAGGTCGAAATTAAACTAGATGAGCTCGAAAATAGCCACGACCTGGGACTATTTGAGCTCGAAATTTGAGCTCGAAATTGTACCAGTTGAGCTCGAAAAGCTCCAGGTCGAAAATAAGCTAAATGAGCTCGAAAAAAGCCCCGACCTGGGACAGTTTGAGCTCGAAGTTTGAGCTCGAAATTGAGCTGAAAAAAAAAAAGGAGAGAGATAAAAAAGAGGGAAGCTTAAAAAATTCCAGAAACATGGAAAAATTTTACATTTAAGCACCGTTTAGTGCCGTTGAACGCCGTTTAGTGTCGTTTTATGCCATTTAACATTGTTTAACATTGTTTAAACATCGTTTAAGGCTGATTAGCGCTGTCTAGTGCCATTTAACATCGTCGTAAATGCGTCGGTCGCTCCACGCTTTGCATTAAGATGATATTGTTGAAAATACTCGCGTACGAGCAATAAACCCTGACCCAAGTCTCAGAAAAGACCGTTATAACTTCAAGGAAAACCTGATCAGTTTTCCTAGAAGTTGGGGGGCAAATGATATGGGCTAAAAGTAAGCCCTAAAGACACATTTAATGTGGCATTGATTAGACCTAGAATGGTCCAAACGTGGGGCCCACCAGATGGGCCCAAACCCCAGTTATAATATTAATTTCGTAATTAATATTTAGGGATAATTAACAGCTGGGAGATACAAGTCAATAAGGACATTATCTCTACAAAGAGTAGCCTCCAAGCCACACAGTCATACAAGGAAACAGACTCCTACAAGGAATGGATCCGGAACCTTCCTAGAGGCGGTGACTTGTCCACCAAGTCACCTAACCCTACTATAATTCTGAGGCTTCTCAGCTATATAAAGGGTCTGACCCCTCATTCTCAGAACTACGTTTTCTTGGCTTGATTCTCTAATACAGAGATACGTAGGCATTCTGTGAGGACCGTTTAGTCTCGAACGCAGAAGCAGCCATTAAAGCTCGAAGCTCAACCACCCTTAGCATTAAATACATACAAACCCTAGTCGTCATATTCGTAACCTAGTTTTTATTCCACAACAATAAACTAAAAAGATTATAGATATATAGTTTATATATATATATATAATTTATATTACATATTTGTATAGTTTATATATATAATTTATATTACATATTTATATAGTTTATAATGTGATTTATTTTATATTATATAGTTTATAACCTAATATCATTATAGTATATAGTCTCATAATATAGTTATAATATATAGATAATATTGTATTATATATATTATATTATTATTGAGGGGAAATGGTAATGTGGTGTAAGAATAACAGAATCTTGGATGGAATATGCCATTTAGGCCTATGGAAGGACTTATAAAAAATTGAGGTCTATTTTTGAGAAAAAAACTCATTTTTTTTCTTCATACTAATTGTCGGTGGAAGGTTGTACAAAATCACTATAATGGGCCTCTTGTCAAATTCTTTCCACTCTAGCCACGTTTATAATGACCCGACCCGTTATCCACTCTATTATTGTACCACCTCATGGATTTTGATGTGACTAAATACTTAAACAAGAATTGCATCCATGGAATAATAAGAAAATTTTATAAGATCTTGTAGGAAGTATCTTCCCTTTCTTTCCCTTTAATTGTGTGTACCGACCTGCACCGTAAACCTAACAAAGAATACTTAAAATTTCATCGAATCCATTATTGATACACTCGTGAGATGTCTTAAATTGATGTAGCTTTGTAACGAAAGATAATATGGCATACTATATGTTTCCCGAATATATTGGAAATTCAGAGTCATTGAGCAACTAGTAATGCATTGATGTTAAATCTTTTATATGTTTGTCATGTAAAGAGCATACATTAAATCACATCCTTCTCTTATCATGTTATCCACATGTATTATATCATCTCCCCTTGCACGTCTCGATAATATGAAATTGATATTATCACCACCTAATCATTCTTCATGATAATCCCAAACCATATACTGTAACTTGGTAAAAAGTCCGTGAAGCATTAAATCATAATTACATTATCTTTACTCTTAAATATCTAATCCAGACATTTCACACAAGAGCAACATAATTCAAACTCCCCTCTCGAGTGGAAAACTTAAGGAAATCATTAACCCCTACCTATACCATTCTTAGTTGTTCTAGGAAGACCAATCTAACTATGATCAGAAGATATATTTACATAAAAATAAAATAAAATCCACAAATATAATCAATAAAAAGTTGTACACTAATTTTGAACTGAATGATATACATGCATACCAAGTTTACTTATATTATTCATATATATCATCATCACATACCCATATATCTGGTTCACATACTCATATATTGTACTCACATACTGCTACAATTATCTGAATATTCACATAAAATCCCAAGATCATATATATTATCAAAAATTAACATATGTCATACTTACATACACTTATAATCATCCAAATAATTAAATATCTCATCACTAATAAACACTACGCCATAAATGGCCTATTGTAATGCCTTTTTACTATTACAATAGGCTAGAAAAGCGTGACAATAGAGCTATTGTAACACTAGGGCTGTTACTCTTACGAGCATTACAATAGGTGCCTATTATAACACATTTTACCATCTATATATTGTAACAGTAGAAAGTATTACAATAGGATCCTATTGTAACAACGTAAAGTCCTATTGTAACATGTTTTAATGTTACATTAGGTTGGGAATATTTTGCATAAGTGGGTCCCATATTTGGGCCCCACATAGGCTAATGTAACACTCTGTTTATGTATTGTAACACTACTTTGTTTTAATTGTGCAACAATAACTTTTATTAATGCAATACTATAATATATAAATATTGTTAGAATATAATATAAGATCCATATAAGGCCTCCCTCTAACACCTTAAGGTTTTAGATGAGTTGGTTACTTACATGGTATCAGAGCCTTAAAAATCCTCCTGTGCTTTTCTTCCTTTCTCTTCTTCTCTCTTAAAACAATTCTTTTACCTACAACTCAAGTAATGACTACTCAATTCAATCAATCACCTCTATTAAAATCTCCACCAATCACATATACAGATAACAAATGGTATTTTGACTCAGGAGTCACATCTCATATGACATCAAACCCTGGTAATCTCTCTTCTTTCTCTAAAGTTTGGAATCCATTGTATATTCAAGTCCTTGTGGCACCTAATATCATCAAAAATCTTGTGTCTGTTCGTCGTTTTGCTACGGATAATAAAGTATCTATTGAATTTGACCCAATGGGCTTTTCCGTCAAGGATCTATATTCCGGGACACCTCTTTTAAGGTGTGATAGCAAGGGAGGAGATCTATATCCTATTACTAATATCCCTTCAACTTCATCTTATTCTCCTATATCGCTACCATCCACATGTGTTGCTGTTCATACTTCTACATGGCATAATCGCCTAGGTCATCCTGGACCACAAATCCTAACTAGGTTGAAAGAAAATAAAGATATTCCTTGCCCCGATATCGTTTCTTGTGTATGTCAATCATGTCAATTGGGAAAACATGTTAAACTCCCATTTTATCCCTCCACTACTTATACAGGGGCTCCTTTTGCATAATCCATAGTGATGTATGGACTTCCCCCGTATCAAGTTTTGCAGGATTCAAATATTATGTCCTGTTCATAGATGACTTCACAAATTTCGTATGGATGTAACCTTTGAAAAATAAGTCTCAAGTCTTTTCTACCTTTCTCACTTTCTACACAATGATCAAAACTCAATTTCAGATGGATATAAAAACATTTCAGTGTGATAACGGCACTGAATATGTCAATACATCTTTTAAAAAATTCTGTGAACAATCTCGGATACTATATCGTCTTTCTTGTCCTGGTACGTCGTCTCAAAATGGAAAAGCTGAAAGAATGATTCGACGCATCAATGATATCAGTCGAACCCTTCTTATACATGCCTCAGCACCTCCTTCATATTGGCCATATGCAGCTTATACGGCCACATATTTGCATAATATTCTTCCTGGAAAAATTATTCAGTTTTACACGCCCACATATATATTATATAGGGCACATCCCTCTTACTCTCACTTGCGAATCTTTGGGTGTCTCTGTTTTCCAAACCTCACATCTAATACTACGCATAAACTTCAAGCCAAATCAACACCTTGTGTATTCTTAGGTTATCCAACCGACCATAGAGGATATATTTGTTTTGATCCATCAACAAAACGTATTCATATCTCTAGAAACGTTACTTTTGATGAAGCAACTTTTCCATTTTCTAAACAGAAACTCCCTTCTAATTCTTATAATTTTTTTGATAAGGGTTTATCTCCTCTAGTGCACCAGTACATATATTCTCAACTCGAGACACGTATTCCAACAAGTATCTCAGATGGGACGTCCAATTCTCAAATTGAGTCACCTACTTCTTCAATTGGGACACCACCTTCTTCTTCAATTAAAACACCATCTACTTCTTCAATTGGGACACCTACTTCCATGGCTACTCCTCCAACTATTTCTACACCAGTTGTCTCTTCTACATCTCCACTTATCCAGTCAGTCTCTTCTAGTAATTCATCTGTCCGTATCACAACACATGTCCCTATACCACCAGCCCAACCCAATATGCCACCTCATTTAGACTCATCTCACCCAATGACCACAAGAAGTCAGCATGGAATTTTTAAACCAAAACAACAATTCAACTTGAGTGCACCTACTCATATTTCACCCATTCCTCCTAATCCAAGGGATGCTTTGTCAGACTCTAATTGGAAGGAGGCCATGTTAGCAGAATATAATGCTCTTGCTAAAAATCAAACGTGGGAATTAGTTCCTTGTCCTCCTAACACAAATGTCATTCGTTCTATGTGGGTGTTTCGGCATAAAAAGAATTCTGATGGTTCTTTTGAGAGGTATAAAGCTCGTCTCGTTGGTGATGGAAGGTCTCAACAAGTTGGTGTGGACTGTGATGAGACTTTTAGTCCAATGGTTAAATCGGCCACAATTCGAGCAGTACTAAGCATTGCCGTGTCTAAAGATTGGCCAATACATCAACTCGATGTCCAGAATGCATTTTTACATGGTAATCTCAATGAAACTGTTTATATGCATCAACCATTAGGTTTCAGAGATCCACGTTATCCAGATTATGTTTGTTTATTGAAGAAATCCATATATGGTATGCGGCAATCTCCTCGTGTATGGTATAAACGTTTTGCTGATTATGTTGTTACTATGGGTTTCTTCCACAGCAAGTCAGATAACTCTCTGTTCATATATCGGAATGGAAAAAATGTGTCATATATTCTGGTGTATGTTGATGACATAATTCTTGTAGCCTCTTCTGATGCTCTTCGTAAGTCTATAATGGCTCATCTCAGTTCTGAATTTGCTGTGAAGGATCTAGGCCCCTTGAGTTATTTTTTAGGAATTTCGGTCACTCGTCATACAGGTGGCATGTTCCTTTCACAAAGAAAATATGCAGAGATAATCATTGAGCGAGCTGGCATGTCTGCTTGCAAACCTGTCTCTACTCCAGTTGATACTAAAACAAAGTTAAGTACTGAATCTGGTTCTCCATATAATGATCCCTCTCACTATCGTAGTTTAGCAGGGGCTCTCCAATACCTCACATTCACGAGACCAGATATCTCTTACGTTGTTCAACAAGTGTGTCTGCATATGCATGATCCTAAAGAGGGACACATGAATGCGCTTAAATGCATTATTCGGTATATCCAAGGCTCACTTGATCATGGTTTACATCTTTATCGCTCCACTTTTTCCAAAATTATTGCATATACTGATGCAGATTGGGGTGGGTGTCTGTTAGCACAAAATTACGCAAGCGCACATAGTCACAAGTAATATAATTTAAGTTCGTTCCGCAGAGATCTGGTTAAGTTTTAATCAGAAAATATGCCTATGCAACAATGTATGGTTTTAATCCACTGCTAAGAAAAGTAACAAATTTGGGTTTGATTATCTAAATTAAACTAAGATGCAAATTATAAATCTAAGAAAAAACTAATTGACAAGAATTAAAGTCGAATTACTTATATGAGAATAAACATGGGATCCTAACTTCATTAAATACTTCACTTAGAGTCGATGCCTTTAATCAATACACATGCAGGATTTGATATCTGATCGGACAACACGAAACCAGTAAAAGTTACCTCTCGGTATACTAGTACCAAACTACGCATGCATCCATAAAAGAGATAGAAGATGGGTAGACACCAATTATGTTTAGACCCTATATCTCTATAGAATTTGAAAACATAAAGGTTTAAGCACAAGTTATCCACATAGATCACATAGGGCAGCATAATATCTCTATTTATGCCACAAATCATGATGTTAAAACATCAACCTATCCTATGCTAGCATGGCAAGTTCTAAATCTCAAGATCCACTCTCGTTTCGCAAGAGATTAACAAGTTAGATGTTCGCGACGCATCTAAATACATGAAACACAACCATACAAGGATATCAAGAATTCACCACACGTAATCTTTAAAGCAATCAAACTACTAAGCTACATAATTAACTCCGTTAGAATCCCATGACAACGATTAGCTCATAATTGAACTGTTCATCGTCATGGGATTTGATGAAAACATGATAATAAACAAGATATGGAAGAAAGAAAGAATAATATTATTAAAATAAAGAGTTGAGAAAATAAATCTATAATCCAACGTATACAAAAGATGAAGTAGATCTAGATCCGTGCTTGTCACCGAGCGTTGAATCCTTCTCTCCTTTTCTCCCTTGCAGATCTAAGCTATGTTACAATAATAAAGCGATCATGATTTACAAGGCTAAGATGTGTTTAAATAGGCTCTAGATCTCTTTCCCAGCAAGAAATTACCTTCTAATACAATTAGAATTCAATTAAAGTTCTAAAAACTGCCCAAAATACAATTACAACTTGAAAAGGGCAAAACAGTAATTTCATTGCTTCCAACAGTCTGCTTGTCGTGCTTCCTGCCCCCACCACGCGCAACTTGCTCTTGTAAAACCTGTTCCATGTTGTATAAAATCTCCCAAGCTTCGCGTGGGCAGTAAGATCGCTGAAAACGGACTTCTAGAACTCCAGATATGGCCAAAACAGTGTAAGCTGCGCAGCCTTCCCGGAAATCCGAATTTTAATCAAATAAATCTCCAAAAACGATTAAAGCATCCACCATAATCAACATTCTTGTAAATCTGCATAACTAAGCGAAACACATCAAAACTACAAGAAACTTGAGTCCAAGACAATCAATTTAAGCCGATATAGAATGCTCCAAGTGGATATAAAATCCACTTATCACACCCCAAACTTAAACCGATGCTTGTCCTCAAGCATAAACAATTACAACTAACTAACTAACTAGTACCACTTCCGTAGGTGATAACGGTTGCATTTGGCATATGCAACAAGCCCTTTAAACCCCTAGGCAGCCCTAGTGGACGAGTAAGGTCTCGTGAGGGCCTATAGTGAATGTACCCACAAAATCCATTTAACCTAATGCAATGCAATGCATGTATGCAACTAAATGAAAATGCAATTAATCTAGTACTAATATCCTACCATACCTTCAAATCCTCTCATGCCATATCAACTTAAGAATCAAAGTAAATACACAATGTCTTGGTGTCGAAAGTGCAAGTATTCACATAGTCTACTCAATGAACATGCATAAGTTCCCACAAGTCCATGTCAAGTGTAAGAATAAGTTAGTAAGCATGCTAAGCCTACAAGACTACATCTTTGAGACAACACTCGGGATCTCAACAAGCAAACACTCACAATCCACTCACAAAAGAATATTCACTCAAGAACAAGGGTAAGTGTATCACTTAATTCCAACCAAATCATAAGCACGCGTGACATTTGGTATCAATCTAACTCTTAACACAACATACATCAATGACGATAATCAAAAGGTCTTTAATTGGGTTGTAACGGGGCTAGGGACAAGGTATGTCAAATAAGCCAAAACAGGTGAAGTGTCAAAAGCTAGTAAGTACCATAATAAATCATACACAACACCCTATTTTCCCCCCACATAATTTTTACTAAAACAAACCCAATTTCAATATTTCCCCCAAAAGTACAACCAACAATAAACCTCTCCTTGCACACCTTATTACTCCCTTAAGCACTATACTAGCCTTTGACAATGTGGGTTCAAATTAATGTAAGGCCAATACAAGAAAAAGGTATAGGCAAGTAATGTGGTATGTCACCGAAAAAATAGGATTAAGCTCAACGGCTAACTAATTGCTCATGTAAACATGGTATGGTAATATGGGAAAATATGTGGTTATTCCTAAATGGCCTTTATCATTTTAATCGTCAAATAATGTCATACGTTTCAAGAAAGACCTCAAACAACTGCTAGCAATGCAAACAATCCGTGGACACTCAAGCAAACGAATAACTTGCAAATATGCAATAAGGCTCAAAATCTCACTTGGTGGAAAAACATACTCAATCCCAAGCAAAAAAATCTCTCTAATGCACCGACTTGTATTCAAAGCATGCAAACTAAATCATCTTGCACATATTCATGTCCTTCTAATCACTTACAACATTCAATAAGTCTACTAGCTTCAACCTACTAGTGTATGTGTGTGCACAAGAACAAAGCATATCACTTCTCAATCAAAAGCGTCAACAACACAAAATTCCTATCAAGCATGGGTGCAAATGCAAACTATTATGAACTCACATGATATACGAACATAAAAACAGAATGTCCTATATGAAACAAACGTAGATAACACGAACAAAAATGCATAATTTACTACTACTAATATGCAAAGCATGAAATCCTACATGAACACATAATACAACAACTACTAATCCCTCAAACCACCCCCAAACTTAAAATATTCAATGTCCGCATTGAATGGAAGTAAATACAAGGGATAGTAGAAAACATACCTAACCATCTGAATCATCATCCTCGGATGAATCAGGCGGTGGATACGGCGTACGAGCTCCATAGACTGGCCACCTTGCCTGAATTCCCACATCTCTCAAAGCTGCAGCCATATCCTCAGCATACTCCCGGTTACTCGCATGTATAGCATCCATACGCCTGTACAACCGTCTAAAATGGGCATCCAAAACTCTCGGTACTTTCGAAACACGTGGCGGAGCGCCCGCTCCCTTACCACTAGCACCACTAACAACATAACCAAGCCCCCTCAGATGTGGAACCCCACCTTGCCATTCCGGCATTCGATCAATAGACATGTCCACAATGGACGCCAAAGGTGACACCAAATCCTTCTCCGCACCCCATATAACACCACTATCCCTACACAAACCAGCTATAATAGAAGCATGGGGCATCGATGACAGTGCATTAGACTCTAAAAACCTGATAAATTCTGAAAAACAATATAACCAACGTCAATGTACTTTCCCTTTAGAATGCCCCAAAGAATAATTGCTCTATCGGCTGTTACCTCACCCGTATGATAAGTAAGCATAATATTCGCACAGATAAATAAATACCATGCTCGTGCAAACTTATTCATCGCAGAAGAAGGAAAATTAATCGGCTCAGTAGTTCCCAATTTATACTTCCAAACTATACCAGGAACACATAACTCACGAACAATTGCCTCCATATCCACATCCTCACTAGTCTTCTTTGCCCAATCTGCAACCCCCACAAGTTTAGGTGGTTGTCCCAAAATTGGACGAATAGCATCTGGACTGTAATCCACCTGTTTACCTCACACTCACCCCATCCGGCTCACCTTTAGCATTCGCATAAAACTCCCTAACAACATTCAATGGAACCGGAGCAGGCGCCTTACAAATCTTTCCCCAACGTAACTCACTAATGACATCAACCAACCCATAATGACGAATTGGCAAAAACCCCTTTTCTTTCGCCACCGACCTTGACAACAACCGATTATACTCAACCTCCGCATCCGGAGAAGAAAATCTCTCCACCCTAATAGAACCACCCCTCATTCGCTTAGGCGCCATAATAATCAAAACCCCACTCAACAATAGCACCACCAACAACCACCAAGAAATATCCCACCAAAAACCACCAAGCAATATCACACCAAAATTACCCAATTAACAAGACTAATACAAAACCCCCAATTTATAAGAACACAAATTCGTAATAAAAAAATAAAATAGAGAAGAGATATCCCAACTACGAATCAAAGAGGTGAACTTGTACTAATTCCCCCAAACTTGAATTTTTAGAGATGTAGAGGATGAAGAGAATGAATTGGGTGAGTATGTATGGGTATATATAGACAATGGAGTGATATGATGAATATAAAAATTTTAATGTGAAAAGAAAAAAATTTGGGTGGGATTTGAAATTTGATATAGGATAGAAATAGGATTTAATGAATAAAAGAAAAAGAATTAGAATAGATATAGGATTTTTGAAGAAAATTTAGAGGGTTTTGGAATTGATTTAGGATTAGAATTAGGTGGAGAGATGAGAGAAAATGAGATAATAATAAGAATTTGGAGTTGAAAGAAAATTGAGGATGGAAAAGTTTTTTTTTTATGTATAACAGCTGCTGAAGACGCGGACAAAAACCATCAGAAATCTCTGCTTCACGCGCAGCCTGCGCGCACGTCCAGGCAACCTGCCCCAAGAGCAGTTGCGCAGGTGCAAGCTGCGTGACACCCCCGCAGTCTGCCCCTATAGCAGTAACGCAGGCGCAGCCTACGTTACAGAGCTGCAAACTGCTCTGATCACAGAAACGCAGGCGAAGCCTGCGTTACAGAGCTACAACCTGCTCAAAAATTCGATTTTTTTTTGGAAGAAAGAAGCAATATACAAGACATACATAAAGTTTGGGTTGCCTTCCAAGAAGCGCTCGTTTAATGTCATTAGCTTGACATTCTTCCGATAATTCACGAACGAGATAAAACAGCGGCAACCTTCTCACGGTTCACCGTTCCACCAAAATAAGGCTTAAGTCTACGTCCATTCACCTTGAAAGAATCATCAATAGAACCTCTAAATATCTCCACTGCTCTAGTAGGAAATACTGACTTGACTGTAAACGGACCTGACCACTTTGACTTGAGCTTTCCCGGAAAAAGTTTAAGGCGAGAATTGTAAAGCAACACCTGTTGACCCGACACAAATGACTTATGCACCAACTTCTTATCATGCCACCTCTTAACCTTCTCCTTGTACATTTTCGCGGTACTACGCCATAAATGCACATACGCAACCCCCAAATACAGTTGTGTAAGGCCTGAAAAGCGTTGCGTAAGGTCTTACGCAACGCTAGAGGGGCGTTACCAATACTGGCATGGCGTAAGACCCCTAATGCAACGCTTTTCCAAGCTATTGCAACATTACGAAAAGCATTGCATAAGAGGCCTTATGCAACACCAAAAAGCATGCAAACGCAACACTACATGGGGTTGCATAAGATGTTTCAGCCATGTCAGCATGCTTACATGTAAGCGAGGTGCCACGTCAGCATGTTGACATGTAAGCAATGTACCACGTCAGCATGCTGACATGTCATTAGTGGGGCCCACAAGTGCCACGTCACAAATGGGGGGGGCATGCCACGTCATCAGTGGAGCCCACCAAGGTGCCACGTCAGCACTGGGCCTGCATGCCACGTTAGCAATGGGCCCACATGCCACGTCAGGAATGGGTACCCACATGCCACGTCAGCAGTATGGCCCACATGCCACGTCAGCAGTGGGGTCCACTATCTAACGCAACGCTATTTGAGTCTAATGCAACACTAAATTTTTTTTAAGCAACATCAGAAGTTTTTTTAGCAACACTAAATATACCATAATGCAACATCATATATAGTCAAATGCAACACTTTTTAACAAAAAAATTGAAATGGCTGCATTGTTTATACATTAATCCCAAAAATAACTAACCTAAGACAACAAGATACTTAATGTCCAACCAATAAATTCTTACCAGCATATAATAATACCAAGTAACTGCTACTAATTCTTACAAACTTTAGAACTACTTAAGCACAAAGATTAATATGTCAGATGGGTGTTGCTTCTTGTATCCATTCCTCAACTCTTCTATGATTTAAAACTTCCCTTGCTCAGGCACCCCTGTGCTGCAAACGCTGATGCAGCAGACATCTGGTCAAAGAAGTCAGGGTCCAACCTTTGTATGAACAAAAGGTCTTCTGTGAAATAGATGTAAATGGATGTAACAACACTTTCTACCACAACCATTGAGACCCCGACATATGAGTCAAATTGAACATTGATAGTCAAATAAGAAATGCATAATTTGAGTCAAAAATAAATAAAATATTTGTACACGCTATCAGGTAGTGAAAGAGTTAAATTCAAAGGGGTTCAAAGTCACCCATATTAGTAGAAATTTGGTATTCTGGTAAAGATTTCAGGGAGTAAATAGCAGGCAATTCGATAGAAGAGAAAAAAAAGTATACACACACACATGGACAAGGGGGCCGCAACTGATATTGGCTGAAATTAGGTTAACTATTTACAAAATAAGTGGGAACAAGAATAAGGTCAGAAACAAACCTGAATTTGATGAAGAGTTTGACAACTTGCTCTTTTACTTATCTGATATCACAAGATAAATATTACGGATAGAAAATAAAAGCTTCAAAGCACTAACAACCAGAAGAACTCAGACTAGAAACAGTCACTATATAATATCATAATATGTTACTTCAGCTTTTAAGAATGTGTCAATACTAGATACAATCACGAATAGCTAATCAAGAATTAACCAACATAAAAAAATACAACCCAATTATTAGCCTTTTTCTTTAAGAATAATTTCACACTCAACCAATGTCTTTTTATCCTAAACTTTATACACATTTCCTACACATATAATAGACTATGCAAACCTACTTTCTACCTTTAAAGCCTTCCAACTCGGTCCAGGTGATTTTTCAAAGTTAAACATAAAAAGCAGTGTTTTCATGTTTCTAACATTTCTGCAACTCCAATCTATCCCAGTCCAGAGCCTCTAACTTCTGTTGGATTTATTCTTTTTAGTTGATTCCTTTTTCTGAGTAAACTAGACATTCAGGTCTACGACATATCCGAGATTCACTATATAATATCAATTTTACAATTTACAACATAATTTTGAAGTCTGCCCTGCAACATTTTTGAAAATAGCATATGATACCTTTAACGGTTCACCTATACAACACCATCGGAAAATTTGGTAGATGAAATATTTTACGAACGTAATCTCAAAACATAAACCTATAATTTATTCTTTTTGTCCAACAAGTATTAAGTCCTTTAACCCTTCCAAATCGTGCCATCAATTCATAACATAGATTCTGAAAAATGCTGAATTTCAGGAATTCTTATGAACTGCAAGGTAGTAACTCTCACAATAATACTTCAATCAAATTTTGTAGGGTTGTAAAGGATATAATTATGAACAGCTTCTATATTCATACCTAACTCCACTTCGCTGTTTAGCAAACTGGAAATGTCTCTACAAAACTCAGCAGGGCCTTATAAGCATGGAAGGAAAAAGAAGACAATACATAAAGAAGCATTCTAATACATAAACACGGGTACATTTCACCTACACATATGAAAACTCTATTGAAAATCATTAAAGTAGCACATCATAGCAAAATGAACTCATGCATGACAATAATCATCATATAAATTATCATTTATTTGTTAAAAACCCACACCACTTTCAGCCAATAAAAAGAACGTTAGAGTCACTGAAATTTAGAAATCAAGAAGTAATGCCTTGAATGTTCGCTTCTATCTGTTTCTCGCTCATCTGTTTCTCATTGAATTGTTTCAGGAACGGGAGAAGCTAAAAACTAGACATTAATAAATAAAAATTAAACTAAAGACTTTCAAATCAGAATTGACTGCCTAAACTACAAGCCCATAAACATCACAATCATTTCTACCACTGCATATGTGAACCTATCAACATACTAATGATCCTAGACCAATTTAGAACACTTTCTAGGCCAAGGTAGTTGTGGCAGCCTGAAAATTGAACTCGTACTGCAGCTGTAGAGTTCTTCCTACCCATCCTACTACAACTGTAGAGTTCTTCCTACCCGTCCAAAAAATTATTATCTGTTGGCCTCTATAAATATCACCAAAGTATTATTGACACAATGTGATGTACCTTAGTGGGCCAAAAGGTAGCCATATAACCTCCCATCTAAATTTGGACAATCTGCACAAGCGAAGAGGTACATATTGTTGTTCAATATTTTTATATTAAGAGAAAATACTTGAAACATTCAGTTGTAACTTCTTTACTTGAGCATTTGATACAACCAGAAGATAGCAACCAGAGAGCCAGCATAGAAGGAGTACCAAAGCCACTGCCTATGATTATGAAGCAATCCTACTACAGTCAGTGAGCAAACTAAAACGGATGCCCAATCTGTGAAATAATATATATTAGTGTTTATCTGATCTGACGAAATCTACAATATGCACAGATCTGAAACGAGCATCCTACAAATAAATTATATGCTTGGAGTATTGAATTTTTTCTTAACCAGTGAACTTCAAATCGAAGATTTTCTTGTCCTACAAATAAATGAAAATACAGAATTTACGTGAGCTCTAAACTAAGGAAATATCAAAAACTATTACAATTTACAAGTGTTGAGAAGCAAGATCCCAACCTTTTTGGGTACCTCTAGTCGCAAGCAACTTTTACAGTTATAGTTAACTCGACAAACAGGGTAGAGCCTGGAAAAATCATCTTCAGTCATCTTAGGGTAACTACATGAGACAGTGAGCTTAACCTGTTACTCCAATTTGTTACTGAGTTTATACGAAATTATTAGATTTGGCTGAGATTGAAGAAATTGTTCAACTCTCACTTTAAAAGGTCGGCAAACTCTTTCAAAAATCCTGTAGTACAAATGTTAATTCAAGTTCAGTCTTTCCTGATAGCAAAACATCACTCAAAAATAAACTTCAGATAGCAAAATAAACCACCAAAAAAGCTAGAATGTGAGGAACCTTTCTAGATAAGTCAACCGTAGTAAACTCCTTGGACAAGTCCTGCAAAACATTCTAATCATCATATACTATGGTCCGAAACCACAATCAATCACAAAACCTGTTAGATATAATTGATGTGATTTAATGTTAGTGTTTAAGTGTTACAGGGGAACAGAGTTTAACTTGTTAATGAAAGCAGTCGCAGCAGAGTTTGAGTAAACGCTGATAGAAGAAAGCGCAAACGCTGACAGAAGGAAGCGCAAACACTGCTGACTGGAAGCGCAACAGAGTTTGTTAAACTTTGTAGCGGAAGCGTCTGAGAGTCAACAGAGATTGAGGATTAATTCAAGATAAACATGGAAGCAATATCTTTGAAGATTGGATAGCTGTCAAAGAGATTGAGTTGACTTAGAAGACGTGTAGCAATCGTAATTGATATCAATTGTATAGCTTAATTATAGGAGAATCAATTAACGATTGTACGTAGCTGTATATCTTATAAATACAGTTAGGTTAACCCTAGAAGGGTATCGAACATTGAGAATATCATTCATTGTAACCTAAGCAGCTCTCTGTGATTTTTTACATCACTGAGAGAGGAGTTAATACAAAAACAGTTTTTAAATTGTTATTCGCTCATACTTTATTGATTATTAGTGTGTATTCGGTCTAACAATTGGTATCAGAGCCAATCTGTTAATTCACTACAGTTTAAGATCCACTCAAATACTACTATAATCAATGGCAGAGATTCCTCCTCCATCACGTTCAGAGAAAGCTCCTACTACTGTTAGTAGGTATGAGACAATTAGGGTTCCCATACTTAAGCCAGCAGAGTATGCAATCTGGAGGGTGAAGATGACCATGTTTCTGGAGGCTACAGATCCAGAATATCTTGATAGAATTTATGAAGGTCCTCATAAACCTACAAAGTTATCTGCTGCTGTTGCTGGTGAGGAATCAAAGGTGATTCCAAAGGAAAAGAAAGATCTAACTGCTGAGGATCTTTCATCTATTGCTAAGGATGCAAAAGTAAGGCATTTACTTCACAGTGCTTTAGACAATGTTATGTCTAATAAGGTGATTAACTGCACAACTGCAAAGGAAATTTGGGATGCACTTGAGGTTAGGTGTCAAGGAACTGCTGCAATCAAGAAGAATAGAAGGAACATACTCACACAGGAGTATGAGCATTTTGAGGCAAAGTCTGAAGAAACCATGACAGAAACATTCGACAGATTCTGTAAACTGCTCAATGATTTGTCATTGGTTAACAAAAAGTATGATTTAGAAGACTCAAATCTCAAGTTTCTTCTCTCTCTACCTGAAAAGTGGGATGTGAAAACAACCACTATAAGAGATAACTATGATCTTGCTGATACTGAGATTGATGAAATCTATGGACTGTTCAAGACTCATGAGTTAGAAATGGAGCAGAAAAACAGGAGATCAAGCAAGAAGTCAAAGTCTGTTGCTCTGAAAGTTGAAGAAAGACCTTCAAAGAAAGAAGCATCAAGGAAGAAGGCAAAAGGAAAAGCCTTGGTCATTCATTCAGAAAGTGAGTCATCAAACTCTAATGTTGACTCAAACACAGATAAATCATCTGATTCTGAAGATGATGAAGAGATTATGCAAATTGCTGCATTGATGGTAAAGACCTTCAAGAAGATGGGGTTCAAGAACTTCAAGAAGGGAAAGAGATTCTCCAAGAATGACTCCAAATCTGGGAAGAAAGATAAGTCTGAGATTCAATGCTACAAGTGTAAGGAGATGGGTCACTATGCTCCTGAGTGCAAGAAGGATAAAACTGAAAAGGAACTCTACACCAAAGGCAGAGACTGGGCAGATACCTCAGATTCAGATGAGGAGGTGAACTATGCACTCATGGCCTCTACTCAGAATGAAGATTCTGAACTCAAGGTATCCCCAACTACCTATGCTTATAATACTGATAATATAACTGAATTGAGGATTTATCTTAAAGCATTACATATCAGTTATAGGGATCAGACTTTAGAAAATGAGAGAATCAAGAATGAGTGCTCTCAACTTAAAGAGAGAAATAAACTTGTTGAAGAAAAACTTGAAAACATGCAAAATATTCAGAAAGAAAGAGATGATGCTGTTTTTCTAGAATAGGAGTTGCTAGGTAAGTATAAGCAACTAGAATCTGAATTGGAGGATGCAAATCACATTATTAAAACATGGACTGATTCTGGAAAAGACACTCATGAGGTTTTTCAAGCTGACACTGTTGGTTTAGGGTACTGTGAGGAAGATGAGCTTAGATTTCTAAATCATGTGAAAGTTAGGCAAACTCTTCCAACTAGAAAATTTGTTCATGGTACAGTTAAAACTGAACATGGAGCTGTTGAAAGTGAGCCAGTAAAAACCTGTGCAAAACAGGTTAACATTGGTTCAATGACAGATAAACAACTTAAGCAAAAGCTTTAAGAGATAAAATCTGTCAACAAATAGAAAATGCCTAGGAAAAACAGAAATGGAAAGGTGTTACCCTAGTGGATTTTGATGTTATATACAGCAAGCTGATTGTTTATCTTGTACTAGTTTTACTATATTTAGCTTACCATTATATGATTGAATCACTTGATGTATCATATGCATATATATGTGTTTGCTATGTATAAGTATGCTCTCAGGTAACTTGGTTGATGATATGGAAAGGCAAAGATTTAAAGCTATCTATCTGTTCAGCTCGCCAGAACCAAAACAGCAAGCCAGAACCAAAACAGCAAGCTGAAAAGAACTCGCCAGAATCAAAACAGCAAGCTGACTTGGACTTTCCAGAAGCTGTTCTTAGTCAAGTTTGATTTCGAAGATTTCTTGAAGATTGCTTAAAGATCAGAGATTGGATAGGATTAAATATGTAAGGACTCTATTATATAATATATAGTATATATAATTAATAGAGCTCAAATCTTTTTCGAAAATCTGTTTCTTATTTAGTGAGATTGTGATTTATCTTTCCTTATCCTTTCAAAACAGATTTTACTCAATCTTTTAATTATCTAAACATTCCATAACAGCCCAGATTTGTTCATATCTTTTTATAGCTGTTGGAAATTGATTTTATCATATATATACTATCGTATATATATCAAAATGAGTTTGTTGGAGAATTAAATCATTCCAAACGTTTTATATTCAAAACCTCTAACTAATATAGCTGTTGGAGAGTGTTTTTATGCAATCAAATCTTTTCCATATATCAAATCTTCAACTAGCCGTTTGTTTGTTTTCATATATATTCACTTACAACCTTTCTTGTAAGCAACGAAGAAAACCACAACTACAAGTTTGAGACTTGCTTATACACGTTTCTATCTTCTCTCTCAAACACCATTCTTATAAACTCTGAGCTTTATTGTTATATACACTTATATTATATAAGAGAGTTTATAGCTTGAGTTGTAATACTCGAACATCTTATTTTGGATTGTATTGTTCAATTTGTATTGAATACTTGCTGTACAAGTTTGGCTTAAGGTTTTGGGTGGGTCGAACTCGACTAGAGAAGGATACTTTGGAAGTATTGCTTAGAGAGTTGGTTCAACACAGCAAACAGCAAGCCATTTGTCAGCAGGATTGGTAAGGTTGAGTTGCTGGGCATATTGGCTAGGGAACAAGGGTTTGGTGGACGTTGCTAGAGAAGTATACTTGGGAAGTATAGCTTAAAGAGCAAGTTCAGAAACAGGTGTTCAGCAAGCCATTTGTCAGCAGCTGGGTTAAAAAGGGAGATATATTATTGTATCTTGTAATTGGTTTATTTCGTTGATCAATAATATATTCTCTTACCAAGTTGGTAAGGGACCAGGACGTAGACCATAGGGGTTAGGGGTCGAACCTGGCTAAAAGTCTATGTGTTATTTATTTTCTGTTCTTTATTTTTTGCTTACTGTTTGCATTCAGCTTACCATTTGTCTCTGCATAAAACGAAATCAGTAAGCTGTTTCTGGTAATTTTTAAAATCGGTTTTAGTTAAATATAGTTAGCCATTTACACCTAAGCAACGAAGAAAACCACAACTACAAGTTTGAGACTTGCTTATACACGTTTCTATCTTCTCTCTCAAACACCATTCTTATAAACTCTGAGCTTTATTGTTATATACACTTATATTATATAAGAGAGTTTATAGCTTGAGTTGTAATACTCGAACATCTTATTTTGGATTGTATTGTTCAATTTGTATTGAATACTTGCTGTACAAGTTTGGCTTAAGGTTTTGGGTGGGTCGAACTCGACTAGAGAAGGATACTTTGGAAGTATTGCTTAGAGAGTTGGTTCAACACAGCAAACAGCAAGCCATTTGTCAGCAGGATTGGTAAGGTTGAGTTGCTGGGCATATTGGCTAGGGAACAAGGGTTTGGTGGACGTTGCTAGAGAAGTATACTTGGGAAGTATAGCTTAAAGAGCAAGTTCAGAAACAGGTGTTCAGCAAGCCATTTGTCAGCAGCTGGGTTAAAAAGGGAGATATATTATTGTATCTTGTAATTGGTTTATTTCGTTGATCAATAATATATTCTCTTACCAAGTTGGTAAGGGACCAGGACGTAGACCATAGGGGTTAGGGGTCGAACCTGGCTAAAAGTCTCTGTGTTATTTATTTTCTGTTCTTTATTTTTTGCTTACTGTTTGCATTCAGCTTACCATTTGTCTCTGCATAAAACGAAATCAGTAAGCTGTTTCTGGTAATTTTTAAAATCGGTTTTAGTTAAATATAGTTAGCCATTTACACCTATTCAACCCCCTTCTAGGGTGCATTTTCAAAAGGTAGGCATTACATCAGGAAATAGGCCAATGCTTGCTACATTTGCACCTAGAAAAACTTGTCATAACTGTGGTAGTACTAATCATCTTGCTAGTTTTTGCAGGAAGAACAAAGACATTAATTCTTTACCCTCCAAATCTGGAGTGAAAAAGAATAATGTCAAACCTAGACCACAACTCTGTGCAAACATTGTGGAAGTACTTGGCACTCAATTTACACTTTCAAGAATTATCATGCTATTTATCATAATTACTATGAACTGAAACCTAATTTGAAATGGGTCAAAGTTAATTCTGTAGGTGCTAAGTCTGAAAATGTTAGTTTAAACTCTGATAATAACAAATCCGCTGCAAAAGCTAACAGATTCATTAAAGCAAAAGGATCCAAGCAAGTCTGGATCCTTAAAACTAACAATCAGTGATTGTTTATGATTGCAGGGCACCAGGGAAAGTACCCTAGTCGTGGACAGTGGATGTTCAGGACACATGACTAGAAATAAAGCTCTGCTATCAGAGTATGTGGAGAAGGCTGGCCCAAAAGTTTCCTATGGAGATGGCAACATAGGACATACTCTGGGATATGGCAATATTAATCTTGGAAGTGTCATCATCACAAATGTAGCTCTGGTTCCAGGACTCAAGCATGATCTGCTATCTGTGAGTCAAATCTGTGACAGAGGATATCATGTAGATTTTCAGCCTGAATACTGTCAAGTCATCAGTAAATCTACAGGGAAAGTTGTTCTAGTTAGAAACAGACACAATAACATCTATGAAATAAAATTGTCAACAAACTCTGATGGCAAAGCAGTGTGTCTGTCAACAAGAATGTCCATTGAAGAGAGTTGGAAGTGGCATAAGAAACTCTCTCATTTAAATCTGAACAACATCAATGAGCTGATAAAGAATGATCTTGTGAGAGGACTCCCAAAGTCCTTGTTAATTGCAGATGGCCTGTGTGATTCATGTCAAAAGGCCAAACAGAGAAAGGCTTCCTTCAAAAGCAAGTCTGAGTCTTCAATTGTTGATCCTTATCATCTTCTACATGTTGATCTTTTTGGACCAGTGAATGTTATGTCTCTTGGAAAGAAAAAATATGCTCTAGTCATTGTTGATGAATACACCAGATACACATGGGTGTATTTTCTTGCAAAGAAGGATGAAACTGCATTAACTCTGACAGAACATATAATGCAGCTGGACAAAGGGTCAAAGAATCAAGTGAAGATTATCAAAAGTGACAATGGAACTGAATTCAGGAATTCAACAATGGAAGAATTTTGCAAGAATAAAGGAATTAAACAAGAGTTTTCTGCACCTGGCACTCCACAACAAAATGGTGTAGTTGAGAGGAAGAACAGAACCTTGATAGAAGCTGCCAAAACTATGCTTGATGAAGCAAAATTACCAACCTATTTCTGGGCAGAAGCTGTTCAAACAGCTTGTTTTACTCAGAATGCCACTCTGATCAATAAGCATGGAAAAACACCATATGAAATGGTGAGAGAAAAAAAGCCAAACCTGAAATATTTTCATATTTTTGGGTGCAAATGCTTTGTGTTGAAAACTCATCCTGAACAGTTGACCAAATTTGACCTGAAGGCAGATGAAGGAATTTTTGTTGGCTATCCACTGTCAACTAAGGCATTCAGAGTTTATAATCTGAGAACCAAAGTGATCATGGAATCAATTCATGTGTCATTTGATGACAAGAAAATAACTGGACTTGAATATGTTAATGAACATGATCAACTGCACTTCGAAAATGAAGAATTATTCTCTGATGAAGTAAACTCTGATGAGGCTGATCTGACAAACTCTGTTGAGCTAAACTCTGAACCTCTACTGGTAAATACTGAAGAGACTTTCCAGCCAGAAACAAGAGAAGAACCAGTTGAGGGGGAGCATGAAGAATCACATCAAAATGATAACTCAAATTCTGATAGTGACTCAGCTGAAAATTCTGAATCAAACTCTGATGACTCAAACTCTGATAGTCCAAAATCTGACAGATCAAACACTGAGCAGTCACATTCAGGGGGAGCCTCAGAGAATGAAGAAAGACACCAAGAGAATCAGGAGAACATGGATCGAGGGGGAGGATCAAACTTTGAGAGAAGTCATTTGCCTTTAGCTAGGAAATGGATCAAATCTCACACACCTGATTTGATTATTGGTGATCCAGATGCAAGAGTAAGGACAAGAAGTGCAACAACAAATGAATGTATGTTTCATGCATTCTTGTCACAAACTGAGCCAAAGAAGGTTGAAGAAGCTCTTAAAGATGCTGACTGGATAACAGCAATGCAAGAAGAGTTAAATGAATTTGAGAGAAATGAAGTGTGGACCCTTGTACCAAGAACAGATCTATTGTTGGTACTAAATGGGTTTTCAGAAATAAAACTGACAGTGAGGGTGTTATCACAAGGAACAAAGCAAGACTGGTAGCAAAAGGCTATTCACAGTAGGAGGGGATAGATTATGATGAGACTTTTGCTCCAGTTGCCAGGTTGGAGGCAATAAGGATGTTTCTTGCTTATGTTTCTCACAAGCAATTCAAGGTTTTTCAGATGGATGTGAAAAGTGCTTTTCTGAATGGAAAACTTGAAGAAGAAGTGCTTGTTGAACAACCACCTGGTTTTGTAGATCCAAAATATCCAGACCATGTCTACAGTCTAGACAGGGCTCTATATGGACTTAAGCAGGCACCAAGAGCATGGTATGAAACTCTGGCTCAATTTCTCTTAGAAAGTGGGTTCAACAGAGGTACAATTGATAAAACTCTGTTTTATTTCAAATCTGGAAGTGACTTGCTTTTAGTTCAGATATATGTTGATGACATTATTTTTGAATCTACTAATGATAAACTCTGTAAGAAGTTTGCCAAGCTCATGCAATCCAGGTATCAAATGAGCATGATGGGAGAGCTTAGTTATTTCTAGGCTTACAGGTGAAGCAAACAGATGATGGTATCTTTATCAATCAAGCAAAATATACCAGAAATCTTCTCAAGAAATTTGGCATGCTTGACTGTTCATCTGCAACAACTCCCATGGCAACTGCAACTAAATTGGACAAAGATACAGGGTCACCAGTAGATATGACAAGCTACAGAGGAATGATTGGCTCTCTTCTATATTTAACAGCAAGTAGACCTGATATCATGTATGCAACATGTCTGTGTGCAAGATTTCAGGCAGATCCAAGAGAACCACATCTAACAGCTGTGAAGAGGATTTTTAAGTATCTCAAGGGCACTATAACTTTAGGGCTGTCAATCTTAAGAGAATCAGATTTCAACCTACTTGGCTACTCTGATGCAGACTTTGCAGGCTGTAAGATTGACAGAAAAAGCACCAGTGGAAGTTGTCAATTTCTTGGTGACAAACTTGTTTCTTGGTACAGCAAGAAACAGAAATCAATATCCACATCTACAGCTGAAGCAGAGTATATTGCTGCTGGTAGTTGTTGTGCACAGATTCTGTGGATGAAGAATCAACTGCTGGATTATGGATTGAGGTATAGCAAAATACCTATTTTTTGTGATAATCAAAGTGTTATTGCAATGACAGGTAATCCAGTACAACAATCAATGACCAAGCACATCAGCATAAGGTATCACTTTATCAGAGAGCATGTAGAGGAAGGCAACATTGAGCTACACTTTGTGTCTACAGAACAACAACTTGCAGATGTCTTCACCAAGCCTTTGAGTGAAGCTACATTTACAAGACTGGTCAATGAACTAGGAATGGTCTCTGGTTTTGACTAGAGATGTTGGTTAGACTCAAAATTTTACTTATGTAATGTATTGCTCATATTTCTGTGAATTGTTAAGTGCTATGTGAACTTTGTTGATTAAACTCTGTTAACATGTTTTTGTTTAAACACTGTTAAACTTTGTCAGCATGTCTGTCTGTCATATACTGTTAACATGTTTAATAAACTCTGTGAATTCTGGATTGATTATTGTCTGGATGAAAACACCAATGAAGAAATATGTATTAAGCATGATTCTCAGTAATTAAATCATGACTCTTTCTGAGTCACTGTGATCTAATCAGAACTTGTGCAGTAAGTTAACACAACATGATACTGTTTCATATTTATAGCATCTCTTAGCTTATTTGGTCCTAAACTCTGAGTCTATGAATACTGTGTGCATTGCCTCTCATAAATAACTTCTGATATTGATGAACTCTAAACTCTGATTAGTGACACTCGGTTCCCAAAACATATTCATGGTTCTTGATGATTCCTTGTTTGTACTTGTAAAAATTATAAAACTGGAGATGTGTCATTGTTTAGTTTGGTGAGTTCCAATTCATGTCTGCACCCTGTGAGAATTTGAGCCAAGTAAGTGATTGATACATTTTATATCAATCAGATTTTATTGTTGTGTGATGTTCATCAGTGAGTATGTTGCTCTAGAACTTGTTTTAAACCATTTTGAAACTGCATGATATGTGTGTGCATGAAAATGATAAAGGCACTAGGATTTACCATATTTCTCCAAACACTGTTCATAAATTCCACCATTAGTAAAACCCTTTGAGCCTCATTAACTGCTCCTTTTAAACTCTGATGTATTAAGAGCAGTTATATTCTTTTGGAAATTCAAGAGCAAGCAGGTGAGAGTTTCTCTACAAAGGAAAGTTTCCTTAGTGGATATATACACAAAAAAAAAAGGAATTGTATATATGCTGATCATATTGTACAATTATGTACTAAAAGTGCAACTGAACACCTTGCTCTATTAAATTGTTCAGTTATAAATTTATTCTATTATTTTTCTTTCTTCTCACCTGTTTGATTTTAAACAAATTACACCCTTGGATAAAGTCCTTTTGATTTGTGCATACATGTACTCAAAGTAGTGTAGATTTGGTGGACAATCAAGCATATGGTAGTATCTGCTTTTACTGATTGAACTTGAGTGTAAACACTTCACCTAAACACTTGTGTGCTTTGAGAGTTTGTGAGTTTATCAAATCCCTGACATGTTACTCACTGAATGATGCTTTGATATCTATCTCTTGATCTTTTTGTCTATAAAGACTGTGTGCTTACTTGGATAATCATGGACATCAAAGGGAATAGGTGTATTCAGATTTTTGTATTTAAGTTACTACAGAGTTTAGCATTCATCATATAATCAGTGTTTACTATGAGAGTTTGTGCATTCAGTGTTTATTGAATTGCTTTATGGATTTTATGAAATATTAGATGCTATAAAAATTGATTTGGTAAACTCTGCTACACACACACATATATTCACAACTGTGCAATTTTTGAAAGGGTTTCAGTGATAAAGTTGGAAATTTGACAAACGCTGTTGAATTGTGTTCAGTACTCTAAGGTAAATTTTCATTGAGATAATTTGAAAATTTTGGAGTAAATAGAGTGTTTGACAACTGTTAATAAGTGTAAATGTGTTAAAGTGTCTTGATAAGAGGAAAGACAGCGGTGATAATTGGTATTTTACTGCGCGTGATTAATTGATCCGCTGGATGATTGACACGTGTCTCACTCACCCATTATTGTGTCCCACTCACACATTACTCTAGGAACGGTTGAGTGTTTTAAATGCACAAACGATTGGGTTTTAATTTTTAATTACAACTCTAATAACTTTTTGTGTATATCGATTCATTTTTTACTCTCACCTTCACATCCACTCATATTCACTTTACTAAACCACAGAGTTATTTTGTGTTTTTCACTTTGACATTTTCACAAACACCTTTCCTACATACCATTTTCACTGTCATATCTTGTTTTTTTTGACTTAATGGCTACTAAACCTTTTACATCTCTTGGTCTTTGTTTTGTTCCTAACAATTTTGCAGCCCCACTGCAAAATGACCGAGTTCCAGAGGCGTTTCATCTTATGCAGAACTTTCTCCGTAACTCCAAGATTGGGCAAGCGTTGATTGAACCATCTGTTCTATCTGCATCTCAGATTGCCACTTTCTGGCAGAACTCACAATATGTGGATGGAGGAGAGAATGGGACTCTGACTATAATCTTTACTTATGATGAAAAAGAGTTTGTGATTACTCCACAGACTATCAGAGAAACCATGGGGTTCGATGCTCACACCTCATATGCTGTTGTTTCTGAACAGAATCTACGAGAAATGCTAACAGAGATTGGGTACATGGTGTCTCTTGCAAAGCTAGGCAGTGTGAGAAGGCCAAATCTTAGAAAGCAATGGAATTTTTTCTTTGACTGCATCACCAGAACATTCCAGAAAAAGGTCACCAACTGGGATGCCATTCCTATGGATAGTCAGCAAATTGGGTATTCTCTACTCTACGACAGTAATTTTGATTTTGGTCATTATGTTTTAATGAATTTAGGTGATAAACTGTCAGAGTCTACTACAATATACTTTGCTAGATTTTGTCAACTATTATTCAATGCCTGTGTATCTGGGTTAGATATTGATGAAGCTGATGTGATTCAACCCTTTAAAGTCTGCAGAATTTTCTCAACCAACCTCAAGATCCACAACAACCAGATGAACATTAACCTGAACCCTTAATCACTGAACACCAACCTGAGCCAACACTCACAACCACTGTACCTACTCCATCCCAACAACCACTACCTGAACCAATCATTGAACCAATAAACTTTGAACCACAAAATTCATTACACACTCACACTCAACCTGAAATTATACCATCTTCAACAATCTCTGAACCTCAAGTCACTACTACTCAACCTCAACCACAATCTAGACCAAAAAGGTAAATACATACTGCACAGAATACAAGGCATTCCAAGGCTAAACAGACATCTACTGGAGCTGTTTATACCAGAAGAATCATCCAAACGGCAAATAGGCCTTCATCACCTTCAGTTGATGATAAATCTTTTGAAGAAGAAGAGGTCATTGAAGTGTCTCAAGCCAAAAGGAGGAAGTTGATACTTGCAGAATCTGATGAAGAGCAAGTTGTTGACGCTCCAGAGGATACTATTCCTGCTGTTGAGACAGAGGTTATCATAGAAGACACAGAGGTTGCATCTCACACAGAGTTATTCTCTGATGCACATCAAGTTTCTGATCATGGTGAGGAAATTGATCAACCAGCAAAAGTTGTTTCTTCAGAGCATGTACAAGTTGATCAAGAAAAACAAGTTGCTCAAGAACAAGTTGCTGACTTCAATGAAGAAATTGCCTTAGTTGCACATACAGATGAGTCTGATAATGATTCTTCTGAAGCAATGAGTGCAGAAGCTGAAAATAATCACATTCAAACTGATGGACAGAAAACAGGGGAGAAACCAGACTTTGCTGGACCTTCTGTACGAGAAATTGAGGATGAATATCTGGCAAAGCAAACTGCAGATTGGTACAAAGCAGACTGCATATTTCCTCCTGGCAGAGCAGCTACTTTTCTTAAGGATAATTCTCAGAAGATTTCAAATCCTGATATCCTAACTTGTCTACAAGGAACAATGATTCAAGTTAAGTCTTTAAATTACAGGTTTGATGAGAGTCAGAAAGCACTTATTGATCTCAGAAGTGAGGTTGCTACTCATGAGGAGAAATCTCACAGAGAAAACTCAAAGCTGTTTCAACAATTTTCAAAGGCATAGCAGACTTTCACTGAAAGATTAAGTAAAGTTGAATAGAGTCAGACTTTGCTCACTAAAAAGGTTGACTCTATTGAAAACTTTCTTGAGTTAATAATATCTCTGTTGATTCAAGATGGTGATGATGTCAAAAAGGGGGAGAGAATTGCTAGAACTAAGTGCAAGCAGTCTCAAACTCTGACAAAGAGGGATCATCTGGATGATGAAGGTACAAATCCAGAGAAGAGATCAAGAAATTCTGATGCAAATCCAAGATTTGGAAGGTCTACAAGAGCAATAAATACAAATCTTCAGAGTACTTCTACTTCAAGACAAAAGGATTTGTCATTCTCTGACAATCCACAAACAGATGAAGAATTGGCTGCTAAGATTTTTCTTAGAGAAAATGTTGAGGGTGTTACACTTGAAGATGTTCATGCTGAGGAGATGTTTTTACAAGAAGAACATTTAAAGGCATTAAAGTCTGGGAAAGGAAAGAAGATTGCTAAAGCTTCAAGGTCTGCTGAGAAAGGAATTGTAATCAAAGAAAATGTAATTGGTATTCAAGAAGAAGAAGAAAAAGAAGAAGGAAAATTGATAAAAAAATCTTCTCTTGATGCTAAGTTAAAGCTGAAGGGGATAATGGGTGAAGAAGACAAAGGGAAAAAGGTAGACACAACCTCTGTTGCTGCACAAGTTGTGAGTGAATCTCTACCAGTACAAAGCAAACTCTTACCTGGGTTCTCTAGACCTAAGATTCCAGTTCCAGCACAAACAGAAGGGATTGGTAGTTACCAACATAGCATAGCTTGTTCAGGAAAGCCTCCTGGCAAGAATACTTCTGGTTTGGGTTCAAAAAGAGATTTGAGAGTCAGTAACAGTCCAAGAGATCCCTCATCACTTATCTCTCCTGGTTCTGGTATGATTCAAGAGAATCTGGATAAATTGGAGTCAGTTCAACTAGTTCGACAGAAGAGTTTAGATGTTCATTTCTTGTTGTATTTCATGGAAGATGGAACAGTGTATAAGGTGAATGAAGATGCTATCAAGCTCAAACTGTTTGAAGAACTTCAGTATGTTCTGTATATATTCAGGGTCAGAAATCAACGAACAGCACTCATTGCTGATTCAATAAGAGGATATATGCAGATAGCCAAAGCTTTTACTGGATCAAAGACTACTGAAGAGTATGTGCCTAAGTACAGAGATTATCGTGGGAGACTGATTGAAATGCAGAAGAACAGTGCTAGATTGAAGACTGATCTTGCTGTAACAGTTCTGGATTTCAATTCAGAATCTAAACAGGCATATTTCATCAAGTTGGGAAATGATATGAGGAAGAACAAAATCTAATCTCTTTGAAAGAAGGTTACTCATCGACTACCTTAGAACAACATCAGATCTTGAGGAGGTTAGGTAGAAAGAGTTTGTAAGTAATTCTGATTTTTTGTAGATTTTGGTAAGTCAAGATTAAACTCTGCTTAAATGTTAAACACTTTGATTATAATAGATTGTTTTGACATCATCAATTACTGTGAACTTGTGCATTTTTATTTATGAACAAGTTGGGGGAGATTGTTAGATATAATTGATGTGATTTAATGTTAGTGTTTAAATGTTACAGGGGAACAGAGTTTCACTTGTTAATGAAAGCAGTCGCAGCAGAGTTTGAGTAAACGCTGACAGAAGAAAGCGCAAACGCTGACAGAAGGAAGCGCAAACACTGCTGACTGGAAGCGCAACAGAGTTTGTTAAACTCTGTAGCGGAAGCGTCTGAGAGTCAACAGAGATTGAGGATTAATTCAAGATAAACATGGAAGCAATATCTTTGAAGATTGGATAGCTGTCGAAGAGATTGAGTTGACTTAGAAGACGTGTAGCAATCGTAATTGATATCAATTGTATAGCTTAATTATAGGAGAATCAATTAACGATTGTACGTAGATGTATATCTTATAAATACAGTTAGGTTAACCCTAGAAGGGTATCGAACATTGAGATATTCATTGATTGTAACCTAAGCAGCTCTCTGTGATTTTTTACATCACTGAGAGAGGAGTTAATACAAAAATAGTTTTTAAATTGTTATTCGCTCATACTTTATTGATTATTAGTGTGTATTCGGTCTAACAAAAACATCACTCAAGACATTAACACTAACAATTGAATCAATTACGTACAATCAAAATCAATAATTACCTCAACTTTAGAGAGCTTTCCCTCATCCAAAACTTTAAAAAGGGCAAACCCCGCAGGAGTTTCAAACAAAAGAAGCATTTTCCTTGAAACCCACCAAGAAAATCATCAAATAAGCCTCAAAATCAAAACTTTAACAAAACCCATAACATTGAAGCTATAACACAACTAACAATCCTTTGTAAAAACAGAAAAATTTCAAACAAAATCAAAGTCCTGTGTTGCTTAAATGAATATATAGATACAGATACAACCATTTTCTGAATGGTAAGCTTGAAGCCTCTATGAAATAGAGTTTAGTATTTACATATTAAGCTCCAATCGAGAGTATTTGGTTCTATGAGTGAGAAGAGAGAGAGGGAGAGAGAGAGAGAGAGAAATAGAGGAGAGTAGAGAAAATGAGGTTAGAGTGTGTTCTTGTGCGAAAGTAAAAGTATTTTAGGGGGAAGTTAAATTTTTCGTGGAGAGGGAAAATGAGACGCTCAAAATTTTCAACTCGCGGTATGCTGTGTGCTAATTTCTGCGTTAGTGTGTTGCTCTTTTCTTTTTAAGTAATCTTAATTTTTGAATTTTAAATTAAATTTGTAATAAAATTTGAAAATATATTATGTATTTAAAATATATTATATATCGTTTTAAAAAAATATTTGCAATTCATAATATATTTATATTAAATTTTTTATTTTATACAAAAAATATTTTAAACTTTAAAGTAAAAAATAGATGAAAATTAAATATTATTGTCTATATTTTAACAATAAATCTAATTTTCAAGATTGTAGAAAATAGAATCGGAGAAAATTATATTGAAAAAATAATTTTGAAAAATGGAGCCATTAATGGGGGCAATACTAGTTAAAAGGAAGGTCGACTTTAACCTGTTTGACCGTTATAAAACCCAACAAAATAAATATAGGAAATTTTTTAAAAATTTACCACATCACTAAAATCGTTATATCTTGACACCCGTGCGATTGGAACGTCGAAAAATAATTTAAAAAAATAGATTCATCATTCGGGACAAGACTAGTTAAAAGGAAGGTCGACTTTGACCGGTTTGACCATTAGAAAACCAAACCAAATAAATATAGGAATTTTTTTAAAAAAATTACCACATCACTAAAATCGTTATATCTTGACACCCGTGTGATTGGAACATCGAAAAAATAATTTAAAAAAATAGATTCATCATTCGGGACAAGACTAGTTAAAAGGAAGGTCGACTTTGACCGGTTTGACCGTTATAAAACCCAACAAAATAAATATAGGAAATTTTTTCAAAACCACATCACTAAAATCGTTATATCTTGACACTCGTGCGATTGGAATGTCGAATAAATAATTTAAAAAAAAATAGATTCATCATTCGGGACAAGACTAGTTAAAAGGAAGGTCGACTTTGACCGGTTTGACCGTTATAAAACCCAACCAAATAAATATAGGAACTTTTTTTAAAAAAATTACCACATCACTAAAATCGTTATATATTGACACCCGGGCGATTGGAACGTCGAAAAAATAATTTAAAAAAATAGATTCATCATGCGGGACAAGACTAGTTAAAAGGAAGGTCGACTTTGACCGGTTTGACCGTTATAAAACCCAACCAAATAAATATAGGAAATTTTTCAAAAAATTACCACATCACTAAAATCGTTATATCTTGACACTCGTGCGATTGCAACATCGAAAAAATAATTTTAAAAAATTGATTCATCATTCGGGACAAGATTAGTTAAAAGGAAGGTCGACTTTGACCAGTTTGACCGTTAGAAAACCAAACCAGATAAATATAGGAATTTTTTTAAAAAATTATCACATCACTAAAATCGTTATATCTTGACACCCGTGCGATTGGAACGTCGAAAAAATAATTTAAAAAATTAGATTCATCATTCGGGACAAGACTAGTTAAAAGGAAGGTCGACTTTGACCGGTTTGACCGTTATAAAACCCAACCAAATAAATATAGGAAATTTTTAAAACAATTACCACATCACTAAAATCGTTATATCTTGACACCCGTGCGATTGGAATGTCGAAAAAATAATTTTAAAAAATTGATTCATCATTCGGGACAAGACTAGTTAAAAGGAAGGTCGACTTTGACCGGTTTGACCGTTAGAAAACCAAACCAAATAAATATAGGAATTTTTTTAAAAAAATTACCACATCACTAAAATCGTTATATCTTGACACCCGTGGGATTGGAACGTCGAAAAAATAATTTAAAAAAATAGATTCATCATTCGGGACAAGACTAGTTAAAAGGAAGGTCGACTTAGACCGGTTTGGCCGTTATAAAACCCAACCAAATAAATATAGGAATTTTTTTAAAAAATTACCACATCACTTAAATCGTTATATCTTGACACCCGGGCCATTGGAACGTCGAAAAAATAATTTAAAAAAATAGATTCATCATGCGGGACAAGACTAGTTAATAGGAAGGTCGACTTTGACCGGTTTGACCGTTATAAAACCCAACCAAATAAATATAGGAAATTTTTTAAAAAATTACCACATCACTGAAATCGTTATATCTTGACACTCGTGCGATTGGAACATCAAAAAATAATTTTAAAAAATTGATTCATCATTCGGGACAAGACTAGTCAAAAGGAAGGTCGACTTTGACTAGTTTGACCGTTAGAAAACCGAACCAGATAAATATAGGAATTTTTTAAAAAAATTATCACATCACTAAAATCGTTATATCTCGACACCCGTGCGATTGGAACGTCGAAAAAATAATTTTAAAACATAGATTCATCATTCGGGACAAGACTAGTTAAAAGGAAGGTCGACTTTGACCGGTTTGACCGTTATAAAACCCAACCAAATAAATATAGAAAATTTTTAAAAAATTTACCACATCACTAAAATCGTTATATCTTGACACCCGTACGATTTCAATGTCGAAAAAATAATTTTAAAAAATTGATTCAACATTCGGGACAAGACTAGTTAAAAGGAAGGTCGACTTTGACCGGTTTGACCGTTAGAAAACCAAACCAAATAAATATAGGAATTTTTTTTTAAAAATTACCACATCACTAAAATCGTTATATCTTCACACCCGTGCGATTGGAACGTCGAAAAAATAATTTAAAAAAATAGATTCATCATTCTGGACAAGACTAGTTAAAAGGAAGGTCGACTTTGACCGGTTTGACCGTTATAAAACCCAACCAAATAAATATAGGAATTTTTTAAAAAAAATTACCACATCACTAAAATCGTTATATCTTCACACCCGTGCGATTGGAACATCGAAAAAATAATTTAAAAAAATAGATTCATCATTCGGGACAAGACAAGTTAAAAGGAAGATCGACTTTTACCGGTTTGGCCGTTATAAAACCCAACCAAATAAATATAGGAAATTTTTTAAAAAATTACCACATCACTAAAATCGTTATATCTTGACACCCGGGCCATTGGAACGTCAAAAAAATAATTTGAAAAATAGATTCATCATGCTGGACAAGACTAGTTAAAAGCAAGGTCGACTTTGACCGGTTTGACCGTTATAAAACCCAACCATATATATATAGGAAATTTTTTAAATAATTACCACATCACTAAAATTGTTATATCTTGACACCAGTGCGATTGGAACGTCGAAAAAATAATTTTAAAAAATTGATTCATCATTCGGGACAAGACTAGTTAAAAGGAAGGTCGACTTTGACCGGTTTGACCGTTAGAAAACCAAACCAGATAAATATAGGAATTTTTTTTAAAAATTACCATATCACTAAATAGTTATATCTTGACACCCGTGCGATTGGAACGTTGAAAAAATAATTTAAAAAAATAGATTCATCATTCGGGACAAGACTAGTTAAAAGGAAGGTCGACTTTGACCGGTTTGGCCGTTATAAAACCAAACCAAATAAATATAGGAATTTTTTTAAAAAATTACCACATCACTAAAATCGTTATATCTTGACACCCGGGCCATTGGAACGTCGAAAAAATAATTTTAAAAAATAGATTCATCATGCGGGACAAGACTAGTTAAAAGGAAGGTCGACTTTGACCGGTTTGACCGTTATAAAACCCAACCAAATAAATATAGGAAATTTTTTAAAAAATTACCACATCACTGAAATCGTTATATCTTGACACGCGTGCGATTGAAACATCGAAAAAATAATTTTAAAAAATTGATTCATCATTCGGGACAAGACTAGTTAAAAGGAAGGTCGACTTTGACCGGTTTGACCGTTACAAAACCAAACCAGATAAATATAGGAATTTTTTTAAAAAATTATCACATCACTAAAATCGTTATATCTTGACATCCGTGCGATTGGAACATCGAAAAAATAATTTAAAAAAATAGATTCATCATTCGGGACAAGACTAGTTAAAAGGAAGGTCGACTTTGACCGGTTTGACCGTTAGAAAACCAAACCAGATAAATATAGGAATTTTTTTAAAACATTACCACGTCACTAAAATCGTTATATCTTGACACCCGTGCGATTGGAACGTCGAAAAAATAATTTAAAAAAATAGATTCATCATTCAGGACAAGACTAGTTAAAAGGAAGGTCGACTTTGACCGGTTTAGCCGTTATAAAACCCAACCAAATAAATATAGGATTTTTTTAAAAAAATTACCAAATCACTAAAATCGTTATATCTTGACACCCGAGCCATTGGAACGTCGAAAAAATAATTTAAAAAAATAGATTCATCATGCGGGACAAGACTAGTTAAAAGGAAGGTCGACTTTGACCGGTTGGACCGTTATAAAACCCAACCAAATAAATATAGGAAATTTTTTAAAAAATTACCACATCACTGAAATCGTTATATCTTGACACGCGTGCGATTGGAACATCGAAAAAATAATTTTAAAAAATTGATTCATCATTCGGGACAAGACTAGTTAAAAGGAAGGTCGACTTTGACCGGTTTGACCGTTACAAAACCAAACCAGATAAATATAGGAATTTTTTTAAAAAATTATCACATCACTAAAATCATTATATCTTGACACCCGTGCGATTGGAACGTCGAAAAAATAATTTAAAATAATAGATTCATCATTCGGGACAAGACTAGTTAAAAGGAAGGTGGACTTTGACCGGTTTGACCGTTAGAAAACCAAACCAGATAAATATAGGAATTTTTTTAAAAAATTATCACATCACTAAAATCGTTATATCTTGACACCCGTGCGATTGGAACGTCGAAAAAATAATTTAAAAAATTAGATTCATCATTCGGGACAAGACTAGTTAAAAGGAAGGTCGACTTTGACCGGTTTGACCGTTATAAAACCCAACCAAATAAATATAGGAAATTTTTAAAACAATTACCACATCACTAAAATCGTTATATCTTGACACCCGTGCGATTGGAATGTCGAAAAAATAATTTTAAAAAATTGATTCATCATTCGGGACAAGACTAGTTAAAAGGAAGGTCGACTTTGACCGGTTTGACCGTTAGAAAACCAAACCAAATAAATATAGGAATTTTTTTAAAAAAATTACCACATCACTAAAATCGTTATATCTTGACACCCGTGGGATTGGAACGTCGAAAAAATAATTTAAAAAAATAGATTCATCATTCGGGACAAGACTAGTTAAAAGGAAGGTCGACTTAGACCGGTTTGGCCGTTATAAAACCCAACCAAATAAATATAGGAATTTTTTTAAAAAATTACCACATCACTTAAATCGTTATATCTTGACACCCGGGCCATTGGAACGTCGAAAAAATAATTTAAAAAAATAGATTCATCATGCGGGACAAGACTAGTTAATAGGAAGGTCGACTTTGACCGGTTTGACCGTTATAAAACCCAACCAAATAAATATAGGAAATTTTTTAAAAAATTACCACATCACTGAAATCGTTATATCTTGACACTCGTGCGATTGGAACATCAAAAAATAATTTTAAAAAATTGATTCATCATTCGGGACAAGACTAGTCAAAAGGAAGGTCGACTTTGACTAGTTTGACCGTTAGAAAACCGAACCAGATAAATATAGGAATTTTTTAAAAAAATTATCACATCACTAAAATCGTTATATCTCGACACCCGTGCGATTGGAACGTCGAAAAAATAATTTTAAAACATAGATTCATCATTCGGGACAAGACTAGTTAAAAGGAAGGTCGACTTTGACCGGTTTGACCGTTATAAAACCCAACCAAATAAATATAGAAAATTTTTAAAAAATTTACCACATCACTAAAATCGTTATATCTTGACACCCGTACGATTTCAATGTCGAAAAAATAATTTTAAAAAATTGATTCAACATTCGGGACAAGACTAGTTAAAAGGAAGGTCGACTTTGACCGGTTTGACCGTTAGAAAACCAAACCAAATAAATATAGGAATTTTTTTTAAAAAATTACCACATCACTAAAATCGTTATATCTTCACACCCGTGCGATTGGAACGTCGAAAAAATAATTTAAAAAAATAGATTCATCATTCTGGACAAGACTAGTTAAAAGGAAGGTCGACTTTGACCGGTTTGACCGTTATAAAACCCAACCAAATAAATATAGGAATTTTTTAAAAAAAATTACCACATCACTAAAATCGTTATATCTTCACACCCGTGCGATTGGAACATCGAAAAAATAATTTAAAAAAATAGATTCATCATTCGGGACAAGACAAGTTAAAAGGAAGATCGACTTTTACCGGTTTGGCCGTTATAAAACCCAACCAAATAAATATAGGAAATTTTTTAAAAAATTACCACATCACTAAAATCGTTATATCTTGACACCCGGGCCATTGGAACGTCAAAAAAATAATTTGAAAAATAGATTCATCATGCTGGACAAGACTAGTTAAAAGCAAGGTCGACTTTGACCGGTTTGACCGTTATAAAACCCAACCATATATATATAGGAATTTTTTTAAATAATTACCACATCACTAAAATTGTTATATCTTGACACCAGTGCGATTGGAACGTCGAAAAAATAATTTTAAAAAATTGATTCATCATTCGGGACAAGACTAGTTAAAAGGAAGGTCGACTTTGACCGGTTTGACCGTTAGAAAACCAAACCAGATAAATATAGGAATTTTTTTTAAAAATTACCATATCACTAAATAGTTATATCTTGACACCCGTGCGATTGGAACGTTGAAAAAATAATTTAAAAAAATAGATTCATCATTCGGGACAAGACTAGTTAAAAGGAAGGTCGACTTTGACCGGTTTGGCCGTTATAAAACCCAACCAAATAAATATAGGAATTTTTTTAAAAAATTACCACATCACTAAAATCGTTATATCTTGACACCCGGGCCATTGGAACGTCGAAAAAATAATTTTAAAAAATAGATTCATCATGCGGGACAAGACTAGTTAAAAGGAAGGTCGACTTTGACCGGTTTGACCGTTATAAAACCCAACCAAATAAATATAGGAAATTTTTTAAAAAATTACCACATCACTGAAATCGTTATATCTTGACACGCGTGCGATTGAAACATCGAAAAAATAATTTTAAAAAATTGATTCATCATTCGGGACAAGACTAGTTAAAAGGAAGGTCGACTTTGACCGGTTTGACCGTTACAAAACCAAACCAGATAAATATAGGAATTTTTTTAAAAAATTATCACATCACTAAAATCGTTATATCTTGACATCCGTGCGATTGGAACATCGAAAAAATAATTTAAAAAAATAGATTCATCATTCAGGACAAGACTAGTTAAAAGGAAGGTCGACTTTGACCGGTTTGACCGTTAGAAAACCAAACCAGATAAATATAGGAATTTTTTTAAAACATTACCACGTCACTAAAATCGTTATATCTTGACACCCGTGCGATTGGAACGTCGAAAAAATAATTTAAAAAAATAGATTCATCATTCAGGACAAGACTAGTTAAAAGGAAGGTCGACTTTGACCGGTTTAGCCGTTATAAAACCCAACCAAATAAATATAGGATTTTTTTAAAAAAATTACCAAATCACTAAAATCGTTATATCTTGACACCCGAGCCATTGGAACGTCGAAAAAATAATTTAAAAAAATAGATTCATCATGCGGGACAAGACTAGTTAAAAGGAAGGTCGACTTTGACCGGTTGGACCGTTATAAAACCCAACCAAATAAATATAGGAAATTTTTTAAAAAATTACCACATCACTGAAATCGTTATATCTTGACACGCGTGCGATTGGAACATCGAAAAAATAATTTTAAAAAATTGATTCATCATTCGGGACAAGACTAGTTAAAAGGAAGGTCGACTTTGACCGGTTTGACCGTTAGAAAACCAAACCAGATAAATATAGGAATTTTTTTTAAAAATTACCATATCACTAAATAGTTATATCTTGACACCCGTGCGATTGGAACGTTGAAAAAATAATTTAAAAAAATAGATTCATCATTCGGGACAAGACTAGTTAAAAGGAAGGTCGACTTTGACCGGTTTGGCCGTTATAAAACCCAACCAAATAAATATAGGAATTTTTTTAAAAAATTACCACATCACTAAAATCGTTATATCTTGACACCCGGGCCATTGGAACGTCGAAAAAATAATTTTAAAAAATAGATTCATCATGCGGGACAAGACTAGTTAAAAGGAAGGTCGACTTTGACCGGTTTGACCGTTATAAAACCCAACCAAATAAATATAGGAAATTTTTTAAAAAATTACCACATCACTGAAATCGTTATATCTTGACACGCGTGCGATTGAAACATCGAAAAAATAATTTTAAAAAATTGATTCATCATTCGGGACAAGACTAGTTAAAAGGAAGGTCGACTTTGACCGGTTTGACCGTTACAAAACCAAACCAGATAAATATAGGAATTTTTTTAAAAAATTATCACATCACTAAAATCGTTATATCTTGACATCCGTGCGATTGGAACATCGAAAAAATAATTTAAAAAAATAGATTCATCATTCGGGACAAGACTAGTTAAAAGGAAGGTCGACTTTGACCGGTTTGACCGTTAGAAAACCAAACCAGATAAATATAGGAATTTTTTTAAAACATTACCACGTCACTAAAATCGTTATATCTTGACACCCGTGCGATTGGAACGTCGAAAAAATAATTTAAAAAAATAGATTCATCATTCAGGACAAGACTAGTTAAAAGGAAGGTCGACTTTGACCGGTTTAGCCGTTATAAAACCCAACCAAATAAATATAGGATTTTTTTAAAAAAATTACCAAATCACTAAAATCGTTATATCTTGACACCCGAGCCATTGGAACGTCGAAAAAATAATTTAAAAAAATAGATTCATCATGCGGGACAAGACTAGTTAAAAGGAAGGTCGACTTTGACCGGTTGGACCGTTATAAAACCCAACCAAATAAATATAGGAAATTTTTTAAAAAATTACCACATCACTGAAATCGTTATATCTTGACACGCGTGCGATTGGAACATCGAAAAAATAATTTTAAAAAATTGATTCATCATTCGGGACAAGACTAGTTAAAAGGAAGGTCGACTTTGACCGGTTTGACCGTTACAAAACCAAACCAGATAAATATAGGAATTTTTTTAAAAAATTATCACATCACTAAAATCATTATATCTTGACACCCGTGCGATTGGAACGTCGAAAAAATAATTTAAAATAATAGATTCATCATTCGGGACAAGACTAGTTAAAAGGAAGGTGGACTTTGACCGGTTTGACCGTTAGAAAACCAAACCAGATAAATATAGGAATTTTTTTAAAACATTACCACGTCAATAAAATCGTTATATCTTGACACCCGTGCGATTGGAATGTCGAAACAATAATTAAAAAAAAAGATTCATCATTCGGGACAAGACTAGTTAAAAGGAAGGTCTACTTTGACCGGTTTGACCGTTATAAAACCCAACCAAATATATATAGGAAATTTTTTAAAAAATTAGCACATCACTAAAATTGTTATATCTTGACACCAGTGCGATTAGAACGTCGAAAAAATAATTTAAAAAAATTGATTCATCATTCGGGACAAGACTAGTTAAAAGGAAGGTCGACTTTGACCGGTTTGACCGTTAGAAAACCAAACCAGATAAATATAGGAATTTTTTTTTAAAATTACCATATCACTAAAATAGTTATATCTTGACACCCGTGCGATTGGAACGCCGAAAAAATAATTTAAAAAAATTGATTCATCATTCGGGACAAGACTAGTTAAAAGTAAGGTCGACTTTGACCGGTTTGACCGTTATAAAACCCAACCAAATAAATATATGAAATTTTTTAAAAAATTACCACATCACTAAAATCGTTATATCTTCACACACGTGCGATTGGAACGTCGAAAAAATAATTTTAAAAAATAGATTCATCATTCGGGACAAGACTAGTTAAAAGGAAGGTCGACTTTGACCGGTTTGACCGTTAGAAAACCAAACCAGATAAATATAGGAATTTTTTAAAAAAATTACCACATCACTAAAATCGTTATATCTTGACATCCGGGCCATTGGAACGTCAAAAAAATAATTTTAAAAAATTGATTCATCATTCGGGACAAGACTAGTTAAATGGAAGGTTGACTTTGACCGGTTTGACCGTTATAAAACCCAACCAAATAAATATAAGAAATTTTTTAAAAATTTACCACATCACTAAAATCGTTATATCTTGACACCCGTGCGATTGGAACGTCGAAAAAATAATTTAAAAAAATAGATTCATCATTCGGGACAAGACTAGTTAAAAGGAAGGTCGACTTTGACCGGTTTGACCGTTATAAAACCCAACCAAATAAATATAGGAATTTTTTTAAAAAAATTAACACATCACTAAAATCGTTATATCTTCACACCCGTGCGATTGGAACATCGAAAAAATAATTTAAAAAAATAGATTAATCATTCGGGACAAGACTAGTTAAAAGGAAGGTCGACTTTGACCGGTTTGACCGTTAGAAAACCAAACCAGATAAATATAGGAATTTTTTTAAAACATTACCACGTCACTAAAATCGTTATATCTTGACACCCGTACGATTGGAACGACGAAACAATAATTAAAAAAATAGATTCATCATTCGGGACAAGACTAGTTAAAAGGAAGGTCTACTTTGACCGGTTTGACCGTTATAAAACCCAACCAAATATATATAGGAAATTTTTTAAAAAATTAGCACATCACTAAAATTGTTATATCTTGACACCAGTGCGATTGGAACGTCGAAAAAATAATTTAAAAAAATTGATTCATCATTCGGGACAAGACTAGTTAAAAGGAAGGTCGACTTTGACCGGTTTGACCGTTAGAAAACCAAACCAGATAAATATAGGAATTTTTTAAAAAAATTACCATATCACTAAAATAGTTATATCTTGACACCCGTGCGATTGGAACGTCGAAAAAATAATTTAAAAAAATAGATTCATCATTCGGGACAAGACTAGTTAAAAGGAAGGTCGACTTTGACCGGTTTGACCGTTATAAAAGCCAACCAAATAAATATATGAAATTTTTTAAAAAATTACCACATCACTAAAATCGTTATATCTTCACACACGTGCGATTGGAATGTCGAAAAAATAATTTAAAAAAATAGATTCATCATTCGGGACAGGACTAGTTAAAAGGAAGGTCGACTTTGACCGGTTTGACCGTTAGAAAACCAAACCAGATAAATATAGGAATTTTTTAAAAAAATTACCACATCACTAAAATCGTTATATCTTGACATCCGGGCCATTGGAACGTCAAAAAAATAATTTTAAAAAATAGATTCATCATTCGGGACAAGACTAGTTAAAAGGAAGGTTGACTTTGACCGGTTTGACCGTTATAAAACCCAACCAAATAAATATAAGAAATTTTTTAAAAAATTACCACATCACTAAAATCGTTATATCTTGACACCCGTGCGATTGGAACGTCGAAAAAATAATTTAAAAAAATAGATTCATCATTCGGGACAAGACTAGTTAAAAGGAAGGTCGACTTTGACCGGTTTGACCGTTATAAAACCCAACCAAATAAATATAGGAATTTTTTTAAAAAAATTACCACATCACTAAAATCGTTATATCTTCACACCCGTGCGGTTGGAACATCGAAAAAATAATTTAAAAAAATAGATTCATCATCCGGGACAAGACAAGTTAAAAGGAAGGTCGACTTTGACCGGTTTGGCCGTTATAAAACCCAACCAAATAAATATAGGAATTTTTTTAAAAAATTACCACATCACTAAAATCGTTATATCTTGACACCCGGGCCATTGGAACGTCAAAAAAATAATTTAAAAAAATAGATTCATCATTCGGGACAAGACTAATTAAAAGGAAGGTCGACTTTGACCGGTTGGACCGTTATAAAACCCAACCAAATAAATATAGGAAATTTTTTAAAAAATTACCACATCACTGAAATCGTTATATCTTGACACGCGTGCGATTGGAACATCGAAAAAATAATTTTAAAAAATTGATTCATCATTCGGGACAAGACTAGTTAAAAGGAAAGTCGACTTTGACCGGTTTGACCGTTACAAAACCAAACCAGATAAATATAGGAATTTTTTTAAAAAATTATCACATCACTAAAATCATTATATCTTGACACCCGTGCGATTGGAACGTCGAAAAAATAATTTAAAAAAATAGATTCATCATTCGGGACAAGACTAGTTAAAAGGAAGGTGGACTTTGACCGGTTTGACCGTTAGAAAACCAAACCAGATAAATATAGGAATTTTTTTAAAACATTACCACGTCAATAAAATCGTTATATCTTGACACCCGTGCGATTGGAATGTCGAAACAATAATTAAAAAAAAGATTCATCATTCGGGACAAGACTAGTTAAAAGGAAGGTCTACTTTGACCGGTTTGACCGTTATAAAACCCAACCAAATATATATAGGAAATTTTTTAAAAAATTAGCACATCACTAAAATTGTTATATCTTGACACCAGTGCGATTGGAACGTCGAAAAAATAATTTAAAAAAATTGATTCATCATTCGGGACAAGACTAGTTAAAAGGAAGGTCGACTTTGACCGGTTTGACCGTTAGAAAACCAAACCAGATAAATATAGGAATTTTTTTTTAAAATTACCATATCACTAAAATAGTTATATCTTGACACCCGTGCGATTGGAACGCCGAAAAAATAATTTAAAAAAATTGATTCATCATTCGGGACAAGACTAGTTAAAAGGAAGGTCGACTTTGACCGGTTTGACCGTTATAAAACCCAACCAAATAAATATATGAAATTTTTTAAAAAATTACCACATCACTAAAATCGTTATATCTTCACACACGTGCGATTGGAACGTCGAAAAAATAATTTTAAAAAATAGATTCATCATTCGGGACAAGACTAGTTAAAAGGAAGGTCGACTTTGACCGGTTTGACCGTTAGAAAACCAAACCAGATAAATATAGGAATTTTTTAAAAAAATTACCACATCACTAAAATCGTTATATCTTGACATCCGGGCCATTGGAACGTCAAAAAAATAATTTCAAAAAATTGATTCATCATTCGGGACAAGACTAGTTAAATGGAAGGTTGACTTTGACCGGTTTGACCGTTATAAAACCCAACCAAATAAATATAAGAAATTTTTTAAAAAATTACCACATCACTAAAATCGTTATATCTTGACACCCGTGCGATTGGAACGTCGAAAAAATAATTTAAAAAAATAGATTCATCATTCGGGACAAGACTAGTTAAAAGGAAGGTCGACTTTGACCGGTTTGACCGTTATAAAACCCAACCAAATAAATATAGGAATTTTTTTAAAAAAATTACCACATCACTAAAATCGTTATATCTTCACACCCGTGCGATTGGAACATCGAAAAAATAATTTAAAAAAATAGATTAATCATTCGGGACAAGACTAGTTAAAAGGAAGGTCGACTTTGACCGGTTTGACCGTTAGAAAACCAAACCAGATAAATATAGGAATTTTTTTAAAACATTACCACGTCACTAAAATCGTTATATCTTGACACCCGTACGATTGGAACGTCGAAACAATAATTAAAAAAATAGATTCATCATTCGGGACAAGACTAGTTAAAAGGAAGGTCTACTTTGACCGGTTTGACCGTTATAAAACCCAACCAAATATATATAGGAAATTTTTTAAAAAATTAGCACATCACTAAAATTGTTATATCTTGACACCAGTGCGATTGGAACGTCGAAAAAATAATTTAAAAAAATTGATTCATCATTCGGGACAAGACTAGTTAAAAGGAAGGTCGACTTTGACCGGTTTGACCGTTAGAAAACCAAACCAGATAAATATAGGAATTTTTTAAAAAAATTACCATATCACTAAAATAGTTATATCTTGACACCCGTGCGATTGGAACGTCGAAAAAATAATTTAAAAAATAGATTCATCATTCGGGACAAGACTAGTTAAAAGGAAGGTCGACTTTGACCGGTTTGACCGTTATAAAAGCCAACCAAATAAATATATGAAATTTTTTAAAAAATTACCACATCACTAAAATCGTTATATCTTCACACACGTGCGATTGGAATGTCGAAAAAATAATTTAAAAAAATAGATTCATCATTCGGGACAGGACTAGTTAAAAGGAAGGTCGACTTTGACCGGTTTGACCGTTAGAAAACCAAACCAGATAAATATAGGAATTTTTTAAAAAAATTACCACATCACTAAAATCGTTATATCTTGACATCCGGGCCATTGGAACGTCAAAAAAATAATTTTAAAAAATAGATTCATCATTCGGGACAAGACTAGTTAAAAGGAAGGTTGACTTTGACCGGTTTGACCGTTATAAAACCCAACCAAATAAATATAAGAAATTTTTTAAAAAATTACCACATCACTAAAATCGTTATATCTTGACACCCGTGCGATTGGAACGTCGAAAAAATAATTTAAAAAAATAGATTCATCATTCGGGACAAGACTAGTTAAAAGGAAGGTCGACTTTGACCGGTTTGACCGTTATAAAACCCAACCAAATAAATATAGGAATTTTTTTAAAAAAATTACCACATCACTAAAATCGTTATATTTTCACAACCGTGCGGTTGGAACATCGAAAAAATAATTTAAAAAAATAGATTCATCATTCGGGACAAGACAAGTTAAAAGGAAGGTCGACTTTGACCGGTTTGGCCGTTATAAAACCCAACCAAATAAATATAGGAATTTTTTTAAAAAATTACCACATCACTAAAATCGTTATATCTTGACACCCGGGCCATTGGAACGTCAAAAAAATAATTTAAAAAAATAGATTCATCATGCTGGACAAGACTAGTTAAAAGGAAGGTCGACTTTGACTGGTTTGACCGTTATAAAACCCAACCATATATATATAGGAAATTTTTTAAAAAATTACCACATCACTAAAATTATTATATCTTGACACCAGTGCGATTGGAACGTCGAAAAAATAATTTAAAAAAATTGATTCATCATTCGGGACAAGACTAGTTAAAAGGAAGGTATTGGAATAGGACATAGTTGTTATACGAATAGGCCAAGCGAAGAGAAGGGGCAGAAAGTGTGCCGTCATGATGATGATGAAGTCTCACGAAGAGATGATCAGGCCAACTATTACCATCCTTAATGGAAGCTTGGACATAGTCAAGCTAATGACGTAAAACAAGCGCTTCATGGGAGGCAACCCATAGGTTTGGTGTTTTTATGTGTGGTTTGATTTTGTGTGATTTTGTTCAGTATTATGTCAAGTTTGCAGGTCATTGGCGAGTTGCAGGAACTCGTTTCTTTCAAGGTAGGCTAGCCTCAGTTTGAAGCTCATGCAGCATTTCCGTCACCTGATTCACCGCCCGAGGAGGGCGACGATGCCGACAGTTAGGGGAGTTCTCTTTTATCCTTTATCTATACCTTCAATGAGGCCATTGAATATTTTAAGTTTGGGGGTGATTTAGGATAATTGATTAATCGAGTCATAATATTGCATACAGTTTCATGTAGTTCATAATATACCATGCTAGTATAATTTCATATAATTCATATTATATCATGTTAAAAAAAAATTTGCATATTCATGATTAGTTGCATATCATATTTTCCTTGATCCCGTAACGTTTGGTGGTTCTGTTTAGTAGTCAATGATGAATTTGAGTGTGATAATGATGGATAGAGGGCTGATTTAAATGCTTATGAATTGACGTGCATGTTGCAGAAACACAATCTTTACACAACTCATCGTTTGCTTTTTGGGCTAGGTTAAGGTCATGCTTGTTTGGTTGTTTGAGATTTAATCACCTGATTATATTCAGAATTTTCTTTATTCCTTTGATGGCGTAGGAGCACTAAAATATTAGTTTGGGGGAAACCAGGGATTTCATGCTAGTTGTAATTAATTGTCAATAATGGCTAGGCGTCAAATGGCTAGTAGCCGGCTCATATTTATATGAGTAGTCTAGGGTTGGAAATGAGAAAGGCTCATTCCAGATTGCATAATTAAAAAAAAAATCAGAAAAAAATGAGAAAAAGAAAAGAAAAGAAAAGAGTCAAAAGTCCAATTGTTAAATGCAAAATTAACCAGGGTGAGCTCTTTAATACTCGAGTAATTAAGTCTGAGGGGACTTAGTCCTAGTAACCTAAAGCCCTTATGGTTTGGGATTGCTGACCTAACACTCGCTACATGGGTATTATTGTATAAGCCTTTTGGGGTCTCATTCATTGCACGGTTAAATAAGCATGCATATTGTATACAGTATTATGTGTCATAGTTTGTTGGTAATAAAGCATGAATTCCTGTCTAACTCAAATAATGATGGAGGTGTTTCTAGGTTATGAAGTGTCTAGCGTTCATTTTATTTATAAAATCGTGATTGTCTTGGCGAAGAATATGTATGGTTTTGATCTAGTGCTAAGAGTATTTCTGATGAGCATGGCACACACGCACGTTTCTATGCTTGTAAGTGTTAATATGCCGGTATTTAGTCGATCTCTATTTAGAATTATCACATTCTCTGAGACACTGTGCTAATTTGGTTATTGCTTTGCTTATGGGATCCTTGCATCAGTTGCATTCATGCATTTAGAGATAGTCGAGTCTGTTTTCTCTTGAGGACAAGCATCAGTTTAAGTTTGGGGGTGTGATAAGTGGATTTTATATCCACTTATTATGTGCTAATTGGACCTAGATTGGTGGTTTATCCTTAAGTATGTGGTGTCTTTTAATTCATTTTTGTTGTTTCAGTATTTGTTGTGCAGAACTCGCAACTTTAAGTATTGTGGCGGTAAAAGGCTAAAAATGGCGGATTTATGTCTCAATTTTATCAAGTGGGCCGACTACGAAGAAAAAGAATTATCATAAAGAAATTCTGAGTGATATATTCTTAATGCTGGAACTCCGGTTGGAATTGATATATTTTTCGTTAAGCAAAAGGAGTCCGGTTTCCGACCCTCAAAATACCGCAGCTTAGGACTTAAGGATTTATTTATATTAATAAATATTTTATTTAATTAGAAAATTATATTTATAAATATCTAATAATATTAGATATTTATTTTTATAACTTCTGAATTAAATTAATTATTTATTAATTAAAGATTATAAGTTGTGCGGTTAAAAAGCATTTCTACGGAACCCTTTGAAAAGTTAAGGCCACGTGAATTATTTTCAAGGCAAAGATATTAGTAATCTGTATGGTGTGGTTTAGTGCACATGATTTGTTTATATAAATCAAAAGTGAAGCCGTATGTTGTGTCCAAGTGCTGTCTCTATCGCCGCACTCTCCCACTCGCGCGTGGGAACCACGCGCCCGGAAGAAAACTAAAGCAGTCAGCGCTTGTGTCTCACCTGCCTGGCCGTGGCTGGTTTATTTTCTGCGTCTGTTGATTAAAAATGCAAAGTGTTCTGGCGGAAAGTGTGGTGCGTGTAGCAGGTCACCGAATTCAATTAAATTGTTTACTGAAAGAATGATTCAAGGAATTGAAAAAGCAAAGTGGTGCAGGTTGACGTCGGCTGGCTGATTTCTTTATTAACGAGTGTGGTCTTTTTTGTGCTATAAATAGGAGAGAATTTTCATAGTTTGAACACACCTCTCGACTGCATTCTCTCTTGTAGTCTCTCAATTTTCAGCAATATTTTCTTTTGTAATTTTAGTTCAATTTATACATTTTAATTTTTTCCAATTTTATTATAAGTTATATTTTGGTAGAAGATTTTACGGGGATTATTTGGAGTGCTCTTCTCTTTCATTGGAAGCTATTTCGGTTCTATTTTCTAAACTCTTGTAATTTCATATTTTATTCATGCAATTTTATACCATGTTTTCATTTAATCCCATGATGACGATTCGTTCGATTATGAACTAATCGCCGTCATGGGATTCTAATGAATTTATTTACGTAATTTAGTAATTCGATGCCTTAATAATTTGTATTATGATAAAAATTCAGATTGCCTAATGTGGTTGCGCTTAATTTATTAGATGCGTAGCTAACGTCTAAATTATTAATTCCTAATGAATGCGAAAGTGGATTTAGGAATTTAGAATTTGCCATGTTAGCATAGGTTCGTAATTGTCATGTACATTTATGATAAGTGGTAGGGTTTTGGATCACACCGTCCTATGTAGTCATAATAAAGGAATTTATTCGTAAACCAATTATGTTTTCAAATCTTATAGACATATAGGGTCTAAGCATAAATGGTGTCCACACAACTTCTATCTTTTTAAGTGGATGTTCTTGTGGTTTGATATAAGTTAAGGCTGAAAGGCGCTTATATTAGTTTCGTGTTCCCGGCTAGCTTTCGTAATTATCAAAATCACTTTGAATTAAGGCATCAATTCTAAATGAAATAAATAATGAAATTAGAATCCCATGTTTTATCTCATAAATCAGATTTAATTCTCAATAGTTAATTAATTATTAGTTTAATAATTTGCATCTTAGTTTAATTTAGATAATGAGAAACCCCAAATTGTTATTTATCTTAGCAGTGGATTAAAACCATACATTGTTGTATAGGCATATTTACTGATTGAAACTTAACCAGATCTCTGCGGAACGAACTTAAATTGTATTACTTGTGACCACGTGCACTTGCGTGATTTTGTGCTAACAAGTTTTTGGCGCCGCTGCCGGGGATCATCGGTGTTTTATTTTTAGTTTATGTGCTTGTCATCAGTGGTCGTTAACGTTCACTGACTCGGATTTCTTACTTAGTTTGGTTGTTTCATGGTGTTCGGGTACTTGCGTGTTTGAGGATGGCAGATGAGGAGTTGCCATGGTGGGCATATTCGAGGACATCCATGCCTCAGCAATGTGAGCAATGTTTAGGCATTCATGAGAGCTCACAATATTGTTACTACGAAGGAGTTGATCCATATGTCACTTATGAGGAACAACCATATTTCCAATACCTTCCTCAACAGTACCAGCAAGATGTTCCAAGTATGTCATATTTCTTTGGTAGTGAAGAGTTTCAACATCAGCAACCTACTCCTACTTTTCAGTCAGATGAGGTTGATGTTATGGAGGAGATTAGGATGCTTACAAAGAGTAATGAGGAGTCTCTCAAATCTTTGGAGATACTAGTTGCTCAAGTTGTGAGTGTTGTGGAACAAGAGAAACAACAATTCATACTAGAGGCAATTCCAGAAAATAACGGTGACTTGGAGCAAGGTACTACAGGCATAATTGAGGAAGACAAATTCCAAGGTGAGGTGAGCGTTCACAAGCCATGTGAGGAATTTGATCATGCTAGTATGGTGGATGATTTGGAAGGAGCACTATTTGGGACAGACACTAGTGAGCTGCACAAAGTTCAAAGATTGGTATGTGCGTGCCAAGAGGCTGATGACCATGGGAAAGATGCAGGTCTTCTACTTGTGTCAGAGTATAAAGATGGAGGTAGCGCATTAGAGCCAATGGAGGAAGTTCTCTTTGAGGAACCAAAGGCTTCAGCAACTTACATTTACCATCCTCCATTATATTCAAGCGAAGCCCGCGATTGTGTATTGTTCTACAAATTGTCAGATTTTGGGTCAACCGATGAAGGTATTTGAATAGGACATAGTTGTTATACGAATAGGCCAAGCGGGGAGAAGGGGTAGAAAGTGTGCCGTCGTGATGATGATGAAGTCTCACGAAGAGATGACCAGGCCAACTATTATCATCCTTAATGGAAGCTTGGACATAGTCAAGCTAATGACGTAAAACAAGCGCTTCATGGGAGGCAACCCATAGGTTTGGTGTTTTTATGTGTGGTTTGATTTTGTGTGATTTTGTTCAGTATTATGTCAAGTTTGCAGGTCATTGGCGAGTTGCAGGAACTCGTTTCTTTCAAGGTAGGCTAGCCTCAGTTTGAAGCTCATGCAGCATTTCCGTCACCTGATTCACCGCCCGAGGAGGGCGACGATGCCGACAGTTAGGGGAGTTCTCTTTTATCCTTTATCTATACCTTCAATGAGGCCATTGAATATTTTAAGTTTGGGGGTGATTTAGGATAATTGATTAATCGAGTCATAATATTGCATACAGTTTCATGTAGTTCATAATATACCATGCTAGTATAATTTCATATAATTCACATTATATCATGTTAAAAAAAAATTTGCATATTCATGATTAGTTGCATATCATATTTTCCTTGATCCCGTAACGTTTGGTGGTTCTGTTTAGTAGTCAATGATGAATTTGAGTGTGATAATGATGGATAGAGGGCTGATTTAAATGCTTATGAATTGACGTGCATGTTGCAGAAACACAATCTTTACACAACTCATCGTTTGCTTTTTGGGCTAGGTTAAGGTCATGCTTGTTTGGTTGTTTGAGATTTAATCACCTGATTATATTCAGAATTTTCTTTATTCCCTTGATGGCGTAGGAGCACTAAAATATTAGTTTGGGGGAAACCAGGGATTTCATGCTAGTTGTAATTAATTGTCAATAATGGCTAGGCGTCAAATGGCTAGTAGCCGGCTCATATTTATATGAGTAGTCTAGGGTTGGAAATGAGAAAGACTCATTCCAGATTGCATAATTAAAAAAAATCAGAAAAAAATGAGAAAAAGAAAAGAAAAGAAAAGAGTCAAAAGTCCAATTGTTAAATGCAAAATTAACCAGGGTGAGCTCTTTAATACTCGAGTAATTAAGTCTGAGGGGACTTAGTCCTAGTAACCTAAAGCCCTTATGGTTTGGGATTGCTGACCTAACACTCGCTACATGGGTATTATTGTATAAGCCTTTTGGGGTCTCATTCATTGCACGGTTAAATAAGCATGCATATTGTATACAGTATTATGTGTCATAGTTTGTTGGTAATAAAGCATGAATTCCTGTCTAACTCAAACAATGATGGAGGTGTTTCTAGGTTATGAAGTGTCTAGCGTTCATTTTATTTATAAAATCGTGATTGTCTTGGCGAAGAATATGTATGGTTTTGATCTAGTGCTAATAGTATTTCTGATGAGCATGGCACACACGCACGTTTCTGTGCTTGTAAGTGTTAATATGCCGGTATTTAGTCGATCTCTATTTATAATTATCACATTCTCTGAGACACTGTGCTAATTTGGTTATTGCTTTGCTTATGGGATCCTTGCATCAGTTGCATTCATGCATTTAGAGATAGTCGAGTCTGTTTTCGCTTGAGGACAAGCATCAGTTTAAGTTTGGGGGTGTGATAAGTGGATTTTATATCCACTTATTATGTGCTAATTGGACCTAGATTGGTGGTTTATCCTTAAGTATGTGGTGTCTTTTAATTCATTTTTGTTGTTTCAGTATTTGTTGTGCAGAACTCGCAACTTTAGGTATTGTGGCGGTAAAAGGCTAAAAACGGCGGATTTATGTCTCAATTTTATCAAGTGGGCCGACTACGAAGAAAAAGAATTATCATAAAGAAATTCTGAGTGATATATTCTTAATGCTGGAACTCCGGTTGGAATTGATATATTTTTCGTTAAGCAAAAGGAGTCCGGTTTCCGACCCTCAAAAGACCGCAGCTTAGGACTTAAGGATTTATTTATATTAATAAATATTTTATTTAATTAGAAAATTATATTTATAAATATCTAATAATATTAGATATTTATTTTTATAACTTCTGAATTAAATTAATTATTTATTAATTAAAGATTATAAGTTGTGCGGTTAAAAAGCATTTCTACGGAACCCTTTGAAAAGTTAAGGCCACGTGAATTATTTTCAAGTCAAAGATATTAGTAATCTGTATGGTGTGGTTTAGTGCACATGATTTGTTTATATAAATCAAAAGTGAAGCCGTATGTTGTGTCCAAGTGTTGTCTCTATCGCCGCACTCTCCCACTCGCGCGTGGGAACCACGCGCTCGGAAGAAAACTGAAGCAGTCAGCGCTTGTGCCTCACCTGCCTGGCCGCGGCTGGTTTATTTTCTGCGTCTGTTGATTAAAAATGCAAAGTGTTCTGGCGGAAAGTGTGGTGCGTGTAGCAGGTCACCGAATTCAATTAAATTGTTTACTGAAAGAATGATTCAAGGAATTGAAAAAGCAAAGTGCTGCAGGTTGACGTCGGCTGGCTGATTTCTTTATTAACGAGTGTGGTCTTTTTTGTGCTATAAATAGGAGAGAATTTTCATAGTTTGAACACACCTCTCGACTGCATTCTCTCTTGTAGTCTCTCAATTTTCAGCAATATTTTCTTTTGTAATTTTAGATCAATTTATACATTTTAATTTTTTCCAATTTTATTATAAGTTATATTTTGGTAGAAAATTTTACGGGGATTATTTGGAGTGCTCTTCTCTTTCATTGGAAGCTATTTCAGTTCTATTTTCTAAACTCTTGTAATTTCATATTTTATTCATGCAATTTTATACCATGTTTTCATTTAATCCCATGATGACGATTCGTTCGATTATGAACTAATCGCCGTCATGGGATTCTAATGAATTTATTTACGTAATTTAGTAATTCGATGCCTTAATAATTTGTATTATGATAAAAATTCAGATTGCCTAATGTGGTTGCGCTTAATTTATTAGATGCGTAGCTAACGTCAAAATTATTAATTCCTAATGAATGCGAAAGTGGATTTAGGAATTTAGAATTTGCCATGTTAGCATAGGTTCGTAATTGTCATGTACATTGTAACGCCCCCAAATCCGGGGTCAGGAGAATTGGTCGTTACACAAAAATCCTCAAATATATTCACATGTTTAATAACACAATATTCCTTGTAATTGTCCAAAATTTTAAATATAACATTTGTGACCCCAATCATCCAAGATCTTTTAGGTTATAGTGCTAGAAACAAGAATCCAAATTCCATTAAATAAAAGCTTTCTTCTTTACAACTATCTCTTTGATCAAATCTTAAAGCACTAGTATAACTTCGCCATAAAGTATACTAGGCCAGCTAATCTAATACATAATAATAATTATTAGAGTTCGACTATATGAAATAGATCTTACACTAAATTCAGACCTCCCGAGTCAAGCCATCTTCAAAATAGCGTCTTGTCTTTTCTCTTTCCGAACTACGCAGGTAAGTCTCGCCAAATTACCTTACTGAAAAGTTAGCATTTCGGAACAAACAAGTATGAGCGAAAGAAATGCTCAGCAAGTGTATAGTAAAACAAGAAATTTTTAATAAATCATTGCTAATAAAACAGGTATCTTTTATCACAAGCTCAAGTCACAAGACAAGTATTTTAAATCTAAAATCTTTCATCACAGAATAGATTAAAAAGGTGTATTCAGACATGATAAACTCACAAGTTTTACTAGTAGGGATCCCGACTAGCCAAACAACTGGTTTAGCTTTACTTCCAACAAGGAAACATCATTAAGGAATAATAAATTCAAAGGGTATCGACAAGTTCGATACGATAAATGGGGTGTAAATTTAATAAACAAGAATAACAATAGGTGTCAACGAAATCGACAATAAATGGGATGATACCATAATCAAAATTATGAAAATAATTTCACTTGAACAAGAAGTGAAGGGAAAACACTTGCCTCTCATCCTTAGCTATTACGTAACATCGTAGTAATACTATCTTCTGCTTCTATCTTACGACATCACAATCTTTTATTCCAATCTTGAATTGGTATGACGCTCTTGCGACTTCCACGAGTCTGATCTACCGATATCGAGCCCGCGCATCAACTTCTATAGTTAAACATTATACGGGAATTCAATCTCCAAATGACAATTATAATATTCTATAAACACTTATAAACTCAACTTAAACGTATTAACCATGCTTCAATTAGGAACTCTTAAATCAATATCTACGTAATATATACCCTTTAATCTGTTCTCTCCTTTAAAACAGGGTATCCTCTTCAGAATCTCTGAATGAAATCCATCTAATTAAATAGTACATATCGATACGGTCGTGTCCATATATTATACGTAAATTTTCGAGTTCAGAAAGTATTTTAATTAACTAAAATACTCTTGACTCCTTAGAAATGACCATTTAATAATCAATTTTCTAGTAAAATCCATAACTCCATTGACCTTCATCATTAAATCAAAATAAAAATGTCCATAAAACTCCTAATATTATCCCAAAGACAAATAAAATTACTTCCTCCGAAAATCAAACCTCCCACCATTTATAAGAATTCCTCAAAGTCTCCATTTTAATTATTTTCCGAATTTAATAACTAATTCATCCGATTACTCCTACCACTCCCAAATATCTTAGAAATTACTACATTTCCTCCTTGATTTAATAACCAAAATTCAGAATTTTTCACCATATCCATTAATTAATATAATTCAACTAAGTCTCCAAATTCCACAAATTAACTCAATAAATCATTTTATTCTATTCTTAAAATAAAATTCATATCTCCATTTCCACTTCTCATAAAATTAACCAAAAATTATCATAATGTTCCTCATAAAATCCTCTAGCCAAATAAAATCATAATCTCCAAAATCCAACTTCTCTACTATTTTATAAAATCATTCCAAGTCCTATCTTTTATTCATTTTACCAAATTTTAAACTAACATCCCAAGATCCATTTCAACACCTAATAAACTAATCAAATACTATGTTATTTTCTCAATTTATCCACAAATTCTCAAATATAAACTCTTCTCCAATTATCAACTAAAATTCCCAAAATTTACTCTAAACATTCAATTAATAAAATAAAAATATAGTCTTACACAAAGGTGGTGGTTTCCCCTCCTTTACTTTAGCTCTCTCGGCTCTTTCTCAGCCTTTTCCTTGCTCCAACACTACAGCCGTATACACCCATTGACTAACAAATTCACACACGCATACGAGACCTACAGACTCAATCATGCATACACACACCAGCACAAGACCACGCGCACAGACCCATACAAACGCCCACAAAGAATGCACCACATGAACACACATACCGCATAATCCCATCACCTCTCCCCTATATCTTAGAACAGATAGCCACATCCTCCTTGACAATATCTTCCCCTACTACTATCCCTCTCTGTCTCCCTCTTGCCCCTTTTCTGACTCCTACCTTCTCCAATCAACACAATATGGTTGAACCTCACAGCCACAGTACAGTCGAACCCATGGTCTTTACACCACCTGCCAATCACCCCATACCAAACCCCCATGTTCCTGACAGTCCCAGAACACACCCAGAGACACCCATACATATTAACACCATCGCCAAAACCTCCTCAACCCTCCTTGCACACCAACCACTTACACAACGCAGAAAAATTTTGAGGATATATACATACTTGGACACACAATTATCAGCTCATAACCCCACATACACGCAACACAAGAAGCCCACAACATAGTTAACCAGCTCGAAACTGGCTCAGAACAGAGAAACGCGCACACACCTACACTCGGTCACTGTGCTAATACAAACACCCACTCACCACTCCACATATGCACACCCAATCGCCTATAGCACCAACATAATACAACACCACCAAGCAGCTAGAACGATTTATTGAACTCAGATAGTAGAGGAACTCGAGAAACCAAATCTACATACATACGGTAGACTCCTGTATACACGCACATATGGTTTTACACACACACGCACCGGCTATTAGAGGGAAATGGAAAAATGGAAAGAGAGAGATGAGGGAGTTTTTTTTTTTTTTCAGAGAGATTCCGAGGGAGAGAGACAGAGGGTACTGAAGATAAGATGGGGAGAGAACTCCAGAGAGTTCCAGAAATGCAGAGGAAGTCAACACCGACAGATGAGGTTGGGGAGAAATATCTGGTGAATTAAGGATTTTAGAATTTAGGGTAGATTTTGGAGAGTTAAAATGAACCCATTTAAATCACTTTTAAAATTGTAATAAAATAATGAATTGGTGAAATATTAAACATTAAAATTTGAAAATGAAGAGCATGAAATTACAAATACCCCGATATTTTTAAAATATTTTTAGGATCAAAAATGAATTAAATATGAATTTTACAAATTTTGACCCTTTAAATGCAGCATAACTCTTAAAATCATTTTAAAATACTTAAACACCCAAATTAATTCTTCCAATAATTTTAAAAACTAAATAATTTCATAAAGATGATAACACAAAAGATTTCACTATTTTTAATGACTCCGATGATTTTATAAATTTTCAAATGATAAATAAAGCCTATTTTTTAATAGATATAATCAGAGAAAGATGAAATTAAGATATACAGGCTCACACTGGCACTCCTAAATCATCATATAAATACGTAACTCATTATACATTAACCAATCAAATTGGAACAAAATATCCATAATCTTATTCCCCCTTTATGGAAAAACCAATAAAGTATTTAAATAATAAAAACAATAATTCATAAAATTTCGGGTTGTTACAGTCTACCCCCTTAAAAGGATTCCGTCCTCGGAATCTACTAAGAGAAATCATTAGGGTTCTTGTTTTTCCAACTTTCTAGTTCCGATAACATCCACAACAATACTAATTATCTACTCTTCGATACTTGTTCTTTCCTGTCTGAAATTCCTACCGATTTTCTATAGAGAATCAATCTCATTATACCAATATGTTCCTGCTCTCTCATGTGCCTATCCTTGGAGATTAAACATTCTCTTCTTTGACACAAAAATATAATATGCACAATTGCAAATCTGGTGATAGCGTCTATTCATATGCAACTTCGCAAAATTCCGAATCAAATCTTAGATTTCCTATCTGACACAATTGTTACTGGAGTCTCACAGCACACTGCCTTTCTTTCAAATGAAATTGGACCAACTTTTCGATAGCGTAACCTTAAACGATCGAGAGAAAACAAACTGACATCATTATACGTCGCTAGTATTGTAATCGCATCTTGATCCGCTTTTGCTCGTGGTAATCCCATTGCAATGCTTTGATTCGTCGTGTCGAGGCTAACTTATTCAAACCTGATTGGCATACCCTCAATATTTTTTTATTTTTTTATATTTTTTTTTTGAGGTAACAAGAATCATGAAATTTTGAAGAGAAAAGATTCGATATCATAGCAATTGCCCCACAATTGTGATTATCAATTTATGAATTTTTTTAAAGCAACCTGATTTGAAATAACAGAATAACTGAGAGATCAACATGATCATATGAACCCGACGTTGTGTGTCTTTGCTCCAACATTTACAAATAAAGGTGGCCAACCTTATTGTAATACACAACACACCAGCGATGACGTCCCATCCAACCACTATCACACAGGTAAAGGTACCTGGTGTCCCCTATACGTAGGGTTGTTCGTCTCAGTTGAAGTAAAGAATTATGGAAGGAATTTAAAATCAAATTAATAACTAATTTCTTTTGACAAATAATTCTTTGAAGCACACCTTGGATTCAAACTGAACAAATTACAAAGATGTTATTTCGAAAAAAAACCAGAAAGAAAGTATCGAACAAATGATACTATATTGCAAATTAAAATTATTCATCAAAACAAAAGTTGAAAACTTCGAGAATTTGAAAGTAGGTATCATAAAAAATTCTGATACCAGTGAACCCAAATATGATCGAACACAAGTATAAAATATAAAGTCAAAATGGAATACAAGTATAGACAAAAGTCTCGCTTCAAGGAATTTCAAATAATTCACTCAGAAGGGAAGGTATTGCCAAGATTTCCACGTATATGCCTTCTATATCAGCTCCTTTCCACGTATGCCTTCAGTACCGGCTCCTTTCCACGTATGCCTTCTTTATCGGCTCCTTCGCTGGCTCGTCATCCGATCTAAACTCTTCCGCTCCACGTCCTAAGTTTATCGATACCCTACATCGTCAGACATCTCCAGCCATAAGAAGTTCTGTCCAGTTCAGCCTAATCATCTCAAGTGAGCACGTCATCTCGACTCGTAATAATCTCTACTTTAATTCCTGAAAACTATCTTGGTCATCACGTCTCCGTTCACGTAAAGTTGTATTATACAATCATAACTAAAACAAATACCACATTCTTCTTGCTTCGCCCCACAGTTCAAAGGATTCCCTTGTCCTTTTAGTCTATTCGAAAGACTCATTGTTCTCGTCTTTGACTGTTAGAACATTATAATAATAACCAAGGGTGAGCACATAAAATGTTCGGCAAGTTCACTATCCCAAATATTATACAAGAATATTTTATGACACGTGGTGATAAAAGATAATGATTGAACAAATAGGAAACTCATATGATATTCAATCGTGAAAGCCATATAGGCAACTTCTCAAAATTTGTGAGAATATAAAAATTCTATCAAAATATCTGACAACTCAAGGAATTAAAATCATCTCAACCACAAGAACATCATAAACGAACTTCTCAACAATTTCAAGAATTTCAAGAAAATTAACAACTTATTTGGCAGCTCAAAATTTAAGAAAAGATTACTGGTCTTCCACCTCTCGGTACCCCCATGGTGCGATCAACTACCATGCCGCAAGTACCGTCCTCCTGTGATACCCCACCCAGCCTGATCAGGGCTATGATGTGGTACCACCGAAATTTTCTCATTGCTAGCATAAAATGGGTTATCATTTTCAACCCTGGCAACATTAGTGCCAAAATAATTATCCGCATTTTCGGATAACAATACCTCGCCGAAACCATGGGTTATTACCCATGTTGACCAGTTCACACCAGAGTTCCCGAGTAAAAACTTATTGAAATCAATATAGCTGCCAAAATTCCGCAATTAGATGTCAAGCACGACACACAGTCTGTGCTTTCTCAAACTCCACTGCTAATCCGAACAATGGACTAACCTTAAGGACAAGAATAAAATTTATTCGATGATACGAATAATGCATCATCCGCCTTGACAAAGGAGGTAGTTATCTCGAACTAATGAGTATAACTATATTTATCAAGAAATACAATTTAAGGTATTCAAAATGAGCGAAATCGCCAATGATTAACAACCAAATAGTCTTCAACAATATTAGCAAAGTAGACGCTTCAAGAAATATAACTTGATTATCAAGAGTTAAAATAAAATAAATTGTTACCATTTTAGTAAGTGGTTCGAACAATGAACCATTACCCGATGTCAAAAAGAGTCGTTGAATTTGAGAAATAAATCCAACTGGTAGGAATAAATATTTAGCTATCTCGAAGCAATAAAACAAGTTTCAGGCGAATAATATTAAAGAATCGTCCCGATCAATGAGACCAACTAATATTTTTAAATGTCATCTTCCTCGCAAAAGAATTTATAATCAATTTAATTCTTCGATCAATCCAACATTTGAAGCAAATATTTAAGTAACCAACACTTTCACCAAAAGTTTCACCACAACAATAAAATCCTTAAAAACAATAATGTTCACAGAAATCTCATAAATTCTTTAGGAGATAAGGGATAGAATGAACTTGCCTCAGTCTTTGTGCTTGCTCAAACCCACTTAAGACTTACTTTCTGAAATTTCGTAGTGGACATCAACAGTCTCAAGGTGTTTCATCCAGTCTAGCGCAACCATCTCACGCGAGCACTCAAATCTTAACTTACTAATTGGTACTATATCCAATAGTCCAACACGAACTCTATATGAGCTCTGACGTTCCTTACTTAGCTATACACACTCCTACACACTCTCGTTTCTAGTTTACTATAACCTTATCTCTGATACCATTCTGTAACGCCCCCAAATCCGGGGTCAGGAGAATTGGTCGTTACACAAAAATCCTCAAATATATTCACATGTTTAATAACACAATATTCCTTGTAATTGTCCAAAATTTTAAATATAACATTTGTGACCCCAATCATCCAAGATCTTTTAGGTTATAGTGCTAGAAACAAGAATCCAAATTCCATTAAATAAAAGCTTTCTTCTTTACAACAATCTCTTTGATCAAATCTTAAAGCACTAGTATAACTTCGCCATAAAGTATACTAGGCCAGCTAATCTAATACATAATAATAATTATTAGAGTTCGACTATATGAAATAGATCTTACACTAAATTCAGACCTCCCGAGTCAAGCCATCTTCAAAATAGCGTCTTGTCTTTTCTCTTTCCGAACTACGCAGGTAAGTCTCGCCAAATTACCTTACTGAAAAGTTAGCATTTCGGAACAAACAAGTATGAGCGAAAGAAATGCTCAGCATGTGTATAGTAAAACAAGAAATTTTTAATAAATCATTGCTAATAAAACAGGTATCTTTTATCACAAGCTCAAGTCACAAGACAAGTATTTTAAATCTAAAATCTTTCATCACAGAATAGATTAAAAAGGTGTATTCAGACATGATAAACTCACAAGTTTTACTAGTAGGGATCCCGACTAGCCAAACAACTGGTTTAGCTTTACTTCCAACAAGGAAACATCATTAAGGAATAATAAATTCAAAGGGTATCGACAAGTTCGATACGATAAATGGGGTGTAAATTTAATAAACAAGAATAACAATAGGTGTCAACGAAATCGACAATAAATGGGATGATACCATAATCAAAATAATGAAAATAATTTCACTTGAACAAGAAGTGAAGGGAAAACACTTGCCTCTCATCCTTAGCTATTACGTAACATCGTAGTAATACTATCTTCTGCTTCTATCTTACGACATCACAATCTTTTATTCCAATCTTGAATTGGTATGCCGCTCTTGCGACTTCCACGAGTCTGATCTACCGATATCGAGCCCGCGCATCAACTTCTATAGTTAAACATTATACGGGAATTCAATCTCCAAATGACAATTATAATATTCTATAAACACTTATAAACTCAACTTAAACGTATTAACTGTTATGCTAATTTCACGCAAGCGCACGTAGTCACAAGTAATACAATTAAAGTTCGTTCCACAGAGATCTGGTTATGTTCTATTCAGTAAATATGCCTATGCAACAATGTATGGTTTTAATTCACTGCTAAGAAAAATAACAAATTTGAGAATTGATTATCTAAATTATACTAAGTGCAAATTATAAACTAAGAATTAAACAATTAACGAGAATAAAAATCGAATTACTTATATGAGAATAAACATGGAATCCTAGTTTCATCATCTACTTCACTTAGAGTTGCAGCCTTTAATCACTATGTGCAATGGTTTTGATATCTGATCGGACAACACGAAACAAGTATACGCTACCTGTCAGCATACGCATACCAAACTAAACATACATCCACAAAAGAGATAGAAGATGAATAGACACCAATTATGCTTAGACCCTATATGTCTATAGAATTTGAAAACATAACGGTTGAAGAACAAGTTATCCATAAAGATCACATAGGGCAGTATAAGTATTTTCATCTCACACCACAACCATATTGATAAACAATTATGAACCTATGCTAGCATGGCAAGTTCTAAATCTCAAGATCCACTTTCACTTCACAAGAGATTAACAAATTAGATGTTCGCGACGCATCTATCTATTAAGCATAACCATACGAGGATATCAATTATACACCACACACAAATCTTTAAGGCATTCAAACTACTAAGCTACATAGATAAATCCACTAGGATCCCACGACAACGATTAGCCCATAATTGAACCGTTCATCGTCATGGGATTTGATGAAAACATGATGTAAAACAAGATATGGAAGAAAAACGTAATAATATTATAAAAATTAAGAGTTGAGGAAACAAATCTATAATCCAACGTATACAAAAGATGAAGTAGATCTGGATCCTTGCTTGTCACGAGCGTTGAACCCTTCTCTCCTTTTCTCTCTTGCAGATCTCAACTGGTTACAATAATAATGCTATGATAATCTGTATATCTATTACAATGGTAGGATGTGTTTAAATAGGCTCTAAAAGTCTTGCCCAGCAAGAAAATACCCAAAATAGAGTTAAAACATAATTTCTGCAAAAGACGTTTCCTAAACTGATTCTGTTTTTTAAGGAAAATTCGTGGCTGACTTTTCTTCAATTTTTCTGGAACGTTCCAAACGTAATTGGACCTCTGGACCACCTTAGAATGATAGAAAATCTCGTTATCTTCGCGTGGACTGCTTACGGGCTGAAAACAGACTTATAGAACTCAAGATATGGCCCAAACAGTGTAGACTGCGCAACCCTTCTTAAAAATCCGAATTTTGATCAATTAATTCCCAAAAATTAATAGAAGCATCCACCTTAGTCAACCTTCTCGTAAATCTGCACAACTAAGCAAAACACATCAAAACTACCAGAAACTTGAGTCCAAAACAATCAATTTAAGCCGATTTAGAATGCTCCAAGTGGATATAAACTCCACTTATCACACCCCCAAACTTAAACCGATGCTTGTCCTCAAGCATAAACAATTACAACTAACTAACTAACTAGTACCACTTCCGTAGGTGATCACGGTTGCATTTGGCATATGCAACAAGCCCTTTAAACCCCTAGGCAGCCCTAGTGGACGAGTAAGGTCTCGTGAGGGCCTATAACGAATGTACCCACAAAATCCATTTAACCTAATGCAATGCAATGCATGAATGCAACTAATATGCAAATGCAATTAATCTAATCTACCATACCTTCAAATCCTCTCATGCCATATCAACTTAAGAATCAAAGTAAATACGCAATGTCTTGGTGTCGAAAGTGCAAGTATTCACATAGTCTACTCAATGAACATGCATAAGTTCTCACAAGCCCATGTCAAGTGTAAGAATAAGTTAGTAAACATGCTAAGCCTACAAGAGTACATCTTTGAGACAAAACTCGGGATCTCATACGCAAAAACAAGCAAACACTCACAATCCACTCACAAAAGAATTTTCACTCAAGAACAAGGGTAAGTGTATCACTCAATTCCAACAAAATCATAAACATGCTTGACATTTGGTATCAATCTAACTCTTAACACAACATACATCAATGACGATAATCAAAAGGTCTTTAATTGGGTTGTAACGGGGCTAGGGACAAGGTATGTCAAATAAGCCAAAACAGGTGAAGTGTCAAAAGCTAGTAAGCACCAATAAATCATACACAACATCATATTTCCCCCCCCACATAATTTTACTATTACAAACACTCGACTAGTCGACTGAAATAGGATCACAACAAACACAAACATGCTCTCATAATATTTTTTTCTTTTTTTTTTCTTTTTCTTTTTTTTTCTGTTTTTTTTTCTTTTTTTTTTTTTCGAGAGCTAAATAGAACACAAACAATAATATAAACAATAACAATGATCCAATGAATTTATTACATATGTCGACTATCAAGTAAACAACCCAAACCCAATTTTCAATATTTCCCCCAAAAGTAAGACCAACAATACCCCTCCTTGCACCCCTTATTACTCCCTTAAGCACTCTACTAGCCTTTGACAATATGGGTTCAAATTAATGTAAGGCCAATACAAGAAAAAGGTCTAGGCAAGTAATGTGGTATGTCACCGAAAAAATAGGATTAAGCTCAACGGGTTAACTAATTGATCATGTAAACATGGTGTGGTAATATGGGAAAATATGTGGTTATTCCTAAATGCCTTTATCATTTTAATCGTCAAATAATGTCATGCGTTTCAAGAAAGACCTCAAACAACTGCTAGCAATGCAAACAATCCGTGGACACTCAAGCAAACGAATAAGATTGCAACAAATATGCAATAAGGCTCAAAATCTCACTTGGTGGAAAAACATACTCAATCCCAAGCAAAAATCTCTCTAACGCACCAACTTGTATTCAAAGCATGCAAACTAAATCATCTTGCACATATTCATGTCCTTCTAATCACTTACAACATTCAATAAGTCTACTAGCTTCAACTTACTAGTGTATGTGTGTGCACAAGAACAAAGCATATCACTTCTCAATCAAAAGCGTCAACAACACAAAATTCCTATCAAGCATGGGTGCAAATGCAAACTATTATGAACTCACATGATATACAAACATAAAACAGAATGTCCTATATGAAACAAACGTAGATAACACAAACAATAATGCATAATTTACTACTACTAATATGCAAAGCATGAATCCTACATGAACAAATAATACAATAACAACTACTCATCCCTCAAACCACCCCCAAACTTAAAATATTCAATGTCCGCATTGAATGGAAGTAAATACAAGGGATAGCAGAAACATACCTACTCGTCCTCCTCTTCGGAGGACTCAGAATCTGGCGGTGGATATTGCGTACGAGCTCCATAGACTGGCCACCTCGCCTGAATACCTGCATCTCTCAAAGCTGTAGCCATATCTTGAGCATACTCCCTGTTACAAGCATATATAGCATCCATCCGCCTATACAAACGCCTAAAGTGCGCCTCCAAAACTCTTGGTACTTCCGAACCCTGTGGCTGAGCGCCCGCTCCATTACCACTAGCATCAACATCATCAACAATATAACCAAGCCCCCTCGGATCTGGAACCCCACCTTGCCAGTCAGGCATTCGATCAATAGACACATCAGTAATGGAAGGCAAAGGTGACTGCAACTCCTCATCCGCACCCCAGATAACACCACGTTCCTTACATAAACCAGCTATAACAGAAGCATGGGGCATCGATGATAGCGCATGAGACTTTAAAAACCGTAGAATATTCTGATGAACAATATAGGCTACATCAATGTACTTCCCCTTTAGAATGCCCCAAAGAAGAATCAATCTATCAACTGTGACCTCACCTATATGAGAAGTAGGCATAATATTCGCACAAAGGAATGCATACCATGCACGTGCAAATTTATTCATAGCAGAAGACAGAAAATTAACCGGCGCATTGGTTCCCACTTTATACTTCCAAACCGTACCAGGAACACATAATTCACGAACAATTGCCTCTAAATCCACATCCTTACTAGTCTTCCTTGCCCAATCTTCATCCCCCACAAGCTTCGGTGGTTGTCCCAAAATTTTACGAATAGCATCAACACTATACTCCACCTGTTTACCTCGAACCACACACACCTCATCCGACTCACCCTTAGCATTAGCATAAAACTCCCTAACAATATTCACCGGAACTGGAACAGGTGCCTTACAAATCTCTCCCCAACGTAACTCACTAATCACATCAACCAACCCATAATGACGAGTTGGTAAAAACCCCCTTTCTTTCGCCACCGACTTAGACAACAACCTATTATACTCAACCTCCGCATCCGGAGAAGAAAATCTCTCCACCCTAATAGCACCACCCCTCATTCGCTTAGGCGCCATAATAAGCAAAACCCCACTCAACAATAGCACCACCAAAAACCACCAAGAAAAATCCCACCAAAAACCACCAAACCAAATCACACCAAAAATACCCACGTAACAAGAATAATACAAAAACCCCAATTTACAAGAACACAAATTCGTAATAAAATAAAATAGAGAAAAGAATTCCCACTACGAATCAAAGAGGTGAACTTGTACTAATTTTCCCCCAAACTTGAATTTTTAAGAGATGTAGAGGAGGAAGATAATGAATTGGGTGTGTATGTATGGGTATATATAGGCCATGGAGTGATATAAGAATTTTAATGTGAAAAGGAAAAAATTTGGTGGAAATTGGAATTTGATATGGAATAGAAAAAATATTTAATGGATAAAAGAAAAAAATTTTGAAAAGAAATAGGAATTTGAAATTTTTTAGGAGAGATAAGGGGTTTTGGAATTAAAATAGGAAAAGATTTAGGGAGGAGATGGGGTTATAAAAAGAATTGGGGTGAAAGATTTATTTTTTTAATATACATAAACACAATTCTCGCAGACAACAGTGTACAGGAACAGGAACAAACTGAAAAAAATTCTAACCATTCTGTTACACGCGCAGTTTTCCGCGTGTGGAGGCAAATAGCCTCTCTTCCAGATGCGCCAGTGCTGTTTGCGCCTTGGGGCCGCAAATTGCTGCCCTTCCAGAAACGCAGGCGCTAGCTGCGTTATAGGGCCGCAATTTGCCCCCTTTCCAGAAACGCCAATGCAGGTTGCGTTACAGCCCTGCAATTTGCTCCAATTTCGATTTTTTTTTTTTTTTTTTTCACACAACACTCAAATTTTTTTTTTTTTTTTTTTTTTTTTTCCTAAACTAAAGCGCGGGTTGCCTCCCACGAAGCGCTCGTTTAATGTCATTAGCTTGACATTCTTCCGATAATTCACGTCGACGCCAAAATAGCGGAAACCTTCTCGCGATCAAACGAACCTCCATAATAATGCTTCAACCTCTGTCCATTAACCTTGAAAGTATGATCCGGTGTTGTTTCATAAATTTCAATAGCTCCATGAGGATACACCGTCTTAACAATAAACGGACCCGACCATCTCGACTTGAGTTTTCCCGGAAAAAGCTTGAGGCGAGAATTAAATAGCAACACTAGTTGTCCCGGTAAAAATGCCTTGGGCCTCAACCTTTTATCATGCCACCTCTTGACCTTCTCCTTATACATTTTATTATTTTCGTAAGCTTGCTCACGAAATTCCTCAAGTTCATTTAATTGAAGCAACCGTTTTGCACCCGCAGCCTTAATATCCAAATTCAACTTCTTCAATGCCCAATATGCCTTGTGTTCTAATTCTGCAGGCAAATGACATGCTTTACCATAAACCAACTGGAACGGAGACATACCTAAAGGAGTTTTGTAGGCAGTTCTGTACGCCCACACAGCTTCATCCAACTTCAATGACCAATCCTTACGAGACGGATTCACCACTTTCTCCAGAATTCTTTTGATTTCACGATTCGAGACCTCCGCTTGACCATTAGTTTGGGGATGATATGCAGTGGCAACACGATGCGTCACATTATACTTTGCCATCAACGTAGTAAACTGACGATTACAGAAGTGTGTCCCCTCATCACTGATTATAGCACGTGGAGTTCCAAAACGTGTGAAAATCTGCTTGTGAAGAAAATTCAGCACTACCTTAGCATCATTGGTTGGTAAGGCTTTCACCTCAACCCATTTTGACACATAATCCACAGCTAGCAAGATATACTGATTATTGCATGAAGAAATAAAAGGTCCCATGAAGTCAATTCCCCAAACATCAAAGATCTCTACCTCAAGAAGCATGTTAAGAGGCATCTCGTTCCTTCTAGAAATATTGCCAACCCTTTGACATCGATCACAACTCATTACAAACTGATGAGCATCCTTGAACAAGGTAGGCCAATAAAAACCTGCTTGAAGCACACGAGCTGCTGTCTTTTCTCCACCATAATGACCACCATACACGGTTGAGTGGCAATCTCTCAAAACACTCTCCGTCTCACTATACGGAATGCATCGTCTGATCATCTGATCTACTCCTTGTCTAAACAAAAACGGTTCATCCCAACGGTACCACTTCACATCATGTAGAAACTTCTTCCTTTGAGCACTCGAAAAACCCGGAGGAATAACATTGCTCACCAAATAGTTCACATAGTCTGCAAACCATGGCTCTTCATCTTGCACTACAAAAAGCTGCTCATCTGGAAAAGATTCATTAATAAGAGATTTGTTATGTGAATCCATACCATGGTCCTCCAAGCGTGAGAGATGATCCGCCACTTGATTTTCCGTGCCTTTTCTATCCTTGATTTCCACATCAAACTCTTGCAAAAGAAGCACCCAACGAATCAATCTAGGCTTTGAATCCTTCTTCGACATGAGATATCGAATAGCAGCATGATCCGTATACACAATCACCTTCGTACCAAGCAAGTAAGATCTGAATTTCTCGAAAGCATAGACAACTGCTAGCAACTCCTTCTCCGTAGTGGTGTAGTTAAGCTGAGCATCATTGAGGGTTTTACTAGCATAGTAAACCACATGAAAAATTTTGTCCTTCCTTTGCCCAAGCACAGCTCCAACAGCATAGTCACTAGCATCACACATTAGCTCAAATGGTTCCTCCCAATTAGGTGCAGTAATAACAGGTGTAGTGGTCAGCTTCTTCTTCAAGAGCTCAAAAGCTGCAAGACATTCATCATCAAACTTGAACGGAACATCCTTCTCCAACAGATTACACAAAGGTTTAGAGATTTTCGAGAAGTATTGAATGAATCGCCGATAGAATCCCGCATGACCAAGAAAACTGCGAATTCCTTTAACAGAGATAGGTGGAGGAAGATTTTCGATTGTCTCCACCTTAGCCCTATCCACTTCAAGCCCCTTGCTAGATACCTTGTGCCCAAGAATAATTCCTTCTTGCACCATAAAGTGACACTTCTCCCAATTAAGAACCAAATTAGTCTCCACACAACGTTTCAAAACCAAGCCAAGATTATGCAAACACTCGTCATATGAAGTACCAAAAACTGAGAAGTCATCCATGAAAACCTCCACATTAGTGCCAATCATATCTGAGAAAATAGCCATCATACACCTTTGAAAAGTAGCGGGAGCACCACAAAGTCCAAAAGAAACTCGACGAAAAGCAAAAGTACCAAAAGGACATGTGAATGTGGTCTTCTCTTGATCTTCCGGAGCAATGCAAATTTGATTATAGCCGGAATAACCATCAAGCAAACAATAATACTCATGTCCAGCCAACCTGTCTAACATCTGATCAATGAATGGAAGAGGAAAGTGGTCTTTTCTCGTGGCCTTGTTGAGCTTCCGATAGTCCATGCAAACTCTCCACCCCGTGACTGTCCGAGTAGGGATGAGCTCATTCTTCTCATTAGCAACAACTGTCATGCCTCCTTTCTTTGGCACACATTGAACCGGACTCACCCAAGAACTGTCTGAGATAGGATAAATAATACCCGCATCAAGCCACTTTAGAATTTCCTTCTTCACCACCTCTTTCATAATAGGATTAAGTCGTCGCTGATGTTCAACAGTAGGCTTAGCTCCTTCCTCTAGCAGAATTTTATGCATGCAATAAGAAGGGCTGATTCCCTTGATATCTGCTATGGTCCAACCAATTGCTGACTTGAACTCCCTCAAAATTCGCAAGAGCTTTTCTTCCTCGATATCTGACAGATTAGAAGAAATAATAACAGGTAATGTAGAGGTATCACCAAGAAAAGCATACCTCAAGTGATTAGGCAAAGGTTTGAGTTCAAGTGTAGGAGCCTCCTCAATAGATGGTTTAAGACGGACTTGTGACTTTTCCAGCTCCTTTAACCCAAGAGACTCAAAAGGCATGTCAAATTTTCTCTTCCACGAATTTGCATTCAACATCTGAAATTGCATCACTTCATCTTCATCTTTCACCTCAGAGTTCCCACTCAATGCTTTTTCCAAAGAATCTGTTAGCAACAAATGATCAAGATCCTTGGCTACCACGGAATCAACCAAATCAACATTGAAACATTCTTCTTCATCAGATGGAAGCTTCATAGCATTGAACACATTAAAGGTGACAATCTGATTTTGTATCCTCATGGTGAGCTCTCCTTTCTGCACATCGATCAAAGTACTACCCGTAGCTAGGAATGGCCTTCCCAAGATTATGGGAATCTTCTTATCTTCCTCGAAATCCAAGATAACAAAATCAGCAGGGAAGATGAGTTTATCAACTTTCACCAAGACATCCTCCACTATGCCTCTAGGATAAGTAATTGAACGATCGGCCAACTGTAACGAGATGTTAGTTGGCTTTGGATCCGGTAGACCAAGTTGCAAGAAAACTGACAAGGGCATGAGATTGATGCTAGCTCCCAAGTCACACAAGCACTTCTCAAAGAATAGATTACCAATAGTGCATGGAATAGTAAAACTACCCGGATCCTTTAGCTTTGGAGGCAACTTCTGTTGCAGAACGGCACTACACTCTTCAGTTAAGGCAACGGTCTCTAATGCATCAAGCTTCAACTTACGAGAGAGAATTCCCTTCATGAACTTGGCATAGCTTGGCATCTCTTCAAGAGCTTCCGCAAAAGGTATGTTAATATGCAACTTCTTGAACACCTCGAGGAACTTAGCAAACTTTTTATCCAAATTCTGCTTCTTGAGTCTTCTAGGATATGGAGGAGGAGGGTAGATCTGAGTAGACTGATTCACTGAAGCTTTAACAGGTTCCTTGCTCTTCTCTTTATCACCATCTAGCTCATCCGCTACTAAGTCAGATTTTTCAAATTCAGGTATTGCAGATTTTTCCACTTGCTGATTCTGCACTTCTTCATCTTCTTTAGCGGTTGATTTAAGATCTGTTGTAACCTTTCCCGATCTCAAAGTTACGGCCTTCACCTGTTCTTTGTTGTCTCTCCTACCTGGATTAGTCTCTGTATCACTAGGAAGAGTTCCTTGTGGTCTACTAAGTAAGGCACTAGCAATCTGTCCCAGCTGGCTCTCGAAGATCTTTTGAGAAGCTTGCAGATTCTTCACCATCATCCTCAAATCATCAATCTCTGATTTTTCATTCGAAGATTGCCCTACCTGAGCCTGAGGTTGTTGCTGCTGAAATCCAGGAGGTTGATATGGTGCCCTTGGAGCGTAAGGCTGTTGATAGCCTTGATTAAATGGCTTCGCTTGCTGATACGACTGTTGAGTATTTTGATTGTTGCTCCAGCTGAAATTGGGATGATTCCGATTATTAGGATGATAAGTGGCTGGAACTGGTGCAGCAGGTCTCTGGAAATTACTCACGAACTGTGCTGATTCAGAAGAGATAGCACACTGATTCGTCTCATGTGCGCCCGCACATAACTCACAAACACTAGCCACCTGTTGCACTCCATAATTAGCAAGAGAATCCACTTTCATAGCAAGAGCCTTCAACTGAGCCGTAATCATTGAAGCTGTATCTACTTCCAAAACTCCTGCCACCTTGCCTTGAGAAAGCCTCTGGGTTGGATTTTGATATTCATTAGCAGCCATCATCTCTATAAGATCATAAGCTTCATCATAACTCTTCGCCCAAAGAGCTCCACCTGATGCTGCATCTAGTAAAGGCCTAGACTGTGCTCCCAACCCATTGTAGAATCCATTAATAACCATCCAATCAGGCATGCCATGATGAGGACACTTCCTTAGCATCTCCTTGTAGCGTTCCCAAGCCTCACATAATGACTCACCAGATTGCTGTTGAAATTGAGTCAACTGGTTCCTTATTGCTGCAGTTTTCGCCATAGGGAAGAATTTAGTAAGGAACTTCTGAGCAAGATCTTCCCATGTAGTAATGGAACCAGGTGGTAAAGAGTGTAGCCAGCTCTTAGCCTTATCCCTCAAAGAGAATGGGAAAAGCCTCAACCTGATAGCATCATCCGTCACACCATTACACTTGAAAGTGTCGCAGATTTCAATAAAGTCCCGAACATGCATGTTAGGATCCTCCGTAGAAGCTCCCCCAAACTGGACTGAATTCTGCACCATCTGAATTGTGCCTGGCTTGATCTCAAAGTTGTTCGCTACAATAGCTGGCCTGATAATGCTAGACTGAATGTCATTGAGTTTCGGCTGAGAATAGTCCTTCAAAGCCTTGACTGCTGCTGCTGCTGCGTCACCCATCTCTACAGTAGTCTCAGTTTCTATCTTATTCTCCAAATTCTCTACAAGATTGTCTTCTGCCAGTTCTTCCAAACGTGCTTGTAAGCGTGTTCGCATACAAACTCAAGTACCTGACACACCACAAAACAAACACACTAAGTAAGAATCCGAGTCAGTGAACGCTAACGACCACTGATGACAAGCACATAAACTAAAATAAAAACACCGATGATCCCCGGCAGCGGCGCCAAAAACTTGTTATGCTAATTTCACGCAAGCGCACGTAGTCACAAGTAATACAATTAAAGTTCGTTCCACAGAGATCTGGTTATGTTCTATTCAGTAAATATGCCTATGCAACAATGTATGGTTTTAATTCACTGCTAAGAAAAATAACAAATTTGAGAATTGATTATCTAAATTATACTAAGTGCAAATTATAAACTAAGAATTAAACAATTAACGAGAATAAAAATCGAATTACTTATATGAGAATAAACATGGAATCCTAGTTTCATCATCTACTTCACTTAGAGTTGCAGCCTTTAATCACTATGTGCAATGGTTTTGATATCTGATCGGACAACACGAAACAAGTATACGCTACCTGTCAGCATACGCATACCAAACTAAACATACATCCACAAAAGAGATAGAAGATGAATAGACACCAATTATGCTTAGACCCTATATGTCTATAGAATTTGAAAACATAACGGTTGAAGAACAAGTTATCCATAAAGATCACATAGGGCAGTATAAGTATTTTCATCTCACACCACAACCATATTGATAAACAATTATGAACCTATGCTAGCATGGCAAGTTCTAAATCTCAAGATCCACTTTCACTTCACAAGAGATTAACAAATTAGATGTTCGCGACGCATCTATCTATTAAGCATAACCATACGAGGATATCAATTATACACCACACACAAATCTTTAAGGCATGCAAACTACTAAGCTACATAGATAAATCCACTAGGATCCCACGACAACGATTAGCCCATAATTGAACCGTTCATCGTCATGAGATTTGATGAAAACATGATGTAAAACAAGATATGGAAGAAAAACGTAATAATATTATAAAAATTAAGAGTTGAGAAAACAAATCTATAATCCAACGTATACAAAAGATGAAGTAGATCTGGATCCTTGCTTGTCACGAGCGTTGAACCCTTCTCTCCTTTTCTCTCTTGCAGATCTCAACTGGTTACAATAATAATGCTATGATAATCTGTATATCTATTACAATGGTAGGATGTGTTTAAATAGGCTCTAAAAGTCTTGCCCAGCAAGAAAATACCCAAAATAGAGTTAAAACATAATTTCTGCAAAAGACGTTTCCTAAACTGATTCTGTTTTTTAAGGAAAATTCGTGGCTGACTTTTCTTCAATTTTTCTGGAACGTTCCAAACGTAATTGGACCTCTGGACCACCTTAGAATGATAGAAAATCTCGTTATCTTCGCGTGGACTGCTTACGGGCTGAAAACAGACTTATAGAACTCAAGATATGGCCCAAACAGTGTAGACTGCGCAACCCTTCTTAAAAATCCGAATTTTGATCAATTAATTCCCAAAAATTAATAGAAGCATCCACCTTAGTCAACCTTCTCGTAAATCTGCACAACTAAGTAAAACACATCAAAACTACCAGAAACTTGAGTCCAAAACAATCAATTTAAGCCGATTTAGAATGCTCCAAGTGGATATAAACTCCACTTATCATTAACCATGCTTCAATTAGGAACTCTTAAATCAATATCTACGTAATATATACCCTTTAATCTGTTCTCTCCTTTAAAACAGGGTATCCTCTTCAGAATCTCTGAATGAAATCCATCTAATTAAATAGTACATATCGATACGGTCGTGTCCATATATTATACGTAAATTTTCGAGTTCAGAAAGTATTTTAATTAACTAAAATACTCTTGACTCCTTAGAAATGACCATTTAATAATCCATTTTCTAGTAAAATCCATAACTCCATTGACCTTCATCATTAAATCAAAATAAAAATGTCCATAAAACTCCTAATATTATCCCGAAGACAAATAAAATTACTTCCTCCGAAAATCAAACCTCCCACCATTTATAAGAATTCCTCAAAGTCTCCATTTTAATTATTTTCCGAATTTAATAACTAATTCATCCGATTACTCCTACCACTCCCAAATGTCTTAGAAATTACTACATTTCCTCCTTGATTTAATAACCAAAATTCAGAATTTTTCACCATATCCATTAATTAATATAATTCAACTAAGTCTCCAAATTCCACAAATTAACTCAATAAATCATTTTATTCTATTCTTAAAATAAAATTCATATCTCCATTTCCACTTCTCATAAAATTAACCAAAAATTATCATAATGTTCCTCATAAAATCCTCTAGCCAAATAAAATCATAATCTCCAAAATCCAACTTCTCTACTATTTTATAAAATCATTCCAAGTCCTATCTTTTATTCATTTTACCAAATTTTAAACTAACATCCCAAAATCCATTTCAACACCTAATAAACTAATCAAATACTATGTTATTTTCTCAATTTATCCACAAATTCTCAAATATAAACTCTTCTCCAATTATCAACTAAAATTCCCAAAATTTACTCTAAACATTCAATTAATAAAATAAAAATATAGTCTTACACAAAGGTGGTGGTTTCCACTCCTTTACTTTAGCTCTCTCGGCTCTTTCTCAGCCTTTCCCTTGCTCCAACACTACAGCCGTATACACCCATTGACTAACAAATTCACACACGCATACGAGACCTACAGACTCAATCATGCATACACACACCAGCACAAGACCACGCGCACAGACCCATACAAACGCCCACAAAGAATGCACCACATGAACACACATACCGCATAATCCCATCACCTCTCCCCTATATCTTAGAACAGATAGCCACATCCTCCTTGACAATATCTTCCCCTACTACTATCCCTCTCTGTCTCCCTCTTGCCCCTTTTCTGACTCCTACCTTCTCCAATCAACACAATATGGTTGAACCTCACAGCCACAGTACAGTCCAACCCATGGTCTTTACACCACCTGCCAATCACCCCATACCAAACCCCCATGTTCCTGACAGTCCCAGAACACACCCAGAGACACCCATACATATTAACACCATCGCCAAAACCTCCTCAACCCTCCTTGCACACCAACCACTTACACAACGCAGAAAAATTTTGAGGATATATACATACTTGGACACACAATTATCAGCTCATAACCCCACATACACGCAACACAAGAAGCCCACAACATAGTTAACCAGCTCGAAACTGGCTCAGAACAGAGAAACGCGCACACACCTACACTCGGTCACTGTGCTAATACAAACACCCACTCACCACTCCACATATGCACACCCAATCGCCTATAGCACCAACATAATACAACACCACCAAGCAGCTAGAACGATTTATTGAACTCAGATAGTAGAGGAACTCGAGAAACCAAATCTACATACATACGGTAGACTCCTGTATACACGCACATATGGTTTTACACACACACGCACCGGCTATTAGAGGGAAATGGAAAAATGGAAAGAGAGAGATGAGGGAGTTTTTTTTTTTTTCAGAGAGATTCCGAGGGAGAGAGACAGAGGGTACTGAAGATAAGATGGGGAGAGAACTCCAGAGAGTTCCAGAAATGCAGAGGAAGTCAACACCGACAGATGAGGTTGGGGAGAAATATCTGGTGAATTAAGGATTTTAGAATTTAGGGAAGATTTTGGAGAGTTAAAATGAACCGATTTAAATCACTTTTAAAATTGTAATAAAATAATGAATTGGTGAAATATTAAACATTAAAATTTGAAAATGAAGAGCATGAAATTACAAATACCCCGATATTTTTAAAATATTTTTAGGATAAAAAATGAATTAAATATGAATTTTACAAGTTTTGACCCTTCAAATGCAGCATAACTCTTAAAATCATTTTAAAATACTTAAACACCCAAATTAATTCTTCCAATAATTTTAAAAACTAAATAATTTCATAAAGATGATAACACAAAAGATTTCACTATTTTTAATGACTCCGATGATTTTATAAAATTTTCAAATGATAAATAAAGCCTATTTTTTAATAGATATAATCAGAGAAAGATGAAATTAAGATATACAGGCTCACACTGGCACTCCTAAATCATCATATAAATACGTAACTCATTATACATTAACCAATCAAATTGGAACAAAATATCCATAATCTTATTCCCCCTTTATGGAAAAACCAATAAAGTATTTAAATAATAAAAACAATAATTCATAAAATTTCGGGTTGTTACATACATTTACGATAAGTGGTAGGGTTTTGGATCACACCGCCCTATGTAGTCATAATAAAGGAATTTATTCGTAAACCAATTATGTTTTCAAATCTTATAGACATATAGGGTCTAAGCATAAATGGTGTCCACACAACTTCTATCTTTTTAAGTGGATGTTCGTGTGGTTTGATATAAGTTAAGGCTGAAAGGCGCTTATATTAGTTTCGTGTTCCCGGCTACCTTTCGTAATTATCAAAATCACTTTGAATTAAGGCATCAATTCTAAATGAAATAAATAATGAAATTAGAATCCCATGTTTTATCTCATAAATCAGATTTAATTCTCAATAGTTAATTAATTATTAGTTTAATAATTTGCATCTTAGTTTAATTTAGATAATGAGAAACCCCAAATTGTTATTTATCTTAGCAGTGGATTAAAACCATACATTGTTGTATAGGCATATTTACTGATTGAAACTTAACCAGATCTCTGCGGAACGAACTTAAATTGTATTACTTGTGACCACGTGCACTTGCGTGATTTTGTGCTAACACTTTGACCGGTTTGACCGTTATAAAACCCAACCAAATATATATAGGAAATTTTTAAAAAAATCAGCACATCACTAAAATTGTTATATCCTGACACCAGTGCGATTGGAACGTCGAAAAAATAATTTTAAAAAATTGATTCATAATTCGGGACAAGACTAGTTAAAAGGAAGGTCGACTTCGACCGGTTTGACTGTTAGAAAACCAAACCAGATAAATATAGGAATTTTTTAAAAAAATTTCCACATCACAAAAATAGTTATATCTTGACACCCGTGCGATTGGAACGTCGAAAATATAATTTAAAAAAATAGATTCATCATTCGGGACAAGACTAGTTAAAAGGAAGGTCGCCTTTGACCGGTTTGACCGTTATAAAACCCAACCAAATAAATATAAGAAATTTTTAAAAAATTACCACATCACTAAAATCGTTATATCTTGACACCCGTGCGATTGGAACGTCGAAAAAATAATTTAAAAAAATAGATTCATCATTCGGGACAAGACTAGTTAAAAGGAAGGTCTACTTTGACCGGTTTGACCGTTATAAAACCCAACCAAATATATATATGAAATTTTTTAAAAAATTAGCACATCACTAAAATTGTTATATCTTGACACCAGTGCGATTGGAACGTCGAAAAAATAATTTAAAAAAATTGATTCATAATTCGGGACAAGACTAGTTAAAAGGAAGGTCGACTTTGACCGGTTTGACCGTTATAAAACCCAACCAAATAAATATAGGAATTTTTTAAAAAAATTACCAAATCACTAAAATCGTTATATCTTGACACCCGTGCGATTGGAACGTCGAAAAAATAATTTAAAAAAATAGATTCATCATTCGGGACAAGACTAGTTAAAAGGAAGGTCGACTTTGACCGGTTTGACCGTTATAAAACCCAACCAAATAAATATAGGAATTTTTTAAAAAATTACCACATCACTAAAATCGTTATATCTTGACACCCGTGCGATTGGAACGTCGAAAAAATAATTTAAAAAAATAGATTCTTCATTCGGAACAAGACTAGTTAAAAGGAAGGTCGACTTTGACCGGTTTGACCGTTACCAAACCAAACCAAATAAATATAGGAATTTTTTTAAAAAATTAAACATCACTAAAATCGTTATAGCTTGACACTCGTGCGATTGGAACGTCGAAATAATAATTTAAAAAATAGATTCATCATTCGGGACAAGACTAGTTAAAAGGAAGGTCGACTTTAACCGGTTTGACCGTTATAAAACCCAACCAAATAAATATAGGAATTTTTTAAAAAAATTACCAAATCACTAAAATCGTTATATCTTGACACCCGTGCGATTGGAACGTCGAAAAAATAATTTAAAAAAATAGATTCATCATTCGGGACAAGACTAGTTAAAAGGAAGGTCGACTTTGACCGGTTTGACCGTTATAAAACCCAACCAAATACATATAGGAAATTTTTTAAAAAATTAGCACATCACTAAAATTGTTATATCTTGACACCAGTGTGATTGGAACATCGAAAAAATAATTTAAAAAAATAGATTCATCATTCGGGACAAGACTAGTTAAAAGGAAGGTCGACTTTGACCGATTTGACCGTTATAAAACCCAACCAAATATATAGGAAATTTTTTAAAAAATTAGCACATCACTAAAATTGTTATATCTTGACACCAGTGCGATTGGAACATCGAAAAAATAATTTAAAAAAATAGATTCATCATTCGGGACAAGACTAGTTAAAAGGAAGGTCGACTTTGACCGGTTTGACCATTAGAAAACCCAACCAGATAAATATAGGAATTTTTTTAAAACATTACCACATCACTAAAATCGTTATATCTTGACACCCGTGCGATTGGAACGTCGAAAAAAAAAATTTAAAAAAATAGATTCATCATTCGGGACAAGACTAGTTAAATGGAAGGTTGACTTTGACCGGTTTGATCGATATAAAACCCAACCAAATAAATATAGGAAATTTTTTAAAAAATTACCACATCACTAGAATCGTTATATCTTGACACCCGTGCGATTGGAACGTCGAAAAAATAATTTAAAAAAATAGATTCATCATTCGGGACAATACTAGTTAAAAGGAAGGTCGACTTTGACCGGTTTGACCGTTACCAAACCAAACCAAATAAATATAGGAATTTTTTTAAAAAATTACACATCACTAAAATCGTTATAGCTTGACACTCGTGCAATTGGAACGTCGAAAAAATAATTTAAAAAATAGATTCATCATTCGGGACAAGACTAGTTAAAAGGAAGGTCGACTTTAACCGGTTTGACCGTTATAAAACCCAACCAAATAAATATAGGAATTTTTTAAAAAAATTACCACACCACTAAAATCGTTATATCTTGACACCCGTGCGATTGGAACGTCGAAAAAAATAATTTAAAAAAATAGATTCATCATTCGGGACAAGACTAGTTAAAAGGAAGGTCGACTTTGACCGGTTTGACCGTTAGAAAACCCAACCAGATAAATATAGGAATTTTTTTAAAACATTACCACATCACTAAAATCGTTATATCTTGACACCCATGCGATTGGAACGTCGAAAAAATAATTTAAAAAATAGATTCATCATTCGGGACAAGACTAGTTAAAAGGAAGGTCGACTTTGACCGGTTTGACCGTTATAAAACCCAACCAAATATATATAGGAAATTTTTTAAAAAATTAGCACATCACTAAAATTGTTATATCTTGACACCAGTGCGATTGGAACATCGAAAAAATAATTTAAAAAAATTGATTCATCATTCGGGACAAGACTAGTTAAAAGGAAGGTCGACTTTGACCGGTTTGACCGTTATAAAACCCAACCAGGTAAATATAGGAATTTTTTTAAAACATTACCACATCACTAAAATCGTTATATCTTGACACCCGTGCGATTGGAACGTCGAAAAAATAATTTAAAAAAATAGATTCATCATTCGGGACAAGACTAGTTAAAAGGAAGGTCGACTTTGACCGGTTTGACCGTTATAAAACCCAACCAAATATATATAGGAAATTTTTTAAAAAATTAGCACATCACTAAAATTGTTGTATCTTGATACCAGTGCGATTGGAACATCGAAAAAATAATTTTAAAAAATTGATTCATCATTCGGGACAAGACTAGTTAAAAGGAAGGTCGACTTTGACCGGTTTGACCGTTATAAAACCCAACCAAATATATATAGGAAATTTTTTAAAAAATTAGCACATCACTAAAATTGTTATATCTTGACACCAGTGCTATTGGAACGTCGAAAAAATAATTTTAAAAAATTGATTCATCATTCGGGACAAGACTAGTTAAAAGGAAGGTCGACTTTGACCGGTTTGACCGTTAGAAAACCAAACCAGATAAATATAGGAATTTTTTTAAAACATTACCACATCACTAAAATCATTATATCTTGACACCCGTGCGATTGGAACGTCGAAAAAATAATTTAAAAAAATAGATTCATCATTCGGGACAAGACTAGTTAACAGGAAGGTCGACTTTGACCGGTTTGACCGTTACCAAACCAAACCAAATAAATATAGGAATTTTTGTAAAAAATTACACATCACTAAAATAGTTATAGCATGACACTCGTGCGATTGGAACGTCGAAAAAATAATTTAAAAAATAGATTCATCATTCGGGACAAGACTAGTTAAAAGGAAGGTCGACTTTAACCGGTTTGACCGTTATAAAACCCAACCAAATTAATATAGGAAGTTTTTTAAAAAATTACCACATCACTGAAATCGTTATATCTTGACACTCGTGCGATTGGAACGTCGAAAAAATAATTTAAAAAAATTGATTCATCATTCGGGACAAGACTAGTTAAAAGGAAGGTCGACTTTGACCTGTTTGACCGTTATAAAACCCAACCAGATAAATATAGGAATTTTTTTAAAACATTACCACATCACTAAAATCGTTATATCTTGACACCCGTGCGATTGGAACGTCGAAAAAAAATTTAAAAAAATAATTCATCATTCGGGACAAGACTAGTTAAATGGAAGGTCGACTTTGACCGGTTTGATCGTTATAAAACCCAACCAAATAAATATAGGAAATTTTTTAAAAAATTACCACATCACTAGAATCGTTATATCTTGACACCCGTGTGATTGGAACGTCGAAAAAATAATTTAAAAAAATAGATTCATCATTCGGGACAATACTAGTTAAAAGGAAGGTCGACTTTGACCGGTTTGACCGTTACCAAACCAAACCAAATAAATATAGGAATTTTTTTAAAAAATTACACATCACTAAAATCGTTATAGCTTGACACTCGTGCAATTGGAACGTCGAAAAAATAATTTAAAACATAGATTCATCATTCGGGACAAGACTAGTTAAAAGGAAGGTCGACTTTAACCGGTTTGACCGTTATAAAACCCAACCAAATAAATATAGGAATTTTTTAAAAAAATTACCACACCACTAAAATCGTTATATCTTGACACCCGTGCGATTGGAACGTCGAAAAAATAATTTAAAAAAATAGATTCATCATTCGGGACAAGACTAGTTAAAAGGAAGGTCGACTTTGACCGGTTTGACCGTTAGAAAACCCAACCAGATAAATATAGGAATTTTTTTAAAACATTACCACATCACTAAAATCGTTATATCTTGACACCCATGCGATTGGAACGTCGAAAAAATAATTTAAAAAAATAGATTCATCATTCGGGACAAGACTAGTTAAAAGGAAGGTCGACTTTGACCGGTTTGACCGTTATAAAACCCAACCAAATATATATAGGAAATTTTTTAAAAAATTAGCACATCACTAAAATTGTTGTATCTTGATACCAGTGCGATTGGAACATCGAAAAAATAATTTTAAAAAATTGATTCATCATTCGGGACAAGACTAATTAAAAGGAAGGTCGACTTTGACCGGTTTGACAAGTAGAAAACCCAACCAAATAAATATAGGAATTTTTTTAAAAAATTACCACATCACTAAAATCGTTATATCTTGACACCAGTGCTATTGGAACGTCGAAAAAATAATTTTAAAAAATTGATTCATCATTCGGGACAAGACTAGTTAAAAGGAAGGTCGACTTTGACCGGTTTGACCGTTAGAAAACCAAACCAGATAAATATAGGAATTTTTTTAAAACATTACCACATCACTAAAATCATTATATCTTGACACCCGTGCGATTGGAACGTCGAAAAAATAATTTAAAAAAATAGATTCATCATTCGGGACAAGACTAGTTAACAGGAAGGTCGACTTTGACCGGTTTGACCGTTACCAAACCAAACCAAATAAATATAGGAATTTTTGTAAAAAATTACACATCACTAAAATAGTTATAGCATGACACTCGTGCGATTGGAACGTCGAAAAAATAATTAAAAAAATAGATTCATCATTCGGGACAAGACTAGTTAAAAGGAAGGTCGACTTTAACCGGTTTGACCATTATAAAACCCAACCAAATTAATATAGGAAGTTTTTTAAAAAATTACCACATCACTGAAATCGTTATATCTTGACACTCGTGCGATTGGAACGTCGAAAAAATAATTTAAAAAAATTGATTCATCATTCGGGACAAGACTAGTTAAAAGGAAGGTCGACTTTGACCTGTTTGACCGTTATAAAACCCAACCAGATAAATATAGGAATTTTTTTAAAACATTACCACATCACTAAAATCGTTATATCTTGACACCCGTGCGATTGGAACATCGAAAAAAAATTTAAAAAAATAATTCATCATTCGGGACAAGACTAGTTAAATGGAAGGTCGACTTTGACCGGTTTGATCGTTATAAAACCCAACCAAATAAATATAGGAAATTTTTTAAAAAATTACCACATCACTAGAATCGTTATATCTTGACACCCGTGTGATTGGAACGTCGAAAAAATAATTTAAAAAAATAGATTCATCATTCGGGACAATACTAGTTAAAAGGAAGGTCGACTTTGACCGGTTTGACCGTTACCAAACCAAACCAAATAAATATAGGAATTTTTTTAAAAAATTACACATCACTAAAATCGTTATAGCTTGACACTCGTGCAATTGGAACGTCGAAAAAATAATTTAAAACATAGATTCATCATTCGGGACAAGACTAGTTAAAAGGAAGGTCGACTTTAACCGGTTTGACCGTTATAAAACCCAACCAAATAAATATAGGAATTTTTAAAAAAATTACCACACCACTAAAATCGTTATATCTTGACACCCGTGCGATTGGAACGTCGAAAAAATAATTTAAAAAAATAGATTCATCATTCGGGACAAGACTAGTTAAAAGGAAGGTCGACTTTGACCGGTTTGACCGTTAGAAAACCCAACCAGATAAATATAGGAATTTTTTTAAAACATTACCACATCACTAAAATCGTTATATCTTGACACCCATGCGATTGGAACGTCGAAAAAATAATTTAAAAAAATAGATTCATCATTCGGGACAAGACTAGTTAAAAGGAAGGTCGACTTTGACCGGTTTGACCGTTATAAAACCCAACCAAATATATATAGGAAATTTTTTAAAAAATTAGCACATCACTAAAATTGTTATATCTTGACACCAGTGCGATTGGAACATCGAAAAAATAATTTAAAAAAATTGATTCATCATTCGGGACAAGACTAGTTAAAAGGAAGGTCGACTTTGACCGGTTTGACCGTTAGAAAACCCAACCAGATAAATATAGGAATTTTTTTAAAACATTACCACATCACTAAAATCGTTATATCTTGACACCCGTGCGATTGGAACGTCGAAAAAATAATTTAAAAAAATTGATTCATCATTCGGGACAAGACTAGTTAAAAGGAAGGTCGACTTTGACCGGTTTGACCGTTATAAAACCCAACCAAATATATATAGGAAATTTTTTAAAAAATTAGCACATCACTAAAATTGTTGTATCTTGATACCAGTGCGATTGGAACATCGAAAAAATAATTTAAAAAAATTGATTCATCATTCGGGACAAGACTAGTTAAAAGGAAGGTCGACTTTGACCGGTTTAACCGTTATAAAACCCAACCAAATATATATAGGAATTTTTTTAAAAAATTAGCACATCACTAAAATTGTTGTATCTTGATACCAGTGCGATTGGAACATCGAAAAAATAATTTAAAAAAATTGATTCATTATTCGGGACAAGACTAGTTAAAAGGAAGGTCGACTTTGACCGGTTTGACAAGTAGAAAACCCAACCAAATAAATATAGGAATTTTTTTAAAAAATTACCACATCGCTAAAATCGTTATATACTGACACCCGTGCGATTGGAACATCGAAAAAATATTTTAAAAAATTTGATTCATCATTCGGGACAAGACTAGTTAAAAGGAAGGTCGACTTTGACCGGTTTGACCGTTAGAAAACCAAACCAGATAAATATAGAAATTTTTTTAAAACATTACCACATCACTAAAATCATTATATCTTGACACCCGTGCGATTGGAACGTCGAAAAAATAATTTAAAAAAATAGATTCATCATTCGGGACAAGACTAGTTAACAGGAAGGTCGACTTTGACCGGTTTGACCGTTACCAAACCAAACCAAATAAATATAGGAATTTTTGTAAAAAATTACACATCACTAAAATAGTTATAGCTTGACACTCGTGCGATTGGAACGTCGAAAAAATAATTTAAAAAATAGATTCATCATTCGGGACAAGACTAGTTAAAAGGAAGGTCGACTTTAACCGGTTTGACCGTTATAAAACCCAACCAAATTAATATAGGAAGTTTTTTAAAAAATTACCACATCACTGAAATCGTTATATCTTGACACTCGTGTGATTGGAACGTCGAAAAAATAATTTAAAAAAATTGATTCATCATTCGGGACAAGACTAGTTAAAAGGAAGGTCGACTTTGACCGGTTTGACCGTTATAAAACCCAACCAAATATATATAGGAAATTTTTTAAAAAATTAGCACATCACTAAAATTGTTTTATCTTGACACCAGTGCGATTGGAACATCAAAAAAATAATTTTAAAAAATAGATTCATCATTCAGGATAAGACTAGTTAAAAGGAAGGTCGACTTTGACCGGTTTGACCGTTAAAAAACCCACCCAGATAAATATAGGAATTTTTTTAAAACATTACCACATCACTAGAATCGTTATATCTTGACACCCGTGCGATTGGAACGTCGAAAAAATAATTTAAAAAAATAGATTCATCATTCGGGACAAGACTAGTTAAAAGGAAGGTCTACTTTGACCGGTTTGACCGTTATAAAACCCAACCAAATATATATAGGAAATTTTTTTAAAAATTAGCACGTCACTAAAATTGTTATATCTTGACACCAGTGCGATTGGAACGTCGAAAAAATAATTTAAAAAAATTGATTCATAATTCGGGACAAGACTAGTTAAAAGGAAGGTCGACTTTGACCGGTTTGACCGTTAGAAAACCCAACCAAATATATATAGGAAATTTTTAAAAAAATTACCACATCACTAAAATTGTTATATCTTGACACCCGTGCGATTGGAACGTCGAAAAAATAATTTTAAAAAATAGATTCATCATTCGGGACAAGACTAGTTAAAAGGAAGGTCGACTTTGACCGGTTTAACCGTTATAAAACCCAACCAAATATATATAGGAATTTTTTTAAAAAATTAGCACATCACTAAAATTGTTGTATCTTGATACCAGTGCGATTGGAACATCGAAAAAATAATTTAAAAAAATTGATTCATTATTCGGGACAAGACTAGTTAAAAGGAAGGTCGACTTTGACCGGTTTGACAAGTAGAAAACCCAACCAAATAAATATAGGAATTTTTTTAAAAAATTACCACATCGCTAAAATCGTTATATACTGACACCCGTGCGATTGGAACATCGAAAAAATATTTTAAAAAATTTGATTCATCATTCGGGACAAGACTAGTTAAAAGGAAGGTCGACTTTGACCGGTTTGACCGTTAGAAAACCAAACCAGATAAATATAGAAATTTTTTTAAAACATTACCACATCACTAAAATCATTATATCTTGACACCCGTGCGATTGGAACGTCGAAAAAATAATTTAAAAAAATAGATTCATCATTCGGGACAAGACTAGTTAACAGGAAGGTCGACTTTGACCGGTTTGACCGTTACCAAACCAAACCAAATAAATATAGGAATTTTTGTAAAAAATTACACATCACTAAAATAGTTATAGCTTGACACTCGTGCGATTGGAACGTCGAAAAAATAATTTAAAAAATAGATTCATCATTCGGGACAAGACTAGTTAAAAGGAAGGTCGACTTTAACCGGTTTGACCGTTATAAAACCCAACCAAATTAATATAGGAAGTTTTTTAAAAAATTACCACATCACTGAAATCGTTATATCTTGACACTCGTGTGATTGGAACGTCGAAAAAATAATTTAAAAAAATTGATTCATCATTCGGGACAAGACTAGTTAAAAGGAAGGTCGACTTTGACCGGTTTGACCGTTATAAAACCCAACCAAATATATATAGGAAATTTTTTAAAAAATTAGCACATCACTAAAATTGTTTTATCTTGACACCAGTGCGATTGGAACATCAAAAAAATAATTTTAAAAAATAGATTCATCATTCAGGATAAGACTAGTTAAAAGGAAGGTCGACTTTGACCGGTTTGACCGTTAAAAAACCCACCCAGATAAATATAGGAATTTTTTTAAAACATTACCACATCACTAGAATCGTTATATCTTGACACCCGTGCGATTGGAACGTCGAAAAAATAATTTAAAAAAATAGATTCATCATTCGGGACAAGACTAGTTAAAAGGAAGGTCTACTTTGACCGGTTTGACCGTTATAAAACCCAACCAAATATATATAGGAAATTTTTTTAAAAATTAGCACGTCACTAAAATTGTTATATCTTGACACCAGTGCGATTGGAACGTCGAAAAAATAATTTAAAAAAATTGATTCATAATTCGGGACAAGACTAGTTAAAAGGAAGGTCGACTTTGACCGGTTTGACCGTTAGAAAACCCAACCAAATATATATAGGAAATTTTTAAAAAAATTACCACATCACTAAAATTGTTATATCTTGACACCCGTGCGATTGGAACGTCGAAAAAATAATTTTAAAAAATAGATTCATCATTCGGGACAAGACTAGTTAAAAGGAAGGTCGACTTCGACCGGTTTGACTGTTAGAACACCAAACCAGATAAATATAGGAATTTTTTAAAAAAATTACCACATCACAAAAATAGTTATATCTTGACACCCGTGCGATTGGAACGTCGAAAATATAATTTAAAAAAATAGATTCATCATTCGGGACAAGACTAGTTAAAAGGAAGGTCGACTTTGACCGGTTTGACCGTTATAAAACCCAACCAAATATATATAGGAAATTTTTAAAAAAAATCAACACATCACTAAAATTGTTATATCTTGACACCAGTGCGATTGGAACGTCGAAAAAATAATTTTAAAAAATTGATTCATAATTCGGGACAAGACTAGTTAAAAGGAAGATCGACTTCGACCGGTTTGACTGTTAGAAAACCAAACCAGATAAATATAGGAATTTTTTAAAAAAATTACCACATCACAAAAATAGTTATATCTTGACACCCGTGCGATTGGAACGTCGAAAATATAATTTAAAAAAATAGATTCATCATTCGGGACAAGACTAGTTAAAAGGAAGGTCGACTTTAACCGGTTTGACCGTTATAAAACCCAACCAAATTAATATAGGAAGTTTTTTAAAAAATTACCACATCACTGAAATCGTTATATCTTGACACTCGTGTGATTGGAACGTCGAAAAAATAATTTAAAAAAATTGATTCATCATTCGGGACAAGACTAGTTAAAAGGAAGGTCGACTTTGACCTGTTTGACCGTTATAAAACCCAACCAAATATATATAGGAAATTTTTTTAAAAAATTAGCACATCACTAAAATTGTTATATCTTGACACCAGTGCGATTGGAACATCGAAAAAATAATTTAAAAAAATAGATTCATCATTCGGGACAAGACTAGTTAAAAGGAAGGTCGACTTTGACCGGTTTGACCGTTATAAAACCCAACCAAATATATATATAGGAAATTTTTTAAAAAATTAGCACATCACTAAAATTGTTTTATCTTGACACCAGTGCGATTGGAACATCGAAAAAATAAATTTAAAAAATAGATTCATCATTCAGGATAAGACTAGTTAAAAGGAAGGTCGACTTTGACCGGTTTGACCGTTAGAAAACCCACCCAGATAAATATAGGAATTTTTTTAAAACATTACCACATCACTAGAATCGTTATATCTTGGCACCCGTGCGATTGGAACGTCGAAAAAATAATTTAAAAAAATAGATTCATCATTCGGGACAAGACTAGTTAAAAGGAAGGTCTACTTTGACCGGTTTGACCGTTATAAAACCCAACCAAATATATATAGGAAATTTTTTAAAAAATTAGCACGTCACTAAAATTGTTATATCTTGACACCAGTGCGATTGGAACGTCGAAAAAATAATTTTAAAAAATTGATTCATAATTCGGGATAAGATTAGTTAAAAGGAAGGTCGACTTTGACCGGTTTGACCGTTAGAAAACCCAACCAAATATATATAGGAAATTTTTAAAAAAATTACCACATCACTAAAATTGTTATATCTTGACACCCGTGCGATTGGAACGTCGAAAAAATAATTTAAAAAAATAGATTCATCATTCGGGACAAGTCTAGTTAAAAGGAAGGTCGACTTTAACCGGTTTGACCGTTATAAAACCCAACCAAATTAATATAGGAAGTTTTTTAAAAAATTACCACATCACTGAAATCGTTATATCTTGACACTCGTGTGATTGGAACGTCGAAAAAATAATTTAAAAAAATTGATTCATCATTCGGGACAAGACTAGTTAAAAGGAAGGTCGACTTTGACCTGTTTGACCGTTATAAAACCCAACCAAATATATATAGGAAATTTTTTAAAAAATTAGCACATCACTAAAATTGTTATATCTTGACACCAGTGCGATTGGAACATCGAAAAAATAATTTAAAAAAATAGATTCATCATTCGGGACAAGACTAGTTAAAAGGAAGGTCGACTTTGACCGGTTTGACCGTTATAAAACCCAACCAAATTAATATAGGAAGTTTTTTAAAAAATTACCACATCACTGAAATCGTTATATCTTGACACTCGTGCGATTGGAACGTCGAAAAAATAATTTAAAAAAATAGATTCATCATTCGGGACAAGACTAGTTAAAAGGAAGGTCGACTTTGACCGGTTTGACCGTTATAAAACCCAACCAAATTAATATAGGAAGTTTTTTAAAAAATTACCACATCACTGAAATCGTTATATCTTGACACCCGTGCGATTGGAACGTCGAAAAAATAATTTAAAAAAATAGATTCATCATTCGGGACAAGACTAGTTAAAAGGAAGGTCGACTTTGACCGGTTTGACCGTTACCAAACCAAACCAAATAAATATAGGAATTTTTGTAAAAATTTACACATCACTAAAATCATTATAGCTTGACACTCGTGCGATTGGAACGTCGAAAAAATAATTTAAAAAATAGATTCATCATTCGGGACAAGACTAGTTAAAAGGAAGGTCGACTTTAACCGGTTTGACCGTTATAAAACCCAACCAAATTAATATAGGAAGTTTTTTAAAAAATTACCACATCACTGAAATCGTTATATCTTGACACTCGTGTGATTGGAACGTCGAAAAAATAATTTAAAAAAATTGATTCATCATTCGGGACAAGACTAGTTAAAAGGAAGGTCGACTTTGACCTGTTTGACCGTTATAAAACCCAACCAAATATATATAGGAAATTTTTTTAAAAAATTAGCACATCACTAAAATTGTTATATCTTGACACCAGTGCGATTGGAACATCGAAAAAATAATTTAAAAAAATAGATTCATCATTCGGGACAAGACTAGTTAAAAGGAAGGTCGACTTTGACCGGTTTGACCGTTATAAAACCCAACCAAATATATATATAGGAAATTTTTTAAAAAATTAGCACATCACTAAAATTGTTTTATCTTGACACCAGTGCGATTGGAACATCGAAAAAATAAATTTAAAAAATAGATTCATCATTCAGGATAAGACTAGTTAAAAGGAAGGTCGACTTTGACCGGTTTGACCGTTAGAAAACCCACCCAGATAAATATAGGAATTTTTTTAAAACATTACCACATCACTAGAATCGTTATATCTTGGCACCCGTGCGATTGGAACGTCGAAAAAATAATTTAAAAAAATAGATTCATCATTCGGGACAAGACTAGTTAAAAGGAAGGTCTACTTTGACCGGTTTGACCGTTATAAAACCCAACCAAATATATATAGGAAATTTTTTAAAAAATTAGCACGTCACTAAAATTGTTATATCTTGACACCAGTGCGATTGGAACGTCGAAAAAATAATTTAAAAAAATTGATTCATAATTCGGGATAAGATTAGTTAAAAGGAAGGTCGACTTTGACCGGTTTGACCGTTAGAAAACCCAACCAAATATATATAGGAAATTTTTAAAAAAATTACCACATCACTAAAATTGTTATATCTTGACACCCGTGCGATTGGAACGTCGAAAAAATAATTTAAAAAAATAGATTCATCATTCGGGACAAGTCTAGTTAAAAGGAAGGTCGACTTTAACCGGTTTGACCGTTATAAAACCCAACCAAATTAATATAGGAAGTTTTTTAAAAAATTACCACATCACTGAAATCGTTATATCTTGACACTCGTGTGATTGGAACGTCGAAAAAATAATTTAAAAAAATTGATTCATCATTCGGGACAAGGCTAGTTAAAAGGAAGGTCGACTTTGACCTGTTTGACCGTTATAAAACCCAACCAAATATATATAGGAAATTTTTTAAAAAATTAGCACATCACTAAAATTGTTATATCTTGACACCAGTGCGATTGGAACATCGAAAAAATAATTTAAAAAAATAGATTCATCATTCGGGACAAGACTAGTTAAAAGGAAGGTCGACTTTGACCGGTTTGACCGTTATAAAACCCAACCAAATTAATATAGGAAGTTTTTTAAAAAATTACCACATCACTGAAATCGTTATATCTTGACACTCGTGCGATTGGAACGTCGAAAAAATAATTTAAAAAAATAGATTCATCATTCGGGACAAGACTAGTTAAAAGGAAGGTCGACTTTGACCGGTTTGACCGTTATAAAACCCAACCAAATTAATATAGGAAGTTTTTTAAAAAATTACCACATCACTGAAATCGTTATATCTTGACACCCGTGCGATTGGAACGTCGAAAAAATAATTTAAAAAAATAGATTCATCATTCGGGACAAGACTAGTTAAAAGGAAGGTCTACTTTGACCGGTTTGACCGTTATAAAACCCAACCAAATATATATAGGAAATTTTTTAAAAAATTAGCACGTCACTAAAATTGTTATATCTTGACACCAGTGCGATTGGAACGTCGAAAAAATAATTTAAAAAAATTGATTCATAATTCGGGATAAGATTAGTTAAAAGGAAGGTCGACTTTGACCGGTTTGACCGTTAGAAAACCCAACCAAATATATATAGGAAATTTTTAAAAAAATTACCACATCACTAAAATTGTTATATCTTGACACCCGTGCGATTGGAACGTCGAAAAAATAATTTAAAAAAATAGATTCATCATTCGGGACAAGTCTAGTTAAAAGGAAGGTCGACTTTAACCGGTTTGACCGTTATAAAACCCAACCAAATTAATATAGGAAGTTTTTTAAAAAATTACCACATCACTGAAATCGTTATATCTTGACACTCGTGTGATTGGAACGTCGAAAAAATAATTTAAAAAAATTGATTCATCATTCGGGACAAGACTAGTTAAAAGGAAGGTCGACTTTGACCTGTTTGACCGTTATAAAACCCAACCAAATATATATAGGAAATTTTTTAAAAAATTAGCACATCACTAAAATTGTTATATCTTGACACCAGTGCGATTGGAACATCGAAAAAATAATTTAAAAAAATAGATTCATCATTCGGGACAAGACTAGTTAAAAGGAAGGTCGACTTTGACCGGTTTGACCGTTATAAAACCCAACCAAATTAATATAGGAAGTTTTTTAAAAAATTACCACATCACTGAAATCGTTATATCTTGACACTCGTGCGATTGGAACGTCGAAAAAATAATTTAAAAAAATAGATTCATCATTCGGGACAAGACTAGTTAAAAGGAAGGTCGACTTTGACCGGTTTGACCGTTATAAAACCCAACCAAATTAATATAGGAAGTTTTTTAAAAAATTACCACATCACTGAAATCGTTATATCTTGACACCCGTGCGATTGGAACGTCGAAAAAATAATTTAAAAAAATAGATTCATCATTCGGGACAAGACTAGTTAAAAGGAAGGTCGACTTTGACCGGTTTGACCGTTACCAAACCAAACCAAATAAATATAGGAAGTTTTGTAAAAATTTACACATCACTAAAATCATTATAGCTTGACACTCGTGCGATTGGAACGTCGAAAAAATAATTTAAAAAATAGATTCATCATTCGGGACAAGACTAGTTAAAAGGAAGGTCGACTTTAACCGGTTTGACCGTTATAAAACCCAACCAAATTAATATAGGAAGTTTTTTAAAAAATTACCACATCACTGAAATCGTTATATCTTGACACTCGTGTGATTGGAACGTCGAAAAAATAATTTAAAAAAATTGATTCATCATTCGGGACAAGACTAGTTAAAAGGAAGGTCGACTTTGACCTGTTTGACCGTTATAAAACCCAACCAAATATATATAGGAAATTTTTTTAAAAAATTAGCACATCACTAAAATTGTTATATCTTGACACCAGTGCGATTGGAACATCGAAAAAATAATTTAAAAAAATAGATTCATCATTCGGGACAAGACTAGTTAAAAGGAAGGTCGACTTTGACCGGTTTGACCGTTATAAAACCCAACCAAATATATATATAGGAAATTTTTTAAAAAATTAGCACATCACTAAAATTGTTTTATCTTGACACCAGTGCGATTGGAACATCGAAAAAATAAATTTAAAAAATAGATTCATCATTCAGGATAAGACTAGTTAAAAGGAAGGTCGACTTTGACCGGTTTGACCGTTAGAAAACCCACCCAGATAAATATAGGAATTTTTTTAAAACATTACCACATCACTAGAATCGTTTTATCTTGGCACCCGTGCGATTGGAACGTCGAAAAAATAATTTAAAAAAATAGATTCATCATTCGGGACAAGACTAGTTAAAAGGAAGGTCTACTTTGACCGGTTTGACCGTTATAAAACCCAACCAAATATATATAGGAAATTTTTTAAAAAATTAGCACGTCACTAAAATTGTTATATCTTGACACCAGTGCGATTGGAACGTCGAAAAAATAATTTAAAAAAATTGATTCATAATTCGGGATAAGATTAGTTAAAAGGAAGGTCGACTTTGACCGGTTTGACCGTTAGAAAACCCAACCAAATATATATAGGAAATTTTTAAAAAAATTACCACATCACTAAAATTGTTATATCTTGACACCCGTGCGATTGGAACGTCGAAAAAATAATTTAAAAAAATAGATTCATCATTCGGGACAAGTCTAGTTAAAAGGAAGGTCGACTTTAACCGGTTTGACCGTTATAAAACCCAACCAAATTAATATAGGAAGTTTTTTAAAAAATTACCACATCACTGAAATCGTTATATCTTGACACTCGTGCGATTGGAACGTCGAAAAAATAATTAAAAAAAATTGATTCATCATTCGGGACAAGACTAGTTAAAAGGAAGGTCGACTTTGACCTGTTTGACCGTTATAAAACCCAACCAAATATATATAGGAAATTTTTTAAAAAATTAGCACATCACTAAAATTGTTATATCTTGACACCAGTGCGATTGGAACATCGAAAAAATAATTTAAAAAAATAGATTCATCATTCGGGACAAGACTAGTTAAAAGGAAGGTCGACTTTGACCGGTTTGACCGTTATAAAACCCAACCAAATTAATATAGGAAGTTTTTTAAAAAATTACCACATCACTGAAATCGTTATATCTTGACACTCGTGCGATTGGAACGTAGAAAAAATAATTTAAAAAAATAGATTCATCATTCGGGACAAGACTAGTTAAAAGGAAGGTCGACTTTGACCGGTTTGACCGTTATAAAACCCAACCAAATTAATATAGGAAGTTTTTTAAAAAATTACCACATCACTGAAATCGTTATATCTTGACACCCGTGCGATTGGAACGTCGAAAAAATAATTTAAAAAAATAGATTCATCATTCGGGACAAGACTAGTTAAAAGGAAGGTCGACTTTGACCGGTTTGACAAGTAGAAAACCCAACCAAATAAATATAGGAATTTTTTTAAAAAATTACCACATCACTAAAATCGTTATATCTTGACACCAGTGCGATTGGAACGTCGAAAAAATAATTTTAAAAAATAGATTCATCATTCGGGACAAGACTAGTTAAAAGGAAGGTCGACTTTAACCGGTTTGACCGTTATAAAACCCAACCAAATTAATATAGGAAGTTTTTTAAAAAATTACCACATCACTGAAATCGTTATATCTTGACACTCGTGCGATTGGAACGTCGAAAAAATAATTTAAAAAAATTGATTCATCATTCGGGACAAGACTAGTTAAAAGGAAGGTCGACTTTGACCTGTTTGACCGTTATAAAACCCAACCAAATATATATAGGAAATTTTTTAAAAAATTAGCACATCACTAAAATTGTTATATCTTGACACCAGTGCGATTGGAACATCGAAAAAATAATTTAAAAAAATAGATTCATCATTCGGGACAAGACTAGTTAAAAGGAAGGTCGACTTTGACCGGTTTGACCGTTATAAAACCCAACCAAATATATATAGGAAATTTTTTAAAAAATTAGCACATCACTAAAATTGTTTTATCTTGACACCAGTGCGATTGGAACATCGAAAAAATAATTTTAAAAAATAGATTCATCATTCAGGATAAGACTAGTTAAAAGGAAGGTCGACTTTGACCGGTTTGACCGTTAGAAAACCCACCCAGATAAATATAGGAATTTTTTTAAAACATTACCACATCACTAGAATCGTTATATCTTGACACTCGTGTGATTGGAACGTCGAAAAAATAATTTAAAAAAATAGATTCATCATTCGGGACAAGACTAGTTAAAAGGAAGGTCTACTTTGACCGGTTTGACCGTTATAAAACCCAACCAAATATATATAGGAAATTTTTTAAAAAATTAGCACGTCACTAAAATTGTTATATCTTGACACCAGTGCGATTGGAACGTCGAAAAAATAATTTAAAAAAATTGATTCATAATTCGGGACAAGACTAGTTAAAAGGAAGTTCGACTTTGACCGGTTTGACCGTTAGAAAACCCAACCAAATATATATAGGAAATTTTTTAAAAAATTACCACATCACTAAAATTGTTATATCTTGACACCCGTGCGATTGGAACGTCGAAAAAATAATTTAAAAAAATAGATTCATCATTCGGGACAAGACTAGTTAAAAGGAAGGTCGACTTTGACCGGTTTGACCGTTGTAAAACCCAACCAAATATATATAAGAAATTTTTTAAAAAATTAGCACATCACTAAAATTGTTATATCTTGACACCCGTGCGATTGGAACGTCGAAAAAATAATTTAAAAAAATAGATTCATCATTCGGGACAAGACTAGTTAAAAAGAAGGTCGACTTTAACCGGTTTGACCGTTATAAAACCCAACCAAATATATATAGGAAATTTTTTAAAAAATTAGCACATCACTAAAATTGTTTTATCTTGACACCAGTGCGATTGGAACATCGAAAAAATAATTTTAAAAAATAGATTCATCATTCAGGATAAGACTAGTTAAAAGGAAGGTCGACTTTGACAGGTTTGACCGTTAGAAAACCCAACCAAATATATATAGGAAATTTTTTAAAAAATTAGCACATCACTAAAATTGTTATATCTTGACACCAGTACGATTGGAACATCGAAAAAATAATTTAAAAAAATAGATTCATCATTCGGGACAAGACTAGTTAAAAGGAAGGTCGACTTTGACCGGTTTGACCGTTATAAAACCCAACCAAATATATATAGGAAATTTTTTAAAAAATTAGCACATCACTAAAATTGTTTTATCTTGACACCAGTGCGATTGGAACATCGAAAAAATAATTTTAAAAAATAGATTCATCATTCAGGATAAGACTAGTTAAAAGGAAGGTCGACTTTGACCGGTTTGACCGTTAGAAAACCCACCCAGATAAATATAGGAATTTTTTTAAAACATTACCACATCACTAGAATCGTTATATCTTGACACCCGTGCGATTGGAACGTCGAAAAAATAATTTAAAAAAATAGATTCATCATTCGGGACAAGACTAGTTAAAAGGAAGGTCGACTTTGACCGGTTTGACCATTATAAAACCCAACCAAATATATATAAGAAATTTTTTAAAAAATTAGCACATCACTAAAATTGTTTTATCTTGACACCAGTGCGATTGGAACATCGAAAAAATAATTTAAAAAAATAGATTCATCATTCGGGATAAGACTAGTTAAAAGGAAGTTCGACTTTGACCGGTTTGACCATTAGAAAACCCACCCAGATAAATATAGGAATTTTTTTAAAACATTACCACATCACTAGAATCGTTATATCTTGACACCCGTGCGATTGGAACGTCGAAAAAATAATTTAAAAAAATAGATTCATCATTCGGGACAAGACTAGTTAAAAGGAAGGTCGACTTTGACCGGTTTGACCGTTATAAAACCCAACCAAATATATATAGGAAATTTTTTAAAAAATTAGCACATCACTAAAATTGTTTTATCTTGACACCAGTGCGATTGGAACATCAAAAAAATAATTTTAAAAAATAGATTCATCATTCAGGATAAGACTAGTTAAAAGGAAGGTCGACTTTGACCGGTTTGACCGTTAAAAAACCCACCCAGATAAATATAGGAATTTTTTTAAAACATTACCACATCACTAGAATCGTTATATCTTGACACCCGTGCGATTGGAACGTCGAAAAAATAATTTAAAAAAATAGATTCATCATTCGGGACAAGACTAGTTAAAAGGAAGGTCTACTTTGACCGGTTTGACCGTTATAAAACCCAACCAAATATATATAGGAAATTTTTTTAAAAATTAGCACGTCACTAAAATTGTTATATCTTGACACCAGTGCGATTGGAACGTCGAAAAAATAATTTAAAAAAATTGATTCATAATTCGGGACAAGACTAGTTAAAAGGAAGGTCGACTTTGACCGGTTTGACCGTTAGAAAACCCAACCAAATATATATAGGAAATTTTTAAAAAAATTACCACATCACTAAAATTGTTATATCTTGACACCCGTGCGATTGGAACGTCGAAAAAATAATTTTAAAAAATAGATTCATCATTCGGGACAAGACTAGTTAAAAGGAAGGTCGACTTCGACCGGTTTGACTGTTAGAACACCAAACCAGATAAATATAGGAATTTTTTAAAAAAATTACCACATCACAAAAATAGTTATATCTTGACACCCGTGCGATTGGAACGTCGAAAATATAATTTAAAAAAATAGATTCATCATTCGGGACAAGACTAGTTAAAAGGAAGGTCGACTTTGACCGGTTTGACCGTTATAAAACCCAACCAAATATATATAGGAAATTTTTAAAAAAAATCAACACATCACTAAAATTGTTATATCTTGACACCAGTGCGATTGGAACGTCGAAAAAATAATTTTAAAAAATTGATTCATAATTCGGGACAAGACTAGTTAAAAGGAAGATCGACTTCGACCGGTTTGACTGTTAGAAAACCAAACCAGATAAATATAGGAATTTTTTAAAAAAATTACCACATCACAAAAATAGTTATATCTTGACACCCGTGCGATTGGAACGTCGAAAATATAATTTAAAAAAATAGATTCATCATTCGGGACAAGACTAGTTAAAAGGAAGGTCGACTTTGACCGGTTTGACCGTTATAAAACCCAACCAAATAAATATAAGAAATTTTTAAAAAATTACCACATCACTAAAATCGTTATATCTTGACACCCGTGCGATTGGAACGTCGAAAAAATAATTTAAAAAAATAGATTCATCATTCGGGACAAGACTAGTTAAAAGGAAGGTCTACTTTGACCGGTTTGACCGTTATAAAACCCAACCAAATATATATATGAAATTTTTTAAAAAATTAGCACATCACTAAAATTGTTATATCTTGACACCAGTGCGATTGGAACGTCGAAAAAATAATTTTAAAAATGATTCATAATTCGGGACAAGACTAGTTAAAAGGAAGGTCGACTTTGACCGGTTTGACCGTTGTAAAACCCAACCAAATATATATAAGAAATTTTTTAAAAAATTAGCACATCACTAAAATTGTTATATCTTGACACCCGTACGATTGGAACGTCGAAAAAATAATTTAAAAAAATAGATTCATCATTCGGGACAAGACTAGTTAAAAAGAAGGTCGACTTTGACCGGTTTGACCGTTACCAAACCAAACCAAATAATATAGGAATTTTTGTAAAAATTTACACATCACTAAAATCGTTATAGCTTGACACTCGTGCGATTGGAACGTCGAAAAAATAATTTAAAAAATAGATTCATCATTCGGGACAAGACTAGTTAAAAGGAAGGTCGACTTTAACCGGTTTGACCGTTATAAAACCCAACCAAATTAATATAGGAAGTTTTTTAAAAAATTACCACATCACTGAAATCGTTATATCTTGACACTCGTGCGATTGGAACGTCGAAAAAATAATTTAAAAAAATAGATTCATCATTCGGGACAAGACTAGTTAAAAGGAAGGTCGACTTTGACCGGTTTGACCGTTATAAAACCCAACCAAATATATATAGGAAATTTTTTGAAAAATTAGCACATCACTAAAATTGTTATATCTTGACACCAGTGCGATTGGAACATCGAAAAAATAATTTAAAAAAATAGATTCATCATTCGGGACAAGACTAGTTAAAAGGAAGGTCGACTTTGACCGGTTTGACCATTATAAAACCCAACCAAATATATATAGGAAATTTTTTAAAAAATTAGCACATCACTAAAATTGTTTTATCTTGACACCAGTGCGATTGGAACATCGAAAAAATAATTTAAAAAAATAGATTCATCATTCGGGATAAGACTAGTTAAAAGGAAGGTCGACTTTGACCGGTTTGACCATTAGAAAACCCACCCAGATAATTATAGGAATTTTTTTAAAACATTACCATATCACTAGATTCGTTATATCTTGACACCCGTGCGATTGGAACGTCGAAAAAATAATTTAAAAAAATAGATTCATCATTCGGGACAAGACTAGTTAAAAGGAAGGTCTACTTTGACCGGTTTGACCGTTATAAAACCCAACCAAATATATATAGGAAATTTTTTAAAAAATTAGCACGTCACTAAAATTGTTATATCTTGACACCAGTGCGATTGGAACGTCGAAAAAATAATTTAAAAAAATTGATTCATAATTCGGGACAAGACTAGTTAAAAGGAAGGTCGACTTTGACCGGTTTGACCGTTATAAAACCCAACCAAATATATATAGGAAATTTTTTAAAAATTTACACATCACTAAAATCGTTATAGCTTGACACTCGTGCGATTGGAACGTCGAAAAAATAATTTAAAAAATAGATTAATCATTCGGAACAAGACTAGTTAAAAGGAAGGTCGACTTTAACCGGTTTGACCGTTATAAAACCCAACCAAATTAATATAGGAAGTTTTTTAAAAAATTACCACATCACTGAAATCGTTATATCTTGACACTCGTGCGATTGGAACGTCGAAAAAATAATTTAAAAAAATTGATTCATCATTCGGGACAAGACTAGTTAAAAGGAAGGTCGACTTTGACCTGTTTGACCGTTATAAAACCCAACCAAATATATATAGGAAATTTTTTAAAAAATTAGCACATCACTAAAATTGTTATATCTTGACACTAGTGCGATTGGAACATCGAAAAAATAATTTAAAAAAATAGATTCATCATTCGGGACAAGACTAGTTAAAAGGAAGGTCGACTTTGACCGGTTTGACCGTTATAAAACCCAACCAAATATATATAGGAATTTTTTAAAAAAATTAGCACATCACTAAAATTGTTTTATCTTGACACCAGTGCGATTGGAACATCGAAAAAATAATTTTAAAAAATAGATTCATCATTCAGGATAAGACTAGTTAAAAGGAAGGTCGACTTTGACCGGTTTGACCGTTAGAAAACCCACCCAGATAAATATAGGAATTTTTTTAAAACATTACCACATCACTAGAATCGTTATATCTTGACACCCGTACGATTGGAATGTCGAAAAAATAATTTAAAAAAATAGATTCATCATTCGGGACAAGACTAGTTAAAAGGAAGGTCTACTTTGACCGGTTTGACCGTTATAAAACCCAACCAAATATAAATAGGAAATTTTTAAAAAAATTAGCACGTCACTAAAATTGTTATATCTTGACACCAGTGCGATTGGAACGTCGAAAAAATAATTTAAAAAAATTGATTCATAATTCGGGACAAGACTAGTTAAAAGGAAGGTCGACTTTGACCGGTTTGACCGTTAGAAAACCCAACCAAATATAAATAGGAAATTTTTTAAAAAATTACCACATCATTAAAATTGTTATATCTTGACACCCGTGTGATTGGAACGTCGAAAAAATAATTTAAAAAAATAGATTCATCATTCGGGACAAGACTAGTTAAAAGGAAGGTCGACTTTGACCGGTTTGACCGTTGTAAAACCCAACCAAATATATATAAGAAATTTTTTAAAAAATTAGCACATCACTAAAATTGTTTTATCTTGACACCCGTGCGATTGGAACGTCGAAAAAATAATTTAAAAAAATAGATTCATCATTCGGGACAAGACTAGTTAAAAAGAAGGTCGACTTTGACAGGTTTGACCGTTACCAAACCAAACCAAATAAATATAGGAATTTTTGTAAAAATTTACACATCACTAAAATCGTTATAGCTTGACACTCGTGCGATTGGAACGTCGAAAAAATAATTTAAAAAATAGATTCATAATTCGGGACAAGACTAGTTAAAAGGAATGTCGACTTTAACCGGTTTGACCGTTATAAAACCCAACCAAATTAATATAGGAAGTTTTTTAAAAAATTACCACATCACTGAAATCGTTATATCTTGACACTCGTGCGATTGGAACGTCGAAAAAATAATTTAAAAAAATAGATTCATCATTCGGGACAAGACTAGTTAAAAGGAAGGTCGACTTTGACCGGTTTGACCGTTATAAAACCCAACCAAATATATATAGGAAATTTTTTAAAAAATTAGCACATCACTAAAATTGTTTTATCTTGACACCAGTGCGATTGGAACATCGAAAAAATAATTTTAAAAAATAGATTCATCATTCAGGATAAGACTAGTTAAAAGGAAGGTCGACTTTGACCGGTTTGACCGTTAGAAAACCCACCCAGATAAATATAGGAATTTTTTTAAAACATTACCACATCACTAGAATCGTTATATCTTGACACCCGTGCGATTGGAACGTCGAAAAAATAATTTAAAAAAATAGATTCATCATTCGGGACAAGACTAGTTAAAAGGAAGGTCGACTTTGACCGGTTTGACCATTATAAAACCCAACCAAATATATATAAGAAATTTTTTAAAAAATTAGCACATCACTAAAATTGTTTTATCTTGACACCAGTGCGATTGGAACATCGAAAAAATAATTTAAAAAAATAGATTCATCATTCGGGATAAGACTAGTTAAAAGGAAGTTCGACTTTGACCGGTTTGACCATTAGAAAACCCACCCAGATAAATATAGGAATTTTTTTAAAACATTACCACATCACTAGAATCGTTATATCTTGACACCCGTGCGATTGGAACGTCGAAAAAATAATTTAAAAAAATAGATTCATCATTCGGGACAAGACTAGTTAAAAGGAAGGTCGACTTTGACCGGTTTGACCGTTATAAAACCCAACCAAATATATATAGGAAATTTTTTAAAAAATTAGCACATCACTAAAATTGTTTTATCTTGACACCAGTGCGATTGGAACATCAAAAAAATAATTTTAAAAAATAGATTCATCATTCAGGATAAGACTAGTTAAAAGGAAGGTCGACTTTGACCGGTTTGACCGTTAAAAAACCCACCCAGATAAATATAGGAATTTTTTTAAAACATTACCACATCACTAGAATCGTTATATCTTGACACCCGTGCGATTGGAACGTCGAAAAAATAATTTAAAAAAATAGATTCATCATTCGGGACAAGACTAGTTAAAAGGAAGGTCTACTTTGACCGGTTTGACCGTTATAAAACCCAACCAAATATATATAGGAAATTTTTTTAAAAATTAGCACGTCACTAAAATTGTTATATCTTGACACCAGTGCGATTGGAACGTCGAAAAAATAATTTAAAAAAATTGATTCATAATTCGGGACAAGACTAGTTAAAAGGAAGGTCGACTTTGACCGGTTTGACCGTTAGAAAACCCAACCAAATATATATAGGAAATTTTTAAAAAAATTACCACATCACTAAAATTGTTATATCTTGACACCCGTGCGATTGGAACGTCGAAAAAATAATTTTAAAAAATAGATTCATCATTCGGGACAAGACTAGTTAAAAGGAAGGTCGACTTCGACCGGTTTGACTGTTAGAACACCAAACCAGATAAATATAGGAATTTTTTAAAAAAATTACCACATCACAAAAATAGTTATATCTTGACACCCGTGCGATTGGAACGTCGAAAATATAATTTAAAAAAATAGATTCATCATTCGGGACAAGACTAGTTAAAAGGAAGGTCGACTTTGACCGGTTTGACCGTTATAAAACCCAACCAAATATATATAGGAAATTTTTAAAAAAAATCAACACATCACTAAAATTGTTATATCTTGACACCAGTGCGATTGGAACGTCGAAAAAATAATTTTAAAAAATTGATTCATAATTCGGGACAAGACTAGTTAAAAGGAAGATCGACTTCGACCGGTTTGACTGTTAGAAAACCAAACCAGATAAATATAGGAATTTTTTAAAAAAATTACCACATCACAAAAATAGTTATATCTTGACACCCGTGCGATTGGAACGTCGAAAATATAATTTAAAAAAATAGATTCATCATTCGGGACAAGACTAGTTAAAAGGAAGGTCGACTTTGACCGGTTTGACCGTTATAAAACCCAACCAAATAAATATAAGAAATTTTTAAAAAATTACCACATCACTAAAATCGTTATATCTTGACACCCGTGCGATTGGAACGTCGAAAAAATAATTTAAAAAAATAGATTCATCATTCGGGACAAGACTAGTTAAAAGGAAGGTCTACTTTGACCGGTTTGACCGTTATAAAACCCAACCAAATATATATATGAAATTTTTTAAAAAATTAGCACATCACTAAAATTGTTATATCTTGACACCAGTGCGATTGGAACGTCGAAAAAATAATTTTAAAAATGATTCATAATTCGGGACAAGACTAGTTAAAAGGAAGGTCGACTTTGACCGGTTTGACCGTTGTAAAACCCAACCAAATATATATAAGAAATTTTTTAAAAAATTAGCACATCACTAAAATTGTTATATCTTGACACCCGTACGATTGGAACGTCGAAAAAATAATTTAAAAAAATAGATTCATCATTCGGGACAAGACTAGTTAAAAAGAAGGTCGACTTTGACCGGTTTGACCGTTACCAAACCAAACCAAATAATATAGGAATTTTTGTAAAAATTTACACATCACTAAAATCGTTATAGCTTGACACTCGTGCGATTGGAACGTCGAAAAAATAATTTAAAAAATAGATTCATCATTCGGGACAAGACTAGTTAAAAGGAAGGTCGACTTTAACCGGTTTGACCGTTATAAAACCCAACCAAATTAATATAGGAAGTTTTTTAAAAAATTACCACATCACTGAAATCGTTATATCTTGACACTCGTGCGATTGGAACGTCGAAAAAATAATTTAAAAAAATAGATTCATCATTCGGGACAAGACTAGTTAAAAGGAAGGTCGACTTTGACCGGTTTGACCGTTATAAAACCCAACCAAATATATATAGGAAATTTTTTGAAAAATTAGCACATCACTAAAATTGTTATATCTTGACACCAGTGCGATTGGAACATCGAAAAAATAATTTAAAAAAATAGATTCATCATTCGGGACAAGACTAGTTAAAAGGAAGGTCGACTTTGACCGGTTTGACCATTATAAAACCCAACCAAACATATATAGGAAATTTTTTAAAAAATTAGCACATCACTAAAATTGTTTTATCTTGACACCAGTGCGATTGGAACATCGAAAAAATAATTTAAAAAAATAGATTCATCATTCGGGATAAGACTAGTTAAAAGGAAGGTCGACTTTGACCGGTTTGACCATTAGAAAACCCACCCAGATAATTATAGGAATTTTTTTAAAACATTACCATATCACTAGATTCGTTATATCTTGACACCCGTGCGATTGGAACGTCGAAAAAATAATTTAAAAAAATAGATTCATCATTCGGGACAAGACTAGTTAAAAGGAAGGTCGACTTTGACCGGTTTGACCGTTATAAAACCCAACCAAATATATATAGGAAATTTTTTGAAAAATTAGCACATCACTAAAATTGTTATATCTTGACACCAGTGCGATTGGAACATCGAAAAAATAATTTAAAAAAATAGATTCATCATTCGGGACAAGACTAGTTAAAAGGAAGGTCGACTTTGACCGGTTTGACCATTATAAAACCCAACCAAATATATATAGGAAATTTTTTAAAAAATTAGCACATCACTAAAATTGTTTTATCTTGACACCAGTGCGATTGGAACATCGAAAAAATAATTTAAAAAAATAGATTCATCATTCGGGATAAGACTAGTTAAAAGGAAGGTCGACTTTGACCGGTTTGACCATTAGAAAACCCACCCAGATAATTATAGGAATTTTTTTAAAACATTACCATATCACTAGATTCGTTATATCTTGACACCCGTGCGATTGGAACGTCGAAAAAATAATTTAAAAAAATAGATTCATCATTCGGGACAAGACTAGTTAAAAGGAAGGTCTACTTTGACCGGTTTGACCGTTATAAAACCCAACCAAATATATATAGGAAATTTTTTAAAAAATTAGCACGTCACTAAAATTGTTATATCTTGACACCAGTGCGATTGGAACGTCGAAAAAATAATTTAAAAAAATTGATTCATAATTCGGGACAAGACTAGTTAAAAGGAAGGTCGACTTTGACCGGTTTGACCGTTATAAAACCCAACCAAATATATATAGGAAATTTTTTAAAAATTTACACATCACTAAAATCGTTATAGCTTGACACTCGTGCGATTGGAACGTCGAAAAAATAATTTAAAAAATAGATTAATCATTCGGAACAAGACTAGTTAAAAGGAAGGTCGACTTTAACCGGTTTGACCGTTATAAAACCCAACCAAATTAATATAGGAAGTTTTTTAAAAAATTACCACATCACTGAAATCGTTATATCTTGACACTCGTGCGATTGGAACGTCGAAAAAATAATTTAAAAAAATTGATTCATCATTCGGGACAAGACTAGTTAAAAGGAAGGTCGACTTTGACCTGTTTGACCGTTATAAAACCCAACCAAATATATATAGGAAATTTTTTAAAAAATTAGCACATCACTAAAATTGTTATATCTTGACACTAGTGCGATTGGAACATCGAAAAAATAATTTAAAAAAATAGATTCATCATTCGGGACAAGACTAGTTAAAAGGAAGGTCGACTTTGACCGGTTTGACCGTTATAAAACCCAACCAAATATATATAGGAATTTTTTAAAAAAATTAGCACATCACTAAAATTGTTTTATCTTGACACCAGTGCGATTGGAACATCGAAAAAATAATTTTAAAAAATAGATTCATCATTCAGGATAAGACTAGTTAAAAGGAAGGTCGACTTTGACCGGTTTGACCGTTAGAAAACCCACCCAGATAAATATAGGAATTTTTTTAAAACATTACCACATCACTAGAATCGTTATATCTTGACACCCGTACGATTGGAATGTCGAAAAAATAATTTAAAAAAATAGATTCATCATTCGGGACAAGACTAGTTAAAAGGAAGGTCTACTTTGACCGGTTTGACCGTTATAAAACCCAACCAAATATAAATAGGAAATTTTTAAAAAAATTAGCACGTCACTAAAATTGTTATATCTTGACACCAGTGCGATTGGAACGTCGAAAAAATAATTTAAAAAAATTGATTCATAATTCGGGACAAGACTAGTTAAAAGGAAGGTCGACTTTGACCGGTTTGACCGTTAGAAAACCCAACCAAATATAAATAGGAAATTTTTTAAAAAATTACCACATCATTAAAATTGTTATATCTTGACACCCGTGTGATTGGAACGTCGAAAAAATAATTTAAAAAAATAGATTCATCATTCGGGACAAGACTAGTTAAAAGGAAGGTCGACTTTGACCGGTTTGACCGTTGTAAAACCCAACCAAATATATATAAGAAATTTTTTAAAAAATTAGCACATCACTAAAATTGTTTTATCTTGACACCCGTGCGATTGGAACGTCGAAAAAATAATTTAAAAAAATAGATTCATCATTCGGGACAAGACTAGTTAAAAAGAAGGTCGACTTTGACAGGTTTGACCGTTACCAAACCAAACCAAATAAATATAGGAATTTTTGTAAAAATTTACACATCACTAAAATCGTTATAGCTTGACACTCGTGCGATTGGAACGTCGAAAAAATAATTTAAAAAATAGATTCATAATTCGGGACAAGACTAGTTAAAAGGAATGTCGACTTTAACCGGTTTGACCGTTATAAAACCCAACCAAATTAATATAGGAAGTTTTTTAAAAAATTACCACATCACTGAAATCGTTATATCTTGACACTCGTGCGATTGGAACGTCGAAAAAATAATTTAAAAAAATAGATTCATCATTCGGGACAAGACTAGTTAAAAGGAAGGTCGACTTTGACCGGTTTGACCGTTATAAAACCCAACCAAATATATATAGGAAATTTTTTAAAAAATTAGCACATCACTAAAATTGTTTTATCTTGACACCAGTGCGATTGGAACATCGAAAAAATAATTTTAAAAAATAGATTCATCATTCAGGATAAGACTAGTTAAAAGGAAGGTCGACTTTGACCGGTTTGACCGTTAGAAAACCCACCCAGATAAATATAGGAATTTTTTTAAAACATTACCACATCACTAGAATCGTTATATCTTGACACCCGTGCGATTGGAACGTCGAAAAAATAATTTAAAAAAATAGATTCATCATTCGGGACAAGACTAGTTAAAAGGAAGGTCGACTTTGACCGGTTTGACCATTATAAAACCCAACCAAATATATATAAGAAATTTTTTAAAAAATTAGCACATCACTAAAATTGTTTTATCTTGACACCAGTGCGATTGGAACATCGAAAAAATAATTTAAAAAAATAGATTCATCATTCGGGATAAGACTAGTTAAAAGGAAGTTCGACTTTGACCGGTTTGACCATTAGAAAACCCACCCAGATAAATATAGGAATTTTTTTAAAACATTACCACATCACTAGAATCGTTATATCTTGACACCCGTGCGATTGGAACGTCGAAAAAATAATTTAAAAAAATAGATTCATCATTCGGGACAAGACTAGTTAAAAGGAAGGTCGACTTTGACCGGTTTGACCGTTATAAAACCCAACCAAATATATATAGGAAATTTTTTAAAAAATTAGCACATCACTAAAATTGTTTTATCTTGACACCAGTGCGATTGGAACATCAAAAAAATAATTTTAAAAAATAGATTCATCATTCAGGATAAGACTAGTTAAAAGGAAGGTCGACTTTGACCGGTTTGACCGTTAAAAAACCCACCCAGATAAATATAGGAATTTTTTTAAAACATTACCACATCACTAGAATCGTTATATCTTGACACCCGTGCGATTGGAACGTCGAAAAAATAATTTAAAAAAATAGATTCATCATTCGGGACAAGACTAGTTAAAAGGAAGGTCTACTTTGACCGGTTTGACCGTTATAAAACCCAACCAAATATATATAGGAAATTTTTTTAAAAATTAGCACGTCACTAAAATTGTTATATCTTGACACCAGTGCGATTGGAACGTCGAAAAAATAATTTAAAAAAATTGATTCATAATTCGGGACAAGACTAGTTAAAAGGAAGGTCGACTTTGACCGGTTTGACCGTTAGAAAACCCAACCAAATATATATAGGAAATTTTTAAAAAAATTACCACATCACTAAAATTGTTATATCTTGACACCCGTGCGATTGGAACGTCGAAAAAATAATTTTAAAAAATAGATTCATCATTCGGGACAAGACTAGTTAAAAGGAAGGTCGACTTCGACCGGTTTGACTGTTAGAACACCAAACCAGATAAATATAGGAATTTTTTAAAAAAATTACCACATCACAAAAATAGTTATATCTTGACACCCGTGCGATTGGAACGTCGAAAATATAATTTAAAAAAATAGATTCATCATTCGGGACAAGACTAGTTTAAAGGAAGGTCGACTTTGACCGGTTTGACCGTTATAAAACCCAACCAAATATATATAGGAAATTTTTAAAAAAAATCAACACATCACTAAAATTGTTATATCTTGACACCAGTGCGATTGGAACGTCGAAAAAATAATTTTAAAAAATTGATTCATAATTCGGGACAAGACTAGTTAAAAGGAAGATCGACTTCGACCGGTTTGACTGTTAGAAAACCAAACCAGATAAATATAGGAATTTTTTAAAAAAATTACCACATCACAAAAATAGTTATATCTTGACACCCGTGCGATTGGAACGTCGAAAATATAATTTAAAAAAATAGATTCATCATTCGGGACAAGACTAGTTAAAAGGAAGGTCGACTTTGACCGGTTTGACCGTTATAAAACCCAACCAAATAAATATAAGAAATTTTTAAAAAATTACCACATCACTAAAATCGTTATATCTTGACACCCGTGCGATTGGAACGTCGAAAAAATAATTTAAAAAAATAGATTCATCATTCGGGACAAGACTAGTTAAAAGGAAGGTCTACTTTGACCGGTTTGACCGTTATAAAACCCAACCAAATATATATATGAAATTTTTTAAAAAATTAGCACATCACTAAAATTGTTATATCTTGACACCAGTGCGATTGGAACGTCGAAAAAATAATTTTAAAAATGATTCATAATTCGGGACAAGACTAGTTAAAAGGAAGGTCGACTTTGACCGGTTTGACCGTTGTAAAACCCAACCAAATATATATAAGAAATTTTTTAAAAAATTAGCACATCACTAAAATTGTTATATCTTGACACCCGTACGATTGGAACGTCGAAAAAATAATTTAAAAAAATAGATTCATCATTCGGGACAAGACTAGTTAAAAAGAAGGTCGACTTTGACCGGTTTGACCGTTACCAAACCAAACCAAATAATATAGGAATTTTTGTAAAAATTTACACATCACTAAAATCGTTATAGCTTGACACTCGTGCGATTGGAACGTCGAAAAAATAATTTAAAAAATAGATTCATCATTCGGGACAAGACTAGTTAAAAGGAAGGTCGACTTTAACCGGTTTGACCGTTATAAAACCCAACCAAATTAATATAGGAAGTTTTTTAAAAAATTACCACATCACTGAAATCGTTATATCTTGACACTCGTGCGATTGGAACGTCGAAAAAATAATTTAAAAAAATAGATTCATCATTCGGGACAAGACTAGTTAAAAGGAAGGTCGACTTTGACCGGTTTGACCGTTATAAAACCCAACCAAATATATATAGGAAATTTTTTGAAAAATTAGCACATCACTAAAATTGTTATATCTTGACACCAGTGCGATTGGAACATCGAAAAAATAATTTAAAAAAATAGATTCATCATTCGGGACAAGACTAGTTAAAAGGAAGGTCGACTTTGACCGGTTTGACCATTATAAAACCCAACCAAACATATATAGGAAATTTTTTAAAAAATTAGCACATCACTAAAATTGTTTTATCTTGACACCAGTGCGATTGGAACATCGAAAAAATAATTTAAAAAAATAGATTCATCATTCGGGATAAGACTAGTTAAAAGGAAGGTCGACTTTGACCGGTTTGACCATTAGAAAACCCACCCAGATAATTATAGGAATTTTTTTAAAACATTACCATATCACTAGATTCGTTATATCTTGACACCCGTGCGATTGGAACGTCGAAAAAATAATTTAAAAAAATAGATTCATCATTCGGGACAAGACTAGTTAAAAGGAAGGTCTACTTTGACCGGTTTGACCGTTATAAAACCCAACCAAATATATATAGGAAATTTTTTAAAAAATTAGCACGTCACTAAAATTGTTATATCTTGACACCAGTGCGATTGGAACGTCGAAAAAATAATTTAAAAAAATTGATTCATAATTCGGGACAAGACTAGTTAAAAGGAAGGTCGACTTTGACCGGTTTGACCGTTATAAAACCCAACCAAATATATATAGGAAATTTTTTAAAAATTTACACATCACTAAAATCGTTATAGCTTGACACTCGTGCGATTGGAACGTCGAAAAAATAATTTAAAAAATAGATTAATCATTCGGAACAAGACTAGTTAAAAGGAAGGTCGACTTTAACCGGTTTGACCGTTATAAAACCCAACCAAATTAATATAGGAAGTTTTTTAAAAAATTACCACATCACTGAAATCGTTATATCTTGACACTCGTGCGATTGGAACGTCGAAAAAATAATTTAAAAAAATTGATTCATCATTCGGGACAAGACTAGTTAAAAGGAAGGTCGACTTTGACCTGTTTGACCGTTATAAAACCCAACCAAATATATATAGGAAATTTTTTAAAAAATTAGCACATCACTAAAATTGTTATATCTTGACACTAGTGCGATTGGAACATCGAAAAAATAATTTAAAAAAATAGATTCATCATTCGGGACAAGACTAGTTAAAAGGAAGGTCGACTTTGACCGGTTTGACCGTTAAAAAACCCACCCAGATAAATATAGGAATTTTTTTAAAACATTACCACATCACTAGAATCGTTATATCTTGACACCCGTGCGATTGGAACGTCGAAAAAATAATTTAAAAAAATAGATTCATCATTCGGGACAAGACTAGTTAAAAGGAAGGTCTACTTTGACCGGTTTGACCGTTATAAAACCCAACCAAATATATATAGGAAATTTTTTTAAAAATTAGCACGTCACTAAAATTGTTATATCTTGACACCAGTGCGATTGGAACGTCGAAAAAATAATTTAAAAAAATTGATTCATAATTCGGGACAAGACTAGTTAAAAGGAAGGTCGACTTTGACCGGTTTGACCGTTAGAAAACCCAACCAAATATATATAGGAAATTTTTAAAAAAATTACCACATCACTAAAATTGTTATATCTTGACACCCGTGCGATTGGAACGTCGAAAAAATAATTTTAAAAAATAGATTCATCATTCGGGACAAGACTAGTTAAAAGGAAGGTCGACTTCGACCGGTTTGACTGTTAGAACACCAAACCAGATAAATATAGGAATTTTTTAAAAAAATTACCACATCACAAAAATAGTTATATCTTGACACCCGTGCGATTGGAACGTCGAAAATATAATTTAAAAAAATAGATTCATCATTCGGGACAAGACTAGTTAAAAGGAAGGTCGACTTTGACCGGTTTGACCGTTATAAAACCCAACCAAATATATATAGGAAATTTTTAAAAAAAATCAACACATCACTAAAATTGTTATATCTTGACACCAGTGCAATTGGAACGTCGAAAAAATAATTTTAAAAAATTGATTCATAATTCGGGACAAGACTAGTTAAAAGGAAGATCGACTTCGACCGGTTTGACTGTTAGAAAACCAAACCAGATAAATATAGGAATTTTTTAAAAAAATTACCACATCACAAAAATAGTTATATCTTGACACCCGTGCGATTGGAACGTCGAAAATATAATTTAAAAAAATAGATTCATCATTCGGGACAAGACTAGTTAAAAGGAAGGTCGACTTTGACCGGTTTGACCGTTATAAAACCCAACCAAATAAATATAAGAAATTTTTAAAAAATTACCACATCACTAAAATCGTTATATCTTGACACCCGTGCGATTGGAACGTCGAAAAAATAATTTAAAAAAATAGATTCATCATTCGGGACAAGACTAGTTAAAAGGAAGGTCTACTTTGACCGGTTTGACCGTTATAAAACCCAACCAAATATATATATGAAATTTTTTAAAAAATTAGCACATCACTAAAATTGTTATATCTTGACACCAGTGCGATTGGAACGTCGAAAAAATAATTTTAAAAATGATTCATAATTCGGGACAAGACTAGTTAAAAGGAAGGTCGACTTTGACCGGTTTGACCGTTGTAAAACCCAACCAAATATATATAAGAAATTTTTTAAAAAATTAGCACATCACTAAAATTGTTATATCTTGACACCCGTACGATTGGAACGTCGAAAAAATAATTTAAAAAAATAGATTCATCATTCGGGACAAGACTAGTTAAAAAGAAGGTCGACTTTGACCGGTTTGACCGTTACCAAACCAAACCAAATAATATAGGAATTTTTGTAAAAATTTACACATCACTAAAATCGTTATAGCTTGACACTCGTGCGATTGGAACGTCGAAAAAATAATTTAAAAAATAGATTCATCATTCGGGACAAGACTAGTTAAAAGGAAGGTCGACTTTAACCGGTTTGACCGTTATAAAACCCAACCAAATTAATATAGGAAGTTTTTTAAAAAATTACCACATCACTGAAATCGTTATATCTTGACACTCGTGCGATTGGAACGTCGAAAAAATAATTTAAAAAAATAGATTCATCATTCGGGACAAGACTAGTTAAAAGGAAGGTCGACTTTGACCGGTTTGACCGTTATAAAACCCAACCAAATATATATAGGAAATTTTTTGAAAAATTAGCACATCACTAAAATTGTTATATCTTGACACCAGTGCGATTGGAACATCGAAAAAATAATTTAAAAAAATAGATTCATCATTCGGGACAAGACTAGTTAAAAGGAAGGTCGACTTTGACCGGTTTGACCATTATAAAACCCAACCAAATATATATAGGAAATTTTTTAAAAAATTAGCACATCACTAAAATTGTTTTATCTTGACACCAGTGCGATTGGAACATCGAAAAAATAATTTAAAAAAATAGATTCATCATTCGGGATAAGACTAGTTAAAAGGAAGGTCGACTTTGACCGGTTTGACCATTAGAAAACCCACCCAGATAATTATAGGAATTTTTTTAAAACATTACCATATCACTAGATTCGTTATATCTTGACACCCGTGCGATTGGAACGTCGAAAAAATAATTTAAAAAAATAGATTCATCATTCGGGACAAGACTAGTTAAAAGGAAGGTCTACTTTGACCGGTTTGACCGTTATAAAACCCAACCAAATATATATAGGAAATTTTTTAAAAAATTAGCACGTCACTAAAATTGTTATATCTTGACACCAGTGCGATTGGAACGTCGAAAAAATAATTTAAAAAAATTGATTCATAATTCGGGACAAGACTAGTTAAAAGGAAGGTCGACTTTGACCGGTTTGACCGTTATAAAACCCAACCAAATATATATAGGAAATTTTTTAAAAATTTACACATCACTAAAATCGTTATAGCTTGACACTCGTGCGATTGGAACGTCGAAAAAATAATTTAAAAAATAGATTAATCATTCGGAACAAGACTAGTTAAAAGGAAGGTCGACTTTAACCGGTTTGACCGTTATAAAACCCAACCAAATTAATATAGGAAGTTTTTTAAAAAATTACCACATCACTGAAATCGTTATATCTTGACACTCGTGCGATTGGAACGTCGAAAAAATAATTTAAAAAAATTGATTCATCATTCGGGACAAGACTAGTTAAAAGGAAGGTCGACTTTGACCTGTTTGACCGTTATAAAACCCAACCAAATATATATAGGAAATTTTTTAAAAAATTAGCACATCACTAAAATTGTTATATCTTGACACTAGTGCGATTGGAACATCGAAAAAATAATTTAAAAAAATAGATTCATCATTCGGGACAAGACTAGTTAAAAGGAAGGTCGACTTTGACCGGTTTGACCGTTATAAAACCCAACCAAATATATATAGGAATTTTTTAAAAAAATTAGCACATCACTAAAATTGTTTTATCTTGACACCAGTGCGATTGGAACATCGAAAAAATAATTTTAAAAAATAGATTCATCATTCAGGATAAGACTAGTTAAAAGGAAGGTCGACTTTGACCGGTTTGACCGTTAGAAAACCCACCCAGATAAATATAGGAATTTTTTTAAAACATTACCACATCACTAGAATCGTTATATCTTGACACCCGTACGATTGGAATGTCGAAAAAATAATTTAAAAAAATAGATTCATCATTCGGGACAAGACTAGTTAAAAGGAAGGTCTACTTTGACCGGTTTGACCGTTATAAAACCCAACCAAATATAAATAGGAAATTTTTAAAAAAATTAGCACGTCACTAAAATTGTTATATCTTGACACCAGTGCGATTGGAACGTCGAAAAAATAATTTAAAAAAATTGATTCATAATTCGGGACAAGACTAGTTAAAAGGAAGGTCGACTTTGACCGGTTTGACCGTTAGAAAACCCAACCAAATATAAATAGGAAATTTTTTAAAAAATTACCACATCATTAAAATTGTTATATCTTGACACCCGTGTGATTGGAACGTCGAAAAAATAATTTAAAAAAATAGATTCATCATTCGGGACAAGACTAGTTAAAAGGAAGGTCGACTTTGACCGGTTTGACCGTTGTAAAACCCAACCAAATATATATAAGAAATTTTTTAAAAAATTAGCACATCACTAAAATTGTTTTATCTTGACACCCGTGCGATTGGAACGTCGAAAAAATAATTTAAAAAAATAGATTCATCATTCGGGACAAGACTAGTTAAAAAGAAGGTCGACTTTGACAGGTTTGACCGTTACCAAACCAAACCAAATAAATATAGGAATTTTTGTAAAAATTTACACATCACTAAAATCGTTATAGCTTGACACTCTTGCGATTGGAACGTCGAAAAAATAATTTAAAAAATAGATTCATAATTCGGGACAAGACTAGTTAAAAGGAATGTCGACTTTAACCGGTTTGACCGTTATAAAACCCAACCAAATTAATATAGGAAGTTTTTTAAAAAATTACCACATCACTGAAATCGTTATATCTTGACACTCGTGCGATTGGAACGTCGAAAAAATAATTTAAAAAAATAGATTCATCATTCGGGACAAGACTAGTTAAAAGGAAGGTCGACTTTGACCGGTTTGACCGTTATAAAACCCAACCAAATATATATAGGAAATTTTTTAAAAAATTAGCACATCACTAAAATTGTTATATCTTGACACCAGTGCGATTGGAACATCGAAAAAATAATTTAAAAAAATAGATTCATCATTCGGGACAAAACTAGTTAAAAGGAAGGTCGACTTTGACCGGTTTGACCATTATAAAACCCAACCAAATATATATAGGAAATTTTTTAAAAAATTAGCACATCACTAAAATTGTTTTATCTTGACACCAGTGCGATTGGAACATCGAAAAAATAATTTAAAAAAATAGATTCATCATTCGGGATAAGACTAGTTAAAAGGAAGGTCGACTTTGACCGGTTTGACCATTAGAAAACCCACCCAGATAAATATAGGAATTTTTTTAAAACATTACCACATCACTAGAATCGTTATATCTTGACACCCGTGCGATTGGAACGTCGAAAAAATAATTTAAAAAAATAGATTCATCATTCGGGACAAGACTAGTTAAAAGGAAGGTCTACTTTGACCGGTTTGACCGTTATAAAACCCAACCAAATATATATAGGAAATTTTTTAAAAAATTAGCACGTCACTAAAATTGTTATATCTTGACACCAGTGCGATTGGAACGTCGAAAAAATAATTTAAAAAAATTGATTCATAATTCGGGACAAGACTAGTTAAAAGGAAGGTCGACTTTGACCGGTTTGACCGTTATAAAACCCAACCAAATATATATAGGAAATTTTTTAAAAAATTAGCACATCGCTAAAATTGTTATATCTTGACACCAGTGCGATTGGAACATCGAAAAAATAATTTAAAAAAATAGATTCATCATTCGGGACAAGACTAGTTAAAAGGAAGGTCGACTTTGACCGGTTTGACCGTTATAAAACCCAACCAAATATATATAGGAAATTTTTTAAAAAATTAGCACATCACTAAAATTGTTTTATCTTGACACCAGTGCGATTGGAACATCGAAAAAATAATTTAAAAAAATAGATTCATCATTCGGGATAAGACTAGTTAAAAGGAAGGTCGACTTTGACCGGTTTGACCGTTAGAAAACCCACCCAGATAAATATAGGAATTTTTTTAAAACATTACCACATCACTAGAATCGTTATATCTTGACACCCGTGCGATTGGAACGTCGAAAAAATAATTTAAAAAAATAGATTCATCATTCGGGACAAGACTAGTTAAAAGGAAGGTTGACTTTGACCGGTTTGACCGTTATAAAACCCAACCAAATATATATAAGAAATTTTTTAAAAAATTAGCATATCACTAAAATTGTTATATCTTGACACCAGTGCGATTGGAACATCGAAAAAATAATTTAAAAAAATTGATTCATCATTCGGGACAAGACTAGTTAAAAGGAAGGTGGACTTTGACCGGTTTGACCGTTAGAAAACCCAACCAAATAAATATAGGAATTTTTTTAAAAAATTACCACATCACTAAAATCGTTATATCTTGACACCCGTGCGATTGGAACATCGAAAAAATAATTTAAAAAAATTGATTCATCATTCGGGACAAGACTAGTTAAAAGGAAGGTCGACTTTGACCAGTTTGACCGTTAGAAAACCAAACCAGATAAATATAGGAAATTTTTAAAAAAATTAGCACATCACTAAAATTGTTATATCTTGACACCAGTCCGATTGGAACATCGAAAAAATAATTTAAAAAAATTGATTCATCATTTGGGACAAAACTAGTTAAAAGGAAGGTCGACTTTGACCGGTTTGACCATTAGAAAACCCAACCAGATAAATATAGGAATTTTTTTTAAAAATTACCACATCACAAAAATAGTTATATCTTGACACCCGTGCGATTGGAACGTCGAAAAAATAATTTAAAAAAATAGATTCATCATTCGGGACAAGACTAGTTAAAAGGAAGGTCGACTTTGACCGGTTTGACCGTTATAAAACCCAACCAAACAAATATAGGAAATTTTTTAAAAAATTACCACATCACTAGAATCGTTATATCTTGACACCCGTGCGATTGGAACGTTGAAAAAATAATTTAAAAAATAGATTCATCATTCGGGACAATACTAGTTAAAAGGAAGGTCGACTTTGACCGGTTTGACCGTTACCAAACCAAACCAAATAAATATAGGAATTTTTGTAAAAAATTACACATCACTAAAATCGTTATAGCTTGACACTCGTGTGATTGGAACGTCGAAAAAATAATTTAAAAAATAGATTCATCATTCGGGACAAGACTAGTTAAAAGGAAGGTCGACTTTGACCGGTTTTACCGTTATAAAACCCAACCAAATATATATAGGAAATTTTTTAAAAAATTAGCACATCACTAAAATTGTTATATCTTGACACCAGTGCGATTGGAACATCGAAAAAATAATTTAAAAAAATAGATTTATCATTCGGGACAAGACTAGTTAAAAGGAAGGTCGACTTTGACCGGTTTGACCGTTATAAAACCCAACCAAATATATATATATAGGAATTTTTAAAAAAAATTAGCACATCACTAAAATTGTTTTATCTTGACACCAGTGCGATTGGAACATCGAAAAAATAATTTAAAAAAATAGATTCATCATTCGGGATAAGACTAGTTAAAAGGAAGGTCGACTTTGACCGGTTTGACCGTTATAAAACCCAACCAAATATATATATATAGGAATTTTTAAAAAAAATTAGCACATCACTAAAATTGTTTTATCTTGACACCAGTGCGATTGGAACATCGAAAAAATAATTTAAAAAAATAGATTCATCATTCGGGATAAGACTAGTTAAAAGGAAGGTCGACTTTGACCGGTTTGACCGTTAGAAAACCCACCCAGATAAATATAGGAATTTTTTTAAAACATTACCACATCACTAAAATCGTTATATCTTGACACCCATGCGATTGGAACATCGAAAAAATAATTTTAAAAAATTGATTCATCATTCGGGACAAGACTAGTTAAAAGGAAGGTCGAATTTGACCGGTTTGACCGTTATAAAACCCAACCAAATATATATAGGAAATTTTTTAAAAAATTAGCACATCACTAAAATTGTTATATCTTGACACCAGTGCGATTGGAACATCGAAAAAATAATTTAAAAAAATAGATTCATCATTCGGGACAAGACTAGTTAAAAGGAAGGTCGACTTTGACCGGTTTGACCATTATAAAACCCAACCAAATATATATAGGAAATTTTTTAAAAAATTAGCACATCACTAAAATTGTTTTATCTTGACACCAGTGCGATTGGAACATCGAAAAAATAATTTAAAAAAATAGATTCATCATTCGGGATAAGACTAGTTAAAAGGAAGGTCGACTTTGACCGGTTTGACCATTAGAAAACCCACCCAGATAAATATAGGAATTTTTTTAAAACATTACCACATCACTAGAATCGTTATATCTTGACACCCGTGCGATTGGAACGTCGAAAAAATAATTTAAAAAAATAGATTCATCATTCGGGACAAGACTAGTTAAAAGGAAGGTCTACTTTGACCGGTTTGGCCGTTATAAAACCCAACCAAATATATATAGGAAATTTTTTAAAAAATTAGCACGTCACTAAAATTGTTATATCTTGACACCAGTGCGATTGGAACGTCGAAAAAATAATTTAAAAAAATTGATTCATAATTCGGGACAAGACTAGTTAAAAGGAAGGTCGACTTTGACCGGTTTGACCGTTATAAAACCCAACCAAATATATATAGGAAATTTTTTAAAAATTTACACATCACTAAAATCGTTATAGCTTGACACTCGTGCGATTGGAACGTCAAAAAAATAATTTAAAAAATAGATTCATCATTCGGAACAAGACTAGTTAAAAGGAAGGTCGACTTTAACCGGTTTGACCGTTATAAAACCCAACCAAATTAATATAGGAAGTTTTTTAAAAAATTACCACATCACTGAAATCGTTATATCTTGACACTCGTGCGATTGGAACGTCGAAAAAATAATTTAAAAAAATTGATTCATCATTCGGGACAAGACTAGTTAAAAGGAAGGTCGACTTTGACCTGTTTGACCGTTATAAAACCCAACCAAATATATATAGGAAATTTTTTAAAAAATTAGCACATCACTAAAATTGTTATATCTTGACACTAGTGCGATTGGAACATCGAAAAAATAATTTAAAAAAATAGATTCATCATTCGGGACAAGACTAGTTAAAAGGAAGGTCGACTTTGACCGGTTTGACCGTTAGAAAACCCACCCAGATAAATATAGGAATTTTTTTAAAACATTACCACATCACTAGAATCGTTATATCTTGACACCCGTACGATTGGAACGTCGAAAAAATAATTTAAAAAAATAGATTCATCATTCGGGACAAGACTAGTTAAAAGGAAGGTCGACTTTGACCGGTTTGACCGTTATAAAACCCAACCAAATATATATAGGAAATTTTTTAAAAAATTAGCACATCACTAAAATTGTTATATCTTGACACTAGTGCGATTGGAACATCGAAAAAATAATTTAAAAAAATAGATTCATCATTCGGGACAAGACTAGTTAAAAGGAAGGTCGACTTTGACCGGTTTGACCGTTAGAAAACCCACCCAGATAAATATAGGAATTTTTTTAAAACATTACCACATCACTAGAATCGTTATATCTTGACACCCGTACGATTGGAACGTCGAAAAAATAATTTAAAAAAATAGATTCATCATTCGGGACAAGACTAGTTAAAAGGAAGGTCGACTTTGACCGGTTTGACCGTTATAAAACCCAACCAAATATATATAGGAAATTTTTTAAAAAATTAGCACATCACTAAAATTATTTTATCTTGACACCAGTGCGATTGGAACATCGAAAAAATAATTTTAAAAAATAGATTCATCATTCAGGATAAGACTAGTTAAAAGGAAGGTCGACTTTGACCGGTTTGACCGTTAGAAAACCCACCCAGATAAATATAGGAATTTTTTTAAAACATTACCACATCACTAGAATCGTTATATCTTGACACCTGTACGATTGGAACGTCGAAAAAATAATTTAAAAAAATAGATTCATCATTCGGGACAAGACTAGTTAAAAAGAAGGTCGACTTTGACCGGTTTGACCGTTACCAAACCAAACCAAATAAATATAGGAATTTTTGTAAAAATTTACACATCACTAAAATCATTATAGCTTGACACTCGTGCGATTGGAACGTCGAAAAAATAATTTAAAAAATAGATTCATCATTCGGGACAAGACTAGTTAAAAGGAAGGTCGACTTTAACCGGTTTGACCATTATAAAACCCAACCAAATTAATATAGGAAGTTTTTTAAAAAATTACCACATCACTGAAATCGTTATATCTTGACACTCGTGCGATTGGAACGTCGAAAAAATAATTTAAAAAAATAGATTCATCATTCGGGACAAGACTAGTTAAAAGGAAGGTGACTTTGACCGGTTTGACCGTTATAAAACCCAACCAAATATATATAGGAAATTTTTTAAAAAATTAGCACATCACTAAAATTGTTATATCTTGACACCAGTGCGATTGGAACATCGAAAAAATAATTTAAAAAAATAGATTCATCATTCGGGACAAGACTAGTTAAAAGGAAGGTCGACTTTGACCGGTTTGACCATTATAAAACCCAACCAAATATATATAGGAAATTTTTTAAAAAATTAGCACATCACTAAAATTGTTTTATCTTGACATCAGTGCGATTGGAACATCGAAAAAATAATTTAAAAAAATAGATTCATCATTCGGGATAAGACTAGTTAAAAGGAAGGTCGACTTTGACCGGTTTGACCATTAGAAAACCCACCCAGATAAATATAGGAATTTTTTTAAAACATTACCACATCACTAGAATCGTTATATCTTGACACCCGTGCGATTGGAACGTCGAAAAAATAATTTAAAAAAATAGATTCATCATTCGGGACAAGACTAGTTAAAAGGAAGGTCTACTTTGACCGGTTTGACCGTTATAAAACCCAACCAAATATATATAGGAAATTTTTTAAAAAATTAGCACGTCACTAAAATTGTTATATCTTGACACCAGTGCGATTGGAACGTCGAAAAAATAATTTAAAAAAATAGATTCATCATTCGGGATAAGACTAGTTAAAAGGAAGGTCGACTTTGACCGGTTTGACCATTAGAAAACCCACCCAGATAAATATAGGAATTTTTTTAAAACATTACCACATCACTAGAATCGTTATATCTTGACACCCGTGTGGTTGGAACGTCGAAAAAATAATTTAAAAAAATAGATTCATCATTCGGGACAAGACTAGTTAAAAGGAAGGTCGACTTTGACCGGTTTGACCATTAGAAAACCCACCCAGATAAATATAGGAAGTTTTTTAAAAAATTACCACATCACTGAAATCGTTATATCTTGACACTCGTGCGATTGGAACGTCGAAAAAATAATTTAAAAAAATTGATTCATCATTCGGGACAAGACTAGTTAAAAGGAAGGTCGACTTTGACCTGTTTGACCGTTATAAAACCCAACCAAATATATATAGGAAATTTTTTAAAAAATTAGCACATCACTAAAATTGTTATATCTTGACACTAGTGCGATTGGAACATCGAAAAAATAATTTAAAAAAATAGATTCATCATTCGGGACAAGACTAGTTAAAAGGAAGGTCGACTTTGACCGGTTTGACCGTTAGAAAACCCACCCAGATAAATATAGGAATTTTTTTAAAACATTACCACATCACTAGAATCGTTATATCTTGACACCTGTACGATTGGAACGTCGAAAAAATAATTTAAAAAAATAGATTCATCATTCGGGACAAGACTAGTTAAAAAGAAGGTCGACTTTGACCGGTTTGACCGTTACCAAACCAAACCAAATAAATATAGGAATTTTTGTAAAAATTTACACATCACTAAAATCATTATAGCTTGACACTCGTGCGATTGGAACGTCGAAAAAATAATTTAAAAAATAGATTCATCATTCGGGACAAGACTAGTTAAAAGGAAGGTCGACTTTAACCGGTTTGACCATTATAAAACCCAACCAAATTAATATAGGAAGTTTTTTAAAAAATTACCACATCACTGAAATCGTTATATCTTGACACTCGTGCGATTGGAACGTCGAAAAAATAATTTAAAAAAATAGATTCATCATTCGGGACAAGACTAGTTAAAAGGAAGGTGACTTTGACCGGTTTGACCGTTATAAAACCCAACCAAATATATATAGGAAATTTTTTAAAAAATTAGCACATCACTAAAATTGTTATATCTTGACACCAGTGCGATTGGAACATCGAAAAAATAATTTAAAAAAATAGATTCATCATTCGGGACAAGACTAGTTAAAAGGAAGGTCGACTTTGACCGGTTTGACCATTATAAAACCCAACCAAATATATATAGGAAATTTTTTAAAAAATTAGCACATCACTAAAATTGTTTTATCTTGACATCAGTGCGATTGGAACATCGAAAAAATAATTTAAAAAAATAGATTCATCATTCGGGATAAGACTAGTTAAAAGGAAGGTCGACTTTGACCGGTTTGACCATTAGAAAACCCACCCAGATAAATATAGGAATTTTTTTAAAACATTACCACATCACTAGAATCGTTATATCTTGACACCCGTGCGATTGGAACGTCGAAAAAATAATTTAAAAAAATAGATTCATCATTCGGGACAAGACTAGTTAAAAGGAAGGTCTACTTTGACCGGTTTGACCGTTATAAAACCCAACCAAATATATATAGGAAATTTTTTAAAAAATTAGCACATCACTAAAATTGTTATATCTTGACACCAGTGCGATTGGAACGTCGAAAAAATAATTTAAAAAAATAGATTCATCATTCGGGATAAGACTAGTTAAAAGGAAGGTCGACTTTGACCGGTTTGACCATTAGAAAACCCACCCAGATAAATATAGGAATTTTTTTAAAACATTACCACATCACTAGAATCGTTATATCTTGACACCCGTGTGGTTGGAACGTCGAAAAAATAATTTAAAAAAATAGATTCATCATTCGGGACAAGACTAGTTAAAAGGAAGGTCGACTTTGACCGGTTTGACCATTAGAAAACCCACCCAGATAAATATAGGAAGTTTTTTAAAAAATTACCACATCACTGAAATCGTTATATCTTGACACTCGTGCGATTGGAACGTCGAAAAAATAATTTAAAAAAATTGATTCATCATTCGGGACAAGACTAGTTAAAAGGAAGGTCGACTTTGACCTGTTTGACCGTTATAAAACCCAACCAAATATATATAGGAAATTTTTTAAAAAATTAGCACATCACTAAAATTGTTATATCTTGACACTAGTGCGATTGGAACATCGAAAAAATAATTTAAAAAAATAGATTCATCATTCGGGACAAGACTAGTTAAAAGGAAGGTCGACTTTGACCGGTTTGACCGTTATAAAACCCAACCAAATATATATAGGAAATTTTTTAAAAAATTAGCACATCACTAAAATTGTTTTATCTTGACACCAGAGCGATTGGAACATCGAAAAAATAATTTTAAAAAATAGATTCATCATTCAGGATAAGACTAGTTAAAAGGAAGGTCGACTTTGACCGGTTTGACCGTTAGAAAACCCACCCAGATAAATATAGGAATTTTTTTAAAACATTACCACATCACTAGAATCGTTATATCTTGACACCCGTACGATTGGAACGTCGAAAAAATAATTTAAAAAAATAGATTCATCATTCGGGACAAGACTAGTTAAAAAGAAGGTCGACTTTGACCGGTTTGACCGTTACCAAACCAAATAAATATAGGAATTTTTGTAAAAATTTACACATCACTAAAATCGTTATAGCTTGACACTCGTGCGATTGGAACGTCGAAAAAATAATTTAAAAAATAGATTCATCATTCGGGACAAGACTAGTTAAAAGGAAGGTCGACTTTAACCGGTTTGACCGTTATAAAACCCAATCAAATTAATATAGGAAGTTTTTTAAAAAATTACCACATCACTGAAATCGTTATATCTTGACACTCGTGCGATTGGAACGTCGAAAAAATAATTTAAAAAAATAGATTCATCATTCGGGACAAGACTAGTTAAAAGGAAGGTGACTTTGACCGGTTTGACCGTTATAAAACCCAACCAAATATATATAGGAAATTTTTTAAAAAATTAGCACATCACTAAAATTGTTATATCTTGAAACCAGTGCGATTGGAACATCGAAAAAATAATTTAAAAAAATAGATTCATCATTCGGGACAAGACTAGTTAAAAGGAAGGTCGACTTTGACCGGTTTGACCGTTATAAAACCCAACCAAATATATATAGGAAATTTTTTAAAAAATTAGCACATCACTAAAATTGTTTTATCTTGACACCAGTGCGATTGGAACATCGAAAAAATAATTTTAAAAAATAGATTCATCATTCAGGATAAGACTAGTTAAAAGGAAGGTCGACTTTGACCGGTTTGACCGTTAGAAAACCCACCCAGATAAATATAGGAATTTTTTTAAAACATTACCACATCACTAGAATCGTTATATCTTGACACCCGTACGATTGGAACGTCGAAAAAATAATTTAAAAAAATAGATTCATCATTCGGGACAAGACTAGTTAAAAAGAAGGTCGACTTTGACCGGTACCAAACCAAACCAAATAAATATAGGAATTTTTGTAAAAATTTACACATCACTAAAATCGTTATAGCTTGACACTCGTGCGATTGGAACGTCGAAAAAATAATTTAAAAAATAGATTCATCATTCGGGACAAGACTAGTTAAAAGGAAGGTCGACTTTGACCGGTTTGACCATTATAAAACCCAACCAAATATATATAGGAAATTTTTTAAAAAATTAGCACATCACTAAAATTGTTTTATCTTGACATCAGTGCGATTGGAACATCGAAAAAATAATTTAAAAAAATAGATTCATCATTCGGGATAAGACTAGTTAAAAGGAAGGTCGACTTTGACCGGTTTGACCATTAGAAAACCCACCCAGATAATTATAGGAATTTTTTTAAAACATTACCACATCACTAGAATCGTTATATCTTGACACCCGTGCGATTGGAACGTCGAAAAAATAATTTAAAAAAATAGATTCATCATTCGGGACAAGACTAGTTAAAAGGAAGGTCTACTTTGACCGGTTTGACCGTTATAAAACCCAACCAAATATATATAGGAAATTTTTTAAAAAATTAGCACGTCACTAAAATTGTTATATCTTGACACCAGTGCGATTGGAACGTCGAAAAAATAATTTAAAAAAATAGATTCATCATTCGGGATAAGACTAGTTAAAAGGAAGGTCGACTTTGACCGGTTTGACCATTAGAAAACCCACCCAGATAAATATAGGAATTTTTTTAAAACATTACCACATCACTAGAATCGTTATATCTTGACACCCGTGTGGTTGGAACGTCGAAAAAATAATTTAAAAAAATAGATTCATCATTCGGGACAAGACTAGTTAAAAGGAAGGTCGACTTTGACCGGTTTGACCATTAGAAAACCCACCCAGATAAATATAGGAAGTTTTTTAAAAAATTACCACATCACTGAAATCGTTATATCTTGACACTCGTGCGATTGGAACGTCGAAAAAATAATTTAAAAAAATTGATTCATCATTCGGGACAAGACTAGTTAAAAGGAAGGTCGACTTTGACCTGTTTGACCGTTATAAAACCCAACCAAATATATATAGGAATTTTTTTAAAAAATTAGCACATCACTAAAATTGTTATATCTTGACACTAGTGCGATTGGAACATCGAAAAAATAATTTAAAAAAATAGATTCATCATTCGGGACAAGACTAGTTAAAAGGAAGGTCGACTTTGACCGGTTTGACCGTTATAAAACCCAACCAAATATATATAGGAAATTTTTTAAAAAATTAGCACATCACTAAAATTGTTTTATCTTGACACCAGTGCGATTGGAACATCGAAAAAATAATTTTAAAAAATAATTCATCATTCAGGATAAGACTAGTTAAAAGGAAGGTCGACTTTGACCGGTTTGACCGTTAGAAAACCCACCCAGATAAATATAGGAATTTTTTTAAAACATTACCACATCACTAGAATCGTTATATCTTGACACCCGTACGATTGGAACGTCGAAAAAATAATTTAAAAAAATAGATTCATCATTCGGGACAAGACTAGTTAAAAAGAAGGTCGACTTTGACCGGTTTGACCGTTACCAAACCAAACCAAATAAATATAGGAATTTTTGTAAAAATTTACACATCACTAAAATCGTTATAGCTTGACACTCGTGCGATTGGAACGTCGAAAAAATAATTTAAAAAATAGATTCATCATTCGGGACAAGACTAGTTAAAAGGAAGGTCGACTTTAACCGGTTTGACCGTTATAAAACCCAATCAAATTAATATAGGAAGTTTTTTAAAAAATTACCACATCACTGAAATCGTTATATCTTGACACTCGTGCGATTGGAACGTCGAAAAAATAATTTAAAAAAATAGATTCATCATTCGGGACAAGACTAGTTAAAAGGAAGGTCGACTTTGACCGGTTTGACCGTTATAAAACCCAACCAAATATATATAGGAAATTTTTTAAAAAATTAGCACATCACTAAAATTGTTATATCTTGACACTAGTGCGATTGGAACATCGAAAAAATAATTTAAAAAAATAGATTCATCATTCGGGACAAGACTAGTTAAAAGGAAGGTCGACTTTGACCGGTTTGACCGTTAGAAAACCCACCCAGATAAATATAGGAATTTTTTTAAAACATTACCACATCACTAGAATCGTTATATCTTGACACCCGTACGATTGGAACGTCGAAAAAATAATTTAAAAAAATAGATTCATCATTCGGGACAAGACTAGTTAAAAGGAAGGTCGACTTTGACCGGTTTGACCGTTATAAAACCCAACCAAATATATATAGGAAATTTTTTAAAAAATTAGCACATCACTAAAATTGTTATATCTTCACACTAGTGCGATTGGAACATCGAAAAAATAATTTAAAAAAATAGATTCATCATTCGGGACAAGACTAGTTAAAAGGAAGGTCGACTTTGACCGGTTTGACCGTTAGAAAACCCACCCAGATAAATATAGGAATTTTTTTAAAACATTACCACATCACTAGAATCGTTATATCTTGACACCCGTACGATTGGAACGTCGAAAAAATAATTTAAAAAAATAGATTCATCATTCGGGACAAGACTAGTTAAAAGGAAGGTCGACTTTGACCGGTTTGACCGTTATAAAACCCAACCAAATATATATAGGAAATTTTTTAAAAAATTAGCACATCACTAAAATTGTTTTATCTTGACACCAGTGCGATTGGAACATCGAAAAAATAATTTTAAAAAATAGATTCATCATTCAGGATAAGACTAGTTAAAAGGAAGGTCGACTTTGACCGGTTTGACCGTTAGAAAACCCACCCAGATAAATATAGGAATTTTTTTAAAACATTACCACATCACTAGAATCGTTATATCTTGACACCTGTACGATTGGAACGTCGAAAAAATAATTTAAAAAAATAGATTCATCATTCGGGACAAGACTAGTTAAAAAGAAGGTCGACTTTGACCGGTTTGACCGTTACCAAACCAAACCAAATAAATATAGGAATTTTTGTAAAAATTTACACATCACTAAAATCATTATAGCTTGACACTCGTGCGATTGGAACGTCGAAAAAATAATTTAAAAAATAGATTCATCATTCGGGACAAGACTAGTTAAAAGGAAGGTCGACTTTAACCGGTTTGACCGTTATAAAACCCAACCAAATTAATATAGGAAGTTTTTTAAAAAATTACCACATCACTGAAATCGTTATATCTTGACACTCGTGCGATTGGAACGTCGAAAAAATAATTTAAAAAAATAGATTCATCATTCGGGACAAGACTAGTTAAAAGGAAGGTGACTTTGACCGGTTTGACCGTTATAAAACCCAACCAAATATATATAGGAAATTTTTTAAAAAATTAGCACATCACTAAAATTGTTATATCTTGACACCAGTGCGATTGGAACATCGAAAAAATAATTTAAAAAAATAGATTCATCATTCGGGACAAGACTAGTTAAAAGGAAGGTCGACTTTGACCGGTTTGACCATTATAAAACCCAACCAAATATATATAGGAAATTTTTTAAAAAATTAGCACATCACTAAAATTGTTTTATCTTGACATCAGTGCGATTGGAACATCGAAAAAATAATTTAAAAAAATAGATTCATCATTCGGGATAAGACTAGTTAAAAGGAAGGTCGACTTTGACCGGTTTGACCATTAGAAAACCCACCCAGATAAATATAGGAATTTTTTTAAAACATTACCACATCACTAGAATCGTTATATCTTGACACCCGTGCGATTGGAACGTCGAAAAAATAATTTAAAAAAATAGATTCATCATTCGGGACAAGACTAGTTAAAAGGAAGGTCTACTTTGACCGGTTTGACCGTTATAAAACCCAACCAAATATATATAGGAAATTTTTTAAAAAATTAGCACGTCACTAAAATTGTTATATCTTGACACCAGTGCGATTGGAACGTCGAAAAAATAATTTAAAAAAATAGATTCATCATTCGGGATAAGACTAGTTAAAAGGAAGGTCGACTTTGACCGGTTTGACCATTAGAAAACCCACCCAGATAAATATAGGAATTTTTTTAAAACATTACCACATCACTAGAATCGTTATATCTTGACACCCGTGTGGTTGGAACGTCGAAAAAATAATTTAAAAAAATAGATTCATCATTCGGGACAAGACTAGTTAAAAGGAAGGTCGACTTTGACCGGTTTGACCATTAGAAAACCCACCCAGATAAATATAGGAAGTTTTTTAAAAAATTACCACATCACTGAAATCGTTATATCTTGACACTCGTGCGATTGGAACGTCGAAAAAATAATTTAAAAAAATTGATTCATCATTCGGGACAAGACTAGTTAAAAGGAAGGTCGACTTTGACCTGTTTGACCGTTATAAAACCCAACCAAATATATATAGGAATTTTTTTAAAAAATTAGCACATCACTAAAATTGTTATATCTTGACACTAGTGCGATTGGAACATCGAAAAAATAATTTAAAAAAATAGATTCATCATTCGGGACAAGACTAGTTAAAAGGAAGGTCGACTTTGACCGGTTTGACCGTTATAAAACCCAACCAAATATATATAGGAAATTTTTTAAAAAATTAGCACATCACTAAAATTGTTTTATCTTGACACCAGTGCGATTGGAACATCGAAAAAATAATTTTAAAAAATAGATTCATCATTCAGGATAAGACTAGTTAAAAGGAAGGTCGACTTTGACCGGTTTGACCGTTAGAAAACCCACCCAGATAAATATAGGAATTTTTTTAAAACATTACCACATCACTAGAATCGTTATATCTTGACACCCGTACGATTGGAACGTCGAAAAAATAATTTAAAAAAATAGATTCATCATTCGGGACAAGACTAGTTAAAAAGAAGGTCGACTTTGACCGGTTTGACCGTTACCAAACCAAACCAAATAAATATAGGAATTTTTGTAAAAATTTACACATCACTAAAATCGTTATAGCTTGACACTCGTGCGATTGGAACGTCGAAAAAATAATTTAAAAAATAGATTCATCATTCGGGACAAGACTAGTTAAAAGGAAGGTCGACTTTAACCGGTTTGACCGTTATAAAACCCAATCAAATTAATATAGGAAGTTTTTTAAAAAATTACCACATCACTGAAATCGTTATATCTTGACACTCGTGCGATTGGAACGTCGAAAAAATAATTTAAAAAAATAGATTCATCATTCGGGACAAGACTAGTTAAAAGGAAGGTCGACTTTGACCGGTTTGACCGTTATAAAACCCAACCAAATATATATAGGAAATTTTTTAAAAAATTAGCACATCACTAAAATTGTTATATCTTGACACTAGTGCGATTGGAACATCGAAAAAATAATTTAAAAAAATAGATTCATCATTCGGGACAAGACTAGTTAAAAGGAAGGTCGACTTTGACCGGTTTGACCGTTAGAAAACCCACCCAGATAAATATAGGAATTTTTTTAAAACATTACCACATCACTAGAATCGTTATATCTTGACACCCGTACGATTGGAACGTCGAAAAAATAATTTAAAAAAATAGATTCATCATTCGGGACAAGACTAGTTAAAAGGAAGGTCGACTTTGACCGGTTTGACCGTTATAAAACCCAACCAAATATATATAGGAAATTTTTTAAAAAATTAGCACATCACTAAAATTGTTATATCTTCACACTAGTGCGATTGGAACATCGAAAAAATAATTTAAAAAAATAGATTCATCATTCGGGACAAGACTAGTTAAAAGGATGGTCGACTTTGACCGGTTTGACCGTTAGAAAACCCACCCAGATAAATATAGGAATTTTTTTAAAACATTACCACATCACTAGAATCGTTATATCTTGACACCCGTACGATTGGAACGTCGAAAAAATAATTTAAAAAAATAGATTCATCATTCGGGACAAGACTAGTTAAAAGGAAGGTCGACTTTGACCGGTTTGACCGTTATAAAACCCAAACAAATATATATAGGAAATTTTTTAAAAAATTAGCACATCACTAAAATTGTTTTATCTTGACACCAGTGCGATTGGAACATCGAAAAAATAATTTTAAAAAATAGATTCATCATTCAGGATAAGACTAGTTAAAAGGAAGGTCGACTTTGACCGGTTTGACCGTTAGAAAACCCACCCAGATAAATATAGGAATTTTTTTAAAACATTACCACATCACTAGAATCGTTATATCTTGACACCTGTACGATTGGAACGTCGAAAAAATAATTTAAAAAAATAGATTCATCATTCGGGACAAGACTAGTTAAAAAGAAGGTCGACTTTGACCGGTTTGACCGTTACCAAACCAAACCAAATAAATATAGGAATTTTTGTAAAAATTTACACATCACTAAAATCATTATAGCTTGACACTCGTGCGATTGGAACGTCGAAAAAATAATTTAAAAAATAGATTCATCATTCGGGACAAGACTAGTTAAAAGGAAGGTCGACTTTAACCGGTTTGACCGTTATAAAACCCAACCAAATTAATATAGGAAGTTTTTTAAAAAATTACCACATCACTGAAATCGTTATATCTTGACACTCGTGCGATTGGAACGTCGAAAAAATAATTTAAAAAAATAGATTCATCATTCGGGACAAGACTAGTTAAAAGGAAGGTGACTTTGACCGGTTTGACCGTTATAAAACCCAACCAAATATATATAGAAAATTTTTTAAAAAATTAGCACATCACTAAAATTGTTATATCTTGACACCAGTGCGATTGGAACATCGAAAAAATAATTTAAAAAAATAGATTCATCATTCGGGACAAGACTAGTTAAAAGGAAGGTCGACTTTGACCGGTTTGACCATTATAAAACCCAACCAAATATATATAGGAAATTTTTTAAAAAATTAGCACATCACTAAAATTGTTTTATCTTGACATCAGTGCGATTGGAACATCGAAAAAATAATTTAAAAAAATAGATTCATCATTCGGGATAAGACTAGTTAAAAGGAAGGTCGACTTTGACCGGTTTGACCATTAGAAAACCCACCCAGATAAATATAGGAATTTTTTTAAAACATTACCACATCACTAGAATCGTTATATCTTGACACCCGTGCGATTGGAACGTCGAAAAATAATTTAAAAAAATAGATTCATCATTCGGGACAAGACTAGTTAAAAGGAAGGTCTACTTTGACCGGTTTGACCGTTATAAAACCCAACCAAATATATATAGGAAATTTTTTAAAAAATTAGCACGTCACTAAAATTGTTATATCTTGACACCAGTGCGATTGGAACGTCGAAAAAATAATTTAAAAAAATAGATTCATCATTCGGGATAAGACTAGTTAAAAGGAAGGTCGACTTTGACCGGTTTGACCATTAGAAAACCCACCCAGATAAATATAGGAATTTTTTTAAAACATTACCACATCACTAGAATCGTTATATCTTGACACCCGTGTGGTTGGAACGTCGAAAAAATAATTTAAAAAAATAGATTCATCATTCGGGACAAGACTAGTTAAAAGGAAGGTCGACTTTGACCGGTTTGACCATTAGAAAACCCACCCAGATAAATATAGGAAGTTTTTTAAAAAATTACCACATCACTGAAATCGTTATATCTTGACACTCGTGCGATTGGAACGTCGAAAAAATAATTTAAAAAAATTGATTCATCATTCGGGACAAGACTAGTTAAAAGGAAGGTCGACTTTGACCTGTTTGACCGTTATAAAACCCAACCAAATATATATAGGAAATTTTTTAAAAAATTAGCACATCACTAAAATTGTTATATCTTGACACTAGTGCGATTGGAACATCGAAAAAATAATTTAAAAAAATAGATTCATCATTCGGGACAAGACTAGTTAAAAGGAAGGTCGACTTTGACCGGTTTGACCGTTATAAAACCCAACCAAATATATATAGGAAATTTTTTAAAAAATTAGCACATCACTAAAATTGTTTTATCTTGACACCAGTGCGATTGGAACATCGAAAAAATAATTTTAAAAAATAGATTCATCATTCAGGATAAGACTAGTTAAAAGGAAGGTCGACTTTGACCGGTTTGACCGTTAGAAAACCCACCCAGATAAATATAGGAATTTTTTTAAAACATTACCACATCACTAGAATCGTTATATCTTGACACCCGTACGATTGGAACGTCGAAAAAATAATTTAAAAAAATAGATTCATCATTCGGGACAAGACTAGTTAAAAAGAAGGTCGACTTTGACCGGTTTGACCGTTACCAAACCAAACCAAATAAATATAGGAATTTTTGTAAAAATTTACACATCCCTAAAATCGTTATAGCTTGACACTCGTGCGATTGGAACGTCGAAAAAATAATTTAAAAAATAGATTCATCATTCGGGACAAGACTAGTTAAAAGGAAGGTCGACTTTAACCGGTTTGACCGTTATAAAACCCAATCAAATTAATATAGGAAGTTTTTTAAAAAATTACCACATCACTGAAATCGTTATATCTTGACACTCGTGCGATTGGAACGTCGAAAAAATAATTTAAAAAAATAGATTCATCATTCGGGACAAGACTAGTTAAAAGGAAGGTGACTTTGACCGGTTTGACCGTTATAAAACCCAACCAAATATATATAGGAAATTTTTTAAAAAATTAGCACATCACTAAAATTGTTATATCTTGAAACCAGTGCGATTGGAACATCGAAAAAATAATTTAAAAAAATAGATTCATCATTCGGGACAAGACTAGTTAAAAGGAAGGTCGACTTTGACCGGTTTGACCGTTATAAAACCCAACCAAATATATATAGGAAATTTTTTAAAAAATTAGCACATCACTAAAATTGTTTTATCTTGACACCAGTGCGATTGGAACATCGAAAAAATAATTTTAAAAAATAGATTCATCATTCAGGATAAGACTAGTTAAAAGGAAGGTCGACTTTGACCGGTTTGACCGTTAGAAAACCCACCCAGATAAATATAGGAATTTTTTTAAAACATTACCACATCACTAGAATCGTTATATCTTGACACCCGTACGATTGGAACGTCGAAAAAATAATTTAAAAAAATAGATTCATCATTCGGGACAAGACTAGTTAAAAAGAAGGTCGACTTTGACCGGTTTGACCGTTACCAAACCAAACCAAATAAATATAGGAATTTTTGTAAAAATTTACACATCACTAAAATCGTTATAGCTTGACACTCGTGCGATTGGAACGTCGAAAAAATAATTTAAAAAATAGATTCATCATTCGGGACAAGACTAGTTAAAAGGAAGGTCGACTTTGACCGGTTTGACCATTATAAAACCCAACCAAATATATATAGGAAATTTTTTAAAAAATTAGCACATCACTAAAATTGTTTTATCTTGACATCAGTGCGATTGGAACATCGAAAAAATAATTTAAAAAAATAGATTCATCATTCGGGATAAGACTAGTTAAAAGGAAGGTCGACTTTGACCGGTTTGACCATTAGAAAACCCACCCAGATAAATATAGGAATTTTTTTAAAACATTACCACATCACTAGAATCGTTATATCTTGACACCCGTGCGATTGGAACGTCGAAAAAATAATTTAAAAAAATAGATTCATCATTCGGGACAAGACTAGTTAAAAGGAAGGTCTACTTTGACCGGTTTGACCGTTATAAAACCCAACCAAATATATATAGGAAATTTTTTAAAAAATTAGCACGTCACTAAAATTGTTATATCTTGACACCAGTGCGATTGGAACGTCGAAAAAATAATTTAAAAAAATAGATTCATCATTCGGGATAAGACTAGTTAAAAGGAAGGTCGACTTTGACCGGTTTGACCATTAGAAAACCCACCCAGATAAATATAGGAATTTTTTTAAAACATTACCACATCACTAGAATCGTTATATCTTGACACCCGTGTGGTTGGAACGTCGAAAAAATAATTTAAAAAAATAGATTCATCATTCGGGACAAGACTAGTTAAAAGGAAGGTCGACTTTGACCGGTTTGACCATTAGAAAACCCACCCAGATAAATATAGGAAGTTTTTTAAAAAATTACCACATCACTGAAATCGTTATATCTTGACACTCGTGCGATTGGAACGTCGAAAAAATAATTTAAAAAAATTGATTCATCATTCGGGACAAGACTAGTTAAAAGGAAGGTCGACTTTGACCTGTTTGACGCTTATAAAACCCAACCAAATATATATAGGAATTTTTTTAAAAAATTAGCACATCACTAAAATTGTTATATCTTGACACTAGTGCGATTGGAACATCGAAAAAATAATTTAAAAAAATAGATTCATCATTCGGGACAAGACTAGTTAAAAGGAAGGTCGACTTTGACCGGTTTGACCGTTATAAAACCCAACCAAATATATATAGGAAATTTTTTAAAAAATTAGCACATCACTAAAATTGTTTTATCTTGACACCAGTGCGATTGGAACATCGAAAAAATAATTTTAAAAAATAGATTCATCATTCAGGATAAGACTAGTTAAAAGGAAGGTCGACTTTGACCGGTTTGACCGTTAGAAAACCCACCCAGATAAATATAGGAATTTTTTTAAAACATTACCACATCACTAGAATCGTTATATCTTGACACCCGTACGATTGGAACGTCGAAAAAATAATTTAAAAAAATAGATTCATCATTCGGGACAAGACTAGTTAAAAAGAAGGTCGACTTTGACCGGTTTGACCGTTACCAAACCAAACCAAATAAATATAGGAATTTTTGTAAAAATTTACACATCACTAAAATCGTTATAGCTTGACACTCGTGCGATTGGAACGTCGAAAAAATAATTTAAAAAATAGATTCATCATTCGGGACAAGACTAGTTAAAAGGAAGGTCGACTTTAACCGGTTTGACCGTTATAAAACCCAATCAAATTAATATAGGAAGTTTTTTAAAAAATTACCACATCACTGAAATCGTTATATCTTGACACTCGTGCGATTGGAACGTCGAAAAAATAATTTAAAAAAATAGATTCATCATTCGGGACAAGACTAGTTAAAAGGAAGGTGACTTTGACCGGTTTGACCGTTATAAAACCCAACCAAATATATATAGGAAATTTTTTAAAAAATTAGCACATCACTAAAATTGTTATATCTTGAAACCAGTGCGATTGGAACATCGAAAAAATAATTTAAAAAAATAGATTCATCATTCGGGACAAGACTAGTTAAAAGGAAGGTCGACTTTGACCGGTTTGACCATTATAAAACCCAACCAAATATATATAGGAAATTTTTTAAAAAATTAGCACATCACTAAAATTGTTTTATCTTGACACCAGTGCGATTGGAACATCGAAAAAATAATTTAAAAAAATAGATTCATCATTCGGGATAAGACTAGTTAAAAGGAAGGTCGACTTTGACCAGTTTGACCATTAGAAAACCCACCCAGATAAATATAGGATTTTTTTTAAAACATTACCACATCACTAGAATCGTTATATCTTGACACCCGTGCGATTGGAACGTCGAAAAAATAATTTAAAAAAATAGATTCATCATTCGGGACAAGACTAGTTAAAAGGAAGGTCTACTTTGACCGGTTTGACCGTTATAAAACCCAACCAAATATATATAGGAAATTTTTTAAAAAATTAGCACGTCACTAAAATTGTTATATCTTGACACCAGTGCGATTGGAACGTCGAAAAAATAATTTAAAAAAATTGATTCATAATTCGGGACAAGACTAGTTAAAAGGAAGGTCGACTTTGACCGGTTTGACCGTTATAAAACCCAACCAAATATATATAGGAAATTTTTTAAAAATTTACACATCACTAAAATCGTTATAGCTTGACACTCGTGCGATTGGAACGTCGAAAAAATAATTTAAAAAATAGATTCATCATTCGGAACAAGACTAGTTAAAAGGAAGGTCGACTTTAACCGGTTTGACCGTTATAAAACCCAACCAAATTAATATAGGAAGTTTTTTAAAAAATTACCACATCACTGAAATCGTTATATCTTGACACTCGTGCGATTGGAACGTCGAAAAAATAATTTAAAAAAATTGATTCATCATTCGGGACAAGACTAGTTAAAAGGAAGGTCGACTTTGACCGGTTTGACCGTTATAAAACCCAACCAAATATATATAGGAAATTTTTTAAAAAATTAGCACATCACTAAAATTGTTTTATCTTGACACCAGTGCGATTGGAACATCGAAAAAATAATTTAAAAAAATAGATTCATCATTCGGGACAAGACTAGTTAAAAGGAAGGTCGACTTTGACCGGTTTGACCGTTATAAAACCCAACCAAATATATATAGGAAATTTTTTAAAAAATTAGCACATCACTAAAATTGTTTTATCTTGACACCAGTGCGATTGGAACATCGAAAAAATAATTTTAAAAAATAGATTCATCATTCAGGATAAGACTAGTTAAAAGGAAGGTCGACTTTGACCGGTTTGACCGTTAGAAAACCCACCCAGATAAATATAGGAATTTTTTTAAAACATTACCACATCACTAGAATCGTTATATCTTGACACCCGTGCGATTGGAACGTCGAAAAAATAATTTAAAAAAATAGATTCATCATTCGGGACAAGACTAGTTAAAAAGAAGGTCGACTTTGACCGGTTTGACCGTTACCAAACCAAACCAAATAAATATAGGAATTTTTGTAAAAATTTACACATCACTAAAATCGTTATAGCTTGACACTCGTGCGATTGGAACGTCGAAAAAATAATTTAAAAAATAGATTCATCATTCGGGACAAGACTAGTTAAAAGGAAGGTCGACTTTAACCGGTTTGACCGTTATAAAACCCAACCAAATTAATATAGGAAGTTTTTTAAAAAATTACCACATCACTGAAATCGTTATATCTTGACACTCGTGCGATTGGAACGTCGAAAAAATAATTTAAAAAAATAGATTCATCATTCGGGACAAGACTAGTTAAAAGGAAGGTGACTTTGACCGGTTTGACCGTTATAAAACCCAACCAAATATATATAGGAAATTTTTTAAAAAATTAGCACATCACTAAAATTGTTATATCTTGACACCAGTGCGATTGGAACATCGAAAAAAGAATTTAAAAAAATAGATTCATCATTCGGGACAAGACTAGTTAAAAGGAAGGTCGACTTTGACCGGTTTGACCATTATAAAACCCAACCAAATATATATAGGAAATTTTTTAAAAAATTAGCACATCACTAAAATTGTTTTATCTTGACACCAGTGCGATTGGAACATCGAAAAAATAATTTAAAAAAATAGATTCATCATTCGGGATAAGACTAGTTAAAAGGAAGGTCGACTTTGACCGGTTTGACCATTAGAAAACCCACCCAGATAAATATAGGAATTTTTTTAAAACATTAACACATCACTAGAATCGTTATATCTTGACACCCGTGCGGTTGGAACGTCGAAAAAATAATTTAAAAAAATAGATTCATCATTCGGGACAAGACTAGTTAAAAGGAAGGTCGACTTTGACCGGTTTGACCATTAGAAAACCCACCCAGATAAATATAGGAATTTTTTTAAAACATTACCACATCACTAGAATCGTTATATCTTGACACCCGTGCGGTTGGAACGTCGAAAAAATAATTTAAAAAAATAGATTCATCATTCGGGACAAGACTAGTTAAAAGGAAGGTCGACTTTGACCGGTTTGACCGTTATAAAACCCAACCAAATATATATAGGAAATTTTTTAAAAATTTATACATCACTAAAATCGTTATAGCTTGACACTCGTGCGATTGGAACGTCGAAAAAATAATTTAAAAAATAGATTCATCATTCGGAACAAGACTAGTTAAAAGGAAGGTCGACTTTAACCGGTTTGACCGTTATAAAACCCAACCAAATTAATATAGGAAGTTTTTTAAAAAATTACCACATCACTGAAATCGTTATATCTTGACACTCGTGCGATTGGAACGTCGAAAAAATAATTTAAAAAAATTGATTCATCATTCGGGACAAAACTAGTTAAAAGGAAGGTCGACTTTGACCTGTTTGACCGTTATAAAACCCAACCAAATATATATAGGAAATTTTTTAAAAAATTAGCACATCACTAAAATTGTTATATCTTGACACTAGTGCGATTGGAACATCGAAAAAATAATTTAAAAAAATAGATTCATCATTCGGGACAAGACTAGTTAAAAGGAAGGTCGACTTTGACCGGTTTGACCGTTATAAAACCCAACCAAATATATATAGGAAATTTTTTAAAAAATTAGCACATCACTAAAATTGTTTTATCTTGACACCAGTGCGATTGGAACATCGAAAAAATAATTTTAAAAAATAGATTCATCATTCAGGATAAGACTAGTTAAAAGGAAGGTCGACTTTGACCGGTTTGACCGTTAGAAAACCCACCCAGATAAATATAGGAATTTTTTTAAAACATTACCACATCACTAGAATCGTTATATCTTGACACCCGTACAATTGGAACGTCGAAAAAATAATTTAAAAAAATAGATTCATCATTCGGGACAAGACTAGTTAAAAAGAAGGTCGACTTTGACCGGTTTGACCGTTACCAAACCAAACCAAATAAATATAGGAATTTTTGTAAAAATTTACACATCACTAAAATCGTTATAGCTTGACACTCGTGCGATTGGAACGTCGAAAAAATAATTTAAAAAATAGATTCATCATTCGGGACAAGACTAGTTAAAAGGAAGGTCGACTTTAACCGGTTTGACCGTTATAAAACCCAACCAAATTAATATAGGAAGTTTTTTAAAAAATTACCACATCACTGAAATCGTTATATCTTGACACTCGTGCGATTGGAACGTCGAAAAAATAATTTAAAAAAATAGATTCATCATTCGGGACAAGACTAGTTAAAAGGAAGGTGACTTTGACCGGTTTGACCGTTATAAAACCCAACCAAATATATATAGGAAATTTTTTAAAAAATTAGCACATCACTAAAATTGTTATATCTTGACACCAGTGCGATTGGAACATCGAAAAAATAATTTAAAAAAATAGATTCATCATTCGGGACAAGACTAGTTAAAAGGAAGGTCGACTTTGACCGGTTTGACCATTATAAAACCCAACCAAATATATATAGGAAATTTTTTAAAAAATTAGCACATCACTAAAATTGTTTTATCTTGACACCAGTGCGATTGGAACATCGAAAAAATAATTTAAAAAAATAGATTCATCATTCGGGATAAGACTAGTTAAAAGGAAGGTCGACTTTGACCGGTTTGACCATTAGAAAACCCACCCAGATAAATATAGGAATTTTTTTAAAACATTACCACATCACTAGAATCGTTATATCTTGACACCCGTGCGGTTGGAACGTCGAAAAAATAATTTAAAAAAATAGATTCATCATTCGGGACAAGACTAGTTAAAAGGAAGGTCGACTTTGACCGGTTTGACCATTAGAAAACCCACCCAGATAAATATAGGAATTTTTTTAAAACATTACCACATCACTAGAATCGTTATATCTTGACACCCGTGCGGTTGGAACGTCGAAAAAATAATTTAAAAAAATAGATTCATCATTCGGGACAAGACTAGTTAAAAGGAAGGTCGACTTTGACCGGTTTGACCGTTATAAAACCCAACCAAATATATATAGGAAATTTTTTAAAAAATTAGCACATCACTAAAATTGTTTTATCTTGACACCAGTGCGATTGGAACATCGAAAAAATAATTTAAAAAAATAGATTCATCATTCGGGATAAGACTAGTTAAAAGGAAGGTCGACTTTGACGGGTTTGACCATTAGAAAACCCACCCAGATAAATATAGGAATTTTTTTAAAACATTACCACATCACTAGAATCGTTATATCTTGACACCCGTGCGGTTGGAACGTCGAAAAAATAATTTAAAAAAATAGATTCATCATTCGGGACAAGACTAGTTAAAAGGAAGGTCTACTTTGACCGGTTTGACCGTTATAAAACCCAACCAAATATATATAGGAAATTTTTTAAAAAATTAGCACGTCACTAAAATTGTTATATCTTGACACCCGTGCGATTGGAACGTCGAAAAAATAATTTAAAAAAATAGATTCATCATTCGGGACAAGACTAGTTAAAAAGAAGGTCGACTTTGACCGGTTTGACCGTTACCAAACCAAACCAAATAAATATAGGAATTTTTGTAAAAATTTACACATCACTAAAATCGTTATAGCTTGACACTCGTGCGATTGGAACGTCGAAAAAATAATTTAAAAAATAGATTCATCATTCGGGACAAGACTAGTTAAAAGGAAGGTCGACTTTAACCGGTTTGACCGTTATAAAACCCAACCAAATTAATATAGGAAGTTTTTTTAAAAAATTACCACATCACTGAAATCGTTATATCTTGACACTCGTGCGATTGGAACGTCGAAAAAATAATTTAAAAAAATAGATTCATCATTCGGGACAAGACTAGTTAAAAGGAAGGTGACTTTGACCGGTTTGACCGTTATAAAACCCAACCAAATATATATAGGAAATTTTTTAAAAAATTAGCACATCACTAAAATTGTTATATCTTGACACCAGTGCGATTGAAACATCGAAAAAATAATTTAAAAAAATAGATTCATCATTCGGGACAAGACTAGTTAAAAGGAAGGTCGACTTTGACCGGTTTGACCGTTAGAAAACCCAACCAAATATATATAGGAAATTTTTTAAAAAATTACCACATCACTAAAATTGTTATATCTTGACACCCGTACGATTGGAACGTCGAAAAAATAATTTAAAAAAATAGATTCATCATTCGGGACAAGACTAGTTAAAAGGAAGGTCGACTTTGACCGGTTTGACCGTTGTAAAACCCAACCAAATATATATAAGAAATTTTTTAAAAAATTAGCACATCACTAAAATTGTTATATCTTGACACCCGTGCGATTGGAACGTCGAAAAAATAATTTAAAAAAATAGATTCATCATTCGGGACAAGACTAGTTAAAAAGAAGGTCGACTTTGACCGGTTTGACCGTTACCAAACCAAACCAAATAAATATAGGAATTTTTGTAAAAATTTACACATCACTAAAATCGTTATAGCTTGACACTCGTGCGATTGGAACGTCGAAAAAATAATTTAAAAAATAGATTCATCATTCGGGACAAGACTAGTTAAAAGGAAGGTCGACTTCAACCGGTTTGACCGTTATAAAACCCAACCAAATTAATATAGGAAGTTTTTTAAAAAATTACCACATCACTGAAATCGTTATATCTTGACACTCGTGCGATTGGAACGTCGAAAAAATAATTTAAAAAAATAGATTCATCATTCGGGACAAGACTAGTTAAAAGGAAGGTGACTTTGACCGGTTTGACCGTTATAAAACCCAACCAAATATATATAGGAATTTTTTTAAAAAATTAGCACATCACTAAAATTGTTATATCTTGACACCAGTGCGATTGGAACATCGAAAAAATAATTTAAAAAAATAGATTCATCATTCGGGATAAGACTAGTTAAAAGGAATGTCTACTTTGACCGGTTTGACCGTTATAAAACCCAACCAAATATATATAGGAAATTTTTTAAAAAATTAGCACATCACTAAAATTGTTATATCTTGACACCAGTGCGATTGGAACATCGAAAAAATAATTTAAAAAATAGATTCATCATTCGGGATAAGACTAGTTAAAAGGAAGGTAGACTTTGACCGGTTTGACCGTTACCAAACCAAACCAAATAAATATAGGAATTTTTGTAAAAATTTACACATCACTAAAATCGTTATAGCTTGACACTCGTGCGATTGGAACGTCGAAAAAATAATTTAAAAAATAGATTCATCATTCGGGACAAGACTAGTTAAAAGGAAGGTCGACTTTAACCGGTTTGACCGTTATAAAACCCAACCAAATTAATATAGGAAGTTTTTTAAAAAATTACCACATCACTGAAATCGTTATATCTTGACACTCGTGCGATTGGAACGTCGAAAAAATAATTTAAAAAAATAGATTCATCATTCGGGACAAGACTAGTTAAAAGGAAGGTGACTTTGACCGGTTTGACCGTTATAAAACCCAACCAAATATATATAGGAAATTTTTTAAAAAATTAGCACATCACTAAAATTGTTATATCTTGACACCAGTGCGATTGGAACATCGAAAAAATAATTTAAAAAAATAGATTCATCATTCGGGACAAGACTAGTTAAAAGGAAGGTCGACTTTGACCGGTTTGACCGTTAGAAAACCCAACCAAATATATATAGGAAATTTTTTAAAAAATTACCACATCACTAAAATTGTTATATCTTGACACCCGTGCGATTGGAACGTCGAAAAAATAATTTTAAAAAATAGATTCATCATTCGGGACAAGACTAGTTAAAAGGAAGGTCGACTTTGACCGGTTTGACCGTTAGAAAACCCAACCAAATATATATAGGAAATTTTTTAAAAAATTACCACATCACTAAAATTGTTATATCTTGACACCCGTGCGATTGGAACGTCGAAAAAATAATTTAAAAAAATAGATTCATCATTCGGGACAAGACTAGTTAAAAGGAAGGTCGACTTTGACCGGTTTGACCGTTGTAAAACCCAACCAAATATATATAAGAAATTTTTTAAAAAATTAGCACATCACTAAAATTGTTATATCTTGACACCCGTGCGATTGGAACGTCGAAAAAATAATTTAAAAAAATAGATTCATCATTCGGGACAAGACTAGTTAAAAAGAAGGTCGACTTTGACCGGTTTGACCGTTACCAAACCAAACCAAATAAATATAGGAATTTTTGTAAAAATTTACACATCACTAAAATCGTTATAGCTTGACACTCGTGCGATTGGAACGTCGAAAAAATAATTTAAAAAATAGATTCATCATTCGGGACAAGACTAGTTAAAAGGAAGGTCGACTTCAACCGGTTTGACCGTTATAAAACCCAACCAAATTAATATAGGAAGTTTTTTAAAAAATTACCACATCACTGAAATCGTTATATCTTGACACTCGTGCGATTGGAACGTCGAAAAAATAATTTAAAAAAATAGATTCATCATTCGGGACAAGACTAGTTAAAAGGAAGGTGACTTTGACCGGTTTGACCGTTATAAAACCCAACCAAATATATATAGGAATTTTTTTAAAAAATTAGCACATCACTAAAATTGTTATATCTTGACACCAGTGCGATTGGAACATCGAAAAAATAATTTAAAAAAATAGATTCATCATTCGGGATAAGACTAGTTAAAAGGAATGTCTACTTTGACCGGTTTGACCGTTATAAAACCCAACCAAATATATATAGGAAATTTTTTAAAAAATTAGCACATCACTAAAATTGTTATATCTTGACACCAGTGCGATTGGAACATCGAAAAAATAATTTAAAAAATAGATTCATCATTCGGGATAAGACTAGTTAAAAGGAAGGTAGACTTTGACCGGTTTGACCGTTACCAAACCAAACCAAATAAATATAGGAATTTTTGTAAAAATTTACACATCACTAAAATCGTTATAGCTTGACACTCGTGCGATTGGAACGTCGAAAAAATAATTTAAAAAATAGATTCATCATTCGGGACAAGACTAGTTAAAAGGAAGGTCGACTTTAACCGGTTTGACCGTTATAAAACCCAACCAAATTAATATAGGAAGTTTTTTAAAAAATTACCACATCACTGAAATCGTTATATCTTGACACCCGTGCGATTGGAACGTCGAAAAAATAATTTAAAAAAATAGATTCATCATTCGGGACAAGACTAGTTAAAAGGAAGGTGACTTTGACCGGTTTGACCGTTATAAAACCCAACCAAATATATATAGGAAATTTTTTAAAAAATTAGCACATCACTAAAATTGTTATATCTTGACACCAGTGCGATTGGAACATCGAAAAAATAATTTAAAAAAATAGATTCATCATTCGGGACAAGACTAGTTAAAAGGAAGGTCGACTTTGACCGGTTTGACCGTTAGAAAACCCAACCAAATATATATAGGAAATTTTTTAAAAAATTACCACATCACTAAAATTGTTATATCTTGACACCCGTGCGATTGGAACGTCGAAAAAATAATTTAAAAAAATAGATTCATCATTCGGGACAAGACTAGTTAAAAGGAAGGTCGACTTTGACCGGTTTGACCGTTGTAAAACCCAACCAAATATATATAAGAAATTTTTTAAAAAATTAGCACATCACTAAAATTGTTATATCTTGACACCCGTGCGATTGGAACGTCGAAAAAATAATTTAAAAAAATAGATTCATCATTCGGGACAAGACTAGTTAAAAAGAAGGTCGACTTTGACCGGTTTGACCGTTACCAAACCAAACCAAATAAATATAGGAATTTTTGTAAAAATTTACACATCACTAAAATCGTTATAGCTTGACACTCGTGCGATTGGAACGTCGAAAAAATAATTTAAAAAATAGATTCATCATTCGGGACAAGACTAGTTAAAAGGAAGGTCGACTTTAACCGGTTTGACCGTTATAAAACCCAACCAAATTAATATAGGAAGTTTTTTAAAAAATTACCACATCACTGAAATCGTTATATCTTGACACTCGTGCGATTGGAACGTCGAAAAAATAATTTAAAAAAATAGATTCATCATTCGGGACAAGACTAGTTAAAAGGAAGGTGACTTTGACCGGTTTGACCGTTATAAAACCCAACCAAATATATATAGGAATTTTTTTAAAAAATTAGCACATCACTAAAATTGTTATATCTTGACACCAGTGCGATTGGAACATCGAAAAAATAATTTAAAAAAATAGATTCATCATTCGGGATAAGACTAGTTAAAAGGAATGTCTACTTTGACCGGTTTGACCGTTATAAAACCCAACCAAATATATATAGGAAATTTTTTAAAAAATTAGCACATCACTAAAATTGTTATATCTTGACACCAGTGCGATTGGAACATCGAAAAAATAATTTAAAAAAATAGATTCATCATTCGGGATAAGACTAGTTAAAAGGAAGGTCGACTTTGACCGGTTTGACCGTTGTAAAACCCAACCAAATATATATAAGAAATTTTTTAAAAAATTAGCACATCACTAAAATTGTTATATCTTGACACCCGTGCGATTGGAACGTCGAAAAAATAATTTAAAAAATAGATTCATCATTCGGGACAAGACTAGTTAAAAAGAAGGTCGACTTTGACCGGTTTGACCGTTACCAAACCAAACCAAATAAATATAGGAATTTTTGTAAAAATTTACACATCACTAAAATCGTTATAGCTTGACACTCGTGCGATTGGAACGTCGAAAAAATAATTTAAAAAAATAGATTCATCATTCGGGACAAGACTAGTTAAAAGGAAGGTGACTTTGACCGGTTTGACCGTTATAAAACCCAACCAAATATATATAGGAAATTTTTTAAAAAATTAGCACGTCACTAAAATTGTTATATCTTGACACCAGTGCGATTGGAACGTCGAAAAAATAATTTAAAAAAATTGATTCATAATTCGGGACAAGACTAGTTAAAAGGAAGGTCAACTTTGACCGGTTTGACCGTTATAAAACCCAACCAAATATATATAGGAAATTTTTTAAAAAATTAGCACATCACTAAAATTGTTATATCTTGACACCAGTGCGATTGGAACATCGAAAAAATAATTTTAAAAAATAGATTCATCATTCGGGACAAGACTAGTTAAAAGGAAGGTCGACTTTGACCGGTTTGACCGTTATAAAACCCAACCAAATATATATAGGAAATTTTTTAAAAAATTAGCACATCACTAAAATTGTTTTATCTTGACACCAGTGCGATTGGAACATCGAAAAAATAATTTAAAAAAATAGATTCATCATTCGGGATAAGACTAGTTAAAAAGAAGGTCGACTTTGACCGGTTTGACCGTTAGAAAACCCACCCAGATAAATATAGGAATTTTTTTAAAACATTACCACATCACTAGAATCGTTATATCTTGACACCCGTGCGATTGGAACGTCGAAAAAATAATTAAAAAAAATAGATTCATCATTCGGGACAAGACTAGTTAAAAGGAAGGTTGACTTTGACCAGTTTGACCGTTATAAAACCCAACCAAATATATATAAGAAATTTTTTAAAAAATTAGCATATCACTAAAATTGTTATATCTTGACACCAGTTCGATTGGAACATCGAAAAAATAATTTAAAAAAATTGATTCATCATTCGGGACAAGACTAGTTAAAAGGAAGGTGGACTTTGACCGGTTTGACCGTTAGAAAACCCAACCAAATAAATATAGGAATTTTTTTAAAAAATTACCACATCACTAAAATCGTTATATCTTGACACCCGTGCGATTGGAACATCGAAAAAATAATTTAAAAAAATTGATTCATCATTCGGGACAAGACTAGTTAAAAGAAAGGTCGACTTTGACCAGTTTGACCGTTAGAAAACCAAACCAGATAAATATAGGAAATTTTTAAAAAAATTAGCACATCACTAAAATTGTTATATCTTGACACCAGTCCGATTGGAACATCGAAAAAATAATTTAAAAAAATTGATTCATCATTTGGGACAAAACTAGTTAAAAGGAAGGTCGACTTTGACCGGTTTGACCATTAGAAAACCCAACCAGATAAATATAGGAATTTTTTTAAAAAATTACCACATCACAAAAATAGTTATATCTTGACACCCGTGCGATTGGAACGTCGAAAAAATAATTTAAAAAAATAGATTCATCATTCGGGACAAGACTAGTTAAAAGGAAGGTCGACTTTGACCGGTTTGACCGTTATAAAACCCAACCAAACAAATATAGGAAATTTTTTAAAAAATTACCACATCACTAGAATCGTTATATCTTGACACCCGTGCGATTGGAACGTTGAAAAAATAATTTAAAAAATAGATTCATCATTCGGGACAATACTAGTTAAAAGGAAGGTCGACTTTGACCGGTTTGACCGTTACCAAACCAAACCAAATAAATATAGGAATTTTTGTAAAAAATTACACATCACTAAAATCGTTATAGCTTGACACTCGTGTGATTGGAACGTCGAAAAAATAATTTAAAAAATAGATTCATCATTCGGGACAAGACTAGTTAAAAGGAAGGTCGACTTTGACCGGTTTTACCGTTATAAAACCCAACCAAATATATATAGGAAATTTTTTAAAAAATTAGCACATCACTAAAATTGTTATATCTTGACACCAGTGCGATTGGAACATCGAAAAAATAATTTAAAAAAATAGATTCATCATTCGGGACAAGACTAGTTAAAAGGAAGGTCGACTTTGACCGGTTTGACCGTTATAAAACCCAACCAAATATATATATATAGGAATTTTTTAAAAAAATTAGCACATCACTAAAATTGTTTTATCTTGACACCAGTGCGATTGGAACATCGAAAAAATATTTTAAAAAAATAGATTCATCATTCGGGATAAGACTAGTTAAAAGGAAGGTCGACTTTGACCGGTTTGACCGTTAGAAAACCCACCCAGATAAATATAGGAATTTTTTTAAAACATTACCACAACACTAAAATCGTTATATCTTGACACCCGTGCGATTGGAACATCGAAAAAATAATTTAAAAAAATTGATTCATCATTCGGGACAAGACTAGTTAAAAGGAAGGTGGACTTTGACCGGTTTGACCGTTAGAAAACCCATCCAAACAAATATAGGAATTTTTTTTGAAAAATTACCACATCACTAAAATCGTTATATCTTGACACCCGTGCGATTGGAACATCGAAAAAATAATTTAAAAAATTGATTCATCTTTCGGGACAAGACTAGTTAAAAGGAAGGTCGACTTTGACCAGTTTGACCGTTAGAAAACCAAACCAGATAAATATAGGAAATTTTTTAAAAAATTAGCACATCACTAAAATTGTTATATCTTGACACCAGTGCGATTGGAACATCGAAAAAATAATTTAAAAAAATTGATTCATCATTTGGGACAAGACTAGTTAAAAGGAAGGTCGACTTTGACCGGTTTGACCATTAGAAAACCCAACCATATAAATATAGGAATTTTTTTAAAAAATTACCACATCACAAAAATAGTTATATCTTGACACCCGTGCGATTGGAACGTCGAAAAAATAATTTTAAAAAATAGATTCATCATTCGGGACAAGACTAGTTAAAAGGAAGGTCGACTTTGACCGGTTTGACCGTTATAAAACCCAACCAAATAAATATAGGAAATTTTTTTAAAAATTACCACATCACTAGAATCGTTATATCTTGACACCCGTGCGATAGGAACGTTGAAAAAATAATTTAAAAAAATAGATTCATCATTCGGGACAATACTAGTTAAAAGGAAGGTCGACTTTGACCGGTTTGACCGTTACCAAACCAAACAAAAAATATATAGGAATTTTTGTAAAAAATTACACATCACTAAAATCGTTATAGCTTGACACTCGTGCGATTGGAACGTCGAAAAAATAATTTAAAAAATAGATTCATCATTCGGGACAAGACTAGTTAAAAGGAAGGTCGACTTTAACCGGTTTGACCATTATAAAACCCAACCAAATAAATATAGGAAGTTTTTTAAAAAATTACCACATCACTGAAATCGTTATATCTTGACACCCGTGCGATTGGAACGTCGAAAAAATAATTTAAAAAAATAGATTCATCATTCGGGACAAGACTAGTTAAAAGGAAGGTCGACTTTGATCGGTTTGACCGTTATAAAACCCAACCAAATATATATAGGAAATTTTTTAAAAAATTAGCACATCACTAAAATCGTTATATCTTGACACCCAAGCGATTGGAACGTCGAAAAAATAATTTAAAAAATAGATTCATCATTCGGGACAAGACTAGTTAAAAGGAAGGTGGACTTTGACCGGTTTGACCATTAGAAAACCCATCCAAATAAATATAGGAATTTTTTTAAAAAATTACCACATCACTAAAATCGTTATATCTTGACACCCGTGCGATTGGAACTTCGAAAAAATAATTTAAAAAATTGATTCATCATTCGGGACAAGACTAGTTAAAAGGAAGGTCGACTTTGACCAGTTTGACCGTTAGAAAACCAAACCAGATAAATATAGGAAATTTTTTAAAAAATTAGCACATCACTAAAATTGTTATATCTTGACACCAGTGCGATTGGAACATCGAAAAAATAATTTAAAAAAATTGATTCATCATTTGGGACAAGACTAGTTAAAAGGAAGGTCGACTTTGACCGGTTTGACCATTAGAAAACCCAACCAGATAAATATAGGAATTTTTTTAAAAAATTACCACATCACAAAAATAGTTATATCTTAACACCCGTGCGATTGGAACGTCGAAAAAATAATTTAAAAAAATAGATTCATCATTCGGGACAAGACTAGTTAAAAGGAAGGTCGACTTTGACCGGTTTGACCGTTATAAACCCAACCAAATAAATATAGGAAATTTTTTAAAAAATTACCACATCACTAGAATCGTTATATCTTGACACCCGTGCGATAGGAACGTTGAAAAAATAATTTAAAAAAATAGATTCTTCATTCGGGACAATACTAGTTAAAAGGAAGGTCGACTTTGACCGGTTTGACCGTTACCAAACCAAACCAAAAATATATAGGAATTTTTGTAAAAAATTACACATCACTGAAATCGTTATAGCTTGACACTCGTGCGATTGGAACGTCGAAAAAATAATTTAAAAAATAAATTCATCATTCGGGACAAGACTAGTTAAAAGGAAGGTCGACTTTAACCGGTTTGACCATTATAAAACCCAACCAAATAAATATAGGAAGTTTTTTAAAAAATTACCACATCACTGAAATCGTTATATCTTGACACCCGTGCGATTGGAACGTCGAAAAAATAATTTAAAAAAATAGATTCATCATTCGGGACAAGACTAGTTAAAAGGAAGGTCGACTTTGACCGGTTTGACCGTTATAAAACCCAACCAAATATATATAGGAAATTTTTTAAAAAATTAGCACATCACTAAAATCGTTATATCTTGACACCTGTGCGATTGGAACGTCGAAAAAATAATTTAAAAAAATAGATTCATCATTCGGGACAAGACTAGTCAAAAGGAAGGTCGACTTTGACCGGTTTGACCGTTATAAAACCCAACCAAATATATATAGGAAATTTTTTAAAAAATTAGCACATCACTAAAATTGTTATATCTTGATACCAGTGCGATTGGAACATCGAAAAAATAATTTAAAAAAATTGATTCATCATTCGGGACAAGACAAGTTAAAAGGAAGGTCGACTTTGACCGGTTTGACAATTAGAAAACCCAACCAAATAAATATAGGAATTTTTTTAAAAAATTACCACATCACTAAAATCGTTATATCTTGACACCCGTGCGATTGGAACATCGAAAAAATAATTTAAAAAATTTGATTCATCATTCGGGACAAAACTAGTTAAAAGGAAGGTCGACTTTGACCGGTTTGACCGTTAGAAAACCAAACCAGATAAATATAGGAATTTTTTTAAAACATTACCACATCACTAAAATCGTTATATCTTGACACCCGTGCGATTGGAACGTCGAAAAAATAATTTAAAAAAATAGATTCATCATTCGGGACAAGACTAGTTAAAAGGAAGGCCTACTTTGACCGGTTTGACCGTTATAAAACCCAACCAAATATATATAGGAAATTTTTTAAAAAATTAGCACATCACTGAAATTGTTATATCTTGACACCAGTGCGATTGGAACGTCGAAAAAATAATTTAAAAAAATTGATTCATAATTCGGGACAAGACTAGTTAAAAGGAAGGTCGACTTTGACCGGTTTGACCGTTAGAAAACCAAACCAGATAAATATAGGAATTTTTTAAAAAAATTACCACATCACAAAAATAGTTATATCTTGACACCCGTGCGATTGGAACGTCGAAAATATAATTTAAAAAAATAGATTCATCATTCGGTACAAGACTAGTTAAAAGGAAGGTCGACTTTGACCGGTTTGACCGTTATAAAACCCAACCAAATATATATAGGAAATTTTTTAAAAAATTAGCACATCACTAAAATTGTTATATCTTGACACCAGTGCGATTGGAACATCGAAAAAATAATTTAAAAAAATAGATTCATCATTCGGGACAAGACTAGTTAAAAGGAAGGTCGACTTTGACCGGTTTGACCGTTATAAAACCCAACCAAATATATATATAGGAAATTTTTTTAAAAATTAGCACATCACTAAAATTATTTTATCTTGACACCAGTGCGATTGGAACATCGAAAAAATAATTTAAAAAAATTGATTCATCATTCGGGATAAGACTAGTTAAAAGGAAGGTCGACTTTGACCGGTTTGACCGTTAGAAAACCCACCCAGATAAATATAGGAATTTTTTTAAAACATTACCACATCACTAAAATCGTTATATCTTGACACCCGTGCGATTGGAACGTCGAAAAAATAATTTAAAAAAATAGATTCATCATTCGGGACAAGACTAGTTAAAAGGAAGGTTGACTTTGACCGGTTTGACCGTTATAAAACCCAACCAAATATATATAGGAAATTTTTTAAAAAATTAGCACATCACTAAAATTGTTATATCTTGACACCAGTGCGATTGGAACATCGAAAAAATAATTTAAAAAATTGATTCATCATTCGGGACAAGACTAGTTAAAAGGAAGGTGGACTTTGACCGATTTGACCGTTAGAAAACCCAACCAAATAAATATAGGAATTTTTTTAAAATATTACCACATCACTAAAATCGTTATATCTTGACACCCGTGCGATTGGAACATCGAAAAAATAATTTAAAAAAATTGATTCATCATTCGGGACAAGACTAGTTAAAAGGAAGGTCAAATTTGACCAGTTTGAACGTTTGAAAACAAAACCAGATAAATATAGGAAATTTTTTAAAAAATTAGCACATCACTAAAATTGTTATATCTTGACACCAGTGCGATTGGAACATCGAAAAAATAATTTAAAAAAATTGATTCATCATTTGGGACAAGACTAGTTAAAAGGAAGGTCGACTTTGACCGGTTTGACCATTAGAAAACCCAACCAGATAAATATAGGAATTTTTTTAAAAAATTACCACATCACAAAAATAGTTATATCTTGACACCCGTGCGATTGGAACGTCAAAAGAATAATTTAAAAAAATAGATTCATCATTCGGGACAAGACTAGTTAAAAGGAAGGTCGACTTTGACCGGTTTGACCGTTATAAAACCCAACCAAATAAATATAGGAAATTTTTTAAAAAATTACCACATCACTAGAATCGTTATATCTTGACACCCGTGCGATTGGAACGTCGAAAAAATAATTTAAAAAAATAGATTCATCATTCGGGACAATACTAGTTAAAAGTAAGGTCGACTTTGACCGGTTTGACCGTTACCAAACAAAACCAAATAAATATAGGAATTTTTGTAAAAAATTACACATCACTAAAATCGTTATAGCTTGACACACGTGCGATTGGAACGTCGAAAAAATAATTTAAAAAATAGATTCATCATTCGGGACAAGACTAGTTAAAAGGAAGGTCGACTTTAACCGGTTTAACCGTTATAAAACCCAACCAAATAAATATAGGAATTTTTTAAAAAATTACCACATCACTGAAATCGTTATATCTTGACACCCGTGCGACTGGAACGTCAAAAAAAATAATTTAAAAAAATAGATTCATCATTCGGGACAAGACTAGTTAAAAGGAAGGTCGACTTTGACCGGTTTGACCGTTATAAAACCCAACCAAATATATATAGGAAATTTTTTAAATAATTACCACATCACTGAAATCGTTATATCTTGACACCCGTGCGATTGGAACGTCGAAAAAATAATTTAAAAAAATAGATTCATCATTCGGGACAAGACTAGTTAAAAGGAAGGTCGACTTTGACCGGTTTGACCGTTATAAAACCCAACCAAATATATATAGGAAATTTTTTAAAAAATTAGCACATCACTAAAATTGTTATATCTTGACACCAGTGCGATTGGAACACCGAAAAAATAATTTAAAAAAATTGATTCATCATTCGGGACAAGACTAGTTAAAAGGAAGGTCGACTTTGACCATTATAAAACCCAACCAAATATATATAGGAAATTTTTTAAAAAATTAGCACATCACTAAAATTGTTTTATCTTGACACCAGTGCGATTGGAACATCGAAAAAATAATTTAAAAAAATAGATTCATCATTCGGGATAAGACTAGTTAAAAGGAAGGTCGACTTTGACCGGTTTGACCGTTAGAAAACCCACCCAGATAAATATAGGAATTTTTTTAAAACATTACCACATCACTAAAATCGTAATATCTTGACACCCGTGCAATTGGAACGTCGAAAAAATAATTTAAAATAATAGATTCATCATTCGGGACAAGACTAGTTAAAAGGAAGGTTGACTTTGACCGGTTTGACCGTTATAAAACCCAACCAAATATATATAGGAAATTTTTTAAAAAATTAGCACATCACTAAAATTGTTATATCTTGACACCAGTGCAATTGGAACATCGAAAAATAATTTAAAAAAATTGATTCATCATTCGGGACAAGACTAGTTAAAAGGAAGGTGGACTTTGACCGGTTTGACCGTTAGAAAACCCAACCAAATAAATATAGGAATTTTTTTTAAAAATTACCACATCACTAAAATCGTTATATCTTGACACCCGTGCGATTGGAACATCGAAAAAATAATTTAAAAAAATTGATTCATCATTCGGGACAAGACAAGTTAAAAGGAAGGCCTACTTTGACCGGTTTGACCGTTACAAAACCCCACCAAATATATATAGGAAATTTTTAAAAAAATTAGCACGTCACTAAAATTGTTATATCTTGACACCAGTGCGATTGGAACGTCGAAAAAATAATTTAAAAAATTTGATTCATCATTTGGGACAAGACTAGTTAAAAGGAAGGTCGACTTTGACCGGTTTGACCGTTAGAAAACCCAACCAGATAAATATAGGAATTTTTTAAAAAAATTACCACATCACAAAAATAGTTATATCTTGACACCCGTGCGATTGGAACGTCGAAAAAATTATTTTAAAAAATAGATTCATCATTCGGGACAAGACTAGTTAAAAGGAAGGTCGACTTTGACCGGTTTGACCGTTATAAAACCCAACCAAATAAATATAGGAAATTTTTTAAAAAATTACCACATCACTAGAATCGTTATATCTTGACACTCGTGCGATTGGAACGTCGAAAAAATAATTAAAAAAATAGATTCATCATTCGGGACAATACTAGTTAAAAGGAAGGTCGACTTTGACCGGTTTGACCGTTACCAAACCAAACCAAATAAATCTAGGAATTTTTTTAAAAAATTACACATCACTAAAATCTTTATAGCTTGACACTCGTGCAATTGGAACGTCGAAAAAATAATTTAAAAAATAGATTCATCATTCGGGACAAGACTAGTTAAAAGGAAGGTCGACTTTAACCGGTTTGACCGTTATAAAACCCAACCAAATAAATATAGGAATTTTTTTAAAAAATTACCACATCACTAAAATCGTTATATCTTGACACCCGTGCGATTGGAACATCGAAAAAATAATTTAAAAAAAATAGATTCATCATTCGGGACAAGACTAGTAAAAAGGAAGGTCGACTTTAACCGGTTTGACCGTTATAAAACCCAACCAAATAAATATAGGAATTTTTTTAAAAATTACCACATCACTAAAATCGTTATATCTTGACACCCGTGCGATTAGAACATCGAAAAAATAATTTAAAAAAATAGATTCATCATTCGGGACAAGACTAGTAAAAAGGAAGGTCGACTTTGACCGGTTTGACCGTTATAAAACCCAACCAAATATATATAGGAAATTTTTTAAAAAATTAGCACATCACTAAAATTTTTATATCTTGACACCAGTGCGATTGGAACATCGAAAAAATAATTTAAAAAAATAGATTCATCATTCGGGACAAGACTAGTTAAAAGGAAGGTCGACTTTGACCGGTTTGACCGTTATAAAACCCAACCAAATATATATAGGAAATTTTTTAAAAAATTAGCACATCACTAAAATTGTTTTATCTTGACACCAGTTCGATTTGAACATCGAAAAAATAATTTAAAAAAATAGATTCATCATTCGGGATAAGACTAGTTAAAAGGAAGGTCAACTTTGACCGGTTTGACCGTTAGAAAACCCACCCAGATAAATATAGGAATTTTTTTAAAACATTACCACATCACTGAAATCGTTATATCTTGACACCCGTGCGATTGGAACGTCGAAAAAATAATTTAAAAAAATAGATTCATCATTCGGGACAAGACTAGTAAAAAGGAAGGTCGACTTTGACCGGTTTGACCGTTATAAAACCCAACCAAATATATATAGGAAATTTTTTAAAAAATTAGCACATCACTAAAATTGTTATATCTTGACACCAGTGCGATTGGAACATCAAAAAAATAATTTAAAAAAATAGATTCATCATTCGGGACAAGACTAGTTAAAAGGAAGGTTGACTTTGATGGTTTGACCGTTATAAAACCCAACCAAATATATATAGGAAATTTTTTTAAAAAATAGCACATCACTAAAATTGTTATATCTTGACACCAGTGCGATTGGAACATCGAAAAAATAATTTTAAAAAATTGATTCATCATTCGGGACAAGACTAGTTAAAAGGAAGGTGGACTTTGACCGGTTTGACCGTTAGAAAACCCAACCAAATAAATATAGGAATTTTTTTAAAAAATTACCACATCACTAAGATCGTTATATCTTGACACCCGTGCGATTGGAACATTGAAAAAATAATTTAAAAAAATTGATTTATCATTCGGGACAAGACTAGTTAAAAGGAAGGTCGACTTTGACCAGTTTGACCGTTAGAAAACCAAACCAGATAAATATAGGAAATTTTTTAAAAAATTAGCACATCACTAAAATTGTTATATCTTGACACCAGTGCGATTGGAACATCGAAAAAATAATTTAAAAAAATTGATTCATCATTTGGGACAAGACTAGTTAAAAGGAAGGTCGACTTTGACCGGTTTGACCGTTAGAAAACCCAACAAGATAAATATAGGAATTTTTTTAAAAAATTACCACATCACAAAAATAGTTATATCTTGACACCCGTGCGATTGGAACGTCGAAAAAATAATTTAAAAAAATAGATTCATCATTCAGGACAAGACTAGTTAAAAGGAAGGTCGACTTTGACCGGTTTGACCATTATAAAACCCAACCAAATAAATATAGGAAATTTTTTAAAAAATTACCACATCATTCGAATCGTTATATCTTGACACCCGTGCGATTGGAACATCGAAAAAATAATTTAAAAAAATAGATTCATCATTCGGGACAATACTAGTTAAAAGGAAGGTCGACTTTGACCGGTTTGACCGTTACCAAACCAAACCAAATAAATATAGGAATTTTTTTAAAAAATTACACATCACTAAAATCGTTATAGCTTGACACTCGTGCAATTGGAACGTCGAAAAAATAATTTAAAAAATAGATTCATCATTCGGGACAAGACTAGTTAAAAGGAAGGTCGACTTTAACCGGTTTGACCGTTATAAAACCCAACCAAATAAATATAGAAATTTTTTAAAAAAATTACCACATCACTAAAATCGTTATATCTTCACACCCGTACGATTGGAACATCGAAAAAATAATTTAAAAAAATAGATTCATCATTCGGGACAAGACTAGTAAAAAGGAAGGTCGACTTTAACCGGTTTGACCGTCATAAAACCCAACCAAATAAATATAGGAATTTTTTTAAAAATTACCACATCACTAAAATCGTTATATCTTGACACCCGTGCGATTAGAACATCGAAAAAATAATTTAAAAAAATAGATTCATCATTCGGGACAAGACTAGTAAAAAGGAAGGTCGACTTTGACCGGTTTAACCGTTATAAAACCCAACCAAATATATATAGGAAATTTTTTAAAAAATTAGCACATCACTAAAATTTTTATATCTTGACACCAGTGCGATTGGAACATCGAAAAAATAATTTAAAAAAATAGATTCATCATTCGGGACAAGACTAGTTAAAAGGAAGTTCGACTTTGACCGGTTTGACCGTTATAAAACCCAACCAAATATATATAGGAAATTTTTTAAAAAATTAGCACATCACTAAAATTGTTTTATCTTGACACCAGTTCGATTGGAACATCGAAAAAATAATTTAAAAAAATAGATTCATCATTCGGGATAAGACTAGTTAAAAGGAAGGTCGACTTTGACCGGTTTGACCGTTAGAAAACCCACCCAGATAAATATAGGATTTTTTTTAAAGCATTACCACATCACTGAAATCGTTATATCTTGACACCCGTGCGATTGGAACGTCGAAAAAATAATTTTAAAAAATAGATTCATCATTCGGGACAAGACTAGTTAAAAGGAAGGTCGACTTTGACCGGTTTGACCGTTATAAAACCCAACCAAATATATATAGGAAATTTTTTAAAAAATTAGCACATCACTGAAATCGTTATACCTTGACACTCGTACGATTGGAACATCGAAAAAATAATTTAAAAAAATTGATTCATCATTCGGGACAAGACTAGTTAAAAGGAAGGTCGACTTTGACCGGTAGAAAACCAAACCAGATAAATATAGGAATTTTTTTAAAACATTACCACATCACTAAAATCGTTATATCTTGACACCCGTGCGATTGGAACGTCGAAAAAATAATATAAAAAAAAGATTGATCATTCGGGACAAGACTAGTAAGAAGGAAGGTCGACTTTGACCGGTTTGACCGTTATAAAACCCAACCAAATATATATAGGAAACTTTTTAAAAAATTAGCACGTCACTAAAATTGTTTTATCTTGACACCAGTTCGATTGGAACATCGAAAAAATAATTTAAAAAAATAAATTCATCATTCGGGATAAGACTAGTTAAAAGGAAGGTCGACTTTGACCGGTTTGACCGTTAGAAAACCCACCTAGATAAATATAGGAATTTTTTTAAAACATTACCACATCACTGAAATCGTTATATCTTGACACCCGTGCGATTGGAACGTCGAAAAAATAATTTAAAAAAATTGATTCATCATTCGGGACAAGACTAGTTAAAAGGAAGGTCGACTTTGACCGGTTTGACCGTTATAAAACCCAACCAAATATATATAGGAAATTTTTTAAAAAATTAGCACATCACTAAAATTGTTATATCTTGACACCAGTGCAATTGGAACATCGAAAAAATAATTTAAAAAAATAGATTCATCATTCGGGACAAGACTAGTTAAAAGGAAGGTCTACTTTGACCAGTTTGACCGTTATAAAACCCAACCAAATATATATAGGAAATTTTTTAAAAAATTAGCACATCACTAAAATTGTTATATCTTGACACCAGTGCGATTGGAACATCGAAAAAATAATTTTAAAAAATTGATTCATCATTCGGGACAAGACTAGTTAAAAGGAAGGTGGACTTTGACCGGTTTGACCGTTAGAAAACCCAACCAAATAAATATAGGAATTTTTTAAAAAATTACCACATCACTAAGATCGTTATATCTTGACACCCGTGCGATTGGAACATCGAAAAAATAATTTAAAAAAATTGATTTATCATTCGGGACAAGACTAGTTAAAAGGAAGGTCGACTTTGACCAGTTTGACCGTTAGAAAAACAAACCAGATAAATATAGGAAATTTTTTAAAAAATTAGCACATCACTAAAATTGTTATATCTTGACACCAGTGCGATTGGAACATCGAAAAAATAATTTAAAAAAATTGATTCATCATTTGGGACAAGACTAGTTAAAAGGAAGGTCGACTTTGACCGGTTTGACAGTTAGAAAACCCAACAAGATAAATATAGGAATTTTTTTAAAAAATTACCACATCACAAAAATAGTTATATCTTGACACCCGTGCGATTGGAACGTCGAAAAAATAATTTAAAAAAATAGATTCATCATTCAGGACAAGACTAGTTAAAAGGAAGGTCGACTTTGACCGGTTTGACCATTATAAAACCCAACCAAATAAATATAGGAAATTTTTTAAAAAATTACCACATCACTAGAATCGTTATATCTTGACACCCGTGCGATTGGAACGTCGAAAAAATAATTTAAAAAAATAGATTCATCATTCGGGACAATACTAGTTAAAAGGAAGGTCGACTTTGACCGGTTTGACCGTTACCAAACCAAACCAAATAAATATAGGAATTTTTTTAAAAAATTACACATCACTAAAATCTTTATAGCTTGACACTCGTGCAATTGGAACGTCGAAAAAATAATTTAAAAAATAGATTCATCATTTGGGACAAGACTAGTTAAAAGGAAGGTCGACTTTAACCGGTTTGACCGTTATAAAACCCAACCAAATAAATATAGAATTTTTTTTTAAAAATTACCACATCACTAAAATCGTTATATCTTCACACCCGTACGATTGGAACATCGAAAAAATAATTTAAAAAAATAGATTCCTCATTCGGGACAAGACTAGTAAAAAGGAAGGTCGACTTTAACCGGTTTGACCGTCATAAAACCCAACCAAATAAATATTGGAATTTTTTTAAAAATTACCACATCACTAAAATCGTTATATCTTGACACCCGTGCGATTAGAACATCGAAAAAATAATTTAAAAAAATAGATTCATCATTCGGGACAAGACTAGTAAAAATGAAGGTCGACTTTGACCGGTTTAACCGTTATAAAACCCAACCAAATATATATAGGAAATTTTTTAAAAAATTAGCACATCACTAAAATTGTTATATCTTGACACCAGTGCGATTGGAACATCGAAAAAATAATTTTAAAAAATTGATTCATCATTCGGGACAAGACTAGTTAAAAGGAAGGTGGACTTTGACCGGTTTGACCGTTAGAAAACCCAACCAAATAAATATAGGAATTTTTTAAAAAATTACCACATCACTAAGATCGTTATATCTTGACACCCGTGCGATTGGAACATCGAAAAAATAATTTAAAAAAATTGATTTATCATTCGGGACAAGACTAGTTAAAAGGAAGGTCGACTTTGACCAGTTTGACCGTTAGAAAACCAAACCAGATAAATATAGGAAATTTTTTAAAAAATTAGCACATCACTAAAATTGTTATATCTTGACACCAGTGCGATTGGAACATCGAAAAAATAATTTAAAAAAATTGATTCATCATTTGGGACAAGACTAGTTAAAAGGAAGGTCGACTTTGATCGGTTTGACCGTTAGAAAACCCAACAAGATAAAAATAGGAATTTTTTTAAAAAATTACCACATCACAAAAATAGTTATATCTTGACACCCGTGCGATTGGAACGTCGAAAAAATAATTTAAAAAATAGATTCATCATTCAGGACAAGACTAGTTAAAAGGAAGGTCGACTTTGACCGGTTTGACCATTATAAAACCCAACCAAATAAATATAGGAAATTTTTTAAAAAATTACCACATCACTAGAATCGTTATATCTTGACACCCGTGCGATTGGAACGTCGAAAAAATAATTTAAAAAAATAGATTCATCATTCGGGACAATACTAGTTAAAAGGAAGGTCGACTTTGACCGGTTTGACCGTTACCAAACCAAACCAAATAAATATAGGAATTTTTTAAAAAAATTACACATCACTAAAATCGTTATAGCTTGACACTCGTGCAATTGGAACGTCGAAAAAATAATTTAAAAAATAGATTCATCATTCGGGACAAGACTAGTTAAAAGGAAGGTCGACTTTAACCGGTTTGACCGTTATAAAACCCAACCAAATAAATATAGAAATTTTTTTAAAAAATTACCACATCACTAAAATCGTTATATCTTCACACCCGTACGATTGGAACATCGAAAAAATAATTTTAAAAAATAGATTCGTCATTCGGGACAAGACTAGTAAAAAGGAAGGTCGACTTTAACCGGTTTGACCGTCATAAAACCCAACCAAATAAATATTGGAATTTTTTTAAAAATTACCACATCACTAAAATCGTTATATCTTGACACCCGTGCGATTAGAACATCGAAAAAATAATTTAAAAAAATAGATTCATCATTCGGGACAAGACTAGTAAAAAGGAAGGTCGACTTTGACCGGTTTAACCGTTATAAAACCCAACCAAATATATATAGGAAATTTTTTAAAAAATTAGCACATCACTAAAATTTTTATATCTTGACACCAGTGCGATTGGAACATCGGAAAAATAATTTAAAAAAATAGATTCATCATTCGGGACAAGACTAGTTAAAAGGAAGGTCGACTTTGACCGGTTTGACCGTTATAAAACCCAACCAAATATATATAGGAAATTTTTTAAAAAATTAGCACATCACTAAAATTGTTTTATCTTGACACCAGTTCGATTGGAACATCGAAAAAATAATTTTAAAAAATAGATTCATCATTCGGGATAAGACTAGTTAAAAGGAAGGTCGACTTTGACCGGTTTGATCGTTAGAAAACCCACCCAGATAAATATAGGATTTTTTTTAAAGCATTACCACATCACTGAAATCGTTATATCTTGACACCCGTGCGATTGGAACGTCGAAAAAATAATTTAAAAAAATAGATTCATCATTCGGGACAAGACTAGTTAAAAGGAAGGTCGACTTTGACCGGTTTGACCGTTATAAAACCCAACCAAATATATATAGGAAATTTTTTAAAAAATTAGCACATCACTAAAATTGTTATATCTTGACACCAGTGTGATTGGAACATCGAAAAAATAATTTAAAAAAATAGATTCATCATTCGGGACAAGACTAGTTAAAAGGAAGGTCGACTTTGACCGGTTTGACCGTTATAAAACCCAACCAAATATATATAGGAAATTTTTAAAAAAATTAGCACATCACTAAAATTGTTTTATCTTGACACCAGTGCGATTGGAACATCGAAAAAATAATTTAAAAAAATAGATTCATCATTCGGGATAAGACTAGTTAAAAGGAAGGTCGACTTTGACCGGTTTGACTGTTAGAAAACCCACCCAGATAAATATAGGAATTTTTTTTAAAACATTACCACATCACTAAAATCGTTATATCTTGACACCCGTGCGATTGGAACGTCGAAAAAATAATTTAAAAAAATAGATTCATCATTCGGGACAAGACTAGTTAAAAGGAAGGTTGACTTTGACGGTTAGACCGTTATAAAACCCAACCAAATATATATAGGAAATTTTTTAAAAAATTAGCACATCACTAAAATTGTTATATCTTGACACCAGTGCGATTGGAACATCGAAAAAATAATTTAAAAAAATTAATTCATCATTCGGGACAAGACTAGTTAAAAGGAAGTTGGACTTTGACCGGTTTGACCGTTAGAAAACCCAACCAAATAAATATAGGAATTTTTTTAAAAAATTACCACATCACTAAAATCGTTATATCTTGACACCCGTGCGATTGGAACATCGAAAAAATAATTATAAAAAATTGATTCATCATTCGGGACAAGACTAGTTAAAAGGAAGGTCGACTTTGACCAGTTTGACCGTTAGAAAACCAAACCAGATAAATATAGGAAATTTTTTAAAAAATTAGCACATCACTAAAATTGTTATATCTTGACACCAGTGCGATTGGAACATCGAAAAAATAATTTAAAAAAATTGATTCATCATTTGGGACAAGACTAGTTAAAAGGAAGGTCGACTTTGACCGGTTTGACCGTTAGAAAACCCAACCAGATAAATATAGGAATTTTTTTAAAAAATTACCACATCACAAAAATAGTTATATCTTGACACCCGTGCGATGGGAATGTCGAAAAAATAATTTAAAAAAATAGATTCATCATTCGGGACAAGACTAGTTAAAAGGAAGGTCGACTTTGACCGGTTTGACCATTATAAAACCCAACCAAATAAATATAGGAAATTTTTTAAAAAATTACCACATCACTAGAATCGTTATATCTTGACACCCGTGCGATTGGAACGACGAAAAAATAATTTAAAAAAATAGATTCATCATTGGGGACAATACTAGTTAAAAGGAAGGTCGACTTTGACCGGTTTGACCGTTACCAAACCAAACCAAATAAATATAGGAATTTTTTTAAAAAATTACACATCACTAAAATCGTTATAGCTTGACACTCGTGCAATTGGAACGTCGAAAAAATAATTTAAAAAATAGATTCATCATTCGGGACAAGACTAGTTAAAAGGAAGGTCGACTTTAACCGGTTTGACCGTTATAAAACCCAACCAAATAAATATAGGAATTTTTTAAAAAAATTACCACATCACTAAAATCGTTATATCTTGACACCCGTGCGATTGGAACATCGAAAAAATAATTTAAAAAAATAGATTCATCATTCGGGACAAGACTAGTAAGAAGGAAGGTCGACTTTGACCGGTTTGACCGTTATAAAACCCAACCAAATAAATATAGGAAATTTTTCAAAAAATTCTCACATCACTGAAATCGTTATATCTTGACAATCGTACGATTGGAACATCGAAAAAATAATTTAAAAAAATTGATTCATCATTCGGGACAAGACTAGTTAAAAGGAAGGTCGACTTTGACCGGTAGAAAACCAAACAAGATAAATATAGGAATTTTTTTAAAACATTACCACATCACTAAAATCGTTATATCTTGACACCCGAGCGATTGGAACGTCGAAAAAATAATTTAAAAAAATAGATTCATCATTCGGGACAAGACTAGTAAGAAGGAAGGTCGACTTTGACCGGTTTGACCGTTATAAAACCCAACCAAATATATATAGGAAATTTTTTAAAAAATTAGCACATCACTAAAATTGTTTTATCTTGACACCAGTTCGATTGGAACATCGAAAAAATGATTTAAAAAAATAGATTCATCATTCGGGATAAGACTAGTTAAAAGGAAGGTCGACTTTGACCTGTTTGACCGTTAGAAAACCCACCTAGATAAATATAGGAATTTTTTTAAAACATTACCACATCATTGAAATCGTTATATCTTGACACCCGTGCGATTGGAACGTCAAAAAATAATTTAAAAAAATTGATTCATCATTCAGGACAAGACTAGTTAAAAGGAAGGTCGACTTTGACCGGTTTGACCGTTATAAAACCCAACCAAATACATATAGGAAATTTTTTTAAAAAATTAGCACATCACTAAAATTGTTATATCTTGACACCAGTGCGATTGGAACATCGTAAAAATAATTTAAAAAAATAGATTCATCATTCGGGACAAGACTAGTTAAAAGGAAGGTCGACTTTGACCGGTTTGACCGTTATAAAACAAAACCAAATATATATAGGAAATTTTTTAAAAAATTAGCACATCACTAAATTTGTTTTATCTTGACACCAGTGCGATTGGAACATCGAAAAAATAATTTAAAAAAATAGATTCATCATTCGGGATAAAACTAGTTAAAAGGAAGGTCGACTTTGACCGGTTTGACTGTTAGAAAACCCACCCAGATAAATATAGGAATTTTTTTAAAACATTACCACATCACTAAAATCGTTATATCTTGACACCCGTGCGATTAGAACATCGAAAAAATAATTTAAAAAAATAGATTCATCATTCGGGACAAGACTAGTAAAAAGGAAGGTCGACTTTGACCTGTTTAACCGTTATAAAACCCAACCAAATATATATAGGAAATTTTTTAAAAAAATTAGCACATCACTAAAATTTTTATATCTTGACACCAGTGCGATTGGAACATCGAAAAAATAATTTAAAAAAATAGATTCATCATTCGGGAAGAGACTAGTTAAAAGAATGGTCGACTTTGACCGGTTTGACCGTTATAAAACCCAACCAAATATATATAGGAAATTTTTTAAAAAATTAGCACATCACTAAAATTGTTTTATCTTGACACCAGTTCGATTGGAACATCGAAAAAATAATTTAAAAAAATAGATTCATCATTCGGGATAAGACTAGTTAAAAGGAAGGTCGACTTTGACCGGTTTGACCGTTAGAAAACCCACCCAGATAAATATAGGATTTTTTTAAAGCATTACCACATCACTGAAATCGTTATATCTTGACACCCGTGCGATTGGAACGTCGAAAAAATAATTTAAAAAAATAGATTCATCATTCGGGACAAGACTAGTTAAAAGGAAGGTCGACTTTGACCAGTTTGACCGTTATAAAACCCAACCAAATATATATAGGAAATTTTTTAAAAAATTAGCACATCACTAAAATTGTTATATCTTGACACCAGTGCGATTGGAACATCGAAAAAATAATTTAAAAAAATAGATTCATCATTCGGGACAAGACTAGTTAAAAGGAAGGTCGACTTTGACCGGTTTGACCGTTATAAAACCCAACCAAATATATATAGGAATTTTTTTAAAAAATTAGCACATCACTAAAATTGTTTTATCTTGACACCAGTGCGATTGGAACATCGAAAAAATAATTTAAAAAAAATAGATTCATCATTCGGGATAAGACTAGTTAAAAGGAAGGTCGACTTTGACCGGTTTGACTGTTAGAAAACCCACCCAGATAAATATAGGAATTTTTTTAAAACATTACCACATCACTAAAATCGTTATATCTTGACACCCGTGCGATTGGAACGTCGAAAAAATAATTTAAAAAAATAGATTCATCATTCGGGACAAGACTAGTTAAAAGGAAGGTTGACTTTGACGGTTTGACCGTTATAAAACCCAACCAAATATATATAGGAAATTTTTTAAAAAATTAGCACATCACTAAAATTGTTATATCTTGACACCAGTGCGATTGGAACATCGAAAAAATAATTTAAAAAAATTGATTCATCATTTGGGACAAGACTAGTTAAAAGGAAGGTCGACTTTGACCGGTTTGACCGTTAGAAAACCCAACCAGATAAATATAGGAATTTTTTTAAAAAATTACCACATCACAAAAATAGTTATATCTTGACACCCGTGCGATTGGAACGTCGAAAAAATAATTTAAAAAAATAGATTCATCATTCGGGACAAGACTAGTTAAAAGGAAGGTCGACTTTGACCGGTTTGACCATTATAAAACCCAACCAAATAAATATAGGAAATTTTTTAAAAAAATTACCACATCACTAGAATCGTTATATCTTGACACCCGTGCGATTGGAACGACGAAAAAATAATTTAAAAAAATAGATTCATCATTGGGGACAATACTAATTAAAAGGAAGGTCGACTTTGACCGGTTTGACCGTTACCAAACCAAACCAAATACATATAGGAATTTTTTTAAAAAATAACACATCACTAAAATCGTTATAGCTTGACACTCGTGCAATTGGAACGTCGAAAAAATAATTTAAAAAATAGATTCATCATTCGGGACAAGACTAGTTAAAAGGAAGGTCGACTTTAACCGGTTTGACCGTTATAAAACCCAACCAAATATATATAGGAAATTTTTTAAAAAATTAGCACATCACTAAAATTGTTTTATCTTGACACCAGTGCGATTGGAACATCGAAAAAATAATTTAAAAAAATAGATTCATCATTCGGGATAAAACTAGTTAAAAGGAAGGTCGACTTTGACCGGTTTGACCATTATAAAACCCAACCAAATAAATATAGGAAATTTTTTAAAAAAATTACCACATCACTAGAATCGTTATATCTTGACACCCGTGCGATTGGAACGACGAAAAAATAATTTAAAAAAATAGATTCATCATTGGGGACAATACTAGTTAAAAGGAAGGTCGACTTTGACCGGTTTGACCGTTACCAAACCAAACCAAATAAATATAGGAATTTTTTTAAAAAATAACACATCACTAAAATCGTTATAGCTTGACACTCGTGCAATTGGAACGTCGAAAAAATAAATTAAAAAATAGATTCATCATTCGGGACAAGACTAGTTAAAAGGAAGGTCGACTTTAACCGGTTTGACCGTTATAAAACCCAACCAAATATATATAGGAAATTTTTTAAAAAATTAACACATCACGAAAATTGTTATATCTTGACACCAGTGCGATTGGAACATCGAAAAAATAATTTTAAAAAATTAATTCATCATTCGGGACAAGACTAGTTAAAAGGAAGTTGGACTTTGACCGGTTTGACCGTTAGAAAACCCAACCAAATAAATATAGGAATTTTTTTAAAAAATTACCACATCACTAAAATCGTTATATCTTGACACCCGTGCGATTGGAACATCGAAAAAATAATTAAAAAAAATTGATTCATCATTCGGGACAAGACTAGTTAAAAGGAAGGTCGACTTTGACCAGTTTGACCGTTAGAAAACCAAACCAGATAAATATAGGAAATTTTTTAAAAAATTAGCACATCACTAAAATTGTTATATCTTGACACTAGTGCGATTGGAACATCGAAAAAATAATTTAAAAAAATTGATTCATCATTTGGGACAAGACTAGTTAAAAGGAAGGTCGACTTTGACCGGTTTGACCATTATAAAACCCAACCAAATAAATATAGGAAATTTTTAAAAAAATTAGCACATCACTAAAATTGTTTTATCTTGACACCAGTGCGATTGGAACATCGAAAAAATAATTTAAAAAAATAGATTCATCATTCGGGATAAGACTAGTTAAAAGGAAGGTCGACTTTGACCGGTTTGACTGTTAGAAAACCCACCCAGATAAATATAGGAATTTTTTTTAAAACATTACCACATCACTAAAATCGTTATATCTTGACACCCGTGCGATTGGAACGTCGAAAAAATAATTTAAAAAAATAGATTCATCATTCGGGACAAGACTAGTTAAAAGGAAGGTTGACTTTGACGGTTAGACCGTTATAAGTTTCCAACCAAATATATATAGGAAATTTTTTAAAAAATTAGCACATCACTAAAATTGTTATATCTTGACACCAGTGCGATTGGAACATCGAAAAAATAATTTTAAAAAATTAATTCATCATTCGGGACAAGACTAGTTAAAAGGAAGTTGGACTTTGACCGGTTTGACCGTTAGAAAACCCAACCAAATAAATATAGGAATTTTTTTAAAAAATTACCACATCACTAAAATCGTTATATCTTGACACCCGTGCGATTGGAACATCGAAAAAATAATTATAAAAAATTGATTCATCATTCGGGACAAGACTAGTTAAAAGGAAGGTCGACTTTGACCAGTTTGACCGTTAGAAAACCAAACCAGATAAATATAGGAAATTTTTTAAAAAATTAGCACATCACTAAAATTGTTATATCTTGACACCAGTGCGATTGGAACATCGAAAAAATAATTTAAAAAAATTGATTCATCATTTGGGACAAGACTAGTTAAAAGGAAGGTCGACTTTGACCGGTTTGACCGTTAGAAAACCCAACCAGATAAATATAGGAATTTTTTTAAAAAATTACCACATCACGAAAATAGTTATATCTTGACACCCGTGCGATGAGAATGTCGAAAAAATAATTTAAAAAAATAGATTCATCATTCGGGACAAGACTAGTTAAAAGGAAGGTCGACTTTGACCGGTTTGACCATTATAAAACCCAACCAAATAAATATAGGAAATTTTTTAAAAAATTACCACATCACTAGAATCGTTATATCTTGACACCCGTGCGATTGGAACGACGAAAAAATAATTTAAAAAAATAGATTCATCATTGGGGACAATACTAGTTAAAAGGAAGGTCGACTTTGACCGGTTTGACCGTTACCAAACCAAACCAAATAAATATAGGAATTTTTTTAAAAAATTACACATCACTAAAATCGTTATAGCTTGACACTCGTGCAATTGGAACGTCGAAAAAATAATTTAAAAAATAGATTCATCATTCGGGACAAGACTAGTTAAAAGGAAGGTCGACTTTAACCGGTTTGACCGTTATAAAACCCAACCAAATAAATATAGGATTTTTTTAAAAAAATTACCACATCACTAAAATCGTTATATCTTGACACCCGTGCGATTGGAACATCGAAAAAATAATTTAAAAAAATAGATTCATCATTCGGGACAAGACTAGTAAGAAGGAAGGTCGACTTTGACCGGTTTGACCGTTATAAAACCCAACCAAATAAATATAGGAAATTTTTCAAAAAATTCTCACATCACTGAAATCGTTATATCTTGACACTCGTACGATTGGAACATCGAAAAAATAATTTAAAAAAATTGATTCATCATTCGGGACAAGACTAGTTAAAAGGAAGGTCGACTTTGACCGGTAGAAAACCAAACAAGATAAATATAGGAATTTTTTTAAAACATTACCACATCACTAAAATCGTTATATCTTGACACCCGTGCGATTGGAACGTCGAAAAAATAATTTAAAAAAATAGATTCATCATTCGGGACAAGACTAGTAAGAAGGAAGGTCGACTTTGACCGGTTTGACCGTTATAAAACCCAACCAAATATATATAGGAAATTTTTTAAACAATTAGCACATCACTAAAATTGTTTTATCTTGACACCAGTTCGATTGGAACATCGAAAAAATAATTTAAAAAAATAGATTCATCATTCGGGATAAGACTAGTTAAAAGGAAGGTCGACTTTGACCTGTTTGACCGTTAGAAAACCCACCTAGATAAATATAGGGATTTTTTTAAAACATTACCACATCACTGAAATCGTTATATCTTGACACCCGTGCGATTGGAACGTCGAAAAAATAATTTAAAAAAATTGATTCATCATTCAGGACAAGACTAGTTAAAAGGAAGGTCGACTTTGACCGGTTTGACCGTTATAAAACCCAACCAAATACATATAGGAAATTTTTTTAAAAAATTAGCACATCACTAAAATTGTTATATCTTGACACCAGTGCGATTGGAACATCGTAAAAATAATTTAAAAAAATAGATTCATCATTCGGGACAAGACTAGTTAAAAGGAAGGTCGACTTTGACCGGTTTGACCGTTATAAAACCCAACCAAATATATATAGGAAATTTTTTAAAAAATTAGCACATCACTAAATTTGTTTTATCTTGACACCAGTGCGATTGGAACATCGAAAAAATAATTTAAAAAAATAGATTCATCATTCGGGATAAAACTAGTTAAAAGGAAGGTCGACTTTGACCGGTTTGACTGTTAGAAAACCCACCCAGATAAATATAGGAATTTTTTTAAAACATTACCACATCACTAAAATCGTTATATCTTGACACCCGTGCGATTAGAACATCGAAAAAATAATTTAAAAAAATAGATTCATCATTCGGGACAAGACTAGTAAAAAGGAAGGTCGACTTTGACCTGTTTAACCGTTATAAAACCCAACCAAATATATATAGGAAATTTTTTAAAAAATTAGCACATCACTAAAATTTTTATATCTTGACACCAGTGCGATTGGAACATCGAAAAAATAATTTAAAAAAATAGATTCATCATTCGGGACAAGACTAGTTAAAAGAAAGGTCGACTTTGACCGGTTTGACCGTTATAAAACCCAACCAAATATATATAGGAAATTTTTTAAAAAATTAGCACATCACTAAAATTGTTTTATCTTGACACCAGTTCGATTGGAACATCGAAAAAATAATTTAAAAAAATAGATTCATCATTCGGGATAAGACTAGTTAAAAGGAAGGTCGACTTTGACCGGTTTGACCGTTAGAAAACCCACCCAGATAAATATAGGATTTTTTTAAAGCATTACCACATCACTGAAATCGTTATATCTTGACACCCGTGCGATTGGAACGTCGAAAAAATAATTTAAAAAAATAGATTCATCATTCGGGACAAGACTAGTTAAAAGGAAGGTCGACTTTGACCAGTTTGACCGTTATAAAACCCAACCAAATATATATAGGAAATTTTTTAAAAAATTAGAACATCACTAAAATTGTTATATCTTGACACCAGTGCGATTGGAACATCGAAAAAATAATTTAAAAAAATAGATTCATCATTCGGGACAAGACTAGTTAAAAGGAAGGTCGACTTTGACCGGTTTGACCGTTATAAAACCCAACCAAATATATATAGGAATTTTTTTAAAAAATTAGCACATCACTAAAATTGTTTTATCTTGACACCAGTGCGATTGGAACATCGAAAAAATAATTTAAAAAAATAGATTCATCATTCGGGATAAGACTAGTTAAAAGGAAGGTCGACTTTGACCGGTTTGACTGTTAGAAAACCTACCCAGATAAATATAGGAATTTTTTTAAAACATTACCACATCACTAAAATCGTTATATCTTGACACCCGTGCGATTGGAACGTCGAAAAAATAATTTAAAAAAATAGATTCATCGTTCGGGACAAGACTAGTTAAAAGGAAGGTTGACTTTGACGGTTTGACCGTTATAAAACCCAACCAAATATATATAGGAAATTTTTTAAAAAATTAGCACATCACTAAAATTGTTATATCTTGACACCAGTGCGATTGGAACATCGAAAAAATAATTTAAAAAAATTGATTCATCATTTGGGACAAGACTAGTTAAAAGGAAGGTCGACTTTGACCGGTTTGACCGTTAGAAAACCCAACCAGATAAATATAGGAATTTTTTTAAAAAATTACCACATCACAAAAATAGTTATATCTTGACACCCGTGCGATTGGAACGTCGAAAAAATAATTTAAAAAAATAGATTCATCATTCGGGACAAGACTAGTTAAAAGGAAGGTCGACTTTGACCGGTTTGACCATTATAAAACCCAACCAAATAAATATAGGAAATTTTTTAAAAAAATTACCACATCACTAGAATCGTTATATCTTGACACCCGTGCGATTGGAACGACGAAAAAATAATTTAAAAAAATAGATTCATCATTGGGGACAATACTAGTTAAAAGGAAGGTCGACTTTGACCGGTTTGACCGTTACCAAACCAAACCAAATAAATATAGGAATTTTTTTAAAAAATAACACATCACTAAAATCGTTATAGCTTGACACTCGTGCAATTGGAACGTTGAAAAAATAATTTAAAAAATAGATTCATCATTCGGGACAAGACTAGTTAAAAGGAAGGTCGACTTTAACCGGTTTGACCGTTATAAAACCCAACCAAATATATATAAGAAGTTTTTTAAAAAATTACCACATCACTAAAATCGTTATATCTTGACACCCGTGCGATTGGAACATCGAAAAAATAATTTAAAAAAATAGATTCATCATTCGGGACAAGACTAGTTAAAAGGAAGGTTGACTTTGACGGTTTGACCGTTATAAAACCCAACCAAATATATATAGGAAATTTTTTAAAAAATTAGCACATCACTAAAATTGTTATATCTTGACACCAGTGCGATTGGAACATCGAAAAAATAATTAAAAAAATTGATTCATCATTCGGGACAAGACTAGTTAAAAGGAATGTGTACTTTGACCGGTTTGACCGTTAGAAAACCCAACCAAATAAATATAGGAATTTTTTTAAAAAATTACCACATCACTAAAATCGTTATATCTTGACACCCGTGCGATTGGAACATCAAAAAAATAATTTAAAAAAATTGATTCATCATTCGGGACAAGACTAGTTAAAAGGAAGGTCGACTTTGACCAGTTTGACCGTTAGAAAACCAAACCAGATAAATATAGGAAATTTTTTAAAAAATTAGCACATCTCTAAAATTGTTATATCTTGACACCAGTGCGATTGGAACATCGAAAAAATAATTTAAAAAAATTGATTCATCATTTGGGACAAGACTATTTAAAAAGAAGGTCGACTTTGACCGGTTTGACCGTTAGAAAACCCAACCAGATAAATATAGGAATTTTTTTAAAAAATTACCACATCACAAAAATAGTTATATCTTGACACCCGTGCGATTGGAACGTCGAAAAAATAATTTAAAAAAATAGATTCATCATTCGGGACAAGACTAGTTAAAAAGAAGGTCGACTTTGACCGGTTTGACCATTATAAAACCCAACCAAATAAATATAGGAAATTTTTTAAAAAATTACCACATCACTAGAATCGTTATATCTTGACACCCGTGCGATTGGAACGTCGAAAAAATAATTTAAAAAAATAGATTCATCATTCGGGACAATACTAGTTAAAAGGAAGGTCGACTTTGACCAGTTTGACCGTTACCAAACCAAACCAAATAAATATAGGAATTTTTTAAAAAAATTACACATCACTAAAATCGTTATAGCTTGACACTCGTGCAATTGGAACGTCGAAAAAATAATTTAAAAAATAGATTCATCATTCGGGACAAGACTAGTTAAAAGGAAGGTTGACTTTGACGGTTTGACCGTTATAAAACCCAACCAAATATATATAGGAATTTTTTTAAAAAATTAGCACATCACAAAAATTGTTTTATCTTGACACCAGTGCGATTGGAACATCGAAAAAATAATTTAAAAAAATAGATTCATCATTCGGGATAAGACTAGTTAAAAGGAAGGTCGACTTTGACCGGTTTGACTGTTAAAAAACCCACCCAGATAAATATAGGAATTTTTTTAAAACATTACCACATCACTAAAATCGTTATATCTTGACACCCGTGCGATTGGAACGTCGAAAAAATAATTTAAAAAAATAGATTCATCATTCGGGACAAGACTAGTTAAAAGGAAGGTTGACTTTGACGGTTTGACCGTTATAAAACCCAACCAAATATATATAGGAAATTTTTTAAAAAATTAGCACATCACTAAAATTGTTATATCTTGACACCAGTGCGATTGGAACATCGAAAAAATAATTTAAAAAAATTGATTCATCATTTGGGACAAGACTAGTTAAAAGGAAGGTCGACTTTGACCGGTTTGACCGTTAGAAAACCCAACCAGATAAATATAGGAATTTTTTTAAAAAATTACCACATCACAAAAATAGTTATATCTTGACACCCGTGCGATTGGAACGTCGAAAAAATAATTTAAAAAAATAGATTCATCATTCGGGACAAGACTAGTTAAAAGGAAGGTCGACTTTGACCGGTTTGACCATTATAAAACCCAACCAAATAAATATAGGAAATTTTTTAAAAAAATTACCACATCACTAGAATCGTTATATCTTGACACCCGTGCGATTGGAACGACGAAAAAATAATTTAAAAAAATAGATTCATCATTGGGGACAATACTAGTTAAAAGGAAGGTCGACTTTGACCGGTTTGACCGTTACCAAACCAAACCAAATAAATATAGGAATTTTTTTTAAAAATAACACATCACTAAAATCGTTATAGCTTGACACTCGTGCAATTGGAACGTCGAAAAAATAATTTAAAAAATAGATTCATCATTCGGGACAAGACTAGTTAAAAGGAAGGTCGACTTTAACCGGTTTGACCGTTATAAAACCCAACCAAATATATATAAGAAGTTTTTTAAAAAATTACCACATCACTAAAATCGTTATATCTTGACACCCGTGCGATTGGAACGTCGAAAAAATAATTTAAAAAAATAGATTCATCATTCGGGACAAGACTAGTTAAAAGGAAGGTTGACTTTGACGGTTTGACCGTTATAAAACCCAACCAAATATATATAGGAAATTTTTTTAAAAATTAGCACATCACTAAAATTGTTATATCTTGACACCAGTGCGATTGGAACATCGAAAAAATAATTAAAAAAAATTGATTCATCATTCGGGACAAGACTAGTTAAAAGGAATGTGTACTTTGACCGGTTTGACCGTTAGAAAACCCAACCAAATAAATATAGGAATTTTTTTAAAAAATTACCACATCACTAAAATCGTTATATCTTGACACCCGTGCAATTGGAACATCAAAAAAATAATTTAAAAAAATTGATTCATCATTCGGGACAAGACTAGTTAAAAGGAAGGTCGACTTTGACCAGTTTGACCGTTAGAAAACCAAACCAGATAAATATAGGAAATTTTTTAAAAAATTAGCACATCTCTAAAATTGTTATATCTTGACACCAGTGCGATTGGAACATCGAAAAAATAATTTAAAAAAATTGATTCATCATTTGGGACAAGACTATTTAAAAAGAAGGTCGACTTTGACCGGTTTGACCGTTAGAAAACCCAACCAGATAAATATAGGAATTTTTTTAAAAAATTACCACATCACAAAAATAGTTATATCTTGACACCCGTGCGATTGGAACGTCGAAAAAATAATTTAAAAAAATAGATTCATCATTCGGGACAAGACTAGTTAAAAAGAAGGTCGACTTTGACCGGTTTGACCATTATAAAACCCAACCAAATAAATATAGGAAATTTTTTAAAAAATTACCACATCACTAGAATCGTTATATCTTGACACCCGTGCGATTGGAACATCGAAAAAATAATTTAAAAAAATAGATTCATCATTCGGGACAAGACTAGTAAAAAGGAAGGTCGACTTTAACCGGTTTGACCGTTATAAAACCCAACCAAATAAATATAGGAATTTTTTTAAAAATGACCACATCACTAAAATCGTTATATCTTGACACCCGTGTGATTAGAACATCGAAAAAATAATTTAAAAAAATAGATTCATCATTCGGGACAAGACTAGTAAAAAGGAAGGTCGACTTTGACCGGTTTGACCGTTATAAAACCCAACCAAATATATATAGGAAATTTTTTAAAAAATTAGCACATCACTAAAATTTTTATATCTTGACACCAGTGCGATTGGAACATCGAAAAAATAATTTTAAAAAATAGATTCATCATTCGGGACAAGACTAGTTAAAAGGAAGGTCGACTTTGACCGGTTTGACCGTTATAAAACCAAACCAAATATATATAGGAAATTTTTAAAAAAATTAGCGCATCACTAAAATTGTTTTATCTTGACACCAGTTCGATTGGAACATCGAAAAAATAATTTAAAAAAATAGATTCATCATTCGGGATAAGACTAGTTAAAAGGAAGGTCGACTTTGACCGGTTTGACCGTTAGAAAACCCACCCAGATAAATATAGGAATTTTTTTAAAACATTACCACATCACTAAAATCGTTATATCTTGACACCCGTGCGATTGGAACGTCGAAAAAATAATTTAAAAAAATAGATTCATCATTCGGGACAAGACTAGTTAAAAGGAAGGTTGACTTTGACCGGTTTGACCGTTATAAAACCCAACCAAATATATATAGGAAATTTTTTAAAAAATTAGCACATCACTAAAATTGTTATATCTTGACACCAGTGCGATTGGAACATCGAAAAAATAATTTAAAAAAATAGATTCATCATTCGGGACAAGACTAGTTAAAAGGAAGGTCGACTTTGACCGGTTTGACCGTTAGAAAACCCAACCAAATAAATATAGGAATTTTTTTTAAAAATTACCACATCACTAAAATCGTTATATCTTGACACCCGTGCGATTGGAACATCGAAAAAATAATTTAAAAAAATTGATTCATCATTCGGGACAAGACTAGTTAAAAGGAATGTCGACTTTGACCAGTTTGACCGTTAGAAAACCAAACCAGATAAATATAGGAAATTTTTTGAAAAATTAGCACATCACTAAAATTGTTATATCTTGACACCAGTGTGATTGGAACATCGAAAAAATAATTTAAAAAAATTGATTCATCATTTGGGACAAGACTAGTTAAAAGGAAGGTCGACTTTGACCGGTTTGACCGTTAGAAAACCCAACCAGATAAATATAGGAATTTTTTTTAAAAATTATCACAACACAAAAATAGTTATATCTTGACACCCGTGCGATTGGAACGTCGAAAAAATAATTTAAGAAAATAGATTCATCATTCGGGACAAGACTAGTTAAAAGGAAGGTCGAATTTGACCGGTTTGACCGTTATAAAACCCAACCAAATATATATAGGAAATTTTTTAAAAAATTAGCACATCACTAAAATTTTTATATCTTGACACCAGTGCGATTGGAACATCGAAAAAATAATTTAAAAAAATAGATTCATCATTCGGGACAAGACTAGTAAAAAGGAAGGTCGACTTTAACCGGTTTGACCGTTATAAAACCCAACCAAATAAATATAGGAATTTTTTTAAAAATTACCACATCACTAAAATCGTTATATCTTGACACCCGTGTGATTAGAACATCGAAAAAATAATTTAAAAAAATAGATTCATCATTCGGGACAAGACTAGTAAAAAGGAAGGTCGACTTTGACCGGTTTGACCGTTATAAAACCCAACCAAATATATATAGGAAATTTTTTAAAAAATTAGCACATCACTAAAATTTTTATATCTTGACACCAGTGCGATTGGAACATCGAAAAAATAATTTTAAAAAATAGATTCATCATTCGGGACAAGACTAGTTAAAAGGAAGGTCGACTTTGACCGGTTTGACCGTTATAAAACCAAACCAAATATATATAGGAAATTTTTTAAAAAATTAGCGCATCACTAAAATTGTTTTATCTTGACACCAGTTCGATTGGAACATCGAAAAAATAATTTAAAAAAATAGATTCATCATTCGGGATAAGACTAGTTAAAAGGAATGTCGACTTTGACCGGTTTGACCGTTAGAAAACCCACCCAGATAAATATAGGAATTTTTTTAAAACATTACCACATCACTGAAATCGTTATATCTTGACACCCGTGCGATTGGAACGTCGAAAAAATAATTTAAAAAAATAGATTCATCATTCGGGACAAGACTAGTTAAAAGGAAGGTTGACTTTGACCGGTTTGACCGTTATAAAACCCAACCAAATATATATAGGAAATTTTTTAAAAAATTAGCACATCACTAAAATTGTTATATCTTGACACCAGTGCGATTGGAACATCGAAAAAATAATTTAAAAAATAGATTCATCATTCGGGACAAGACTAGTTAAAAGGAAGGTCGACTTTGACCGGTTTGACCGTTAGAAAACCCAACCAAATAAATATAGGAATTTTTTTTAAAAATTACCACATCACTAAAATCGTTATATCTTGACACCCGTGCGATTGGAACATCGAAAAAATAATTTAAAAAAATTGATTCATCATTCGGGACAAGACTAGTTAAAAGGAATGTCGACTTTGACCAGTTTGACCGTTAGAAAACCAAACCAGATAAATATAGGAAATTTTTTGAAAAATTAGCACATCACTAAAATTGTTATATCTTGACACCAGTGCGATTGGAACATCGAAAAAATAATTTAAAAAAATTGATTCATCATTCGGGACAAGACTAGTTAAAAGGAAGGTCGACTTTGACCGGTTTGACCGTTAGAAAACCCAACCAGATAAATATAGGAATTTTTTTTAAAAATTATCACATCACAAAAATAGTTATATCTTGACACCAGTGCGATTGGAACGTCGAAAAAATAATTAAAAAAAATTGATTCATCATTCGGGACAAGACTAGTTAAAAGGAATGTGTACTTTGACCGGTTTGACCGTTAGAAAACCCAACCAAATAAATATAGGAATTTTTTTAAGAAATTACCACATCACTAAAATCGTTATATCTTGACACCCGTGCGATTGGAACATCGAAAAAATAATTTAAAAAAATTGATTCATCATTCGGGACAAGACTAGTTAAAAGGAAGGTCGACTTTGACCGGTTTGACCGTTAGAAAACCCAACCAGATAAATATAGGAATTTTTTTTAAAAATTATCACATCACTAAAATAGTTATATCTTGACACCCGTGCGATTGGAACGTCGAAAAAATAATTTAAGAAAATAGATTCATCATTCGGGACAAGACTAGTTAAAAGGAAGGTCGAATTTGACCGGTTTGACCGTTATAAAACCCAACCAAATATATATAGGAAATTTTTTAAAAAATTAGCACATCACTAAAATTTTTATATCTTGACACCAGTGCGATTGGAACATCGAAAAAATAATTTTAAAAAATAGATTCATCATTCGGGACAAGACTAGTTAAAAGGAAGGTCGACTTTGACCGGTTTGACCGTTATAAAACCAAACCAAATATATATAGGAAATTTTTTAAAAAATTAGCGCATCACTAAAATTGTTTTATCTTGACACCAGTTCGATTGGAACATCGAAAAAATAATTTAAAAAAATAGATTCATCATTCGGGATAAGACTAGTTAAAAGGAAGGTCGACTTTGACCGGTTTGACCGTTAGAAAACCCACCCAGATAAATATAGGAATTTTTTTAAAACATTACCACATCACTGAAATCGTTATATCTTGACACCCGTGCGATTGGAACGTCGAAAAAATAATTTAAAAAAATAGATTCATCATTCGGGACAAGACTAGTTAAAAGGAAGGTTGACTTTGACCGGTTTGACCGTTATAAAACCCAACCAAATATATATAGGAAATTTTTTAAAAAATTAGCACATCACTAAAATTGTTATATCTTGACACCAGTGCGATTGGAACATCGAAAAAATAATTTAAAAAAATAGATTCATCATTCGGGACAAGACTAGTTAAAAGGAAGGTCGACTTTGACCGGTTTGACCGTTAGAAAACCCAACCAAATAAATATAGGAATTTTTTTTAAAAATTACCACATCACTAAAATCGTTATATCTTGACACCCGTGCGATTGGAACATCGAAAAAATAATTTAAAAAAATTGATTCATCATTCGGGACAAGACTAGTTAAAAGGAATGTCGACTTTGACCAGTTTGACCGTTAGAAAACCAAACCAGATAAATATAGGAAATTTTTTGAAAAATTAGCACATCACTAAAATTGTTATATCTTGACACCAGTGCGATTGGAACATCGAAAAAATAATTTAAAAAAATTGATTCATCATTCGGGACAAGACTAGTTAAAAGGAAGGTCGACTTTGACCGGTTTGACCGTTAGAAAACCCAACCAGATAAATATAGGAATTTTTTTTAAAAATTATCACATCACAAAAATAGTTATATCTTGACACCAGTGCGATTGGAACGTCGAAAAAATAATTTAAAAAAATTGATTCATCATTCGGGACAAGACTAGTTAAAAGGAATGTGTACTTTGACCGGTTTGACCGTTAGAAAACCCAACCAAATAAATATAGGAATTTTTTTAAGAAATTACCACATCACTAAAATCGTTATATCTTGACACCCGTGCGATTGGAACATCGAAAAAATAATTTAAAAAAATTGATTCATCATTCGGGACAAGACTAGTTAAAAGGAAGGTCGACTTTGACCGGTTTGACCGTTAGAAAACCCAACCAGATAAATATAGGAATTTTTTTTAAAAATTATCACATCACAAAAATAGTTATATCTTGACACCCGTGCGATTGGAACGTCGAAAAAATAATTTAAGAAAATAGATTCATCATTCGGGACAAGACTAGTTAAAAGGAAGGTCGAATTTGACCGGTTTGACCGTTATAAAACCCAACCAAATATATATAGGAAATTTTTTAAAAAATTAGCACATCACTAAAATTTTTATATCTTGACACCAGTGCGATTGGAACATCGAAAAAATAATTTTAAAAAATAGATTCATCATTCGGGACAAGACTAGTTAAAAGGAAGGTCGACTTTGACCGGTTTGACCGTTATAAAACCAAACCAAATATATATAGGAAATTTTTTAAAAAATTAGCGCATCACTAAAATTGTTTTATCTTGACACCAGTTCGATTGGAACATCGAAAAAATAATTTAAAAAAATAGATTCATCATTCGGGATAAGACTAGTTAAAAGGAAGGTCGACTTTGACCGGTTTGACCGTTAGAAAACCCACCCAGATAAATATAGAAATTTTTTTAAAACATTACCACATCACTGAAATCGTTATATCTTGACACCCGTGCGATTGGAACGTCGAAAAAATAATTTAAAAAAATAGATTCATCATTCGGGACAAGACTAGTTAAAAGGAATGTTGACTTTGACCGGTTTGACCGTTATAAAACCCAACCAAATATATATAGGAAATTTTTTAAAAAATTAGCACATCACTAAAATTGTTATATCTTGACACCAGTGCGATTGGAACATCGAAAAAATAATTTAAAAAAATAGATTCATCATTCGGGACAAGACTAGTTAAAAGGAAGGTCGACTTTGACCGGTTTGACCGTTAGAAAACCCAACCAAATAAATATAGGAATTTTTTTAAAAAATTACCACATCACTAAAATCGTTATATCTTGACACCCGTGCGATTGGAACATCGAAAAAATAATTTAAAAAAATTGATTCATCATTCGGGACAAGACTAGTTAAAAGGAATGTCGACTTTGACCAGTTTGACCGTTAGAAAACCAAACCAGATAAATATAGGAAATTTTTTGAAAAATTAGCACATCACTTAAATTGTTATATCTTGACACCAGTGCGATTGGAACATCGAAAAAATAATTTAAAAAAATTGATTCATCATTTGGGACAAGACTAGTTAAAAGGAAGGTCGACTTTGACCGGTTTGACCATTAGAAAACCCAACCAGATAAATATAGGAATTTTTTTAAAAAATTATCACATCACAAAAATAGTTATATCTTGACACCCGTGCGATTGGAACGTCGAAAAAATAATTTAAGAAAATAGATTCATCATTCGGGACAAGACTAGTTAAAAGGAAGGTCGAATTTGACCGGTTTGACCGTTATAAAACCCAACCAAATATATATAGGAAATTTTTTAAAAAATTAGCACATCACTAAAATTGTTATATCTTGACACCAGTGCGATTGGAACATCGAAAAAATAATTAAAAAAAATTGATTCATCATTCGGGACAAGACTAGTTAAAAGGAATGTGTACTTTGACCGGTTTGACCGTTAGAAAACCCAACCAAATAAATATAGGAATTTTTTTAAGAAATTACCACATCACTAAAATCGTTATATCTTGACACCCGTGCGATTGGAACATCGAAAAAATAATTTAAAAAAATTGATTCATCATTCGGGACAAGACTAGTTAAAAGGAAGTTCGACTTTGACCAGTTTGACCGTTAGAAAACCAAACCCGATAAATATAGGAAATTTTTTAAAAAATTAGCACATCACTAAAATCGTTATATCTTGACACCCGTACGATTGGAACATCGAAAAAATAATTTAAAAAAATAGATTCATCATTCGGGACAAGACTAGTAAAAAGGAAGGTCGACTTTAACCGGTTTGACCGTTATAAAACCCAACCAGATAAATATAGGAATTTTTTTAAAAAATTACCACATCACTAAAATAGTTATATCTTGACACCCGTGCGATTAGAACATCGAAAAAATAATTTAAAAAAATAGATTCATCATTCGGGACAAGACTAGTAAAAAGGAAGATCGACTTTGACCGGTTTGACCGTTATAAAACCCAACCAAATATATATAGGAAATTTTTTAAAAAATTAGCACATCACTAAAATTTTTATATCTTGACACCAGTGCGATTGGAACATCGAAAAAATAATTTAAAAAAATAGATTCATCATTCGGGACAATACTAGTTAAAAGGAAGGTCGACTTTGACCAGTTTGACCGTTATAAAACCCAACCAAATATATATAGGAATTTTTTTAAAAAAATTAGCACATCACTAAAATTGTTTTATCTTGACACCAGTTCGATTGGAACATCGAAAAAATAATTTAAAAAAATAGATTCATCATTCGGGATAAGACTAGTTAAAAGGAAGGTCGACTTTGACCGGTTTGACCGTTAGAAAACCCACCCAGATAAATATAGGAATTTTTTTAAAACATTACCACATCATTGAAATCGTTATATCTTGACACCCGTGCGATTGGAACGTCGAAAAAATAATTTTAAAAAATAGATTCATCATTCAGGATAAGACTAGTTAAAAGGAAGGTCGACTTTGACCGGTTTGACCGTTATAAAACCCAACCAAATATATATAGGAAGTTTTTTAAAAAATTAGCACATCACTAAAATTGTTATATCTTGACACCAGTGCGATTGGAACATCGAAAAAATAATTTAAAAAAATAGATTCATCATTCGGGACAAGACTAGTTAAAAAGAAGGTCGACTTTGACCGGTTTGACCGTTATAAAACCCAACCAAATATATATAGGAAATTTTTTAAAAAATTAGCACATAACTAAAATTGTTTTATCTTGACACCAGTGCGATTGGAACATCGAAAAAATAATTTAAAAAAATAGATTCATCATTCGGGATAAGACTAGTTAAAAGGAAGGTCGACTTTGACCGGTTTGACTGTTAGAAAACCCACTCAGATAAATATAGGAATTTTTTTTAAACATTACCACATCACTAAAATCGTTATATCTTGACACCCGTGCGATTGGAACGTCGAAAAAATAATTTAAAAAAATAGATTCATCATTCGGGACAAGACTAGTTAAAAGGAAGGTTGACTTTGATGGTTTGACCGTTATAAAACCCAACCAAATATATATAGGAAATTTTTTAAAAAATTAGCACATCACTAAAATTGTTATATCTTGACACCAGTGCGATTGGAACATCGAAAAAATAATTTAAAAAAATTGATTCATCATTCGGGACAAGACTAGTTAAAAGGAAGGTGGACTTTGACCGGTTTGACCGTTAGAAAACCCAACCAAATAAATATAGGAATTTTTTTAAAAAATTACCACATCACTAAGATCGTTATATCTTGACACCCGTGCGATTGGAACGTCGAAAAAATAATTTAAAAAAATAGATTTATCATTCGGGACAATACTAGTTAAAAGGAAGGTCGACTTTGACCGGTTTGACCGTTACCAAACCAAACCAAATAAATTTAGGAATTTTTTTAAAAAATTACACATGACTAAAATCGTTATAGCTTGACACTCGTGCAATTGGAACGTCGAAAAAATAATTTAAAAAATAGATTCATCATTCGGGACAAGACTAGTTAAAAGGAAGGTCGACTTTAACCGGTTTGACCGTTATAAAACCCAACCAAATAAATATAGGAATTTTTTTAAAAAATTACCACATCACTAAAATCGTTATATCTTGACACCCGTGCGATTGGAACATCGAAAAAATAATTTAAAAAAATAGATTCATCATTCGGGACAAGACTAGTAAAAAGGAAGGTCGACTTTAACCGGTTTGACCGTTATAAAACCCAACCAAATAAATATAGGAATTTTTTTAAAAATTACCACATCACTAAAATCGTTATATCTTGACACCCGTGCGATTAGAACATCGAAAAAATAATTTAAAAAAATAGATTCATCATTCGGGACAAGACTAGTAAAAAGGAAGATCGATTTTGACCGGTTTGACCGTTATAAAACCCAACCAAATATATATAGGAAATTTTTTAAAAAATTAGCACATCACTAAAATTTTTATATCTTGACACCAGTGCGATTGGAACATCGAAAAAATAATTTAAAAAAATAGATTCATCATTCGGGACAAGACTAGTTAAAAAGAAGGTCGACTTTGACCGGTTTGACCGTTATAAAACCCAACCAAATATATATAGGAAATTTTTTAAAAAATTAGCACATAACTAAAATTGTTTTATCTTGACACCAGTGCGATTGGAACATCGAAAAAATAATTTAAAAAAATAGATTCATCATTCGGGATAAGACTAGTTAAAAGGAAGGTCGACTTTGACCGGTTTGACTGTTAGAAAACCCACTCAGATAAATATAGGATTTTTTTTTAAACATTACCACATCACTAAAATCGTTATATCTTGACAGCCGTGCGATTGGAACGTCGAAAAAATAATTTAAAAAAATCGATTCATCATTCGGGACAAGACTAGTTAAAAGGAAGGTTGACTTTGATGGTTTGACCGTTATAAAACCCAACCAAATATATATAGGAAATTTTTTAAAAAATTAGCACATCACTAAAATTGTTATATCTTGACACCAGTGCGATTGGAACATCGAAAAAATAATTTAAAAAAATTGATTCATCATTCGGGACAAGACTAGTTAAAAGGAAGGTGGACTTTGACCGGTTTGACCGTTAGAAAACCCAACCAAATAAATATAGGAATTTTTTTAAAAAATTACCACATCACTAAGATCGTTATATCTTGACACCCGTGCGATTGGAACGTCGAAAAAATAATTTAAAAAAATAGATTTATCATTCGGGACAATACTAGTTAAAAGGAAGGTCGACTTTGACCGGTTTGACCGTTACCAAACCAAACCAAATAAATTTAGGAATTTTTTTAAAAAATTACACATCACTAAAATCGTTATAGCTTGACACTCGTGCAATTGGAACGTCGAAAAAATAATTTAAAAAATAGATTCATCATTCGGGACAAGACTAGTTAAAAGGAAGGTCGACTTTAACCGGTTTGACCGTTATAAAACCCAACCAAATAAATATAGGAATTTTTTTAAAAAATTACCACATCACTAAAATCGTTATATCTTGACACCCGTGCGATTGGAACATCGAAAAAATAATTTAAAAAAATAGATTCATCATTCGGGACAAGACTAGTAAAAAGGAAGGTCGACTTTAACCGGTTTGACCGTTATAAAACCCAACCAAATAAATATAGGAATTTTTTTAAAAATTACCACATCACTAAAATCGTTATATCTTGACACCCGTGCGATTAGAACATCGAAAAAATAATTTAAAAAAATTGATTCATCATTCGGGACAAGACTAGTTAAAAGGAATGTCGACTTTGACCAGTTTGACCGTTAGAAAACCAAACCAGATAAATATAGGAAATTTTTTGAAAAATTAGCACATCACTAAAATTGTTATATCTTGACACCAGTGCGATTGGAACATCGAAAAAATAATTTAAAAAAATTGATTCATCATTCGGGACAAGACTAGTTAAAAGGAAGGTCGACTTTGACCGGTTTGACCGTTAGAAAACCCAACCAGATAAATATAGGAATTTTTTTTAAAAATTATCACATCACAAAAATAGTTATATCTTGACACCAGTGCGATTGGAACGTCGAAAAAATAATTAAAAAAAATTGATTCATCATTCGGGACAAGACTAGTTAAAAGGAATGTGTACTTTGACCGGTTTGACCGTTAGAAAACCCAACCAAATAAATATAGGAATTTTTTTAAGAAATTACCACATCACTAAAATCGTTATATCTTGACACCCGTGCGATTGGAACATCGAAAAAATAATTTAAAAAAATTGATTCATCATTCGGGACAAGACTAGTTAAAAGGAAGGTCGACTTTGACCGGTTTGACCGTTAGAAAACCCAACCAGATAAATATAGGAATTTTTTTTAAAAATTATCACATCACAAAAATAGTTATATCTTGACACCCGTGCGATTGGAACGTCGAAAAAATAATTTAAGAAAATAGATTCATCATTCGGGACAAGACTAGTTAAAAGGAAGGTCGAATTTGACCGGTTTGACCGTTATAAAACCCAACCAAATATATATAGGAAATTTTTTAAAAAATTAGCACATCACTAAAATTTTTATATCTTGACACCAGTGCGATTGGAACATCGAAAAAATAATTTTAAAAAATAGATTCATCATTCGGGACAAGACTAGTTAAAAGGAAGGTCGACTTTGACCGGTTTGACCGTTATAAAACCAAACCAAATATATATAGGAAATTTTTTAAAAAATTAGCGCATCACTAAAATTGTTTTATCTTGACACCAGTTCGATTGGAACATCGAAAAAATAATTTAAAAAAATAGATTCATCATTCGGGATAAGACTAGTTAAAAGGAAGGTCGACTTTGACCGGTTTGACCGTTAGAAAACCCACCCAGATAAATATAGAAATTTTTTTAAAACATTACCACATCACTGAAATCGTTATATCTTGACACCCGTGCGATTGGAACGTCGAAAAAATAATTTAAAAAAATAGATTCATCATTCGGGACAAGACTAGTTAAAAGGAAGGTTGACTTTGACCGGTTTGACCGTTATAAAACCCAACCAAATATATATAGGAAATTTTTTAAAAAATTAGCACATCACTAAAATTGTTATATCTTGACACCAGTGCGATTGGAACATCGAAAAAATAATTTAAAAAAATAGATTCATCATTCGGGACAAGACTAGTTAAAAGGAAGGTCGACTTTGACCGGTTTGACCGTTAGAAAACCCAACCAAATAAATATAGGAATTTTTTTAAAAAATTACCACATCACTAAAATCGTTATATCTTGACACCCGTGCGATTGGAACATCGAAAAAATAATTTAAAAAAATTGATTCATCATTCGGGACAAGACTAGTTAAAAGGAATGTCGACTTTGACCAGTTTGACCGTTAGAAAACCAAACCAGATAAATATAGGAAATTTTTTGAAAAATTAGCACATCACTTAAATTGTTATATCTTGACACCAGTGCGATTGGAACATCGAAAAAATAATTTAAAAAAATTGATTCATCATTTGGGACAAGACTAGTTAAAAGGAAGGTCGACTTTGACCGGTTTGACCATTAGAAAACCCAACCAGATAAATATAGGAATTTTTTTAAAAAATTATCACATCACAAAAATAGTTATATCTTGACACCCGTGCGATTGGAACGTCGAAAAAATAATTTAAGAAAATAGATTCATCATTCGGGACAAGACTAGTTAAAAGGAAGGTCGAATTTGACCGGTTTGACCGTTATAAAACCCAACCAAATATATATAGGAAATTTTTTAAAAAATTAGCACATCACTAAAATTGTTATATCTTGACACCAGTGCGATTGGAACATCGAAAAAATAATTAAAAAAAATTGATTCATCATTCGGGACAAGACTAGTTAAAAGGAATGTGTACTTTGACCGGTTTGACCGTTAGAAAACCCAACCAAATAAATATAGGAATTTTTTTAAGAAATTACCACATCACTAAAATCGTTATATCTTGACACCCGTGCGATTAGAACATCGAAAAAATAATTTAAAAAAATAGATTCATCATTCGGGACAAGACTAGTAAAAAGGAAGATCGACTTTGACCGGTTTGACCGTTATAAAACCCAACCAAATATATATAGGAAATTTTTTAAAAAATTAGCACATCACTAAAATTTTTATATCTTGACACCAGTGCGATTGGAACATCGAAAAAATAATTTAAAAAAATAGATTCATCATTCGGGACAATACTAGTTAAAAGGAAGGTCGACTTTGACCAGTTTGACCGTTATAAAACCCAACCAAATATATATAGGAATTTTTTTAAAAAAATTAGCACATCACTAAAATTGTTTTATCTTGACACCAGTTCGATTGGAACATCGAAAAAATAATTTAAAAAAATAGATTCATCATTCGGGATAAGACTAGTTAAAAGGAAGGTCGACTTTGACCGGTTTGACCGTTAGAAAACCCACCCAGATAAATATAGGAATTTTTTTAAAACATTACCACATCATTGAAATCGTTATATCTTGACACCCGTGCGATTGGAACGTCGAAAAAATAATTTTAAAAAATAGATTCATCATTCAGGATAAGACTAGTTAAAAGGAAGGTCGACTTTGACCGGTTTGACCGTTATAAAACCCAACCAAATATATATAGGAAGTTTTTTAAAAAATTAGCACATCACTAAAATTGTTATATCTTGACACCAGTGCGATTGGAACATCGAAAAAATAATTTAAAAAAATAGATTCATCATTCGGGACAAGACTAGTTAAAAAGAAGGTCGACTTTGACCGGTTTGACCGTTATAAAACCCAACCAAATATATATAGGAAATTTTTTAAAAAATTAGCACATAACTAAAATTGTTTTATCTTGACACCAGTGCGATTGGAACATCGAAAAAATAATTTAAAAAAATAGATTCATCATTCGGGATAAGACTAGTTAAAAGGAAGGTCGACTTTGACCGGTTTGACTGTTAGAAAACCCACTCAGATAAATATAGGAATTTTTTTTAAACATTACCACATCACTAAAATCGTTATATCTTGACACCCGTGCGATTGGAACGTCGAAAAAATAATTTAAAAAAATAGATTCATCATTCGGGACAAGACTAGTTAAAAGGAAGGTTGACTTTGATGGTTTGACCGTTATAAAACCCAACCAAATATATATAGGAAATTTTTTAAAAAATTAGCACATCACTAAAATTGTTATATCTTGACACCAGTGCGATTGGAACATCGAAAAAATAATTTAAAAAAATTGATTCATCATTCGGGACAAGACTAGTTAAAAGGAAGGTGGACTTTGACCGGTTTGACCGTTAGAAAACCCAACCAAATAAATATAGGAATTTTTTTAAAAAATTACCACATCACTAAGATCGTTATATCTTGACACCCGTGCGATTGGAACGTCGAAAAAATAATTTAAAAAAATAGATTTATCATTCGGGACAATACTAGTTAAAAGGAAGGTCGACTTTGACCGGTTTGACCGTTACCAAACCAAACCAAATAAATTTAGGAATTTTTTTAAAAAATTACACATGACTAAAATCGTTATAGCTTGACACTCGTGCAATTGGAACGTTGAAAAAATAATTTAAAAAATAGATTCATCATTCGGGACAAGACTAGTTAAAAGGAAGGTCGACTTTAACCGGTTTGACCGTTATAAAACCCAACCAAATAAATATAGGAATTTTTTTAAAAATTACCACATCACTAAAATCGTTATATCTTGACACCCGTGCGATTAGAACATCGAAAAAATAATTTAAAAAAATAGATTCATCATTCGGGACAAGACTAGTAAAAAGGAAGATCGACTTTGACCGGTTTGACCGTTATAAAACCCAACCAAATATATATAGGAAATTTTTTAAAAAATTAGCACATCACTAAAATTTTTATATCTTGACACCCGTGCGATTAGAACATCGAAAAAATAATTTAAAAAAATAGATTCATCATTCGGGACAAGACTAGTAAAAAGGAAGATCGATTTTGACCGGTTTGACCGTTATAAAACCCAACCAAATATATATAGGAAATTTTTTAAAAAATTAGCACATCACTAAAATTTTTATATCTTGACACCAGTGCGATTGGAACATCGAAAAAATAATTTAAAAAAATAGATTCATCATTCGGGACAAGACTAGTTAAAAAGAAGGTCGACTTTGACCGGTTTGACCGTTATAAAACCCAACCAAATATATATAGGAATTTTTTTAAAAAAATTAGCACATCACTAAAATTGTTTTATCTTGACACCAGTTCGATTGGAACATCGAAAAAATAATTTAAAAAAATAGATTCATCATTCGGGATAAGACTAGTAAAAAGGAAGGTCGACTTTGACCGGTTTGACCGTTAGAAAACCCACCCAGATAAATATAGGAATTTTTTTAAAACATTACCACATCATTGAAATCGTTATATCTTGACACCCGTGCGATTGGAACGTCGAAAAAATAATTTTAAAAAATAGATTCATCATTCAGGATAAGACTAGTTAAAAGGAAGGTCGACTTTGACCGGTTTGACCGTTATAAAACCCAACCAAATATATATAGGAAGTTTTTTAAAAAATTAGCACATCACTAAAATTGTTATATCTTGACACCAGTGCGATTGGAACATCGAAAAAATAATTTAAAAAAATAGATTCATCATTCGGGACAAGACTAGTTAAAAAGAAGGTCGACTTTGACCGGTTTGACCGTTATAAAACCCAACCAAATATATATAGGAAATTTTTTAAAAAATTAGCACATAACTAAAATTGTTTTATCTTGACACCAGTTCGATTGGAACATCGAAAAAATAATTTAAAAAAATTGATTCATCATTCGGGACAAGACTAGTTAAAAGGAAGGTCGACTTTGACCGGTTTGACCGTTAGAAAACCAAACCCGATAAATATAGGAAATTTTTTAAAAAATTAGCACATCACTAAAATCGTTATATCTTGACACCCGTACGATTGGAACATCGAAAAAATAATTTAAAAAAATAGATTCATCATTCGGGACAAGACTAGTAAAAAGGAAGGTCGACTTTAACCGGTTTGACCGTTATAAAACCCAACCAGATAAATATAGGAATTTTTTTAAAAAATTACCACATCACTAAAATAGTTATATCTTGACACCCGTGCGATTAGAACATCGAAAAAATAATTTAAAAAAATAGATTCATCATTCGGGACAAGACTAGTAAAAAGGAAGATCGACTTTGACCGGTTTGACCGTTATAAAACCCAACCAAATATATATAGGAAATTTTTTAAAAAATTAGCACATCACTAAAATTTTTATATCTTGACACCAGTGCGATTGGAACATCGAAAAAATAATTTAAAAAAATAGATTCATCATTCGGGACAATACTAGTTAAAAGGAAGGTCGACTTTGACCAGTTTGACCGTTATAAAACCCAACCAAATATATATAGGAATTTTTTTAAAAAAATTAGCACATCACTAAAATTGTTTTATCTTGACACCAGTTCGATTGGAACATCGAAAAAATAATTTAAAAAAATAGATTCATCATTCGGGATAAGACTAGTTAAAAGGAAGGTCGACTTTGACCGGTTTGACCGTTAGAAAACCCACCCAGATAAATATAGGAATTTTTTTAAAACATTACCACATCATTGAAATCGTTATATCTTGACACCCGTGCGATTGGAACGTCGAAAAAATAATTTTAAAAAATAGATTCATCATTCAGGATAAGACTAGTTAAAAGGAAGGTCGACTTTGACCGGTTTGACCGTTATAAAACCCAACCAAATATATATAGGAAGTTTTTTAAAAAATTAGCACATCACTAAAATTGTTATATCTTGACACCAGTGCGATTGGAACATCGAAAAAATAATTTAAAAAAATAGATTCATCATTCGGGACAAGACTAGTTAAAAAGAAGGTCGACTTTGACCGGTTTGACCGTTATAAAACCCAACCAAATATATATAGGAAATTTTTTAAAAAATTAGCACATAACTAAAATTGTTTTATCTTGACACCAGTGCGATTGGAACATCGAAAAAATAATTTAAAAAAATAGATTCATCATTCGGGATAAGACTAGTTAAAAGGAAGGTCGACTTTGACCGGTTTGACTGTTAGAAAACCCACTCAGATAAATATAGGAATTTTTTTTAAACATTACCACATCACTAAAATCGTTATATCTTGACACCCGTGCGATTGGAACGTCGAAAAAATAATTTAAAAAAATAGATTCATCATTCGGGACAAGACTAGTTAAAAGGAAGGTTGACTTTGATGGTTTGACCGTTATAAAACCCAACCAAATATATATAGGAAATTTTTTAAAAAATTAGCACATCACTAAAATTGTTATATCTTGACACCAGTGCGATTGGAACATCGAAAAAATAATTTAAAAAAATTGATTCATCATTCGGGACAAGACTAGTTAAAAGGAAGGTGGACTTTGACCGGTTTGACCGTTAGAAAACCCAACCAAATAAATATAGGAATTTTTTTAAAAAATTACCACATCACTAAGATCGTTATATCTTGACACCCGTGCGATTGGAACGTCGAAAAAATAATTTAAAAAAATAGATTTATCATTCGGGACAATACTAGTTAAAAGGAAGGTCGACTTTGACCGGTTTGACCGTTACCAAACCAAACCAAATAAATTTAGGAATTTTTTTAAAAAATTACACATGACTAAAATCGTTATAGCTTGACACTCGTGCAATTGGAACGTTGAAAAAATAATTTAAAAAATAGATTCATCATTCGGGACAAGACTAGTTAAAAGGAAGGTCGACTTTAACCGGTTTGACCGTTATAAAACCCAACCAAATAAATATAGGAATTTTTTTAAAAAATTACCACATCACTAAAATCGTTATATCTTGACACCCGTGCGATTGGAACATCGAAAAAATAATTTAAAAAAATAGATTCATCATTCGGGACAAGACTAGTAAAAAGGAAGGTCGACTTTAACCGGTTTGACCGTTATAAAACCCAACCAAATAAATATAGGAATTTTTTTAAAAATTACCACATCACTAAAATCGTTATATCTTGACACCCGTGCGATTAGAACATCGAAAAAATAATTTAAAAAAATAGATTCATCATTCGGGACAAGACTAGTAAAAAGGAAGATCGATTTTGACCGGTTTGACCGTTATAAAACCCAACCAAATATATATAGGAAATTTTTTAAAAAATTAGCACATCACTAAAATTTTTATATCTTGACACCAGTGCGATTGGAACATCGAAAAAATAATTTAAAAAAATAGATTCATCATTCGGGACAAGACTAGTTAAAAAGAAGGTCGACTTTGACCGGTTTGACCGTTATAAAACCCAACCAAATATATATAGGAAATTTTTTAAAAAATTAGCACATAACTAAAATTGTTTTATCTTGACACCAGTGCGATTGGAACATCGAAAAAATAATTTAAAAAAATAGATTCATCATTCGGGATAAGACTAGTTAAAAGGAAGGTCGACTTTGACCGGTTTGACTGTTAGAAAACCCACTCAGATAAATATAGGAATTTTTTTTAAACATTACCACATCACTAAAATCGTTATATCTTGACACCCGTGCGATTGGAACGTCGAAAAAATAATTTAAAAAAATAGATTCATCATTCGGGACAAGACTAGTTAAAAGGAAGGTTGACTTTGATGGTTTGACCGTTATAAAACCCAACCAAATATATATAGGAAATTTTTTAAAAAATTAGCACATCACTAAAATTGTTATATCTTGACACCAGTGCGATTGGAACATCGAAAAAATAATTTAAAAAAATTGATTCATCATTCGGGACAAGACTAGTTAAAAGGAAGGTGGACTTTGACCGGTTTGACCGTTAGAAAACCCAACCAAATAAATATAGGAATTTTTTTAAAAAATTACCACATCACTAAGATCGTTATATCTTGACACCCGTGCGATTGGAACGTCGAAAAAATAATTTAAAAAAATAGATTTATCATTCGGGACAATACTAGTTAAAAGGAAGGTCGACTTTGACCGGTTTGACCGTTACCAAACCAAACCAAACCAAATAAATTTAGGAATTTTTTTAAAAAATTACACATCACTAAAATCGTTATAGCTTGACACTCGTGCAATTGGAACGTCGAAAAAATAATTTAAAAAATAGATTCATCATTCGGGACAAGACTAGTTAAAAGGAAGGTCGACTTTAACCGGTTTGACCGTTATAAAACCCAACCAAATAAATATAGGAATTTTTTTAAAAAATTACCACATCACTAAAATCGTTATATCTTGACACCCGTGCGATTGGAACATCGAAAAAATAATTTAAAAAAATAGATTCATCATTCGGGACAAGACTAGTAAAAAGGAAGGTCGACTTTAACCGGTTTGACCGTTATAAAACCCAACCAAATAAATATAGGAATTTTTTTAAAAATTACCACATCACTAAAATCGTTATATCTTGACACCCGTGCGATTAGAACATCGAAAAAATAATTTAAAAAAATAGATTCATCATTCGGGACAAGACTAGTAAAAAGGAAGATCGATTTTGACCGGTTTGACCGTTATAAAACCCAACCAAATATATATAGGAAATTTTTTAAAAAATTAGCACATCACTAAAATTTTTATATCTTGACACCAGTGCGATTGGAACATCGAAAAAATAATTTAAAAAAATAGATTCATCATTCGGGACAAGACTAGTTAAAAGGAAGGTCGACTTTGACCGGTTTGACCGTTGTAAAACCCAACCAAATATATATAGGAAATTTTTTAAAAAATTAGCACATAACTAAAATTGTTTTATCTTGACACCAGTGCGATTGGAACATCGAAAAAATAATTTAAAAAAATAGATTCATCATTCGGGATAAGACTAGTTAAAAGGAAGGTCGACTTTGACCGGTTTGACTGTTAGAAAACCCACCCAGATAAATATAGGAATTTTTTTTAAACATTACCACATCACTAAAATCGTTATATCTTGACACCCGTGCGATTGGAACGTCGAAAAAATAATTTAAAAAAATAGATTCATCATTCGGGACAAGACTAGTTAAAAGGAAGGTTGACTTTGATGGTTTGACCGTTATAAAACCCAACCAAATATATATATGAAATTTTTTAAAAAATTAGCACATCACTAAAATTGTTATATCTTGACACCAGTGCGATTGGAACATCGAAAAAATAATTTAAAAAAATTGATTCATCATTCGGGACAAGACTAGTTAAAAGGAAGGTGGACTTTGACCAGTTTGACCGTTAGAAAACCCAACCAAATAAATATAGGAATTTTTTTAAAAAATTACCACATCACTAAGATCGTTATATCTTGACACCCGTGCGATTGGAACGTCGAAAAAATAATTTAAAAAAATAGATTTATCATTCGGGACAATACTAGTTAAAAGGAAGGTCGACTTTGACCGGTTTGACCGTTACCAAACCAAACCAAATAAATTTAGGAATTTTTTTAAAAAATTACACATCACTAAAATCGTTATAGCTTGACACTCGTGCAATTGGAACGTCGAAAAAATAATTTAAAAAATAGATTCATCATTCGGGACAAGACTAGTTAAAAGGAAGGTCGACTTTAACCGGTTTGACCGTTATAAAACCCAACCAAATAAATATAGGAATTTTTTTAAAAAATTACCACATCACTAAAATTGTTATATCTTGACACCCGTGCGATTGGAACATCGAAAAAATAATTTAAAAAAATAGATTCATCATTCGGGACAAGACTAGTAAAAAGGAAGGTCGACTTTAAACGGTTTGACCGTTATAAAACCCAACCAAATAAATATAGGAATTTTTTTAAAAATTACCACATCACTAAAATCGTTATATCTTGACACCCGTGCGATTAGAACATCGAAAAAATAATTTAAAAAAATAGATTCATCATTCGGGACAAGACTAGTAAAAAAGAAGATCGACTTTGACCGGTTTGGCCGTTATAAAACCCAACCAAATATATATAGGAAATTTTTTAAAAAATTAGCACATCACTAAAATTTTTATATCTTGACACCAGTGCGATTGGAACATCGAAAAAATAATTTAAAAAAATAGATTCATCATTCGGGACAAGACTAGTTAAAAGGAAGGTCGACTTTGACCGGTTTGACCGTTATAAAACCCAACCAAATATATATAGGAATTTTTTTAAAAAAATTAGCACATCACTAAAATTGTTTTATCTTGACACCAGTTCGATTGGAACATCGAAAAAATAATTTAAAAAAATAGATTCATCATTCGGGATAATACAAGTTAAAAGGAATTTCGACTTTGACCGGTTTTACCGTTAGAAAACCCACCCAGATAAATATAGGAATTTTTTTAAAACATTACCACATCACTGAAATCGTTATATCTTGACACCCGTGCGATTGGAACGTCGAAAAAATAATTTAAAAAAATAGATTCATCATTCGGGATAAGACTAGTTAAAAGGAAGGTTGACTTTGACCGGTTTGACAGTTATAAAACCCAACCAAATATATATAGGAAGCTTTTTAAAAAATTAGTACATCACTAAAATTGTTATATCTTGACACCAGTGCGATTGGAACATCGAAAAAATAATTTAAAAAAATAGATTCATCATTCGGGACAAGACTAGTTAAAAGGAAGGTCGATTTTGACCGGTTTGACCGTTATAAAACCCAACCAAATATATATAGGAAATTTTTTAAAAAATTAGCACATCACTAAAATTGTTTTATCTTGACACCAGTGCGATTGGAACATCGAAAAAATAATTTAAAAAAATAGATTCATCATTCAGGATAAGACTAGTTAAAAGGAAGGTCGACTTTGACCGGTTTGACTGTTAGAAAACCCACCCAGATAAATATAGGAATTTTTTTAAAACATTGCCACATCACTAAAATCGTTATATCTTGACACCCGTGCGATTGGAACGTCGAAAAAATAATTTAAAAAAATAGATTCATCATTCGGGACAAGACTAGTTAAAAGGAAGGTTGACTTTGATGGTTTGACCGTTATAAAACCCAACCAAATATATATAGGAAATTTTTTAAAAAATTAGCACATCACTAAAATTGTTATATCTTGACACCAGTGCGATTGGAACATCGAAAAAATAATTTAAAAAAATTGATTCATCATTCGGGACAGGACTAGTTAAAAGGAAGGTGGACTTTGACCGGTTTGACCGTTAGAAAACCCAACCAAATAAATATAGGAATTTTTTTAAAAAATTACCACATCACTAAGATCGTTATATCTTGACACCCGGGAGATTGGAACATCGAAAAAATAATTTAAAAAAATTGATTCATCATTCGGGACAAGACTAGTTAAAAGGAAGGTCGACTTTGACCGGTTTGACCGTTAGAAAACCCAACCAGATAAATATAGGAATTTTTTTTAAAAAATTACCACATCACAAAAATAGTTATATCTTGACACCCGTGCGATTGGAACGTCGAAAAAATAATTAAAAAAAATAGATTCATCATTCGAGACAAGACTAGTTAAAAGGAAGGTCGACTTTGACCGGTTTGACCATTATAAAACCCAACCAAATAAATATAGGAAATTTTTTAAAAAATTACCACATCACTAGAATCGTTATATCTTGACACCCGTGCGATTGGAACGTCGAAAAAATAATTTAAAAAAATAGATTCATCATTCGGGACAATACTAGTTAAAAGGAAGGTCGACTTTGACCGGTTTGACCGTTACCAAACCAAACCAAATAAATATAGGAATTTTTTTTAAAAATTACACATCACTAAAATCGTTATAGCTTGACACTCGTGCAATTGGAACGTCGAAAAAATAATTTAAAAAAAAGATTCATCATTCGGGACAAGACTAGTTAAAAGGAAGGTCGACTTTAACCGGTTTGACCGTTATAAAACCCAACCAAATAAATATAGAAATTTTTTAAAAAAATTACCACATCACTAAAATCGTTATATCTTCACACCCGTACGATTGGAACATCGAAAAAATAATTTAAAAAAATAGATTCATCATTCGGGACAAGACTAGTAAAAAGGAAGGTCGACTTTAACCGGTTTGACCGTTATAAAACCCAACCAAATAAATATAGGAATTTTTTTAAAAATTACCACATCACTGAAATCGTTATATCTTGACACCCGTGCGATTAGAACATCGAAAAAATAATTTAAAAAAATAGATTCATCATTCGGGACAAGACTAGTAAAAAGGAAGGTCGACTTTGACCGGTTTAACCGTTATAAAACCCAACCAAATATATATAGGAAATTTTTTAAAAAATTAGCACATCACTAAAATTTTTATATCTTGACACCAGTGCGATTGGAACATCGAAAAAATAATTTAAAAAAATAGATTCATCATTCGGGACAAGATTAATTAAAAGGAAGGTCGACTTTGACCGGTTTGACCGTTATAAAACCCAACCAAATATATATAGGAAATTTTTAAAAAAATTAGCACATCACTAAAATTGTTTTATCTTGACACCAGTTCGATTGGAACATCGAAAAAATAATTTAAAAAAATAGATTCATCATTCGGGATAAGACTAGTTAAAAGGAAGGTCGACTTTGACCGGTTTGACCGTTAGAAAACCCACCCAGATAAATATAGGAATTTTTTTAAAACATTACCACATCACTGAAATCGTTATATCTTGACACCCGTGCGATTGGAATGTCGAAAAAATAATTTAAAAAAATAGATTCTTCATTCGGGACAAGACTAGTTAAAAGGAAGGTCGACTTTGACAGGTTTGACCGTTATAAAACCCAACCAAATATATATAGGAAATTTTTTATAAAATTAGCACATCACTAAAATTGTTATATCTTGACACCAGTGCGATTGGAACATCGAAAAAATAATTTGAAAAAATAGATTCATCATTCGGGACAAGATTAGTTAAAAGGAAGGTCGACTTTGACCGGTTTGACCGTTATAAAACCCAACCAAATATATATATGAAATTTTTTAAAAAATTAGCACATCACTAAAATTGTTTTATCTTGACACCAGTGCGATTGGAACATCGAAAAAATAATTAAAAAAAATAGATTCATCATTCGGGATAAGACTAGTTAAAAGGAAGGTCGACTTTGACCGGTTTGACTGTTAGAAAACCCACCCAGATAAATATAGGAATTTTTTTAAAACATTACCACATCACTAAAATCGTTATATCATGACACCCGTGCGATTGGAACGTCGAAAAAATAATTTAAAAAAATAGATTCATCATTCGGGACAAGACTAGTTAAAAGGAAGGTTGACTTTGACGGTTTGACCGTTATAAAACCCAACCAAATATATATAGTAAATTTTTTAAAAAATTAGCACATCACTAAAATTGTTATATCTTGACACTAGTGCGATTGGAACATCGAAAAAATAATTTTAAAAAATTGATTCATCATTCGGGACAAGACTAGTTAAAAGGAAGGTGGACTTTGACCGGTTTGACCGTTAGAAAACCCAACCAAATAAATATAGGAATTTTTTAAAAAAATTACCACATCACTAAAATCGTTATATCTTGACACCCGTGCGATTGGAACATCGAAAAAATAATTTAAAAAATTGATTCATCATTCGGGACAAGACTAGTTAAAAGGAAGGTCGACTTTGACCAGTTTGACCGTTAGAAAACCAAACCAGATAAATATAGGAATTTTTTTTAAAAATTAGCACATCACTAAAATTGTTATATCTTGACACCAGTGCGATTGGAACATCGAAAAAATAATTTAAAAAAATTGATTCATCATTTGGGACAAGACTAGTTAAAAGGAAGGTCGACTTTGACCGGTTTGACCGTTAGAAAACCCAACCAGATAAATATAGGAATTTTTTAAAAAAATTACCACATCACAAAAATAGTTATATCTTGACACCCGTGCGATTGGAACGTCGAAAAAATAATTTAAAAAAATAGATTCATCATTCGGGACAAGACTAGTTAAAAGGAAGGTCGACTTTGACCGGTTTGACCATTATAAAACCCAACCAAATAAATATAGGAAATTTTTTAAAAAATTACCACATCACTAGAATCGTTATATCTTGACACCCGTGCGATTGGAACGTCGAAAAAATAATTTAAAAAAATAGATTCATCATTCGGGACAATACTAGTTAAAAGGAAGGTCGACTTTGACCGGTTTGACCGTTACCAAACCAAACCAAATAAATATAGGAATTTTTTTAAAAAATTACACATCACTAAAATCGTTATAACTTGACACTCGTGCAATTGGAACGTCGAAAAAATAATTCAAAAAATAGATTCATCATTCGGGACAAGACTAGTTAAAAGGAAGGTCGACTTTGACCGGTTTGACCATTATAAAACCCAACCAAATAAATATAGGAAATTTTTTAAAAAATTACCACATCACTAGAATCGTTATATCTTGACACCCGTGCGATTGGAACGTCGAAAAAATAATTTAAAAAAATAGATTCATCATTCGGGACAATACTAGTTAAAAGGAAGGTCGACTTTGACCGGTTTCACCGTTACCAAACCAAATCAAATAAATATAGGAATTTTTTTAAAAAATTACACATCACTAAAATCGTTATAACTTGACACTCGTGCAATTGGAACGTCGAAAAAATAATTTAAAAAATAGATTCATCATTCGGGACAAGACTAGTTAAAAGGAAGGTCGACTTTGACCGGTTTGACCATTATAAAACCCAACCAAATAAATATAGGAAATTTTTTAAAAAATTACCACATCACTAGAATCGTTATATCTTGACACCCGTGCGATTGGAACGTCGAAAAAATAATTTAAAAAAATAGATTCATCATTCGGGACAATACTAGTTAAAAGGAAGGTCGACTTTGACCGGTTTGACCGTTACCAAACCAAACCAAATAAATATAGGAATTTTTTTAAAAAATTACACATCACTAAAATCGTTATAACTTGACACTCGTGCAATTGGAACGTCGAAAAAATAATTTAAAAAATAGATTCATCATTCGGGACAAGACTAGTTAAAAGGAAGGTCGACTTTGACCGGTTTGACCATTATAAAACCCAACCAAATAAATATAGGAAATTTTTTAAAAAATTACCACATCACTAGAATCGTTATATCTTGACACCCGTGCGATTGGAACGTCGAAAAAATAATTTAAAAAAATAGATTCATCATTCGGGACAATACTAGTTAAAAGGAAGGTCGACTTTGACCGGTTTCACCGTTACCAAACCAAATCAAATAAATATAGGAATTTTTTTAAAAAATTACACATCACTAAAATCGTTATAACTTGACACTCGTGCAATTGGAACGTCGAAAAAATAATTTAAAAAATAGATTCATCATTCGGGACAAGACTAGTTAAAAGGAAGGTCGACTTTAACCGGTTTGACCGTTATGAAACCCAACCAAATAAATATAGGAATTTTTTTAAAAAATTACCACATCACTAAAATCGTTATATCTTGACACCCGTGCAATTGGAACATCGAAAAAATAATTTAAAAAAATAGATTCATCATTCGGGACAATACTAGTTAAAAGGAAGGTCGACTTTAACCGGTTTGACCGTTATAAAACCCAACCAAATAAATATATGAATATTTTTTAAAAATTACCACATCACTAAAATTGTTATATCTTGACACCCGTGCGATTGGAACATCGAAAAAATAATTTAAAAAAATAGATTCATCATTCGGGACAAGACTAGTAAAAAGGAAGGTCGACTTTAAACGGTTTGACCGTTATAAAACCCAACCAAATAAATATAGGAATTTTTTTAAAAATTACCACATCACTAAAATCGTTATATCTTGACACCCGTGCGATTAGAACATCGAAAAAATAATTTAAAAAAATAGATTCATCATTCGGGACAAGACTAGTAAAAAAGAAGATCGACTTTGACCGGTTTGACCGTTATAAAATCCAACCAAATATATAAAGGAAATTTTTTTAAAAAATTAGCACATCACTAAAATTTTTATATCTTGACACCAGTGCGATTGGAACATCGAAAAAATAATTTAAAAAAATAGATTCATCATTCGGGACAAGACTAGTTAAAAGGAAGGTCGACTTTGACCGGTTTGACCGTTATAAAACCCAACCAAATATATATAGGAATTTTTTTAAAAAAATTAGCACATCACTAAAATTGTTTTATCTTGACACCAGTTCGATTGGAACATCGAAAAAATAATTTAAAAAAATAGATTCATCATTCGGGATAATACAAGTTAAAAGGAAGGTCGACTTTGACCGGTTTTACCGTTAGAAAACCCACCCAGATAAATATAGGAATTTTTTTAAAACATTACCACATCACTGAAATCGTTATATCTTGACACCCGTGCGATTGGAACGTCGAAAAAATAATTTAAAAAAATAGATTCATCATTCGGGATAAGACTAGTTAAAAGGAAGGTCGACTTTGACCGGTTTGACCGTTATAAAACCCAACCAAATATATATAGGAAGTTTTTTAAAAAATTAGCACATCACTAAAATTGTTATATCTTGACACCAGTGCGATTGGAACATCGAAAAAATAATTTAAAAAAATTGATTCATCATTCGGGACAGGACTAGTTAAAAGGAAGGTGGACTTTGACCGGTTTGACCGTTAGAAAACCCAACCAAATAAATATAGGATTTTTTTTAAAAAATTACCACATCACTAAGATCGTTATATCTTGACACCCGTGAGATTGGAACATCGAAAAAATAATTTAAAAAAATAGATTCATCATTCAGGATAAGACTAGTTAAAAGGAAGGTTGACTTTGACCGGTTTGACTGTTAGAAAACCCACCCAGATAAATATAGGAATTTTTTTAAAACATTACCACATCACTAAAATCGTTATATCTTGACACCCGTGCGATTGGAACGTCGAAAAAATAATTTAAAAAAATAGATTCATCATTCGGGACAAGACTAGTTAAAAGGAAGGTTGACTTTGATGGTTTGACCGTTATAAAACCCAACCAAATATATATAGGAAATTTTTTAAAAAATTATCACATCACTAAAATTGTTATATCTTGACACCAGTGCGATTGGAACATCGAAAAAATAATTTAAAAAAATTGATTCATCATTCGGGACAGGACTAGTTAAAAGGAAGGTGGACTTTGACCGGTTTGACCGTTAGAAAACCCAACCAAATAAATATAGGAATTTTTTTAAAAAATTACCACATCACTAAGATCGTTATATCTTGACACCCGTGAGATTGGAACATCGAACAAATAATTTAAAAAAATTGATTCATCATTCGGGACAAGACTAGTTAAAAGGAAGGTCGACTTTGACCAGTTTGACCGTTAGAAAACCAAACCAGATAAATATAGGAAATTTTTTAAAAAATTAGCACATCACTAAAATTGTTATATCTTGACACCAGTGCGATTGGAACATCGAAAAAATAATTTAAAAAAATTGATTCATCATTCGGGACAAGACTAGTTAAAAGGAAGGTCGACTTTGACCGGTTTGACCGTTAGAAAACCCAACCAGATAAATATAGGAATTTTTTTAAAAAAATTACCGCATCACTAAAATCGTTATATCATGACACCCGTGCGATTGGAACGTCGAAAAAATAATTTAAAAAAATAGATTCATCATTCGGGACAAGACTAGTTAAAAGGAAGGTTGACTTTGACGGTTTGACCGTTATAAAACCCAACCAAATATATATAGTAAATTTTTTAAAAAATTAGCACATCACTAAAATTGTAATATCTTGATACCAGTGCGATTGGAACATCGAAAAAATAATTTAAAAAAATTGATTCATCATTCGGGACAAGACTAGTTAAAAGGAAGGTGGACTTTGACCGGTTTGACCGTTAGAAAACCCAACCAAATAAATATAGGAATTTTTTTAAAAAATTACCACATCACTAAAATCGTTATATCTTGACACCCGTGCGATTGGAACATCGAAAAAATAATTTAAAAAATTGATTCATCATTCGGGACAAGACTAGTTAAAAGGAAGGTCGACTTTGACCAGTTTGACCGTTAGAAAACCAAACCAGATAAATATAGGAATTTTTTTTAAAAATTAGCACATCACTAAAATTGTTATATCTTGACACCAGGGCGATTGGAACATCGAAAAAATAATTTAAAAAAATTGATTCATCATTTGGGACAAGACTAGTTAAAAGGAAGGTCGACTTTGACCAGTTTGACCGTTAGAAAACCCAACCAGATAAATATAGGAATTTTTTAAAAAAATTACCACATCACAAAAATAGTTATATCTTGACACCCGTGCGATTGGAACGTCGAAAAAATAATTTAAAAAAATAGATTCATCATTCGGGACAAGACTAGTTAAAAGGAAGGTCGACTTTGACCGGTTTGACCATTATAAAACCCAACCAAATAAATATAGGAAATTTTTTAAAAAATTACCACATCACTAGAATCGTTATATCTTGACACCCGTGCGATTGGAACATCGAAAAAATAATTTAAAAAAATAGATTCATCATTCGGGACAATACTAGTTAAAAGGAAGGTCGACTTTGACCGGTTTGACCGTTACCAAACCAAACCAAATAAATATAGGAATTTTTTTAAAAAATTACACATCACTAAAATCGTTATAACTTGACACTCGTGCAATTGGAACGTCGAAAAAATAATTTAAAAAATAGATTCATCATTCGGGACAAGACTAGTTAAAAGGAAGGTCGACTTTGACCGGTTTGACCATTATAAAACCCAACCAAATAAATATAGGAATTTTTTAAAAAAATTACCACATCACTAGAATCGTTATATCTTGACACCCGTGCGATTGGAACGTCGAAAAAATAATTTAAAAAAATAGATTCATCATTCGGGACAATACTAGTTAAAAGGAAGGTCGACTTTGACCGGTTTGACCGTTACCAAACCAAATCAAATAAATATAGGAATTTTTTTTAAACATTACCACATCACTAAAATCGTTATATCTTGACACCCGTGCGATTGGAACGTCGAAAAAATAATTTAAAAAAATAGATTCATCATTCGGGACAAGACTAGTTAAAAGGAAGGTTGACTTTGATGGTTTGACCGTTATAAAACCCAACCAAATATATATATGAAATTTTTTAAAAAATTAGCACATCACTAAAATTGTTATATCTTGACACCAGTGCGATTGGAACATCGAAAAAATAATTTAAAAAAATTGATTCATCATTCGGGACAAGACTAGTTAAAAGGAAGGTGGACTTTGACCAGTTTGACCGTTAGAAAACCCAACCAAATAAATATAAGAATTTTTTTAAAAAATTACCACATCACTAAGATCGTTATATCTTGACACCCGTGCGATTGGAACGTCGAAAAAATAATTTAAAAAAATAGATTTATCATTCGGGACAATACTAGTTAAAAGGAAGGTCGACTTTGACCGGTTTGACCGTTACCAAACCAAACCAAATAAATTTAGGAATTTTTTTAAAAAATTACACATCACTAAAATCGTTATAGCTTGACACTCGTGCAATTGAAACGTCGAAAAAATAATTTAAAAAATAGATTCATCATTCGGGACAAGACTAGTTAAAAGGAAGGTCGACTTTAACCGGTTTGACCGTTATAAAACCCAACCAAATAAATATAGGAATTTTTTTAAAAAATTACCACATCACTAAAATTGTTATATCTTGACACCCGTGCGATTGGAACATCGAAAAAATAATTTAAAAAAATAGATTCATCATTCGGGACAAGACTAGTAAAAAGGAAGGTCGACTTTAAACGGTTTGACCGTTATAAAACCCAACCAAATAAATATAGGAATTTTTTTAAAAATTACCACATCACTAAAATCGTTATATCTTGACACCCGTGCGATTAGAACATCGAAAAAATAATTTAAAAAAATAGATTCATCATTCGGGACAAGACTAGTAAAAAAGAAGATCGACTTTGACCGGTTTGACCGTTATAAAACCCAACCAAATATATATAGGAAATTTTTTAAAAAATTAGCACATCACTAAAATTTTTATATCTTGACACCAGTGCGATTGGAACATCGAAAAAATAATTTAAAAAAATAGATTCATCATTCGGGACAAGACTAGTTAAAAGGAAGGTCGACTTTGACCGGTTTGACCGTTATAAAACCCAACCAAATATATATAGGAATTTTTTTAAAAAAATTAGCACATCACTAAAATTGTTTTATCTTGACACCAGTTCGATTGGAACATCGAAAAAATAATTTAAAAAAATAGATTCATCATTCGGGATAATACAAGTTAAAAGGAAGTTCGACTTTGACCGGTTTTACCGTTAGAAAACCCACCCAGATAAATATAGGAATTTTTTTAAAACATTACCACATCACTGAAATCGTTATATCTTGACACCCGTGCGATTGGAACGTCGAAAAAATAATTTAAAAAAATAGATTCATCATTCGGGATAAGACTAGTTAAAAGGAAGGTCGACTTTGACCGGTTTGACAGTTATAAAACCCAACCAAATATATATAGGAAGTTTTTTAAAAAATTAGCACATCACTAAAATTGTTATATCTTGACACCAGTGCGATTGGAACATCGAAAAAATAATTTAAAAAAATAGATTCATCATTCGGGACAAGACTAGTTAAAAGGAAGGTCGATTTTGACCGGTTTGACCGTTATAAAACCCAACCAAATATATATAGGAAATTTTTTAAAAAATTAGCACATCACTAAAATTGTTTTATCTTGACACCAGTGCGATTGGAACATCGAAAAAATAATTAAAAAAAATAGATTCATCATTCAGGATAAGACTAGTTAAAAGGAAGGTCGACTTTGACCGGTTTGACTGTTAGAAAACCCACCCAGATAAATATAGGAATTTTTTTAAAACATTACCACATCACTAAAATCGTTATATCTTGACACCCGTGCGATTGGAACGTCGAAAAAATAATTTAAAAAAATATATTCATCATTCGGGACAAGACTAGTTAAAAGGAAGGTTGACTTTGATGGTTTGACCGTTATAAAACCCAACCAAATATATATAGGAAATTTTTTAAAAAATTAGCACATCACTAAAATTGTTATATCTTGACACCAGTGCGATTGGAACATCGAAAAAATAATTTAAAAAAATTGATTCATCATTCGGGACAGGACTAGTTAAAAGGAAGGTGGACTTTGACCGGTTTGACCGTTAGAAAACCCAACCAAATAAATATAGGAATTTTTTTAAAAAATTACCACATCACTAAGATCGTTATATCTTGACACCCGGGAGGTTGGAACATCGAAAAAATAATTTAAAAAAATTGATTCATCATTCGGGACAAGACTAGTTAAAAGGAAGGTCGACTTTGACCAGTTTGACCGTTAGAAAACCAAACCAGATAAATATAGGAAATTTTTTAAAAAATTAGCACATCACTAAAATTGTTATATCTTGACACCAGTGCGATTGGAACATCGAAAAAATAATTTAAAAAAATTGATTCATCATTCGGGACAAGACTAGTTAAAAGGAAGGTCGACTTTGACCGGTTTTACCGTCAGAAAACCCAACCAGATAAATGTAGGAATTTTTTTAAAAAAATTACCACATCACAAAAATAGTTATATCTTGACACCCGTGCGATTGGAACGTCGAAAAAATAATTAAAAAAAATAGATTCATCATTCGAGACAAGACTAGTTAAAAGGAAGGTCGACTTTGACCGGTATAAAACCCAACCAAATAAATATAGGAAATTTTTTAAAAAATTACCACATCACTAAGATCGTTATATCTTGACACCCGGGAGATTGGAACATCGAAAAAATAATTTAAAAAAATTGATTCATCATTCGGGACAAGACTAGTTAAAAGGAAGGTCGACTTTGACCAGTTTGACCGTTAGAAAACCAAACCAGATAAATATAGGAAATTTTTTAAAAAATTAGCACATCACTAAAATTGTTATATCTTGACACCAGTGCGATTGGAACATCGAAAAAATAATTTAAAAAAATTGATTCATCATTCGGGACAAGACTAGTTAAAAGGAAGGTGGACTTTGACCAGTTTGACCGTTAGAAAACCCAACCAAATAAATATAAGAATTTTTTAAAAAAATTACCACATCACTAAGATCGTTATATCTTGACACCCGTGCGATTGGAACGTCGAAAAAATAATTTAAAAAAATAGATTTATCATTCGGGACAATACTAGTTAAAAGGAAGGTCGACTTTGACCGGTTTGACCGTTACCAAACCAAACCAAATAAATTTAGGAATTTTTTTAAAAAATTACACATCACTAAAATCGTTATAGCTTGACACTCGTGCAATTGAAACGTCGAAAAAATAATTTAAAAAATAGATTCATCATTCGGGACAAGACTAGTTAAAAGGAAGGTCGACTTTAACCGGTTTGACCGTTATAAAACCCAACCAAATAAATATAGGAATTTTTTTAAAAAATTACCACATCACTAAAATTGTTATATCTTGACACCCGTGCGATTGGAACATCGAAAAAATAATTTAAAAAAATAGATTCATCATTCGGGACAAGACTAGTAAAAAGGAAGGTCGACTTTAAACGGTTTGACCGTTATAAAACCCAACCAAATAAATATAGGAATTTTTTTAAAAATTACCACATCACTAAAATCGTTATATCTTGACACCCGTGCGATTAGAACATCGAAAAAATAATTTAAAAAAATAGATTCATCATTCGGGACAAGACTAGTAAAAAAGAAGATCGACTTTGACCGGTTTGACCGTTATAAAACCCAACCAAATATATATAGGAAATTTTTTAAAAAATTAGCACATCACTAAAATTTTTATATCTTGACACCAGTGCGATTGGAACATCGAAAAAATAATTTAAAAAAATAGATTCATCATTCGGGACAAGACTAGTTAAAAGGAAGGTCGACTTTGACCGGTTTGACCGTTATAAAACCCAACCAAATATATATAGGAATTTTTTTAAAAAAATTAGCACATCACTAAAATTGTTTTATCTTGACACCAGTTCGATTGGAACATCGAAAAAATAATTTAAAAAAATAGATTCATCATTCGGGATAATACAAGTTAAAAGGAAGTTCGACTTTGACCGGTTTTACCGTTAGAAAACCCACCCAGATAAATATAGGAATTTTTTTAAAACATTACCACATCACTGAAATCGTTATATCTTGACACCCGTGCGATTGGAACGTCGAAAAAATAATTTAAAAAAATAGATTCATCATTCGGGATAAGACTAGTTAAAAGGAAGGTCGACTTTGACCGGTTTGACAGTTATAAAACCCAACCAAATATATATAGGAAGTTTTTTAAAAAATTAGCACATCACTAAAATTGTTATATCTTGACACCAGTGCGATTGGAACATCGAAAAAATAATTTAAAAAAATAGATTCATCATTCGGGACAAGACTAGTTAAAAGGAAGGTCGATTTTGACCGGTTTGACCGTTATAAAACCCAACCAAATATATATAGGAAATTTTTTAAAAAATTAGCACATCACTAAAATTGTTTTATCTTGACACCAGTGCGATTGGAACATCGAAAAAATAATTAAAAAAAATAGATTCATCATTCAGGATAAGACTAGTTAAAAGGAAGGTCGACTTTGACCGGTTTGACTGTTAGAAAACCCACCCAGATAAATATAGGAATTTTTTTAAAACATTACCACATCACTAAAATCGTTATATCTTGACACCCGTGCGATTGGAACGTCGAAAAAATAATTTAAAAAAATATATTCATCATTCGGGACAAGACTAGTTAAAAGGAAGGTTGACTTTGATGGTTTGACCGTTATAAAACCCAACCAAATATATATAGGAAATTTTTTAAAAAATTAGCACATCACTAAAATTGTTATATCTTGACACCAGTGCGATTGGAACATCGAAAAAATAATTTAAAAAAATTGATTCATCATTCGGGACAGGACTAGTTAAAAGGAAGGTGGACTTTGACCGGTTTGACCGTTAGAAAACCCAACCAAATAAATATAGGAATTTTTTTAAAAAATTACCACATCACTAAGATCGTTATATCTTGACACCCGGGAGATTGGAACATCGAAAAAATAATTTAAAAAAATTGATTCATCATTCGGGACAAGACTAGTTAAAAGGAAGGTCGACTTTGACCAGTTTGACCGTTAGAAAACCAAACCAGATAAATATAGGAAATTTTTTAAAAAATTAGCACATCACTAAAATTGTTATATCTTGACACCAGTGCGATTGGAACATCGAAAAAATAATTTAAAAAAATTGATTCATCATTCGGGACAAGACTAGTTAAAAGGAAGGTCGACTTTGACCGGTTTTACCGTCAGAAAACCCAACCAGATAAATGTAGGAATTTTTTTAAAAAAATTACCACATCACAAAAATAGTTATATCTTGACACCCGTGCGATTGGAACGTCGAAAAAATAATTAAAAAAAATAGATTCATCATTCGAGACAAGACTAGTTAAAAGGAAGGTCGACTTTGACCGGTTTGACCATTATAAAACCCAACCAAATAAATATAGGAAATTTTTTAAAAAATTACCACATCACTGGAATCGTTATATCTTGACACCCGTGCGATTGGAACGTCGAAAAAATAATTTAAAAAAATAGATTCATCATTCGGGACAATACTAGTTAAAAGGAAGGTCGACTTTGACCGGTTTGACCGTTACCAAACCAAACCAAATAAATTTAGGAATTTTTTTAAAAAATTACACATGACTAAAATCGTTATAGCTTGACACTCGTGCAATTGGAACGTTGAAAAAATAATTTAAAAAATAGATTCATCATTCGGGACAAGACTAGTTAAAAGGAAGGTCGACTTTAACCGGTTTGACCGTTATAAAACCCAACCAAATAAATATAGGAATTTTTTTAAAAAATTACCACATCACTAAAATCGTTATATCTTGACACCCGTGCGATTGGAACATCGAAAAAATAATTTAAAAAAATAGATTCATCATTCGGGACAAGACTAGTAAAAAGGAAGGTCGACTTTAACCGGTTTGACCGTTATAAAACCCAACCAAATAAATATAGGAATTTTTTTAAAAATTACCACATCACTAAAATCGTTATATCTTGACACCCGTGCGATTAGAACATCGAAAAAATAATTTAAAAAAATAGATTCATCATTCGGGACAAGACTAGTAAAAAGGAAGATCGATTTTGACCGGTTTGACCGTTATAAAACCCAACCAAATATATATAGGAAATTTTTTAAAAAATTAGCACATCACTAAAATTTTTATATCTTGACACCAGTGCGATTGGAACATCGAAAAAATAATTTAAAAAAATAGATTCATCATTCGGGACAAGACTAGTTAAAAAGAAGGTCGACTTTGACCGGTTTGACCGTTATAAAACCCAACCAAATATATATAGGAAATTTTTTAAAAAATTAGCACATAACTAAAATTGTTTTATCTTGACACCAGTGCGATTGGAACATCGAAAAAATAATTTAAAAAAATAGATTCATCATTCGGGATAAGACTAGTTAAAAGGAAGGTCGACTTTGACCGGTTTGACTGTTAGAAAACCCACTCAGATAAATATAGGAATTTTTTTTAAACATTACCACATCACTAAAATCGTTATATCTTGACACCCGTGCGATTGGAACGTCGAAAAAATAATTTAAAAAAATAGATTCATCATTCGGGACAAGACTAGTTAAAAGGAAGGTTGACTTTGATGGTTTGACCGTTATAAAACCCAACCAAATATATATAGGAAATTTTTTAAAAAATTAGCACATCACTAAAATTGTTATATCTTGACACCAGTGCGATTGGAACATCGAAAAAATAATTTAAAAAAATTGATTCATCATTCGGGACAAGACTAGTTAAAAGGAAGGTGGACTTTGACCGGTTTGACCGTTAGAAAACCCAACCAAATAAATATAGGAATTTTTTTAAAAAATTACCACATCACTAAGATCGTTATATCTTGACACCCGTGCGATTGGAACGTCGAAAAAATAATTTAAAAAAATAGATTTATCATTCGGGACAATACTAGTTAAAAGGAAGGTCGACTTTGACCGGTTTGACCGTTACCAAACCAAACCAAACCAAATAAATTTAGGAATTTTTTTAAAAAATTACACATCACTAAAATCGTTATAGCTTGACACTCGTGCAATTGGAACGTCGAAAAAATAATTTAAAAAATAGATTCATCATTCGGGACAAGACTAGTTAAAAGGAAGGTCGACTTTAACCGGTTTGACCGTTATAAAACCCAACCAAATAAATATAGGAATTTTTTTAAAAAATTACCACATCACTAAAATCGTTATATCTTGACACCCGTGCGATTGGAACATCGAAAAAATAATTTAAAAAAATAGATTCATCATTCGGGACAAGACTAGTAAAAAGGAAGGTCGACTTTAACCGGTTTGACCGTTATAAAACCCAACCAAATAAATATAGGAATTTTTTTAAAAATTACCACATCACTAAAATCGTTATATCTTGACACCCGTGCGATTAGAACATCGAAAAAATAATTTAAAAAAATAGATTCATCATTCGGGACAAGACTAGTAAAAAGGAAGATCGATTTTGACCGGTTTGACCGTTATAAAACCCAACCAAATATATATAGGAAATTTTTTAAAAAATTAGCACATCACTAAAATTTTTATATCTTGACACCAGTGCGATTGGAACATCGAAAAAATAATTTAAAAAAATAGATTCATCATTCGGGACAAGACTAGTTAAAAGGAAGGTCGACTTTGACCGGTTTGACCGTTATAAAACCCAACCAAATATATATAGGAAATTTTTTAAAAAATTAGCACATAACTAAAATTGTTTTATCTTGACACCAGTGCGATTGGAACATCGAAAAAATAATTTAAAAAAATAGATTCATCATTCGGGATAAGACTAGTTAAAAGGAAGGTCGACTTTGACCGGTTTGACTGTTAGAAAACCCACCCAGATAAATATAGGAATTTTTTTTAAACATTACCACATCACTAAAATCGTTATATCTTGACACCCGTGCGATTGGAACGTCGAAAAAATAATTTAAAAAAATAGATTCATCATTCGGGACAAGACTAGTTAAAAGGAAGGTTGACTTTGATGGTTTGACCGTTATAAAACCCAACCAAATATATATATGAAATTTTTTAAAAAATTAGCACATCACTAAAATTGTTATATCTTGACACCAGTGCGATTGGAACATCGAAAAAATAATTTAAAAAAATTGATTCATCATTCGGGACAAGACTAGTTAAAAGGAAGGTGGACTTTGACCAGTTTGACCGTTAGAAAACCCAACCAAATAAATATAGGAATTTTTTTAAAAAATTACCACATCACTAAGATCGTTATATCTTGACACCCGTGCGATTGGAACGTCGAAAAAATAATTTAAAAAAATAGATTTATCATTCGGGACAATACTAGTTAAAAGGAAGGTCGACTTTGACCGGTTTGACCGTTACCAAACCAAACCAAATAAATTTAGGAATTTTTTTAAAAAATTACACATCACTAAAATCGTTATAGCTTGACACTCGTGCAATTGGAACGTCGAAAAAATAATTTAAAAAATAGATTCATCATTCGGGACAAGACTAGTTAAAAGGAAGGTCGACTTTAACCGGTTTGACCGTTATAAAACCCAACCAAATAAATATAGGAATTTTTTTAAAAAATTACCACATCACTAAAATTGTTATATCTTGACACCCGTGCGATTGGAACATCGAAAAAATAATTTAAAAAAATAGATTCATCATTCGGGACAAGACTAGTAAAAAGGAAGGTCGACTTTAAACGGTTTGACCGTTATAAAACCCAACCAAATAAATATAGGAATTTTTTTAAAAATTACCACATCACTAAAATCGTTATATCTTGACACCCGTGCGATTAGAACATCGAAAAAATAATTTAAAAAAATAGATTCATCATTCGGGACAAGACTAGTAAAAAAGAAGATCGACTTTGACCGGTTTGGCCGTTATAAAACCCAACCAAATATATATAGGAAATTTTTTAAAAAATTAGCACATCACTAAAATTTTTATATCTTGACACCAGTGCGATTGGAACATCGAAAAAATAATTTAAAAAAATAGATTCATCATTCGGGACAAGACTAGTTAAAAGGAAGGTCGACTTTGACCGGTTTGACCGTTATAAAACCCAACCAAATATATATAGGAATTTTTTTAAAAAAATTAGCACATCACTAAAATTGTTTTATCTTGACACCAGTTCGATTGGAACATCGAAAAAATAATTTAAAAAAATAGATTCATCATTCGGGATAATACAAGTTAAAAGGAATTTCGACTTTGACCGGTTTTACCGTTAGAAAACCCACCCAGATAAATATAGGAATTTTTTTAAAACATTACCACATCACTGAAATCGTTATATCTTGACACCCGTGCGATTGGAACGTCGAAAAAATAATTTAAAAAAATAGATTCATCATTCGGGATAAGACTAGTTAAAAGGAAGGTTGACTTTGACCGGTTTGACAGTTATAAAACCCAACCAAATATATATAGGAAGCTTTTTAAAAAATTAGCACATCACTAAAATTGTTATATCTTGACACCAGTGCGATTGGAACATCGAAAAAATAATTTAAAAAAATAGATTCATCATTCGGGACAAGACTAGTTAAAAGGAAGGTCGATTTTGACCGGTTTGACCGTTATAAAACCCAACCAAATATATATAGGAAATTTTTTAAAAAATTAGCACATCACTAAAATTGTTTTATCTTGACACCAGTGCGATTGGAACATCGAAAAAATAATTTAAAAAAATAGATTCATCATTCAGGATAAGACTAGTTAAAAGGAAGGTCGACTTTGACCGGTTTGACTGTTAGAAAACCCACCCAGATAAATATAGGAATTTTTTTAAAATATTGCCACATCACTAAAATCGTTATATCTTGACACCCGTGCGATTGGAACGTCGAAAAAATAATTTAAAAAAATAGATTCATCATTCGGGACAAGACTAGTTAAAAGGAAGGTTGACTTTGATGGTTTGACCGTTATAAAACCCAACCAAATATATATAGGAAATTTTTTAAAAAATTAGCACATCACTAAAATTGTTATATCTTGACACCAGTGCGATTGGAACATCGAAAAAATAATTTAAAAAAATTGATTCATCATTCGGGACAGGACTAGTTAAAAGGAAGGTGGACTTTGACCGGTTTGACCGTTAGAAAACCCAACCAAATAAATATAGGAATTTTTTTAAAAAATTACCACATCACTAAGATCGTTATATCTTGACACCCGGGAGATTGGAACATCGAAAAAATAATTTAAAAAAATTGATTCATCATTCGGGACAAGACTAGTTAAAAGGAAGGTCGACTTTGACCGGTTTGACCGTTAGAAAACCCAACCAGATAAATATAGGAATTTTTTTTAAAAAATTACCACATCACAAAAATAGTTATATCTTGACACCCGTGCGATTGGAACGTCGAAAAAATAATTAAAAAAAATAGATTCATCATTCGAGACAAGACTAGTTAAAAGGAAGGTCGACTTTGACCGGTTTGACCATTATAAAACCCAACCAAATAAATATAGGAAATTTTTTAAAAAATTACCACATCACTAGAATCGTTATATCTTGACACCCGTGCGATTGGAACGTCGAAAAAATAATTTAAAAAAATAGATTCATCATTCGGGACAATACTAGTTAAAAGGAAGGTCGACTTTGACCGGTTTGACCGTTACCAAACCAAACCAAATAAATATAGGAATTTTTTTTAAAAATTACACATCACTAAAATCGTTATAGCTTGACACTCGTGCAATTGGAACGTCGAAAAAATAATTTAAAAAAAAGATTCATCATTCGGGACAAGACTAGTTAAAAGGAAGGTCGACTTTAACCGGTTTGACCGTTATAAAACCCAACCAAATAAATATAGAAATTTTTTAAAAAAATTACCACATCACTAAAATCGTTATATCTTCACACCCGTACGATTGGAACATCGAAAAAATAATTTAAAAAAATAGATTCATCATTCGGGACAAGACTAGTAAAAAGGAAGGTCGACTTTAACCGGTTTGACCGTTATAAAACCCAACCAAATAAATATAGGAATTTTTTTAAAAATTACCACATCACTGAAATCGTTATATCTTGACACCCGTGCGATTAGAACATCGAAAAAATAATTTAAAAAAATAGATTCATCATTCGGGACAAGACTAGTAAAAAGGAAGGTCGACTTTGACCGGTTTAACCGTTATAAAACCCAACCAAATATATATAGGAAATTTTTTAAAAAATTAGCACATCACTAAAATTTTTATATCTTGACACCAGTGCGATTGGAACATCGAAAAAATAATTTAAAAAAATAGATTCATCATTCGGGACAAGATTAATTAAAAGGAAGGTCGACTTTGACCGGTTTGACCGTTATAAAACCCAACCAAATATATATAGGAAATTTTTAAAAAAATTAGCACATCACTAAAATTGTTTTATCTTGACACCAGTTCGATTGGAACATCGAAAAAATAATTTAAAAAAATAGATTCATCATTCGGGATAAGACTAGTTAAAAGGAAGGTCGACTTTGACCGGTTTGACCGTTAGAAAACCCACCCAGATAAATATAGGAATTTTTTTAAAACATTACCACATCACTGAAATCGTTATATCTTGACACCCGTGCGATTGGAATGTCGAAAAAATAATTTAAAAAAATAGATTCATCATTCGGGACAAGACTAGTTAAAAGGAAGGTCGATTTTGACCGGTTTGACCGTTATAAAACCCAACCAAATATATATAGGAAATTTTTTAAAAAATTAGCACATCACTAAAATTGTTTTATCTTGACACCAGTGCGATTGGAACATCGAAAAAATAATTTAAAAAAATAGATTCATCATTCAGGATAAGACTAGTTAAAAGGAAGGTCGACTTTGACCGGTTTGACTGTTAGAAAACCCACCCAGATAAATATAGGAATTTTTTTAAAATATTGCCACATCACTAAAATCGTTATATCTTGACACCCGTGCGATTGGAACGTCGAAAAAATAATTTAAAAAAATAGATTCATCATTCGGGACAAGACTAGTTAAAAGGAAGGTTGACTTTGATGGTTTGACCGTTATAAAACCCAACCAAATATATATAGGAAATTTTTTAAAAAATTAGCACATCACTAAAATTGTTATATCTTGACACCAGTGCGATTGGAACATCGAAAAAATAATTTAAAAAAATTGATTCATCATTCGGGACAGGACTAGTTAAAAGGAAGGTGGACTTTGACCGGTTTGACCGTTAGAAAACCCAACCAAATAAATATAGGAATTTTTTTAAAAAATTACCACATCACTAAGATCGTTATATCTTGACACCCGGGAGATTGGAACATCGAAAAAATAATTTAAAAAAATTGATTCATCATTCGGGACAAGACTAGTTAAAAGGAAGGTCGACTTTGACCGGTTTGACCGTTAGAAAACCCAACCAGATAAATATAGGAATTTTTTTTAAAAAATTACCACATCACAAAAATAGTTATATCTTGACACCCGTGCGATTGGAACGTCGAAAAAATAATTAAAAAAAATAGATTCATCATTCGAGACAAGACTAGTTAAAAGGAAGGTCGACTTTGACCGGTTTGACCATTATAAAACCCAACCAAATAAATATAGGAAATTTTTTAAAAAATTACCACATCACTAGAATCGTTATATCTTGACACCCGTGCGATTGGAACGTCGAAAAAATAATTTAAAAAAATAGATTCATCATTCGGGACAATACTAGTTAAAAGGAAGGTCGACTTTGACCGGTTTGACCGTTACCAAACCAAACCAAATAAATATAGGAATTTTTTTTAAAAATTACACATCACTAAAATCGTTATAGCTTGACACTCGTGCAATTGGAACGTCGAAAAAATAATTTAAAAAAAAGATTCATCATTCGGGACAAGACTAGTTAAAAGGAAGGTCGACTTTAACCGGTTTGACCGTTATAAAACCCAACCAAATAAATATAGAAATTTTTTAAAAAAATTACCACATCACTAAAATCGTTATATCTTCACACCCGTACGATTGGAACATCGAAAAAATAATTTAAAAAAATAGATTCATCATTCGGGACAAGACTAGTAAAAAGGAAGGTCGACTTTAACCGGTTTGACCGTTATAAAACCCAACCAAATAAATATAGGAATTTTTTTAAAAATTACCACATCACTGAAATCGTTATATCTTGACACCCGTGCGATTAGAACATCGAAAAAATAATTTAAAAAAATAGATTCATCATTCGGGACAAGACTAGTAAAAAGGAAGGTCGACTTTGACCGGTTTAACCGTTATAAAACCCAACCAAATATATATAGGAAATTTTTTAAAAAATTAGCACATCACTAAAATTTTTATATCTTGACACCAGTGCGATTGGAACATCGAAAAAATAATTTAAAAAAATAGATTCATCATTCGGGACAAGATTAATTAAAAGGAAGGTCGACTTTGACCGGTTTGACCGTTATAAAACCCAACCAAATATATATAGGAAATTTTTAAAAAAATTAGCACATCACTAAAATTGTTTTATCTTGACACCAGTTCGATTGGAACATCGAAAAAATAATTTAAAAAAATAGATTCATCATTCGGGATAAGACTAGTTAAAAGGAAGGTCGACTTTGACCGGTTTGACCGTTAGAAAACCCACCCAGATAAATATAGGAATTTTTTTAAAACATTACCACATCACTGAAATCGTTATATCTTGACACCCGTGCGATTGGAATGTCGAAAAAATAATTTAAAAAAATAGATTCTTCATTCGGGACAAGACTAGTTAAAAGGAAGGTCGACTTTGACAGGTTTGACCGTTATAAAACCCAACCAAATATATATAGGAAATTTTTTATAAAATTAGCACATCACTAAAATTGTTATATCTTGACACCAGTGCGATTGGAACATCGAAAAAATAATTTGAAAAAATAGATTCATCATTCGGGACAAGATTAGTTAAAAGGAAGGTCGACTTTGACCGGTTTGACCGTTATAAAACCCAACCAAATATATATATGAAATTTTTTAAAAAATTAGCACATCACTAAAATTGTTTTATCTTGACACCAGTGCGATTGGAACATCGAAAAAATAATTAAAAAAAATAGATTCATCATTCGGGATAAGACTAGTTAAAAGGAAGGTCGACTTTGACCGGTTTGACTGTTAGAAAACCCACCCAGATAAATATAGGAATTTTTTTAAAACATTACCACATCACTAAAATCGTTATATCATGACACCCGTGCGATTGGAACGTCGAAAAAATAATTTAAAAAAATAGATTCATCATTCGGGACAAGACTAGTTAAAAGGAAGGTTGACTTTGACGGTTTGACCGTTATAAAACCCAACCAAATATATATAGTAAATTTTTTAAAAAATTAGCACATCACTAAAATTGTTATATCTTGACACCAGTGCGATTGGAACATCGAAAAAATAATTTTAAAAAATTGATTCATCATTCGGGACAAGACTAGTTAAAAGGAAGGTGGACTTTGACCGGTTTGACCGTTAGAAAACCCAACCAAATAAATATAGGAATTTTTTAAAAAAATTACCACATCACTAAAATCGTTATATCTTGACACCCGTGCGATTGGAACATCGAAAAAATAATTTAAAAAATTGATTCATCATTCGGGACAAGACTAGTTAAAAGGAAGGTCGACTTTGACCAGTTTGACCGTTAGAAAACCAAACCAGATAAATATAGGAATTTTTTTTAAAAATTAGCACATCACTAAAATTGTTATATCTTGACACCAGGGCGATTGGAACATCGAAAAAATAATTTAAAAAAATTGATTCATCATTTGGGACAAGACTAGTTAAAAGGAAGGTCGACTTTGACCGGTTTGACCGTTAGAAAACCCAACCAGATAAATATAGGAATTTTTTAAAAAAATTACCACATCACAAAAATAGTTATATCTTGACACCCGTGCGATTGGAACGTCGAAAAAATAATTTAAAAAAATAGATTCATCATTCGGGACAAGACTAGTTAAAAGGAAGGTCGACTTTGACCGGTTTGACCATTATAAAACCCAACCAAATAAATATAGGAAATTTTTTAAAAAATTACCACATCACTAGAATCGTTATATCTTGACACCCGTGCGATTGGAACGTCGAAAAAATAATTTAAAAAAATAGATTCATCATTCGGGACAATACTAGTTAAAAGGAAGGTCGACTTTGACCGGTTTGACCGTTACCAAACCAAACCAAATAAATATAGGAATTTTTTTAAAAAATTACACATCACTAAAATCGTTATAACTTGACACTCGTGCAATTGGAACGTCGAAAAAATAATTCAAAAAATAGATTCATCATTCGGGACAAGACTAGTTAAAAGGAAGGTCGACTTTGACCGGTTTGACCATTATAAAACCCAACCAAATAAATATAGGAAATTTTTTAAAAAATTACCACATCACTAGAATCGTTATATCTTGACACCCGTGCGATTGGAACGTCGAAAAAATAATTTAAAAAAATAGATTCATCATTCGGGACAATACTAGTTAAAAGGAAGGTCGACTTTGACCGGTTTCACCGTTACCAAACCAAATCAAATAAATATAGGAATTTTTTTAAAAAATTACACATCACTAAAATCGTTATAACTTGACACTCGTGCAATTGGAACGTCGAAAAAATAATTTAAAAAATAGATTCATCATTCGGGACAAGACTAGTTAAAAGGAAGGTCGACTTTGACCGGTTTGACCATTATAAAACCCAACCAAATAAATATAGGAAATTTTTTAAAAAATTACCACATCACTAGAATCGTTATATCTTGACACCCGTGCGATTGGAACGTCGAAAAAATAATTTAAAAAAATAGATTCATCATTCGGGACAATACTAGTTAAAAGGAAGGTCGACTTTGACCGGTTTGACCGTTACCAAACCAAACCAAATAAATATAGGAATTTTTTTAAAAAATTACACATCACTAAAATCGTTATAACTTGACACTCGTGCAATTGGAACGTCGAAAAAATAATTTAAAAAATAGATTCATCATTCGGGACAAGACTAGTTAAAAGGAAGGTCGACTTTGACCGGTTTGACCATTATAAAACCCAACCAAATAAATATAGGAAATTTTTTAAAAAATTACCACATCACTAGAATCGTTATATCTTGACACCCGTGCGATTGGAACGTCGAAAAAATAATTTAAAAAAATAGATTCATCATTCGGGACAATACTAGTTAAAAGGAAGGTCGACTTTGACCGGTTTCACCGTTACCAAACCAAATCAAATAAATATAGGAATTTTTTTAAAAAATTACACATCACTAAAATCGTTATAACTTGACACTCGTGCAATTGGAACGTCGAAAAAATAATTTAAAAAATAGATTCATCATTCGGGACAAGACTAGTTAAAAGGAAGGTCGACTTTAACCGGTTTGACCGTTATGAAACCCAACCAAATAAATATAGGAATTTTTTTAAAAAATTACCACATCACTAAAATCGTTATATCTTGACACCCGTGCAATTGGAACATCGAAAAAATAATTTAAAAAAATAGATTCATCATTCGGGACAATACTAGTTAAAAGGAAGGTCGACTTTAACCGGTTTGACCGTTATAAAACCCAACCAAATAAATATATGAATTTTTTTTAAAAATTACCACATCACTAAAATTGTTATATCTTGACACCCGTGCGATTGGAACATCGAAAAAATAATTTAAAAAAATAGATTCATCATTCGGGACAAGACTAGTAAAAAGGAAGGTCGACTTTAAACGGTTTGACCGTTATAAAACCCAACCAAATAAATATAGGAATTTTTTTAAAAATTACCACATCACTAAAATCGTTATATCTTGACACCCGTGCGATTAGAACATCGAAAAAATAATTTAAAAAAATAGATTCATCATTCGGGACAAGACTAGTAAAAAAGAAGATCGACTTTGACCGGTTTGACCGTTATAAAATCCAACCAAATATATAAAGGAAATTTTTTTAAAAAATTAGCACATCACTAAAATTTTTATATCTTGACACCAGTGCGATTGGAACATCGAAAAAATAATTTAAAAAAATAGATTCATCATTCGGGACAAGACTAGTTAAAAGGAAGGTCGACTTTGACCGGTTTGACCGTTATAAAACCCAACCAAATATATATAGGAATTTTTTTAAAAAAATTAGCACATCACTAAAATTGTTTTATCTTGACACCAGTTCGATTGGAACATCGAAAAAATAATTTAAAAAAATAGATTCATCATTCGGGATAATACAAGTTAAAAGGAAGGTCGACTTTGACCGGTTTTACCGTTAGAAAACCCACCCAGATAAATATAGGAATTTTTTTAAAACATTACCACATCACTGAAATCGTTATATCTTGACACCCGTGCGATTGGAACGTCGAAAAAATAATTTAAAAAAATAGATTCATCATTCGGGATAAGACTAGTTAAAAGGAAGGTCGACTTTGACCGGTTTGACCGTTATAAAACCCAACCAAATATATATAGGAAGTTTTTTAAAAAATTAGCACATCACTAAAATTGTTATATCTTGACACCAGTGCGATTGGAACATCGAAAAAATAATTTAAAAAAATTGATTCATCATTCGGGACAGGACTAGTTAAAAGGAAGGTGGACTTTGACCGGTTTGACCGTTAGAAAACCCAACCAAATAAATATAGGATTTTTTTTAAAAAATTACCACATCACTAAGATCGTTATATCTTGACACCCGTGAGATTGGAACATCGAAAAAATAATTTAAAAAAATAGATTCATCATTCAGGATAAGACTAGTTAAAAGGAAGGTTGACTTTGACCGGTTTGACTGTTAGAAAACCCACCCAGATAAATATAGGAATTTTTTTAAAACATTACCACATCACTAAAATCGTTATATCTTGACACCCGTGCGATTGGAACGTCGAAAAAATAATTTAAAAAAATAGATTCATCATTCGGGACAAGACTAGTTAAAAGGAAGGTTGACTTTGATGGTTTGACCGTTATAAAACCCAACCAAATATATATAGGAAATTTTTTAAAAAATTATCACATCACTAAAATTGTTATATCTTGACACCAGTGCGATTGGAACATCGAAAAAATAATTTAAAAAAATTGATTCATCATTCGGGACAGGACTAGTTAAAAGGAAGGTGGACTTTGACCGGTTTGACCGTTAGAAAACCCAACCAAATAAATATAGGAATTTTTTTAAAAAATTACCACATCACTAAGATCGTTATATCTTGACACCCGTGAGATTGGAACATCGAACAAATAATTTAAAAAAATTGATTCATCATTCGGGACAAGACTAGTTAAAAGGAAGGTCGACTTTGACCAGTTTGACCGTTAGAAAACCAAACCAGATAAATATAGGAAATTTTTTAAAAAATTAGCACATCACTAAAATTGTTATATCTTGACACCAGTGCGATTGGAACATCGAAAAAATAATTTAAAAAAATTGATTCATCATTCGGGACAAGACTAGTTAAAAGGAAGGTCGACTTTGACCGGTTTGACCGTTAGAAAACCCAACCAGATAAATATAGGAATTTTTTAAAAAAAATTACCGCATCACTAAAATCGTTATATCATGACACCCGTGCGATTGGAACGTCGAAAAAATAATTTAAAAAAATAGATTCATCATTCGGGACAAGACTAGTTAAAAGGAAGGTTGACTTTGACGGTTTGACCGTTATAAAACCCAACCAAATATATATAGTAAATTTTTTAAAAAATTAGCACATCACTAAAATTGTAATATCTTGATACCAGTGCGATTGGAACATCGAAAAAATAATTTAAAAAAATTGATTCATCATTCGGGACAAGACTAGTTAAAAGGAAGGTGGACTTTGACCGGTTTGACCGTTAGAAAACCCAACCAAATAAATATAGGAATTTTTTTAAAAAATTACCACATCACTAAAATCGTTATATCTTGACACCCGTGCGATTGGAACATCGAAAAAATAATTTAAAAAATTGATTCATCATTCGGGACAAGACTAGTTAAAAGGAAGGTCGACTTTGACCAGTTTGACCGTTAGAAAACCAAACCAGATAAATATAGGAATTTTTTTTAAAAATTAGCACATCACTAAAATTGTTATATCTTGACACCAGGGCGATTGGAACATCGAAAAAATAATTTAAAAAAATTGATTCATCATTTGGGACAAGACTAGTTAAAAGGAAGGTCGACTTTGACCAGTTTGACCGTTAGAAAACCCAACCAGATAAATATAGGAATTTTTTTAAAAAATTACCACATCACAAAAATAGTTATATCTTGACACCCGTGCGATTGGAACGTCGAAAAAATAATTTAAAAAAATAGATTCATCATTCGGGACAAGACTAGTTAAAAGGAAGGTCGACTTTGACCGGTTTGACCATTATAAAACCCAACCAAATAAATATAGGAAATTTTTTAAAAAATTACCACATCACTAGAATCGTTATATCTTGACACCCGTGCGATTGGAACATCGAAAAAATAATTTAAAAAAATAGATTCATCATTCGGGACAATACTAGTTAAAAGGAAGGTCGACTTTGACCGGTTTGACCGTTACCAAACCAAACCAAATAAATATAGGAATTTTTTTAAAAAATTACACATCACTAAAATCGTTATAACTTGACACTCGTGCAATTGGAACGTCGAAAAAATAATTTAAAAAATAGATTCATCATTCGGGACAAGACTAGTTAAAAGGAAGGTCGACTTTGACCGGTTTGACCATTATAAAACCCAACCAAATAAATATAGGAATTTTTTAAAAAAATTACCACATCACTAGAATCGTTATATCTTGACACCCGTGCGATTGGAACGTCGAAAAAATAATTTAAAAAAATAGATTCATCATTCGGGACAATACTAGTTAAAAGGAAGGTCGACTTTGACCGGTTTGACCGTTACCAAACCAAATCAAATAAATATAGGAATTTTTTTTAAACATTACCACATCACTAAAATCGTTATATCTTGACACCCGTGCGATTGGAACGTCGAAAAAATAATTTAAAAAAATAGATTCATCATTCGGGACAAGACTAGTTAAAAGGAAGGTTGACTTTGATGGTTTGACCGTTATAAAACCCAACCAAATATATATATGAAATTTTTTAAAAAATTAGCACATCACTAAAATTGTTATATCTTGACACCAGTGCGATTGGAACATCGAAAAAATAATTTAAAAAAATTGATTCATCATTCGGGACAAGACTAGTTAAAAGGAAGGTGGACTTTGACCAGTTTGACCGTTAGAAAACCCAACCAAATAAATATAAGAATTTTTTTAAAAAATTACCACATCACTAAGATCGTTATATCTTGACACCCGTGCGATTGGAACGTCGAAAAAATAATTTAAAAAAATAGATTTATCATTCGGGACAATACTAGTTAAAAGGAAGGTCGACTTTGACCGGTTTGACCGTTACCAAACCAAACCAAATAAATTTAGGAATTTTTTTAAAAAATTACACATCACTAAAATCGTTATAGCTTGACACTCGTGCAATTGAAACGTCGAAAAAATAATTTAAAAAATAGATTCATCATTCGGGACAAGACTAGTTAAAAGGAAGGTCGACTTTAACCGGTTTGACCGTTATAAAACCCAACCAAATAAATATAGGAATTTTTTTAAAAAATTACCACATCACTAAAATTGTTATATCTTGACACCCGTGCGATTGGAACATCGAAAAAATAATTTAAAAAAATAGATTCATCATTCGGGACAAGACTAGTAAAAAGGAAGGTCGACTTTAAACGGTTTGACCGTTATAAAACCCAACCAAATAAATATAGGAATTTTTTTAAAAATTACCACATCACTAAAATCGTTATATCTTGACACCCGTGCGATTAGAACATCGAAAAAATAATTTAAAAAAATAGATTCATCATTCGGGACAAGACTAGTAAAAAAGAAGATCGACTTTGACCGGTTTGACCGTTATAAAACCCAACCAAATATATATAGGAAATTTTTTAAAAAATTAGCACATCACTAAAATTTTTATATCTTGACACCAGTGCGATTGGAACATCGAAAAAATAATTTAAAAAAATAGATTCATCATTCGGGACAAGACTAGTTAAAAGGAAGGTCGACTTTGACCGGTTTGACCGTTATAAAACCCAACCAAATATATATAGGAATTTTTTTAAAAAAATTAGCACATCACTAAAATTGTTTTATCTTGACACCAGTTCGATTGGAACATCGAAAAAATAATTTAAAAAAATAGATTCATCATTCGGGATAATACAAGTTAAAAGGAAGTTCGACTTTGACCGGTTTTACCGTTAGAAAACCCACCCAGATAAATATAGGAATTTTTTTAAAACATTACCACATCACTGAAATCGTTATATCTTGACACCCGTGCGATTGGAACGTCGAAAAAATAATTTAAAAAAATAGATTCATCATTCGGGATAAGACTAGTTAAAAGGAAGGTCGACTTTGACCGGTTTGACAGTTATAAAACCCAACCAAATATATATAGGAAGTTTTTTAAAAAATTAGCACATCACTAAAATTGTTATATCTTGACACCAGTGCGATTGGAACATCGAAAAAATAATTTAAAAAAATAGATTCATCATTCGGGACAAGACTAGTTAAAAGGAAGGTCGATTTTGACCGGTTTGACCGTTATAAAACCCAACCAAATATATATAGGAAATTTTTTAAAAAATTAGCACATCACTAAAATTGTTTTATCTTGACACCAGTGCGATTGGAACATCGAAAAAATAATTAAAAAAAATAGATTCATCATTCAGGATAAGACTAGTTAAAAGGAAGGTCGACTTTGACCGGTTTGACTGTTAGAAAACCCACCCAGATAAATATAGGAATTTTTTTAAAACATTACCACATCACTAAAATCGTTATATCTTGACACCCGTGCGATTGGAACGTCGAAAAAATAATTTAAAAAAATATATTCATCATTCGGGACAAGACTAGTTAAAAGGAAGGTTGACTTTGATGGTTTGACCGTTATAAAACCCAACCAAATATATATAGGAAATTTTTTAAAAAATTAGCACATCACTAAAATTGTTATATCTTGACACCAGTGCGATTGGAACATCGAAAAAATAATTTAAAAAAATTGATTCATCATTCGGGACAGGACTAGTTAAAAGGAAGGTGGACTTTGACCGGTTTGACCGTTAGAAAACCCAACCAAATAAATATAGGAATTTTTTTAAAAAATTACCACATCACTAAGATCGTTATATCTTGACACCCGGGAGATTGGAACATCGAAAAAATAATTTAAAAAAATTGATTCATCATTCGGGACAAGACTAGTTAAAAGGAAGGTCGACTTTGACCAGTTTGACCGTTAGAAAACCAAACCAGATAAATATAGGAAATTTTTTAAAAAATTAGCACATCACTAAAATTGTTATATCTTGACACCAGTGCGATTGGAACATCGAAAAAATAATTTAAAAAAATTGATTCATCATTCGGGACAAGACTAGTTAAAAGGAAGGTCGACTTTGACCGGTTTTACCGTCAGAAAACCCAACCAGATAAATGTAGGAATTTTTTTAAAAAAATTACCACATCACAAAAATAGTTATATCTTGACACCCGTGCGATTGGAACGTCGAAAAAATAATTAAAAAAAATAGATTCATCATTCGAGACAAGACTAGTTAAAAGGAAGGTCGACTTTGACCGGTTTGACCATTATAAAACCCAACCAAATAAATATAGGAAATTTTTTAAAAAATTACCACATCACTGGAATCGTTATATCTTGACACCCGTGCGATTGGAACGTCGAAAAAATAATTTAAAAAAATAGATTCATCATTCGGGACAATACTAGTTAAAAGGAAGGTCGACTTTGACCGGTTTGACCGTTACCAAACCAAACCAAATAAATATAGGAATTTTTTTTAAAAATTACACATCACTAAAATCGTTATAGCTTGACACTCGTGCAATTGGAACGTCGAAAAAATAATTTAAAAAATAGATTCATCATTCGGGACAAGACTAGTTAAAAGGAAGGTCGACTTTAACCGGTTTGACCGTTATAAAACCCAACCAAATAAATATAGAAATTTTTTAAAAAAATTACCACATCACTAAAATCGTTATATCTTCACACCCGTACGATTGGAACATCGAAAAAATAATTTAAAAAAATAGATTCATCATTCGGGACAAGACTAGTAAAAAGGAAGGTCGACTTTAAACGGTTTGACCGTTATAAAGCCCAACCAAATAAATATAGGAATTTTTTTAAAAATTACCACATCACTGAAATCGTTATATCTTGACACCCGTGCGATTAGAACATCGAAAAAATAATTTAAAAAAATAGATTCATCATTCGGGACAAGACTAGTAAAAAGGAAGGTCGACTTTGACCGGTTTAACCGTTATAAAACCCAACCAAATATATATAGGAAATTTTTTAAAAAATTAGCACATCACTAAAATTTTTATATCTTGACACCAGTGCGATTGGAACATCGAAAAAATAATTTAAAAAAATAGATTCATCATTCGGGACAAGATTAATTAAAAGGAAGGTCGACTTTGACCGGTTTGACCGTTATAAAACCCAACCAAATATATATAGGAAATTTTTAAAAAAATTAGCACATCACTAAAATTGTTTTATCTTGACACCAGTTCGATTGGAACATCGAAAAAATAATTTAAAAAAATAGATTCATCATTCTGGATAAGACTAGTTAAAAGGAAGGTCGACTTTGACCGGTTTGACCGTTAGAAAACCCACCCAGATAAATATAGGAATTTTTTTAAAACATTACCACATCACTGAAATCGTTATATCTTGACACCCGTGTGATTGGAATGTCGAAAAAATAATTTAAAAAATAGATTCATCATTCGGGACAAGACTAGTTAAAAGGAAGGTCGACTTTGACCGGTTTGACCGTTATAAAACCCAACCAAATATATATAGGAAATTTTTTATAAAATTAGCACATCACTAAAATTGTTATATCTTGACACCAGTGCGATTGGAACATCGAAAAAATAATTTGAAAAAATAGATTCATCATTCGGGACAAGATTAGTTAAAAGGAAGGTCGACTTTGACCGGTTTGACCGTTATAAAACCCAACCAAATATATATATGAAATTTTTTAAAAAATTAGCACATCACTAAAATTGTTTTATCTTGACACCAGTGCGATTGGAACATCGAAAAAATAATTTAAAAAAATAGATTCATCATTCGGGATAAGACTAGTTAAAAGGAAGGTCGACTTTGACCGGTTTGACTGTTAGAAAACCCACCCAGATAAATATAGGAATTTTTTTAAAACATTACCACATCACTAAAATCGTTATATCATGACACCCGTGCGATTGGAACGTCGAAAAAATAATTTAAAAAAATAGATTCATCATTCGGGACAAGACTAGTTAAAAGGAAGGTTGACTTTGACGGTTTGACCGTTATAAAACCCAACCAAATATATATAGTAAATTTTTTAAAAAATTAGCACATCACTAAAATTGTTATATCTTGACACCAGTGCGATTGGAACAACGAAAAAATAATTTAAAAAAATTGATTCATCATTCGGGACAAGACTAGTTAAAAGGAAGGTGGACTTTGACCGGTTTGACCGTTAGAAAACCCAACCAAATAAATAGAGGAATTTTTTAAAAAAATTACCACATCACTAAAATCGTTATATCTTGACACCCGTGCGATTGGAACATCGAAAAAATAATTTAAAAAAATTGATTCATCATTCGGGACAAGACTAGTTAAAAGGAAGGTCGACTTTGACCAGTTTGACCGTTAGAAAACCAAACCAGATAAATATAGGAAATTTTTTTAAAAATTAGCACATCACTAAAATTGTTATATCTTGACACCAGGGCGATTGGAACATCGAAAAAATAATTTAAAAAAATTGATTCATCATTTGGGACAAGACTAGTTAAAAGGAAGGTCGACTTTGACCGGTTTGACCGTTAGAAAACCCAACCAGATAAATATAGGAATTTTTTAAAAAAATTACCACATCACAAAAATAGTTATATCTTGACACCCGTGCGATTGGAACGTCGAAAAAATAATTTAAAAAAATAGATTCATCATTCGGGACAAGACTAGTTAAAAGGAAGGTCGACTTTGACCGGTTTGACCATTATAAAACCCAACCAAATAAATATAGGAAATTTTTTAAAAAATTACCACATCACTAGAATCGTTATATCTTGACACCCGTGCGATTAGAACGTCGAAAAAATAATTTAAAAAAATAGATTCATCATTCGGGACAATACTAGTTAAAAGGAAGGTCGACTTTGACCGGTTTGACCGTTACCAAACCAAACCAAATAAATATAGGAATTTTTTAAAAAAATTACACATCACTAAAATCGTTATAACTTGACACTCGTGCAATTGGAACGTCGAAAAAATAATTTAAAAAAATAGATTCATCATTCGGGATAAGACTAGTTAAAAGGAAGGTCGACTTTGACCGGTTTGACAGTTATAAAACCCAACCAAATATATATAGGAAGTTTTTTAAAAAATTAGCACATCACTAAAATTGTTATATCTTGACACCAGTGCGATTGGAACATCGAAAAAATAATTTAAAAAAATAGATTCATCATTCGGGACAAGACTAGTTAAAAGGAAGGTCGATTTTGACCGGTTTGACCGTTATAAAACCGAACCAAATATATATAGGAAATTTTTTAAAAAATTAGCACATCACTAAAATTGTTTTATCTTGACACCAGTGCGATTGGAACATCGAAAAAATAATTAAAAAAAATAGATTCATCATTCAGGATAAGACTAGTTAAAAGGAAGGTCGACTTTGACCGGTTTGACTGTTAGAAAACCCACCCAGATAAATATAGGAATTTTTTTAAAACATTACCACATCACTAAAATCGTTATATCTTGACACCCGTGCGATTGGAACGTCGAAAAAATAATTTAAAAAAATATATTCATCATTCGGGACAAGACTAGTTAAAAGGAAGGTTGACTTTGATGGTTTGACCGTTATAAAACCCAACCAAATATATATAGGAAATTTTTTAAAAAATTAGCACATCACTAAAATTGTTATATCTTGACACCAGTGCGATTGGAACATCGAAAAAATAATTTAAAAAAATTGATTCATCATTCGGGACAGGACTAGTTAAAAGGAAGGTCGACTTTAACCGGTTTGACCGTTATAAAACCCAACCAAATAAATATAGAAATTTTTTAAAAAAATTACCACATCACTAAAATCGTTATATCTTCACACCCGTACGATTGGAACATCGAAAAAATAATTTAAAAAAATAGATTCATCATTCGGGACAAGACTAGTAAAAAGGAAGGTCGACTTTAAACGGTTTGACCGTTATAAAACCCAACCAAATAAATATAGGAATTTTTTTAAAAATTACCACATCACTGAAATCGTTATATCTTGACACCCGTGCGATTAGAACATCGAAAAAATAATTTAAAAAAATAGATTCATCATTCGGGACAAGACTAGTAAAAAGGAAGGTCGACTTTGACCGGTTTAACCGTTATAAAACCCAACCAAATATATATAGGAAATTTTTTAAAAAATTAGCACATCACTAAAATTGTTATATCTTGACACCAGGGCGATTGGAACATCGAAAAAATAATTTAAAAAAATTGATTCATCATTTGGGACAAGACTAGTTAAAAGGAAGGTCGACTTTGACCGGTTTGACCGTTAGAAAACCCAACCAGATAAATATAGGAATTTTTTAAAAAAATTACCACATCACAAAAATAGTTATATCTTGACACCCGTGCGATTGGAACGTCGAAAAAATAATTTAAAAAAATAGATTCATCATTCGGGACAAGACTAGTTAAAAGGAAGGTCGACTTTGACCGGTTTGACCATTATAAAACCCAACCAAATAAATATAGGAAATTTTTTAAAAAATTACCACATCACTAGAATCGTTATATCTTGACACCCGTGCGATTAGAACGTCGAAAAAATAATTTAAAAAAATAGATTCATCATTCGGGACAATACTAGTTAAAAGGAAGGTCGACTTTGACCGGTTTGACCGTTACCAAACCAAACCAAATAAATATAGGAATTTTTTAAAAAAATTACACATCACTAAAATCGTTATAACTTGACACTCGTGCAATTGGAACGTCGAAAAAATAATTTAAAAAAATAGATTCATCATTCGGGATAAGACTAGTTAAAAGGAAGGTCGACTTTGACCGGTTTGACAGTTATAAAACCCAACCAAATATATATAGGAAGTTTTTTAAAAAATTAGCACATCACTAAAATTGTTATATCTTGACACCAGTGCGATTGGAACATCGAAAAAATAATTTAAAAAAATAGATTCATCATTCGGGACAAGACTAGTTAAAAGGAAGGTCGATTTTGACCGGTTTGACCGTTATAAAACCGAACCAAATATATATAGGAAATTTTTTAAAAAATTAGCACATCACTAAAATTGTTTTATCTTGACACCAGTGCGATTGGAACATCGAAAAAATAATTAAAAAAAATAGATTCATCATTCAGGATAAGACTAGTTAAAAGGAAGGTCGACTTTGACCGGTTTGACTGTTAGAAAACCCACCCAGATAAATATAGGAATTTTTTTAAAACATTACCACATCACTAAAATCGTTATATCTTGACACCCGTGCGATTGGAACGTCGAAAAAATAATTTAAAAAAATATATTCATCATTCGGGACAAGACTAGTTAAAAGGAAGGTTGACTTTGATGGTTTGACCGTTATAAAACCCAACCAAATATATATAGGAAATTTTTTAAAAAATTAGCACATCACTAAAATTGTTATATCTTGACACCAGTGCGATTGGAACATCGAAAAAATAATTTAAAAAAATTGATTCATCATTCGGGACAGGACTAGTTAAAAGGAAGGTCGACTTTAACCGGTTTGACCGTTATAAAACCCAACCAAATAAATATAGAAATTTTTTAAAAAAATTACCACATCACTAAAATCGTTATATCTTCACACCCGTACGATTGGAACATCGAAAAAATAATTTAAAAAAATAGATTCATCATTCGGGACAAGACTAGTAAAAAGGAAGGTCGACTTTAAACGGTTTGACCGTTATAAAACCCAACCAAATAAATATAGGAATTTTTTTAAAAATTACCACATCACTGAAATCGTTATATCTTGACACCCGTGCGATTAGAACATCGAAAAAATAATTTAAAAAAATAGATTCATCATTCGGGACAAGACTAGTAAAAAGGAAGGTCGACTTTGACCGGTTTAACCGTTATAAAACCCAACCAAATATATATAGGAAATTTTTTAAAAAATTAGCACATCACTAAAATTTTTATATCTTGACACCAGTGCGATTGGAACATCGAAAAAATAATTTAAAAAAATAGATTCATCATTCGGGACAAGATTAATTAAAAGGAAGGTCGACTTTGACCGGTTTGACCGTTATAAAACCCAACCAAATATATATAGGAAATTTTTAAAAAAATTAGCACATCACTAAAATTGTTTTATCTTGACACCAGTTCGATTGGAACATCGAAAAAATAATTTAAAAAAATAGATTCATCATTCTGGATAAGACTAGTTAAAAGGAAGGTCGACTTTGACCGGTTTGACCGTTAGAAAACCCACCCAGATAAATATAGGAATTTTTTTAAAACATTACCACATCACTGAAATCGTTATATCTTGACACCCGTGTGATTGGAATGTCGAAAAAATAATTTAAAAAAATAGATTCATCATTCGGGACAAGACTAGTTAAAAGGAAGGTCGACTTTGACCGGTTTGACCGTTATAAAACCCAACCAAATATATATAGGAAATTTTTTATAAAATTAGCACATCACTAAAATTGTTATATCTTGACACCAGTGCGATTGGAACATCGAAAAAATAATTTGAAAAAATAGATTCATCATTCGGGACAAGATTAGTTAAAAGGAAGGTCGACTTTGACCGGTTTGACCGTTATAAAACCCAACCAAATATATATATGAAATTTTTTAAAAAATTAGCACATCACTAAAATTGTTTTATCTTGACACCAGTGCGATTGGAACATCGAAAAAATAATTTAAAAAAATAGATTCATCATTCGGGATAAGACTAGTTAAAAGGAAGGTCGACTTTGACCGGTTTGACTGTTAGAAAACCCACCCAGATAAATATAGGAATTTTTTTAAAACATTACCACATCACTAAAATCGTTATATCATGACACCCGTGCGATTGGAACGTCGAAAAAATAATTTAAAAAAATAGATTCATCATTCGGGACAAGACTAGTTAAAAGGAAGGTTGACTTTGACGGTTTGACCGTTATAAAACCCAACCAAATATATATAGTAAATTTTTTAAAAAATTAGCACATCACTAAAATTGTTATATCTTGACACCAGTGCGATTGGAACACCGAAAAAATAATTAAAAAAAATTGATTCATCATTCGGGACAAGACTAGTTAAAAGGAAGGTGGACTTTGACCGGTTTGACCGTTAGAAAAACCCAACCAAATAAATAGAGGAATTTTTTAAAAAAATTACCACATCACTAAAATCGTTATATCTTGACACCCGTGCGATTGGAACATCGAAAAAATAATTTAAAAAAATTGATTCATCATTCGGGACAAGACTAGTTAAAAGGAAGGTCGACTTTGACCAGTTTGACCGTTAGAAAACCAAACCAGATAAATATAGGAATTTTTTTTAAAAATTAGCACATCACTAAAATTGTTATATCTTGACACCAGGGCGATTGGAACATCGAAAAAATAATTTAAAAAAATTGATTCATCATTTGGGACAAGACTAGTTAAAAGGAAGGTCGACTTTGACCGGTTTGACCGTTAGAAAACCCAACCAGATAAATATAGGAATTTTTTAAAAAAATTACCACATCACAAAAATAGTTATATCTTGACACCCGTGCGATTGGAACGTCGAAAAAATAATTTAAAAAAATAGATTCATCATTCGGGACAAGACTAGTTAAAAGGAAGGTCGACTTTGACCGGTTTGACCATTATAAAACCCAACCAAATAAATATAGGAAATTTTTTAAAAAATTACCACATCACTAGAATCGTTATATCTTGACACCCGTGCGATTAGAACGTCGAAAAAATAATTTAAAAAAATAGATTCATCATTCGGGACAATACTAGTTAAAAGGAAGGTCGACTTTGACCGGTTTGACCGTTACCAAACCAAACCAAATAAATATAGGAATTTTTTAAAAAAATTACACATCACTAAAATCGTTATAACTTGACACTCGTGCAATTGGAACGTCGAAAAAATAATTTAAAAAAATAGATTCATCATTCGGGATAAGACTAGTTAAAAGGAAGGTCGACTTTGACCGGTTTGACAGTTATAAAACCCAACCAAATATATATAGGAAGTTTTTTAAAAAATTAGCACATCACTAAAATTGTTATATCTTGACACCAGTGCGATTGGAACATCGAAAAAATAATTTAAAAAAATAGATTCATCATTCGGGACAAGACTAGTTAAAAGGAAGGTCGATTTTGACCGGTTTGACCGTTATAAAACCCAACCAAATATATATAGGAAATTTTTTAAAAAATTAGCACATCACTAAAATTGTTTTATCTTGACACCAGTGCGATTGGAACATCGAAAAAATAATTAAAAAAAATAGATTCATCATTCAGGATAAGACTAGTTAAAAGGAAGGTCGACTTTGACCGGTTTGACTGTTAGAAAACCCACCCAGATAAATATAGGAATTTTTTTAAAACATTACCACATCACTAAAATCGTTATATCTTGACACCCGTGCGATTGGAACGTCGAAAAAATAATTTAAAAAAATAGATTCATCATTCGGGACAAGACTAGTTAAAAGGAAGGTTGACTTTGATGGTTTGACCGTTATAAAACCCAACCAAATATATATAGGAAATTTTTTAAAAAATTAGCACATCACTAAAATTGTTATATCTTGACACCAGTGCGATTGGAACATCGAAAAAATAATTTAAAAAAATTGATTCATCATTCGGGACAGGACTAGTTAAAAGGAAGGTGGACTTTGACCGGTTTGACCGTTAGAAAACCCAACCAAATAAATATAGGAATTTTTTTAAAAAATTACCACATCACTAAGATCGTTATATCTTGACACCCGGGAGATTGGAACATCGAAAAAATAATTTAAAAAAATTGATTCATCATTCGGGACAAGACTAGTTAAAAGGAAGGTCGACTTTGACCGGTTTGACCGTTATAAAACCCAACCAAATATATATAGGAATTTTTTTAAAAAAATTAGCACATCACTAAAATTGTTTTATCTTGACACCAGTTCGATTGGAACATCGAAAAAATAATTTAAAAAAATAGATTCATCATTCGGGATAATACAAGTTAAAAGGAAGTTCGACTTTGACCGGTTTTACCGTTAGAAAACCCACCCAGATAAATATAGGAATTTTTTTAAAACATTACCACATCACTGAAATCGTTATATCTTGACACCCGTGCGATTGGAACGTCGAAAAAATAATTTAAAAAAATAGATTCATCATTCGGGATAAGACTAGTTAAAAGGAAGGTCGACTTTGACCGGTTTGACAGTTATAAAACCCAACCAAATATATATAGGAAGTTTTTTAAAAAATTAGCACATCACTAAAATTGTTATATCTTGACACCAGTGCGATTGGAACATCGAAAAAATAATTTAAAAAAATAGATTCATCATTCGGGACAAGACTAGTTAAAAGGAAGGTTGACTTTGATGGTTTGACCGTTATAAAACCCAACCAAATATATATAGGAAATTTTTTAAAAAATTAGCACATCACTAAAATTGTTATATCTTGACACCAGTGAGATTGGAACATCGAAAAAATAATTTAAAAAAATTGATTCATCATTCGGGACAGGACTAGTTAAAAGGAAGGTGGACTTTGACCGGTTTGACCGTTAGAAAACCCAACCAAATAAATATAGGAATTTTTTTAAAAAATTACCACATCACTAAGATCGTTATATCTTGACACCCGGGAGATTGGAACATCGAAAAAATAATTTAAAAAAATTGATTCATCATTCGGGACAAGACTAGTTAAAAGGAAGGTCGACTTTGACCAGTTTGACCGTTAGAAAACCAAACCAGATAAATATAGGAAATTTTTTAAAAAATTAGCACATCACTAAAATTGTTATATCTTGACACCAGTGCGATTGGAACATCGAAAAAATAATTTAAAAAAATTGATTCATCATTCGGGACAAGACTAGTTAAAAGGAAGGTCGACTTTGACCGGTTTGACCGTTAGAAAACCCAACCAGATAAATATAGGAATTTTTTTTAAAAAATTACCACATCACAAAAATAGTTATATCTTGACACCCGTGCGATTGGAACGTCGAAAAAATAATTAAAAAAAATAGATTCATCATTCGAGACAAGACTAGTTAAAAGGAAGGTCGACTTTGACCGGTTTGACCATTATAAAACCCAACCAAATAAATATAGGAAATTTTTTAAAAAATTACCACATCACTAGAATCGTTATATCTTGACACCCGTGCGATTGGAACGTCGAAAAAATAATTTAAAAAAATAGATTCATCATTCGGGACAATACTAGTTAAAAGGAAGGTCGACTTTGACCGGTTTGACCGTTACCAAACCAAACCAAATAAATATAGGAATTTTTTTTAAAAATTACACATCACTAAAATCGTTATAGCTTGACACTCGTGCAATTGGAACGTCGAAAAAATAATTTAAAAAATAGATTCATCATTCGGGACAAGACTAGTTAAAAGGAAGGTCGACTTTAACCGGTTTGACCGTTATAAAACCCAACCAAATAAATATAGAAATTTTTTAAAAAAATTACCACATCACTAAAATCGTTATATCTTCACTCCCGTACGATTGGAACATCGAAAAAATAATTTAAAAAAATAGATTCATCATTCGGGACAAGACTAGTAAAAAGGAAGGTCGACTTTAACCGGTTTGACCGTTATAAAACCCAACCAAATAAATATAGGAATTTTTTTAAAAATTACCACATCACTGAAATCGTTATATCTTGACACCCGTGCGATTAGAACATCGAAAAAATAATTTAAAAAAATAGATTCATCATTCGGGACAAGACTAGTAAAAAGGAAGGTCGACTTTGACCGGTTTAACCGTTATAAAACCCAACCAAATATATATAGGAAATTTTTTAAAAAATTAGCACATCACTAAAATTTTTATATCTTGACACCAGTGCGATTGGAACATCGAAAAAATAATTTAAAAAAATAGATTCATCATTCGGGACAAGATTAATTAAAAGGAAGGTCGACTTTGACCGGTTTGACCGTTATAAAACCCAACCAAATATATATAGGAAATTTTTAAAAAAATTAGCACATCACTAAAATTGTTTTATCTTGACACCAGTTCGATTGGAACATCGAAAAAATAATTTAAAAAAATAGATTCATCATTCGGGATAAGACTAGTTAAAAGGAAGGTCGACTTTGACCGGTTTGACCGTTAGAAAACCCACCCAGATAAATATAGGAATTTTTTTCAAACATTACCACATCACTGAAATCGTTATATCTTGACACCCGTGTGATTGGAATGTCGAAAAAATAATTTAAAAAAATAGATTCATCATTCGGGACAAGACTAGTTAAAAGGAAGGTCGACTTTGACCGGTTTGACCGTTATAAAACCCAACCAAATATATATAGGAAATTTTTTATAAAATTAGCACATCACTAAAATTGTTATATCTTGACACCAGTGCGATTGGAACATCGAAAAAATAATTTGAAAAAATAGATTCATCATTCGGGACAAGATTAGTTAAAAGGAAGGTCGACTTTGACCGGTTTGACCGTTAGAAAACCCAACCAAATATATATATGAAACTTTTTAAAAAATTAGCACATCACTAAAATTGTTTTATCTTGACACCAGTGCGATTGGAACATCGAAAAAATAATTTAAAAAAATAGATTCATCATTCGGGATAAGACTAGTTAAAAGGAAGGTCGACTTTGACCGGTTTGACTGTTAGAAAACCCACCAAGATAAATATAGGAATTTTTTTAAAACATTACCACATCACTAAAATCGTTATATCATGACACCCGTGCGATTGGAACGTCGAAAAAATAATTTAAAAAAATAGATTCATCATTCGGGACAAGACTAGTTAAAAGGAAGGTTGACTTTGACGGTTTGACCGTTATAAACCCAACCAAATATATATAGTAAATTTTTTAAAAAATTAGCACATCACTAAAATTGTTATATCTTGACACCAGTGCGATTGGAACATCGAAAAAATAATTTAAAAAAATTGATTCATCATTCGGGACAAGACTAGTTAAAAGGAAGGTGGACTTTGACCGGTTTGACCGTTAGAAAACCCAACCAAATAAATAGAGGAATTTTTAAAAAAAATTACCACATCACTAAAATCGTTATATCTTGACACCCGTGCGATTGGAACATCGAAAAAATAATTTAAAAAAATTGATTCATCATTCGGGACAAGACTAGTTAAAAGGAAGGTCGACTTTGACCAGTTTGACCGTTAGAAAACCAAACCAGATAAATATAGGAAATTTTTTTAAAAATTAGCACATCACTAAAATTGTTATATCTTGACACCAGGGCGATTGGAACATCGAAAAAATAATTTAAAAAAATTGATTCATCATTTGGGACAAGACTAGTTAAAAGGAAGGTCGACTTTGACCGGTTTGACCGTTAGAAAACCCAACCAGATAAATATAGGAATTTTTTTAAAAAATTACCACATCACAAAAATAGTTATATCTTGACACCCGTGCGATTGGAACGTCGAAAAAATAATTTAAAAAAATAGATTCATCATTCGGGACAAGACTAGTTAAAAGGAAGGTCGACTTTGACCGGTTTGACCATTATAAAACCCAACCAAATAAATATAGGAAATTTTTTAAAAAATTACCACATCACTAGAATCGTTATATCTTGACACCCGTGCGATTAGAACGTCGAAAAAATAATTTAAAAAAATAGATTCATCATTCGGGACAATACTAGTTAAAAGGAAGGTCGACTTTGACCGGTTTGACCGTTACCAAACCAAACCAAATAAATATAGGAATTTTTTTAAAAAATTACACATCACTAAAATCGTTATAACTTGACACTCGTGCAATTGGAACGTCGAAAAAATAATTTAAAAAATAGATTCATCATTCGGGACAAGACTAGTTAAAAGGAAGGTCGACTTTGACCGGTTTGACCATTATAAAACCCAACCAAATAAATATAGGAAATTTTTTAAAAAATTACCACATCACTAGAATCGTTATATCTTGACACCCGTGCGATTGGAACGTCGAAAAAATAATTTAAAAAAATAGATTCATCATTCGGGACAATACTAGTTAAAAGGAAGGTCGACTTTGACCGGTTTGACCGTTACCAAACCAAATCAAATAAATATAGGAATTTTTTTAAAAAATTACACATCACTAAAATCGTTATAACTTGACACTCGTGCAATTGGAACGTCGAAAAAATAATTTAAAAAATAGATTCATCATTCGGGACAAGACTAGTTAAAAGGAAGGTCGACTTTAACCGGTTTGACCGTTATGAAACCCAACCAAATAAATATAGGAATTTTTTTAAAAAATTACCACATCACTAAAATCGTTATATCTTGACACCCGTGCGATTGGAACATCGAAAAAATAATTTAAAAAAATAGATTCATCATTCGGGACAATACTAGTTAAAAGGAAGGTCGACTTTAACCGGTTTGACCGTTATAAAACCCAACCAAATAAATATAGGAATTTTTTTTAAAAATTACCACATCACTAAAATTGTTATATCTTGACACCCGTGCGATTGGAACATCGAAAAAATAATTTAAAAAAATAGATTCATCATTCGGGACAAGACTAGTAAAAAGGAAGGTCGACTTTAAACGGTTTGACCGTTATAAAACCCAACCAAATAAATATAGGAATTTTTTTAAAAATTACCACATCACTAAAATCGTTATATCTTGACACCCGTGTGATTAGAACATCGAAAAAATAATTTAAAAAAATAGATTCATCATTCGGGACAAGACTAGTAAAAAAGAAGATCGACTTTGACCGGTTTGACCGTTATAAAATCCAACCAAATATATATAGGAAATTTTTTTAAAAATTAGCACATCACTAAAATTTTTATATCTTGACACCAGTGCGATTGGAACATCGAAAAAATAATTTAAAAAAATAGATTCATCATTCGGGACAAGACTAGTTAAAAGGAAGGTCGACTTTGACCGGTTTGACCGTTATAAAACCCAACCAAATATATATAGGAATTTTTTTAAAAAAATTAGCACATCACTAAAATTGTTTTATCTTGACACCAGTTCGATTGGAACATCGAAAAAATAATTTAAAAAAATAGATTCATCATTCGGGATAATACAAGTTAAAAGGAAGGTCGACTTTGACCGGTTTTACCGTTAGAAAACCCACCCAGATAAATATAGGAATTTTTTTAAAACATTACCACATCACTGAAATCGTTATATCTTGACACCCGTGCGATTGGAACGTCGAAAAAATAATTTAAAAAAATAGATTCATCATTCGGGATAAGACTAGTTAAAAGGAAGGTCGACTTTGACCGGTTTGACCGTTATAAAACCCAACCAAATATATATAGGAAGTTTTTTAAAAAATTAGCACATCACTAAAATTGTTATATCTTGACACCAGTGCGATTGGAACATCGAAAAAATAATTTAAAAAAATAGATTCATCATTCGGGACAAGACTAGTTAAAAGGAAGGTCGATTTTGACCGGTTTGACCGTTATAAAACCCAACCAAATATATATAGGAAATTTTTTAAAAAATTAGCACATCACTAAAATTGTTTTATCTTGACACCAGTGCGATTGGAACATCGAAAAAATAATTTAAAAAAATAGATTCATCATTCAGGATAAGACTAGTTAAAAGGAAGGTCGACTTTGACCGGTTTGACTGTTGGAAAACCCACCCAGATAAATATAGGAATTTTTTTAAAACATTACCACATCACTAAAATCGTTATATCTTGACACCCGTACGATTGGAACGTCGAAAAAATAATTTTAAAAAATAGATTCATCATTCGGGACAAGACTAGTTAAAAGGAAGGTTGACTTTGATGGTTTGACCGTTATAAAACCCAACCAAATATATATAGGAAATTTTTTAAAAAATTAGCACATCACTAAAATTGTTATATCTTGACACCAGTGCGATTGGAACATCGAAAAAATAATTTAAAAAAATTGATTCATCATTCGGGACAGGACTAGTTAAAAGGAAGGTGGACTTTGACCGGTTTGACCGTTAGAAAACCCAACCAAATAAATATAGGAATTTTTTTAAAAAATTACCACATCACTAAGATCGTTATATCTTGACACCCGTGAGATTGGAACATCAAAAAAATAATTTAAAAAAATTGATTCATCATTCGGGACAAGACTAGTTAAAAGGAAGGTCGACTTTGACCAGTTTGACCGTTAGAAAACCAAACCAGATAAATATAGGAAATTTTTTAAAAAATTAGCACATCACTAAAATTGTTATATCTTGACACCAGTGCGATTGGAACATCGAAAAAATAATTTAAAAAAATTGATTCATCATTCGGGACAAGACTAGTTAAAAGGAAGGTCGACTTTGACCGGTTTGACCGTTAGAAAACCCAACCAGATAAATATAGGAATTTTTTTAAAAAAATTACCACATCACTAAAATCGTTATATCATGACACCCGTGCGATTGGAACGTCGAAAAAATAATTTAAAAAAATAGATTCATCATTCGGGACAAGACTAGTTAAAAGGAAGGTTGACTTTGACGGTTTGACCGTTATAAAACCCAACCAAATATATGTAGTAAATTTTTTAAAAAATTAGCACATCACTAAAATTGTTATATCTTGACACCAGTGCGATTGGAACATCGAAAAAATAATTTAAAAAAATTGATTCATCATTCGGGACAAGACTAGTTAAAAGGAAGGTGGACTTTGACCGGTTTGACCGTTAGAAAACCCAACCAAATAAATATAGGAATTTTTTTAAAAAATTACCACATCACTAAAATCGTTATATCTTGACACCCGTGCGAATGGAACATCGAAAAAATAATTTAAAAAAATTGATTCATCATTCGGGACAAGACTAGTTAAAAGGAAGGTCGACTTTGACCAGTTTGACCGTTAGAAAACCAAACCAGATAAATATAGGAATTTTTTTTAAAAATTAGCACATCACTAAAATTGTTATATCTTGACACCAGGGCGATTGGAACATCGAAAAAATAATTTAAAAAAATTAATTCATCATTTGGGACAAGACTAGTTAAAAGGAAGGTCGACTTTGACCAGTTTGACCGTTAGAAAACCCAACCAGATAAATATAGGAATTTTTTTAAAAAATTACCACATCACAAAAATAGTTATATCTTGACACCCGTGCGATTGGAACGTCGAAAAAATAATTTAAAAAAATAGATTCATCATTCGGGACAAGACTAGTTAAAAGGAAGGTCGACTTTGACCGGTTTGACCATTATAAAACCCAACCAAATAAATATAGGAAATTTTTTAAAAAATTACCACATCACTAGAATCGTTATATCTTGACACCCGTGCGATTGGAACGTCGAAAAAATAATTTAAAAAAATAGATTCATCATTCGGGACAATACTAGTTAAAAGGAAGGTCGACTTTGACCGGTTTGACCGTTACCAAACCAAACCAAATAAATATAGGAATTATTTTAAAAAATTACACATCACTAAAATCGTTATAACTTGACACTCGTGCAATTGGAACGTCGAAAAAATAATTAAAAAAATAGATTCATCATTCGGGACAAGACTAGTTAAAAGGAAGGTCGACTTTGACCGGTTTGACCATTATAAAACCCAACCAAATAAATATAGGAATTTTTTAAAAAAATTACCACATCACTAGAATCGTTATATCTTGACACCCGTGCGATTGGAACGTCGAAAAAATAATTTAAAAAAATAGATTCATCATTCGGGACAATACTAGTTAAAAGGAAGGTCGACTTTGACCGGTTTGACCGTTACCAAACCAAATCAAATAAATATAGGAATTTTTTTAAAAAATTACACATCACTAAAATCGTTATAACTTGACACTCGTGCAATTGGAACGTCGAAAAAATAATTTAAAAAATAGATTCATCATTCGGGACAAGACTAGTTAAAAGGAAGGTCGACTTTAACCGGTTTGACCGTTATAAAACCCAACCAAATAAATATAGGAATTTTTTTAAAAAATTACCACATCAATAAAATCGTTATATCTTGACACCCGTGCGATTGGAACATCGAAAAAATAATTTAAAAAAATAGATTCATCATTCGGGACAATACTAGTTAAAAGGAAGGTCGACTTTGACCGGCTTGACCGTTAGAAAACCCAACCAGATAAATATAGGAATTTTTTTAAAAAATTACCACATCACAAAAATAGTTATATCTTGACACCCGTGCGATTGGAACGTCGAAAAAATAATTTATAAAAATAGATTCATCATTCGGGACAAGACTAGTTAAAAGGAAGGTCGACTTTGACCGGTTTGACCATTATAAAACCCAACCAAATAAATATAGGAAATTTTTTAAAAAATTACCACATCACTAGAATCGTTATATCTTGACACCCGTGCGATTGGAACGTCGAAAAAATAATTTAAAAAAATAGATTCATCATTCGGGACAATACTAGTTAAAAGGAAGGTCGACTTTGACCGGTTTGACCGTTACCAAACCAAACCAAATAAATATAGGAATTTTTTTAAAAAAATACACATCACTAAAATCGTTATAACTTGACACTCGTGCAATTGGAACGTCGAAAAAATAATTTAAAAAATAGATTCATCATTCGGGACAAGACTAGTTAAAAGGAAGGTCGACTTTAACCGGTTTGACCGTTATAAAACTCAACCAAATAAATATAAGAATTTTTTTGAAAAATTACCACATCCCTAAAATCGTTATATCTTGACATCCGTGCGATTGGAACATCGAAAAAATAATTTAAAAAAATAGATTCATCATTCGGGACAAGACCAGTAAGAAGGAAGGTCGACTTTAACCGGTTTGACCGTTATAAAACCCAACCAAATAAATATAGGAAATTTTTCAAAAAATTACCACATCACTGAAATCGTTATATCTTGACACTCGTACGATTGGAACATCGAAAAAATAATTTAAAAAAATTGATTCATCATTCGGGACAAGACTAGTTAAAAGGAAGGTCGACTTTGACCGGTAGAAAACCAAACCAGATAAATATAGGAATTTTTTTAAAACATTACCACATCACTAAAATCGTTATATCTTGACACCCGTGCGATTGGAACGTCGAAAAAATAATTTAAAAAAATAGATTCATCATTCGGGACAAGACTAGTAAGAAGGAAGGTCGACTTTGACCGGTTTGACCGTTATAAAACCCAACCAAATATATATAGTAAATTTTTTAAAAAATTAGCACATCACTAAAATTGTTTTATCTTGACACCAGTTCGATTGGAACATCGAAAAAATAATTTAAAAAATAGATTCATCATTCGGGACAAGACTAGTTAAAAGGAAGGTCGACTTTGACCGGTTTGACCATTATAAAACCCAACCAAATAAATATAGGAATTTTTTTAAAAAATTACCACATCACTAGAATCGTTATATCTTGACACCCGTGCGATTGGAACGTCGAAAAAATAATTTAAAAAAATAGATTCATCATTCGGGACAATACTAGTTAAAAGGAAGGTCGACTTTGACCGGTTTGACCGTTACCAAACCAAATCAAATAAATATAGGAATTTTTTTAAAAAATTACACATCACTAAAATCGTTATAACTTGACACTCGTGCAATTGGAACGTCGAAAAAATAATTTAAAAAATAGATTCATCATTCGGGACAAGACTAGTTAAAAGGAAGGTCGACTTTAACCGGTTTGACCGTTATAAAACCCAACCAAATAAATATAGGAATTTTTTTAAAAAATTACCACATCACTAAAATCGTTATATCTTGACACCCGTGCGATTGGAACATCGAAAAAATAATTTAAAAAAATAGATTCATCATTCGGGACAAAACTAGTTAAAAGGAAGGTCGACTTTGACCGGCTTGACCGTTAGAAAACCCAACCAGATAAATATAGGAATTTTTTTAAAAAATTACCACATCACAAAAATAGTTATATCTTGACACCCGTGCGATTGGAACGTCGAAAAAATAATTTAAAAAAATAGATTCATCATTCAGACAAGACTAGTTAAAAGGAAGGTCGACTTTGACCGGTTTGACCATTATAAAACCCAACCAAATAAATATAGGAAATTTTTTAAAAAATTACCACATCACTAGAATCGTTATATCTTGACACCCGTGCGATTGGAACGTCGAAAAAATAATTTAAAAAAATAGATTCATCATTCGGGACAATACTAGTTAAAAGGAAGGTCGACTTTGACCGGTTTGACCGTTACCAAACCAAACCAAATAAATATAGGAATTTTTTTAAAAAATTACACATCACTAAAATCGTTATAACTTGACACTCGTGCAATTGGAACGTCGAAAAAATAATTTAAAAAATAGATTCATCATTCGGGACAAGACTAGTTAAAAGGAAGGTCGACTTTAACCGGTTTGACCGTTATAAAACTCAACCAAATAAATATAGGAATTTTTTTGAAAAATTACCACATCCCTAAAATCGTTATATCTTGACATCCGTGCGATTGGAACATCGAAAAAATAATTTAAAAAAATAGATTCATCATTCGGGACAAGACTAGTAAGAAGGAAGGTCGACTTTAACCGGTTTGACCGTTATAAAACCCAACCAAATAAATATAGGAAATTTTTCAAAAAATTACCACATCACTGAAATCGTTATATCTTGACACTCGTACGATTGGAACATCGAAAAAATAATTTAAAAAAATTGATTCATCATTCGGGACAAGACTAGTTAAAAGGAAGGTCGACTTTGACCGGTAGAAAACCAAACCAGATAAATATAGGAATTTTTTTAAAACATTACCACATCACTAAAATCGTTATATCTTGACACCCGTGCGATTGGAACGTCGAAAAAATAATTTAAAAAAATAGATTCATCATTCGGGACAAGACTAGTAAGAAGGAAGGTCGACTTTGACTGGTTTGACCGTTATAAAACCCAACCAAATATATATAGTAAATTTTTTAAAAAATTAGCACATCACTAAAATTGTTTTATCTTGACACCAGTTCGATTGGAACATCGAAAAAATAATTTAAAAAAATAAATTCATCATTCGGGATAAGACTAGTTAAAAGGAAGGTCGACTTGTCCCTCGTTAAGTCAGACTCAACAAGGTATCTATGTGTTCCGGAACGTGCGTAAACTAGTTCTATGATTCTATATGTCACACTATCCAGTGACCGGATTCTATGATTCGATACGCAACTAAAACTGGGGATTCTTATAAAAATCTTTTATAAATTCTATTTTCGATGTCACAAATTTCAATAACCAAATCAAACGGATATTTTGAAAACATAATAAAAACAGATTTCATAACGGTAGTAAGCAACGAAAAGTCATTTACCTCGATATCGATGTCGTACCTGAAAATAAAGTCACAACAAATCCTAAATATTAATTCATTATCTATTAACAGTCAAACAAAGAAAATAAGTACACACCTTAATAGAACTCATGCGGCGCTACATATAACTTACTCAAAGAAAATTCCAAAAATCACACACCAAAATATCTTACAAAATAGACCATTGTTAACAAAATCAGCCTTGACCAGTTCTGGAAATTGGCAAATTACTCTATGAAAATGATTTTATTTGAAAAAGTACAAAACACGAAAAACGTAGACAATTCTGAGACCTTTCCAGAATAGTAAGGCTCATCAAAAATGAAGAAGTAACGAATTCAGAAACAATGAAAATGCGGACTGGCAGAACAGAATCAGCACCTGATCACAGTAGTAATTTGATATTTAACACATCAAGTTCACAGAATTTGTTAATGGAACGTTAACGCAAAATGCAGATATCGAAACAAGCTTTCTAGAATGGTATCGCTCATAGTTTTTGAACAAATTTCCGATTTACTATGAATTTTCGAAGTTCGGACATCATAACTGAATTTAACCAATCAGATTATACAAACAGCAGATTTTGACATGCTTACAAGCAGAATTTCACAAAACACAGAGAATGAAAGTTGTAGATAATTCAAATACCTTTTCAGAAAGTCTAAGTTCACGAAATTCCGATGAATAGAGAATTAGATACGATTTTTACAAGAATTCATAATCCAAATATACTATACATACAAAATCACAGTAATGATACCAAGACAATAATCATATAACAAATAACTCACGGATATATACAAAACATCACCACATATACAAAACTCAAGAAAACAACTAATCAAAATCAATCAAATATAATACACATGAATTAACACGAATATCAAGAGAATTAAAGAAAGTTATCGCTTCTTTTTAATCTTGTTATGAGTCCTCTTCTCTCTTGCTCTTCTCCTCTAGTGTTCTTCTCCCTCCCCCTCTCTCTCTATCTATCTATCTCTCTATCTCTCGCTCTCGACGTTTCTTTTTTCTTTACCTGACTGCTACCTAGAATGCTAGGGTTTTTTCTATATTTTTTTTAACTGAGGACTTTATCCTTACTAATTATTCTTTAATGATACATCCTTTTTAAATAAAAAAAACTACTAATTTTAAGCCAAAATTAAAACCTTAAAAATTAATTATGAGTTACAACCTATAAATCTTCTATTTTAATGACTTTCTACAATAACTCCTCTAAAATTGAAAATGCTATTATCTTAAATCCTAAATTATTAATACTGAATTATCAAATTATTTACTTAATTAATCTAAAAAACCTGGGATGTTACAAACTACCCTCCTTAAAGGAATTTGGTCCCCAAATTCTCAAAAATCATAATATCTCTAGAACCCCACCTACCTCGAAAATTCGCGAGCTATCAAAATCACCCACAAGTCAAGCCTATTCGGCAGTCTACAGGAAAATAACCTAGAGCTCCGATACCAACTGTAAAAACCCGACTTTTCGGACTATTATTTCTAAATCAAAAACTTAAATAAAATACATTTCTTAAATCAATAAATCCAAAATTAACGAAAGTCATAACTTCGGTCTAATTCAATAATCCAAAAACATAAAATTGGAGGCTCAACTCCAGAAATTCAATAATCATAATATTGCACACAACAAAATTTATTCTTCTAGCACGATAAATCTTATCCAAATAATTGCATCAAATCACGTAGCACAAAGTTCACAAGTTCACATCTCTATTCACAATCAGCTTCCAAAAGTCCGGACCTGAAATATAATAAAACAAAGAGCTGCGAAGCCCAACAAGTAACTATCGCCCGACAGCTCAAAATAAAAACTTTAAAAATCATATAAAAGTTCTAAAGTTATAAATCAATAAAGGAATCTTAACAATAAATCACTTTTTATATATTCCCACAGTTCTAAGTCACGGTCACACTATGCCAGTGACACGGCTTCTATAGTTCGATGGTTCAATGGGGGCCAGTTTACGTCCCTCGTTAAGTCAAACTCAACAAGGTATCTATGTGTTCCGGAACGTGCGTAAACTAGTTCTATATGTCACACTATCCAGTGACCGGATTCTATGATTCGATACGCAACTAAAACTTGGGATTCTTATAAAAATCTTTTCTAAATTCTATTTTCGATGTCACAATTTTCAAAAATCAAATACTACAAATACAATAGAAATTAACAGAACAGAAACGGATTTGATAGTACTAGTGAGCAACGAAAAGTCACTTACCTCGATATCGATGTCGACCTGAAAATAAAGTCACAACAAATCCTAAATATTAATTCATTATCTATTAACAGTCAAACAAAGAAAATAAGTACACACCTTAATAGAACTCATGCGGCGCTACATATAACTTACTCAAAGAAAATTCCAAAAATCACACACCAAAATATCTTACAAAATAGACCATTGTTAACAAAATCAGCCTTGACCAGTTCTGGAAATTGGCAAATTACTCTATGAAAATGATTTTATTTGAAAAAGTACAAAACACGAAAAACGTAGACAATTCTGAGACCTTTCCAGAATAGTAAGGCTCATCAAAAATGAAGAAGTAACGAATTCAGAAACAATGAAAATGCGGACTGGCAGAACAGAATCAGCACCTGATCACAGTAGTAATTTGATATTTAACACATCAAGTTCACAGAATTTGTTAATGGAACGTTAACGCAAAATGCAGATATCGAAACAAGCTTTCTAGAATGGTATCGCTCATAGTTTTTGAACAAATTTCCGATTTACTATGAATTTTCGAAGTTCGGACATCAGAACTGAATTTAACCAATCAGATTATACAAACAGCAGATTTTGACATGCTTACAAGCAGAATTTCACAAAACACAGAGAATGAAAGTTGTAGATAATTCAAATACCTTTTCAGAAAGTCTAAGTTCACGAAATTCCGATGAATAGAGAATTAGATACGATTTTTACAAGAATTCATAATCCAAATATACTATACATACAAAATCAGAGTAATGATACCAAGACAATAATCATATAACAAATAACTCACGGATATATACAAAACATCACCACATATACAAAACTCAAGAAAACAACTAATCAAAATCAATCAAATATAATACACATGAATTAACACGAATATCAAGAGAATTAAAGAAAGTTACCGCTTCTTTTTTTTAATCTTGTTATGAGTCCTCTTCTCTCTTGCTCTTCTCCTCTAGTGTTCTTCTCCCTCCCCCTCTCTCTCTATCTATCTATCTCTCTATCTCTCGCTCTCGACGTTTCTTTTTTCTTTACCTGACTGCTACCTAGAATGCTAGGGTTTTTTCTATATATTTTTTTAACTGAGGACTTTATCCTTACTAATTATTCTTTAATGATACATCCTTTTTAAATAAAAAAAACTACTAATTTTAAGCCAAAATTAAAACCTTAAAAATTAATTATGAGTTACAACCTATAAATCTTCTATTTTAATGACTTTCTACAATAACTCCTCTAAAATTGAAAATGCTATTATCTTAAATCCTAAATTATTAATACTGAATTATCAAATTATTTACTTAATTAATCTAAAAAACGTGGGATGTTACAGGTAGTGTAGTTGTGTGAGGCTGTCTTGTGTGTGTTGAGAGTGTGCGGGTCAGGGAAGACATGGGAGATGATGTATGTGTCGTAGGTGAGTTGTTGTAGGTGCAGAGCAAGTACAGCAGCCGAGAGATTGAGGGAGATAAAAAGAGAGAGAGGGAAGGAGAGAAAAGGTGGGAGAGATTGGTGGATAATGGGAGAGATGCTGAAATATTGCAGATAAAGCGTTATGGAAGATGGGAGAAGAGACTGAGATGGAGAGATGTCGGAGAGATACAAGGAAGAAGGAAAAAAATCGGCAAAGGGGAGGGGAAGCCACAACCCAAGGTGATGATTGTAAGACTAAAATTTTATTTAATTAATATTTGAATATTTAGAGTGAACTTTTGGAAATTTTAGTTGATAGTTGGTGAAGAGTTTGTGTTTGATAATTTGTGGATAAATAGAGAAAATGACATAGTATTTGATTAGTTTATTAGATGGTGAAATGGATTTTGGGATGATAGTTAAAAAATTTGGTAAAATGAATAAAAGATAGGACTTTAGGATAATTTTATAAAATAGTGGAGATGTTGGGTTTTGGAATTTATAAATTTATTTGGCTAGGGGATTTTATGAGAAACATTATGATAATTTTTGGATCATTTTATGAGAAGTGAAAATGGAGACATGAATTTTATTCTAAGAATAGAATAAAATGATTTATTAAGTTACTTTGTGTAATTTGGAAACTTGGTTGAATTATATTAAATAATGGGTATGGTGAAAAATTCTGAAATTTGGTTATTAAATCAAGGAGTATATGTAGTAATTTCTAAGATATTTGGGAGTGGTAGGAGTAATCGGATTAATTAGTTATTAAATTCGGAAAATGATTAAAATAGAGACTTTGAGGAATTCTTATAAATGGTGGGAGGTTTGATTTTCGGAGGAAGTAATTTTATTTTGCTTTGGGGTAATATTAGAAGTTTTATGGAGATTTTTATTTTGATTTAACGATGAAGATCAATGGAGTTATGGATTTTACTAGAAAATGGATTATTTAATGGTCATTTCTAAGGAGTCAATAGTATTTTAATTAATTAAAATACTTCCTAAACTCAGAAATTTCCGTATAATATATGGACACGACCGTATCGAGATGTACTGTTAATACCTTGTTTTAAAGGAGAGAACAGATTAAAATGTTAGGTATCGATGACAACAATTTTGGTTTGGATATTATTTATTTTAGTTGTCTATATTACATAAATATTGATTCGAGAGTTTTTAATTGAAGCATGATCAATACGTTCGAGTTGAGTTTATAAGCGTTTATAGAATATTAGAATTGACGTCTGGAGACTGAATTACCATATTATGTTTGGCCATAAAAGTTGATGCGCGGGCTCGATATCTGCGGATCAGACTCGTGGCAACCGCAAGAGCGTTAAACCAAAGAATGATCGAATTAGAAGACTGTGATGCCGTAAGATAGAAGAAGAATGTAGTATCACTTCAACGTTACGTAATAGCTAAGGACCAAAGGCAAGTGTTTCTATCCCTCACTTATCGTTCAAGTGAGTTGTTTCTTTAATTGTGATACAAATAATGATGAGTAAGTATATATCGTACATGCTTTATTGTTGATGATTTATTGTTGAGAATTGACTATTTTTTACAATAATATTGTGAATCAGTGATACTTCCTTGTGGAAATAATATTGTGAACCAATTGTTTAGCTAGTCGGGATCCCACTAGTAGAACATTGACCCTATCATGTCTAAATACCCATCTCATACTTTCTTTTAATTCATTATGTGATGAAAGATTTTAGATTCAAAATACTTATCTTGTGATTTGAGCTTTTGATAGAAGATATATGTTTTATTAGCAATGATCTATCAATATTCCTGTTTTACTATACACTTGCTGAGCATTTCTTCCGCTCATACTTGCTTGTTTCGAAATTCTAACTTTTCAGTAAGGTAGTTTGGCGAGACATACCCGCACAGTTCGGAAAGAGAAGAGACAGACGCTATTTTGGAAGATGACTTGATGCGGAAGGTTTGGATCTAGTGTAAGATCTATGTTATATAGTTGAACTCTAATAATTATTATTATGTATTAGATTAGTTGGCATGGTAGACTTCTTGTCGAAGTTATACCAGTGGTATAAGATTTGGTGAAAGAGAAAGTTGTAAAGAAGAAAGTTTTTATTTAATGGAATTTGGATTCTTGTTTCTAGCCCTATAACCTAAAAGATCTTGGATAGTTGGGGTCACAGATGTTATATTTCAATTTTGGACAATTACAAAGATGATTGTGTTATTACACAGGTGAATATATTTGAGAATTTTCGGGTAACGGTCAAATCTCCTGACCTCGGATTTGGGGGCGTTACAGAATGGTATCAGAGCCGAGGTTATAGTAAACTAGAAACGAGAGTGTGTAGGAGTGTGTATAGCTAAGTAAGGAACGTCAGAACTCATATAGAGTTCGTGTTAGACTATTGGATATAGTACCAATTAATAAATAAGATTTTGGTGATCGCGTGAGATGGTTGTGCTAAACTGGATAAAACATCTTGAGACTATTGATGTCTACTACGGAAATTTGGTGATAAGTCTTAAGCGGGTTGAGCAAGCAAAAAGATAGAGGCAAGTTCATTCTATCCCTTATCTCCTAAAGAATTTATGAGATTTCTGTGAACATTATTGTTCTTAAGGATTTTATTGTTGTGGTGAAACTTTTGGTGAAAGTGTTGGTTACTTAAATATTTGCTTCAAATGTTGGATTGATCGAAGAATTAAATTGATTATACATTCTTTTGCGAGGAAGATGACATTTAAAAATATTAGTCGGTCTCATTGATCGGGACGACTCTTTAATATTATTCGCCTGAAACTTGTTTTATTGCTTCGAGATAGCTAAATATTTATTCCTACCAGTTGGATTTATTTCTCAAATTCAACGACTCTTTTTGACATCGGGTAATGGTTCATTGTTCGAACCACTTACTAAAATGGTAACAATTTATTTTATTTTAACTCTTGATAATCAAGTTATATTTCTTGAAGCGTCTACTTTGCTAATATTGTTGAAGACTATTTGGTTGTTAATCATTGGCGATTTCGCTCATTTTGAATACCTTAAATTGTATTTCTTGATAAATATAGTTATACTCATTAGTTCGAGATAACTACCTCCTTTGTCAAGGCGGATGATGCATTATTCGTATCATCGAATAAATTTTATTCTTGTCCTTAAGGTTAGTCCATTGTTCGGATTAGCGGTGGAGTTTGAGAAAGCACAGACTGTGTGTCGTGCTTGACATCTAATTGCGGAATTTTGGCAGCTATATTGATTTCAATAAGTTTTTACTCGGGAACTCTGGTGTGAACTGGTCAACATGGGTAATAACCCATGGTTTCGGCGAGGTATTATTATCCGAAATTGCGGATAATTATTTTGGCACTAATGTTGCCAGGGTTGAAAATGATAACCCATTTTATGCTAGCAATGAGAAAATTTCGGTGGTACCACATCATAGCCCTGATCAGGCTGGGTGGGGTATCACAGGAGGACGGTACTTGCGGCATGGTAGTTGATCGCACCATGGGGGTACCGAGAGGTGGAAGACCAGTAATCTTTTCTTAAATTTTGAGCTGCCAAATAAGTTGTTAATTTTCTTGAAATTCTTGAAATTGTTGAGAAGTTCGTTTATGATGTTCTTGTGGTTGAGATGATTTGAATTCCTTGAGTTGTCAGATATGTTGATAGAATTTTTATATTCTCACAAATTTTGAGAAGTTGCATATATGGCTTTCACGATTGAATATCATATGAGTTTCCTATTTGTTCAATCATTATCTTTTATCACCACGTGTCATAAAATATTCTTGTATAATATTTGGGATAGTGAACTTGCCGTACCTTTTATGTGCTCACCCTTGGTTATTATTATAATGTTCTAACAGTCAAAGACGAGAACAATGAGTCTTTCGAATAGAAATAAAAGGACAAGGGGATCATTTGAGTTGTGGGCGAAGCAAGAAGAATGTTGTATTTGTTTTGGTTATGATTGAATAATACAGCTTTACGGGAACGGAGACGTGATGACCAAGAAAGTTTCCAGGAATTAAAGAAGAGACTATTACGAGTCGAGATGACGTGCTCACTAGAGATGATTAGGTTAAACTAGACAGAACTTCTTGTGGCTGGAGATGTCTACTGTGGAATCTTTAGAGATTATTACGAGTTGACGACGATGTAGGGTATCGATAAGCTTAGAACGTGAAGAGGAAGAGTTTAGATCGGATGACGAGCCAGCGAAGGAGTCGATAAAGAAGGCATACGTGGAAAGGAGCCGGTACAGAAGGAAAACGTGAAAAAGGAGTCGATACAGAAGGCATACGTGGAAATCTTGGCAATACCTTCCCTTCCGAATAAATTATTTGAAATTCCGTTAAGCGATACTTTTGCATGTGCTTATATTCCATTTTTGGAGGTTATATTTGATACTTGTGTTCAATCATATTTTGGTTCAATGGTGTCAAAAGTTGTTATGATACCTATTTTCAAATTTTTGAGGTTTTCAACTTTTATTTTTCTCCAGTGATGGATAATTTTATTTTGCAATATGGTACCATTTGTTCGGTACTTTCTTTTCTGGTTCTTCTTTTCGAAAATAACACATTTGGAATTTGTTCAATTGAATTCAAGGTGTTTCCCAAATAATTATTTATCAAAAGACATTAGTTATTAATTTGATTCTAAATTCCTTTCGTATTTCTTTACTCCAACTGAGACGAACAACCCTACTTATAGGGGACACCAGGTACATCTATCTGTGTGATAGAAGTTGGATGGGACGTCATCGCTGGTGTGTTGTGTATTACAATAAGGCTGGCCACCTTTATTTGTAAATGTCGGAGCTAAGACGCACAACATCGGGTTCATATGATCATATTGATATCTCAGTTATTCTCTTATTTCAAATCAGGCTGCTTTAAAAAAATCCGTAAATTGATAATCACAATTGTGGTACAGTTGCTGTGATATGAAATCTCTTCTTTTCAAAGTTTCATGATTCTTGTTACCTCTAAAAATTTTGAAGGTATGCCAATCAAGTTAGGATAAGTTAACCTCGACACGATAAATCAAGGCTTTGTGATGGATTACCACGAGCAAAAGCGGATCAAGATGCGATTACGATACTAGCGACGTATAACGATGTCAGTTCACTTTCTCTCTATCGATTAAGGTTATGCTATCGAAAAGTTGGTTCAATTTCATTCGAAAGAATGGCGGTGTGTTGTGAAACTCCAGCGACAACTGTGTCAGCTAGAAACCCAGATTTGAATTTAGATTTTGGATTAGTTGTTTACGAATGGACACTATCTCTGGTTTTGACAAACCAAATGTTGATGACAAAAGAGTTGAGGGAACACTAGGAATTTCTCTCAGTAGATTCCGAGGACGGAATCCTTTTAAGGGGGGTAGACTGTAACAACCCGAAATTTTATGAATTATTATTATAATTATTTAAATACTTTATTGATTTTTTCATAAGGGGGGAAAAAGATTATGAATATTTTACTCCAATTTGACATGTCGTTTGGTAAATGAGTACAAGTGTATTTAATGAGTTATGGGTGTGAGTGTGAGCCTGTATATTTTAATATCATTTTTGTGATTATATTTATTAATAGTAGGCTTTATTGATGTTCTGAGAATTTTATAACATCATTGGAGTTATTAAAAATAATGAAATCTTCTGTGTTATCATCTTTATGAAATTATTTAGTTTTTAAATTAGTGGGAGAATTAGTTTGGGTGTTCAAGTATTTTACAATGATTTTTAGAGTTATGTTGTATTTAAAGGATCAAAACTTGCAAAAATTCATATTTAATTTATTTTTGATCCTAAAAATATTTTAAAAATATGTCGGTGTTTATAAATTAATGCTCTTTATTTTAAAATTTTAAAGTTTAATATTTCACCCATTTCCCATTAATTTCAATTTTTTTAAAAGTGATTTAAGTGATATTTTTGTTGTTTTCCAGAATTATAAAATTAACAGAAGGCCCAGCTTTCCTAAATTCATTATCTAGGCTATGGACTTCTCTAGACTCTTTGGGAAAACTCTCGATTCTTCTCTCTACATTATCAGTTCTCTCTTAAGCCCTGTTCTACTGTGTTCTCAACAATTCTTGTTGCCAATCAATCATATCCCTCATTTCTATCCACCCCTGTAATCAGTCCTACTGCGTGCGTGTGTGTTTTATGGAGGGCGTGTGGGTGTTTTTCAGAGTGTGTGTTCAGGGCGCAAGGATTATAGGAGGCAGAAGAGGGAGTTAGAGAGAAAGAGAAGTGGGTGTTGTCGGTGTATGTTTAGTTAAGTTTTGGGAGGAAATAAAGTAGTAAAAAGGGAGGTGTAGGCAGTGGTGTTTTTTTACAGGGGGTTGTATTTGTGAGGAGACGGAGAGCAAGTGAAGAGAGATGTAGAAGGAGGTGAGAAGTGAGAGAATAAGGAAGGAGAAGAAGAGGTGGAAAAGAGTAACGGGTTGTGTGGAGGTATGTGTGCCTCGGCTGTGTGTGTGGTATAACCGCGTGTGTGGGTAGTGTAGTTGTGTGAGGCTGTCTTGTGTGTGTTGAGAGTGTGCGGGTCAGGGAAGACATGGGAGATGATGTATGTGTCGTAGGTGAGTTGTTGTAGGTGCAGAGCAAGTACAGCAGCCGAGAGATTGAGGGAGATAAAAAGAGAGAGAGGGAAGGAGAGAAAAGGTGGGAGAGATTGGTGGATAATGGGAGAGATGCTGAAATATTGCAGATAAAGCGTTATGGAAGATGGGAGAAGAGACTGAGATGGAGAGATGTCGGAGAGATGCAAGGAAGAAGGAGAAAAATCGGCAAAGGGGAGGGGAAGCCACAACCCAAGGTGATGATTGTAAGACTAAAATTTTATTTAATTAATATTTGAATATTTAGAGTGAACTTTTGGAAATTTTAGTTGATAGTTGGTGAAGAGTTTGTGTTTGATAATTTATGGATAAATAGAGAAAATGACATAGTATTTGATTAGTTTATTAGATGGTGAAATGGATTTTGGGATGATAGTTAAAAAATTTGGTAAAATGAATAAAAGATAGGACTTTAGGATAATTTTATAAAATAGTGGAGATGTTGGGTTTTGGAATTTATAAATTTATTTGGCTAGGGGATTTTATGAGAAACATTATGATAATTTTTGGATCATTTTATGAGAAGTAAAAATGGAGATATGAATTTTATTTTAAGAATAGAATAAAATGATTTATTAAGTTACTTTGTGTAATTTGGAAACTTGGTTGAATTATATTAAATAATGGGTATGGTGAAAAATTCTGAAATTTGGTTATTAAATCAAGGAGTATATGTAGTAATTTCTAAGATATTTGGGAGTGGTAGGAGTAATCGGATTAATTAGTTATTAAATTCGGAAAATGATTAAAATAGAGACTTTGAGGAATTCTTATAAATGGTGGGAGGTTTGATTTTCGGAGGAAGTAATTTTATTTGGCTTTGGGGTAATATTAGAAGTTTTATGGAGATTTTTATTTTGATTTAACGATGAAGATCAATGGAGTTATGGATTTTACTAGAAAATGGATTATTTAATGGTCATTTCTAAGGAGTCAATAGTATTTTAATTAATTAAAATACTTCCTAAACTCAGAAATTTCCGTATAATATATGGACACGACCGTATCGAGATGTACTGTTAATACCTTGTTTTAAAGGAGAGAACAGATTAAAATGTTAGGTATCGACGACAACAATTTTGGTTTGGATATTATTTATTTTAGTTGTCTATATTACATAAATATTGATTCGAGAGTTTTTAATTGAAGCATGATCAATACGTTCGAGTTGAGTTTATAAGCGTTTATAGAATATTAGAATTGACGTCTGGAGACTGAATTACCATATTATGTTTGGCCATAAAAGTTGATGCGCGGGCTCGATATCTGCGGATCAGACTCGTGGCAACCACAAGAGCGTTAAACCAAAGAATGATCGAATTAGAAGACTGTGATGCCGTAAGATAGAAGAAGAATGTAGTATCACTTCAACGTTACGTAATAGCTAAGGACCAAAGGCAAGTGTTTCTATCCCTCACTTATCGTTCAAGTGAGTTGTTTCTTTAATTGTGATACAAATAATGATGAGTAAGTATATATCGTACATGCTTTATTGTTGATGATTTATTGTTGAGAATTGACTATTTTTTACAATAATATTGTGAATCAGTGATACTTCCTTGTGGAAATAATATTGTGAACCAATTGTTTAGCTAGTCGGGATCCCACTAGTAGAACATTGACCCTATCATGTCTAAATATCCATCTCATACTTTCTTTTAATTCATTATGTGATGAAAGATTTTAGATTCAAAATACTTATCTTGTGATTTGAGCTTTTGATAGAAGATATATGTTTTATTAGCAATGATCTATCAATATTCCTGTTTTACTATACACTTGCTGAGCATTTCTTCCGCTCATACTTGCTTGTTTCGAAATTCTAACTTTTCAGTAAGGTAGTTTGGCGAGACATACCCGCACAGTTCGGAAAGAGAAGAGACAGACGCTATTTTGGAAGATGACTTGATGCGGAAGGTTTGGATCTAGTGTAAGATCTATGTTATATAGTTGAACTCTAATAATTATTATTATGTATTAGATTAGTTGGCATGGTAGACTTCTTGTCGAAGTTATAACAGTGGTATAAGATTTGGTGAAAGAGAAAGTTGTAAAGAAGAAAGTTTTTATTTAATGGAATTTGGATTCTTGTTTCTAGCCCTATAACCTAAAAGATCTTGGATAGTTGGGGTCACAGATGTTATATTTCAATTTTGGACAATTACAAAGATGATTGTGTTATTACACAGGTGAATATATTTGAGAATTTTCGGGTAACGGTCAAATCTCCTGACCTCGGATTTGGGGGCGTTACACGGGACAAGACTAGTTAAAAGGAAGGTTGACTTTGACGGTTTGACCGTTATAAAACCCAACCAAATATATATATAGGAAATTTTTTAAAAAATTAGCACATCACTAAAATTGTTATATCTTGACACCAGTGCGATTGGAACATCGAAAAAATAATTTAAAAAAATTGATTCATCATTCGGGACAAGACTAGTTAAAAGGAAGGTGGACTTTGACCGGTTTGACCGTTAGAAAACCCAACCAAATAAATATAGGAATTTTTTTAAAAAATTACCACATCACTAAAATCGTTATATCTTGACACCCGTGCGATTGGAACATCGAAAAAATAATTTAAAAAAATTGATTCATCATTCGGGACAAGACTAGTTAAAAGGAAGGTCGACTTTGACCATTTTGACCGTTAGAAAACCAAACTAGATAAATATAGAAATTTTTTTAAAAAATTAGCACATCACTAAAATTGTTATATCTTGACACCAGTGTGATTGGAACATCGAAAAAATAATTTAAAAAAATTGATTCATCATTTGGGACAAGACTAGTTAAAAGGAAGGTCGACTTTGACCGGTTTGACCGTTAGAAAACCAAACCAGATAAATATAGGAATTTTTTTAAAAAATTACCACATCACAAAAATAGTTATATCTTGACACCCGTGCGATTGGAACGTCGAAAAAATAATTTAAAAAAATAGATTCATCATTCGGGACAAGACTAGTTAAAAGGAAGGTCGACTTTGACCGGTTTGACCATTATAAAACCCAACCAAATAAATATAGGAAATATTTTAAAAAATTACCACATCACTAGAATCGTTATATCTTGACACCCGTGCGATTGAAATGTCGAAAAAATAATTTAAAAAAATAGATTCATCATTCGGGACAATACTAGTTAAAAGGAAGGTCGACTTTGACCGGTTTGACTGTTACCAAACCAAACCAAAAAAATATAGGAATTTTTTTAAAAAATTACACATCACTAAAATCGTTATAGCTTGACACTCGTGCAATTGGAACGTCGAAAAAATAATTTAAAAAATAGATTCATCATTCGGGACAAGACTAGTTAAAAGGAAGGTCGACTTTAACCGGTTTGACCGTTACAAAACCCAACCAAATAAATATAGGAATTTTTTTAAAAAATTACCACATCACTAAAATCGTTATATCTTGACACCCGTGCGATTGGAACATCGAAAAAATAATTTAAAAAAATAGATTCATCATTCGGGACAAGACTAGTAAGAAGGAAAGTCGACTTTGACCGGTTTGACCGTTATAAAACCCAACCAAATAAATATAGGAAATTTTTTAAAAAATTACCACATCACTGAAATCGTTATATCTTGACACTCGTACGATTGGAACATCGAAAAAATAATTTAAAAAAATTGATTCATCATTCGGGACAAGACTAGTTAAAAGGAAGGTCGACTTTGACCGGTTTGACCGTTAGAAAACCAAACCAGATAAATATAGGAATTTTTTTAAAACATTACCACATCACTAAAATCGTTATATCTTGACACCCGTGCGATTGGAACGTCGAAAAAATAATTTAAAAAAATAGATTCATCATTCGGGACAAGACTAGTTAAAAGGAAGGTCGACTTTAACCGGTTTGACCGTTATAAAACCCAACCAAATAAATATAGGAATTTTTTAAAAAAATTACCACATCACTAAAATCGTTATATCTTGACACCCGTGCGATTGGAACATCGAAAAAATAATTAAAAAAAATAGATTCATCATTCGGGACAAGACTAGTAAGAAGGAAAGTCGACTTTGACCGGTTTGACCGTTATAAAACCCAACCAAATAAAACAGGATCGTTGTTTGAAGAACAAGCAAGAAGATATTATGAAGGAAAGAGTTTTTCTATTGAAGGAAACTATCGACTAGAAGGCAGAACATTGTCATGTATAGATTATATCTTTCTGTTATTAGTTGATAGGTAGCATTATAAATACTCTCTCAATATCATTGTAAAGAGCGTGAGTTGAACAAGTGAATGTGCGTAGCTCTGTATAAGGTTTGTATTCGAGAAGTTCGAAACAAACAGAGAGAGATTTGTATTGTCAGCAGCTGCTAAAGGTATTGTACACCTTTGGTAGAGTTTGTATTTGATCTTATTAATACAAACAAGAATTTGATTCATTCGTTTATTCTTGTTCATATAATCAAGCAAAAATCAGACACGATTATATAACTTGTATTCAACCCCCCCCTTCTACAAGTTATTCGAGTTAACAATTGGTATCAGAGCAGGTTGATTTCGAATAATCATAAAGATCTGCAATCATGTCTGGTTACAAGGATGGGAATACTAAAATTCCTATGCTCAAGAGAAACGAATATACTCTATGGGAAGTAAAGATGTTGCATCATCTGGAAGCAACAGATCCTGATTATCTTGACAGAATCAGAGATGGACCTTTTGTTCCAACAAAGGTCGTTGGACAAGCAACTGTTGATGGTGTGGTTGTTCCAGAACATACAGCAGAGAAGCCAAAATCTGAATGGTCAGATAAGGACAAGGAGAATGTTCTCAAAGATGCTAAAGTGAGAAACATATTATTCAACAGTCTTGATTCTGTTCTCACTAACTATGTTCTCTCTTGTAAAACTGCTAAGGATATTTGGGACAATCTTAAGGTTCACTGTGAAGGAACTAAGCCTGTCAGGAAGAATATGAGGACATTACTTATACAACAGTATGAGTACTTTGAATCCAAGTCTGGTGAGTCACTTACTGATACCTTTGATAGGTTTACAAAACTCATCAATGAGATGGCCATGCATGGTAAATATTATGACTTGGAGGATATGAATACAAAGTTCATGAAAGCTTTGCCTGATTTCTACAATGAGAAGATATCTGCGATTGAGGAAGCTAATGATCTGGATGAGATTTCATTAGAGGCAGTATATGGAAAATTGAGAGCTTATGAACTTGACAAGCAGCAGAAGAAGAGCAGGAGTGAAGGAAAGATGAAGATTATTGCACTTACTGCTCAATCTGAAGTTAAGAAGCTTCCTGAAGAACAGCATGAAGAGATTGCTGTAAAGAATTCAAGGAAGAAGAAAAGCAAAGATTTCTGAGTCAGAGACTACTGATATGGACTCTGACAACAATGATTCTGAATCTGAGATGCAGGAACTCTTTGCTATGTTTGCTAAAGCTTTCAAGAAAGGAAGATTCAACAGGAGAAGATTTAGCAAAGGATCTTTTCAAAAGAAGGAGGAGAAGAAGAGTGACAAAAGCAAAAGTACAATTGTCAAGCTTGATAAGGCCAAGATCAAGTGCTTTAACTGCAGCGAGCTTGGACATTTTGCTAGTGAGTGTAAGAAGCCTAGGAATTCAGGAAAGGGTAATGTACTTATGGTCACACAGAAGGATTGGGCTGATTCCAGTGACTCTGAAGACGAATTGGATTATGACAACATTGCATTGATGGCCAATAGTTCAGACAAACCTGGATCTCCAAAGAAAACTTCTCCATCCTCTGTTAAGGTATCACTTTACTCTCTTGATTCATTTGATAGCTTAAATTCTGATGAAATTAGATCTATCCATGCTGAGTTTAAGAATCTTATGACTAATTTTAGAATTCTTACTTGTGAAAGAGATGAACTTAAGGTTAAGAATGATAATTTAGTTGATAGAAATAATTTTCTTGAATCTGAATTAATTCAAATGGAAGAATACAAGTTAAGTTCTGATAAAGCTAAGCATGACTATAGTGTTATTCTTGAGGCTTATGACTATGTCAGAAAAGAACTAGAAGAAGAGAGAGATGTGATTAAGACCATTAACAATTCCAGTAAGAAGACAATAGAAATCTTTGAGAGTGGAATTCGTGGTAAGTTTAATGGTTTAGGTTTTGATAAGGCTAGACAAGAAGAAAAGGTAGCTATTGTCAATGATGATAGTAAGGTAGAAGCTAACACATCTAAATCTGAAGGTAAGAAAACTGTTTCTGAATCTAATCATGTTAAATTTGTTGATTCAAAAGGTACCCCTGTTGTACACAAAAGGATTAACAATAGTAATTCAGATGAGAAAGTGTTAGAGAAACCTAAGAATGTAAACATAGGGTTTCTGTCTAAGTCTCAGTTGAAACAGAGATTAGATGGTCTTTTAGAGTCTAGCAAGATCAAGAGAAATAGGAATGGAAAAGAAGGTATTAACAAAGAGAATAATTACAAGAATGTACCTAATGCACCTAGGAAAAAATGCTATAAGTGTGGTAATCATAATCATTTGGCCCTAGACTGCAATCAAAAACCTTCTTGGAAAACTGAGTCCAGATTCCCCAAGACTCAGAAAATTCAATACCAACCACAAAAAGCTTGTTATCATTGTGGTAGTTTACTTCATTCCATTTACATGTGTAGAGAATATCATGAACTGTATTATGACTATTATTCTTTGAAATCTGAAACTCCTAGTCACAAACAGTTTGTGAAATCAGAGTCTAAAGTTGACTCTGCAACAGGTAAAATAAAAGCAAAATCTTCAAAGTCTGTTGTCTCTAAATCTAGTAAGAAAGGATCCAATCAAAGTTGGGTCCTAAAAAATTCTAACTAGTTACTTTTTGTTTGCAGGGCACAGGAAAGAAGCATTCAATTATCTTGGACAGTGGATGCTCTGGACATATGACTGGAAAGAAGTCCCTGCTTACAAAGTTTGGGAGGAAAGCTGGCCCAATAATATCTTTTGGAGATGGCAACAAAGGAGAAACTCTGGGATATGGCTCAATTGTTTTGGGGAATGTCATCATAGGAAATGTAGCACTGGTTGAAGGCTTGAAACATACTCTTTTAAGCATAAGTCAACTGGGTGATAAAGGTTACAAATCAATCTTTGACAGAGAAGGATGCAAAATCTTGAATATGCAGAATGGAGACATTGTTCTAACTGGTCAAAGACATGGTAACATATATGAAGCCAGCTTAAGTGATACATCTAAAGGAATTGTTAGATGTCTCTACAGCAAAGCAACAAGTGATGAAAGCTGGAATTGGCACAAGAAGCTCTCACATCTTAATTTCAAGAAGCTTAATCAACTTGTTAAACACAATTTGGTGAGAGGCCTACCTCAGGCAAATTTTGTGCAAGATGGACTTTGTGATGCATGTCAGCTTGGAAAGCAAAGAAGAACCACTTTCAAGAGCAAAACTGAAAATTCAATTACTGAACCATTTCACATGCTACATCTTGATCTGTTTGGTCCAGTAAACATTATGTCTATCAGCAAGAAAAGATATGCTCTAGTTATGGTGGATGATTTCACAAGGTTCACATGGGTGTTCTTTCTACACAAGAAGGATGAAGCTCCTCAGCAAATCATTGAACTTATCAAGAATATTCATAATAACTCTGAGTACAAAGTCAAAGTACTTAGGAGTGACAATGGTACAGAATTCAAGAATTCTACAATGGAGGGGTTTTGTGCAGACAATGGAATCACTCAACAGTTTTCTGCACCTGGTACACCTCAACAAAATGGTGTAGTGGAAAGAAAGAACAGGACTCTCATAGAAGCAGCAAGAACCATGCTTGCAGATGCAAAACTTCCAACCTACTTTTGGGCAGAAGCTATTAACACTGCATGTTTCACTCAAAATTGTACCTTGGTAAATAGTCATGGAAAAACTCCCTATGAGATGATCAAAGGAAAGAAACCAAGTGTGAAATATTTTCACATCTTTGGATGCAAATGCTATGTCCTAAAAGTTCATCCAGAACAACTTGGAAAATTTGAAGCCAAATCGGATGAAGCAATTTTTCTAGGATATTCAGCATCTAAGGCTTTCAAAGTTTATAATCTCAGAACTCACATTGTTATGGAATCAATTCATGTTGCATTTGATGATAAGAAATTTGGAATTTTGCAAACTGATGAAAGCCATGACGATTTGGAATTTGAAAATCTGAAGAATCCTGAGATACTCTCAAGTGATGATGAAGTTTCTCCAGAAGGAATTTCTATTGCTTCTCAAAGGAATGCTACTGTTGAGGGGGAGCAAATAAATCAAAGAGAACACAGTGATCATCAGGAGCAGACTAGTCTTTCAGAGTCTATTCCATCAGGAATTGATGTTTCAGAGTCTACTCCATCAGGAACTGACCTTTCAGAGTCTACTGAGGAAAGATCAGTAACTAGCAGCAATATGGAATCTACTTATTCTATTGATCAAAGGAGAGTTTTTGAAGGTAGAGAGAATTCTTCTACAAGGGATACCACTAACTTAGGGGGAGAAACTAGCAGAGTTAATCTACCACCTGTTAGAAAATGGACAAAGGATCATACTGAAGATTTGATAATTGGTGATCCAAATAGTGGTGTTCGAACTAGAAGATCAATTCAAAATGAATGCTTGTATAGTTGTTTTCTCTCAAAGAATGAACCTAAGAAGGTTAAAGAAGCCTTACGGGATCCTGATTGGGTAATTGCAATGCAGGAGGAGTTAAATGAATTTGAGAGAAACAAAGTTTGGAAACTGGTACCAAGACCTAAAGATAGATCTATTGTTGGTGCAAGATGGGTTTTCAGAAACAAGCTAGATGAATCTGGTATGATTGTAAGAAACAAAGCAAGACTGGTGGCCAAGGGTTATTCTCAGGAAGAAGGCATTGATTATGATGAGACCTTTGCACCTGTAGCAAGATTGGAAGCAATCAGAATGTTTCTTGCATTTGCAGCTCATTCAAAATTCAAGGTATACCAGATGGATGTAAAGAGTGCTTTTCTAAATGGCAAACTTGATGAAGAAGTATATGTAGAACAGCCACCTGGATTTGTTGATCCAAAGTTTCCAAATCATGTCTACAAACTTGACAAGGCACTCTATGGACTAAAGCAGGCACCAAGAGCATGGTATGAGACTTTGTCTAAATTTCTTCTTGAAAATGGCTTCACAAGAGGTACAATTGACAAAACTCTATTCTTTAGAAAGATAAAAGGTGAATTGCTTTTAGTTCAAGTTTATGTTGATGATATTATTTTTGGTTCTGCTAATGAAAAGTTGTGTGCTAAATTTAGCAAGCTTATGCAGTCTAAGTATCAGATGAGCATGATGGGTGAACTAAATTATTTCTTAGGCTTGCAGGTCAAACAGACTGAGACTGGTATTTTCATTAATCAGTCAAAGTATATCAAAGATCTTTTAAAAAGGTTTGACTTTCAAGACTGTGCAGTTGCAAAAACACCCATGGCAACAGCCACTAGACTAGACTCTGATCCTAAAGGAAAGAGTGTGGATAATACTAGTTATAGAGGCATGATAGGCTCATTGTTATTGATAGTATTTTGTCCTAAACCCAATCATGTATGATGAGTTAGGAAATACTTTCATGTAATCTTATTTGATTTTATTTATATTAATAAAAGACTTGTTGTTTTTATTACGGGCTTTATCTATTTAAAGTGTTTAAATAAGAAGTTCCATAGTCTAGAGTAAAGCTTCTAGAATTATAATGAGATTATAATAATGAGATCTAGAAGATGATAACACTAAACTTAAATAGTTCCCGATCGTAGGATAACTAATTGGGAGTTAGTCAATCCGTAAAGATCGGTACATACTATGCTTGCTTCCTCGGAAGGATGTCTGTTCTCATAGACATTCGTGTGGTGACACTATAGCTAGTATGTAGGTGCTTATTGGAGAATAAGTTCACTGAACGTGACTTGATCATATGAACGACTAATGGAGTTTACTCACGTGTTAATAGTTGTTCATAAGTTGATGGTGGTACAAGTGTCCTTAGACTTGAGACCGTTAAAGTAATCTTATATACAATGAACTATGTTTTGGTTTAGTTCTAAGTCCTCAAGGGACAATCATTAGTTCTATTCCGGGTATAGGAATTTGTATATGAAGATAGTTAACGATCAATAAAGAATCTACCCCTTTCAGTATAAGAAAGTGAATATCCTATGATGTTCTTACTATGTTAGTTCTGGAATCTCTGGCCAGAGTAATTGAAGTTAGAAAGAGTTTCTAATTCAAATGAACTAGACATAATGCATAAGAAATTATATGATTAAATTAAATAGGCTTGACACGCGTTCCATGCCTTGTATTTAATCGGGATATTGTCGGGTAGAAGGAATTGATTGTACGGTAACCATTTGCTGAATAGGTTTTATATATTCTAAGCAATGAATTCATATTATCCGGATAGTCGCGATATATTCAAAAGTATCACTCACGATGTAGAATAAATATTAATTACTTATGTAATTATATTTAACGAATTAATTAGTAATTCGTATAAGTAATAATAAATAGTTTATTATTATTTATTTCTACTACCGGCTTAATATTGAACCTAAAGGGTCACACCATAAAAAGGTTAATATTTATAGATGATGAGAATAATTAATAATGGCTATGAATTATTTATTTATTGAATAAATAATTAATTAGCAATTATTTATAATTTATTAAATGAGATTTAATAGATTATAAATAAATTAAGAAAAGTTCTTAATAATTATTAATTACAAAATTTAGTTTGAGAAATTAAATTTTATGAGAGAATTATTTTCAGAATGGGATTAATAATTAAAAAGGTTTTAATTATTAAATGATTATTTAATTAGATAAAGTAAAGACTTTATTTCTTTAAATATCAAACATTCCAAGAGTTGGAAGATACAACACATCAAACACATAACACAAAAACATCCCAGGGGTTTGAGAGGATCATTGGGAGCTTTTGAAGTTCATCAAAATCATTCCAAATCATTTTAATTATTTTCTCAATTGTTCTTCATCTACTATATGATATTTGATCTTGGTGGATACCATTAGAGCACTCCACACTTGAGGGGTGATTGCTGGAAATCAAAGATACATTCATAACAATCCCAGGAAAGCTATCAAGGTATTTTTCTTGTGTTCATACAATTTTTAAATCTATATACATGATTAATTAGGTTTTTATGCAAGTAAATGTGATTTACACTTCCGCTACGGTCATAAATTCCTTCAATGGTATCAGAGCATAGGTTGCATGTATATAGATCCCAGAAAAAAATTTCGGAATTTTTCAAGCTTGTATGAATTAGTTATGAATTTTTGAAGTTCATGGAGGCTATAATCAAATTAATTACGAATTAATTAATAAATTATTTTTAAAATAATTTTAATCACTGATATATTTTCTACAAGTGCTGTAGAAGTCCCAGAAAAAGTTTCATAATTTTCCCATGTATAGATTATTTATTATTGATTTTTAAAGAGTTTAGAAATTAATAAATAATAATCTGTTTTATAAATATATATATTATTTATAAAATATCTAGATGGATGATTATTGTTGGGGGACCAAAAGGATATTTGGGTTATTAAAGTGGGCTGGTGGGCTTATATTTTTAAAACAAATATCCATTCTGTCGACTGGGAAAAAAAAAACAGATCAGACTGTCTGCGACTGAAGACCGCGCGTGCAACCCACGCGCCGGGTCGGGTCCGGGTCCGGGTCGGGTCGGATCTCGGGTCGGGTCATGGGTCGGGTCGGATGCTGACGTCAGTACGACGTCAGCATGACGTCATCAGCGTGTAACGCGTCTGTTGAATGCGTTACAGGAGTATATGATATTTTTGGCCTATAACGCATTCTGGTAATGCGTTACAGGGTCTGTAGATGACAGAAATGGTCCTGATTCGTATTTTGATTTTTCCCGTTGATCCGTAACTCCGTTTGAGGCGTATAATATATCATTGGATTTGTTTTTTCGAGACGGATCTAATGGAGTGGTCAAATAAATTTTAAAAATTAATTTTAAAATGGTTATAGCTTCCGGAAGTGTTTTAAAGCCCGTTTTAATTGTGTTAAAATGCTTTAAAATACTAATATTGTTTCATATAAATGTTTAACAATGTTTAACATGATATAACATGTTTGCCTAAATATATGTGTGCATAGAAATGCCATGAGATAATATATTTAGTTTTATATATCGTATATAATTGCATGTTTGTCTTTAGGTTTTAACGAAAACGTTTCGTAACCTAAACAATATAAAATCCCTCGTTATTTAATATCAAGTAATAAAATGGCCAATGTCACAACGGGCTTGTGTCGGTCATAGCCTTCCAACATGGTAGAAAGTAATTCTTAGTTTTGAGCTTTGTCATTTCGTTCTACAGCCGAGGGCTTCGTTTTCAAAATAGGAATTACTTGTCTATTACATGAGATGCGTATAATTAATTAGAATCCAATTGTCGTTACGTGCTACAGCCGTGGGCTATTGAGATCTTATTAATTTAACGAGATGTTGGGTCTCACTTGACTTAGAATATTGAATTTAGACGTGCTACAGCCGTGATTCAATGATTCAAGAGGCTAAAAAGAATTAGGGAATAACATGAGATGTAATTGATAAAGAGTTATCTGCCTATGGAACATTACATAGCGTTTCGTGCTACAGCCGAGGTTATATAATGGAAAGTAGGATCCCTATTCTCACATGCATTGAGAATGCTTAAGTTGTACATTTGAGGGTTGTATAATTTTAATAAAACTGTGGGAGCCACCTATGAATAAAGACCCGATTCATAAGGTGTTATAATAAAATTGGATATCTACTAATGTTGTTATGTATTCACAAATTTCAGATTTATAGATCATGTCTTCTACTCTATCACTCCGTAGCATACTTGATGGGAACAAATTTACTGGTCCCAATTATGCTGATTGGCTTCGAAACCTGAGAATTGTTCTCAGGGCTGAGAAGAAGGATTATGTGCTTGACTCGCCTTTACCTGTACCTCCTTCTGATGATGCACTTTTCCATGAACGAGAAGTGTATAATGACTGGTTAGATGCTGCTAATGTTGCTCAATGTGTCATGCTAGCATCCATGACACCTGAGTTACAGAAGCAACATAAGCGTATGGATGCTCCTACCATTCTGATACATCTACAGGAGCTTTATGATGTACAAGGGAGAACCGCTCGATATGATATATCGAAAGAGCTATTCCAATGTAGAATGGCTGAAGGGTCGTCTGTGAATGACCATGTGCTTAAGATGATCAATCTGATTGAGCATCTAGGGCAGTTAGGTTTTGTCATGGATGGGGAGTTAAACCAAGATTTAGTCTTGCAGTCACTCCCGGATTCGTTCTCGCAGTTCGTTATGAACTTTCACATGAACAAGCTGGATGTCAGCTTAGCTGAGCTCCACAACATGCTAAAAACTGCTGAGGCGAATTTTCCCTCCAAAAGGGGTTCTGTTCTTATGATCGGTGCCAGTACCTCTACTAAGAGGAAGAGGAACTGGAAGCCGAAGAATAAGAAAAAGGGTGAGAATAAGCCTGTTCCACCAAAGGCTGACCCGAAAAGCAAAGGAGTTTGCTTCCACTGTAACAAGGTGGGACACTGGAAGAGGAACTGCAAGGTTTACCTTGCAGAGTTAAAGAATAAGAAGGGCAATGAGATTACCGCTTCTGATTCAGGTATGTTCATGATTGAACTAAATATGTCTTTAAGTCAGATTTCTACTTGGGTATTGGATACTGCTTGTGGGTCTCATATTTGCAATTCGTTGCAGGGACTAAAGCAAAGTAGATCTCTGGGGGAAGATGAAGTGATTCTATTGATGGGCAATGGAGCAAGAGTTGCTGCTACAGCTGTAGGATCATTTCCTTTGCATATGCCTACGGGCAAAACTATTGTGTTAAATAAATGTTATTATGTACCATCAATTGTAAGAAATATTGTTTCTATTCCTGTACTTGATTCGGATGGTTTTACATTTATTGTTGAGAATAATAAATGTTTAATTAAGAGAAACAATATTATTTATGGATACGGTACATTACATAATGGTTTGTATATATGTGACTTAGAACATAATTTGTTTCAAATTGAACAACCAAATAATAAAAGAAAAAGAGATAGTAAAAATCCAACTTATTTATGGCACTGCAGACTAGGTCATATTAGTGAGAACAGACTTCGCACATTACATAAGGATAAGTTACTAGAACATTTTGATTTTGAATCATGTCCTACATGCGAGTCTTGTCTCATGGGTAAAATGACTAAATCTCCATTTACTGGACATGGAGAGAGAGCTGAGGGGTTGTTAGACTTGGTACACACAGATGTGTGTGGACCAATGTCAACAAGTGCTAGAGGAGGATTTTCATACTTCATTACTTTTACGGATGATCGATCCAGGTTAGGATATGTATATCTTATGAAATACAAATCCGAAGCTTTTGAAAAGTTCAAGGAATATAGAAATGAAGTAGAAAAACAAACCGCACGTAGTATAAAAGTTCTTCGATCAGATCGAGGAGGTGAGTACTTAAGCGGAGAGTTTTTAGGTTATCTTAAAGAAAATGGTATAGTTTCTCAATGGACTCCTCCCTATACTCCACAATTAAATGGAGTATCTGAGAGAAGGAATCGTACTCTATTAGATATGGTGAGGTCCATGATGAGCTTTACTGATCTTCCAGTATCACTATGGGGTTATGCTTTAGAGACGTCAGCGTATTTATTGAACAAGGTGCCTTCTAAATCGGTTCTCATGACCCCACATGAGATGTGGAGTAGGAAGAAACCAGGTCTTAAACATGTTAAGGTTTGGGGGTGTCCAGCTTATGTCAAGAAAGTTGAACATGATAAGTTGGAACCTAGATCCGTGAAATGCAGTTTTGTGGGATATCCTAAAGAAGGTCATGGATATTATTTCTATGATCCTTCTGATCAAAGGATATTTGTTTCTAGACACGCACACTTCTTAGAGGAACAGTTCCTCCTTGATAGAAACAGTGGGAGAAATATTGAACTTGATGAAGTTCAAGAAACACAAAATGCAACGATTAGAGAAGTACCTGTTCAGAAAGAACAACCTTCTGTAGAACAACCTTTACGTAAGTCAGAGAGAGTGTCCCGCCCAATCGAAAGATATTACGGGCTTGTCATTGAAAATGATGATGATTTGTCATTTGTTGATGATGAGGATCCTATGACTTATGAAGAGGCTGTGAGTTGTAATGACTCAGAGAAATGGCAGGATGCCATGAAATCCGAAATGGACTCGATGTATATAAACCAAGTGTGGACTTTGGTTGAGGCACCTGAAGGATTTAAACCCATTGGGTGCAAATGGATATACAAACGAAAGTTAGGAGCAGATGGCCAGGTGGAGACCTATAAGGCCAGGCTTGTGGCAAAAGGATTCAAACAAAGACAAGGGATTGACTTTGATGAAACCTTTTCGCCTGTAGCCTTGCTCAAATCCATTAGGATTTTGCTTGCGATTGCAGCCTACTATGATTACGAGATCTGGCAAATGGACGTAAAGACGGCCTTCCTCAATGGGAAACTTGAAGAGGAAGTGTATATGACACAGCCAGAGGGTTTTGTTTCCAGTGGAAACGAAAATCTAATATGTAGACTGCTGCGAACCATATATGGTTTGAAGCAAGCTTCTCGAAGATGGAACATCCGTTTTGATGAGACAATCAAAGAGTTTGATTTTATCAAAAACTTAGATGAACCATGTATTTACAAGAAGGTTAGTGGGAGCGCGGTAACATTTCTTATATTGTATGTGGATGACATACTTATAATAGGAAATGATATACCGATGTTACAATCAGTCAAGGTCTGGCTATCAAAGAACTTCACTATGAAGGACTTGGGAGAGGCATCCTATATTTTAGGGATGAAGATCTATAGAGATAGATCTAATCGAACGATTGGCCTATCCCAAGGTACATACATCGATAAAGTGCTAAAACGGTTTAGCATGGAGAACTCGAAAAGAGGTCTCATTCCTATTAGTCATGGGATTACTCTTTCCGAGAAGATGTCTCCAAAGACATATGAGGAAAAGGTGCGCATGAGTAGGATTCCTTATGCCTCGGCAATAGGATCCATCATGTATGCGATGTTATGTACTAGAGCTGATGTTGCTCATTCACTTAGTGTGACGAGCAGATATCAGTCTAACCCAGGTGAAGAACACTAGAAAGCAGTGAAGAACATATTGAAGTACTTGAGAAGGACTAAAGATGTTTTTCTTGTGTTTGGTGGATCTGAATTGAAAATTGAGGGTTACACTGACTCTAGTTTTCAATCAGAAGGCGATGGTAGCAGATCCCAGTCAGGGTATGTATTTACTTTAAATGGGGGAGCGATTAGTTGGAAGAGTTCCAAACAGCCTACAACGGCTGACTCCACAGCGGAAGCGGAATATATAGCTGCATGTGAAGCTGCAAAGGAAGCTGTCTGGATGAGGAAATTTGTTTCTGATTTGGGAGTAGTTCCTAGCATTGAAGATCCTATAGTGTTGTATTGTGATAACAACGCTGCGATAGCTCAAGCTAAGGAACCAAGATCCCATAAGAATTCCAAACACGTGTTGCGGCGCTTTCATCTGATTCGAGAGATCATAGAAAGAGGGGATGTCAACATCGTAAGAATTGACACACATAACAACATAGCGGACCCATTTACTAAGGCATTGTCTCAGGCTCACTTTGATCGACATAGAGATAAGATGGGTATAAGATACCAGAGTGATTGGCTTTAGTACAAGTGGGAGTTTGATAGTATTTTGTCCTAAACCCAATCATGTATGATGAGTTAGGAAATACTTTCATGTAATCTTATTTGATTTTATTTATATTAATAAAAGACTTGTTGTTTTTATTACGGGCTTTATCTATTTAAAGTGTTTAAATAAGAAGTTCCATAGTTTAGAGTAAAGCTTCTAGAATTATAATGAGATTATAATAATGAGATCTAGAAGATGATAACACTAAACTTAAATAGTTCCCGATCGTAGGATAACTAATTGGGAGTTAGTCAATCCGTAAAGATCGGTACATACTATGCTTGCTTCCTCGGAAGGATGTTTGTTCTCATAGACATTCGTGTGGTGACACTATAGCTAGTATGTAGGTGCTTATTGGAGAATAAGTTCACTGAACGTGACTTGATCATATGAACGACTAATGGAGTTTACTCACGTGTTAATAGTTGTTCATAAGTTGATGGTGGTACAAGTGTCCTTAGACTTGAGACCGTTAAAGTAATCTTATATACAATGAACTATGTTTTGGTTTAGTTCTAAGTCCTCAAGGGACAATCATTAGTTCTATTCCGGGTATAGGAATTTGTATATGAAGATAGTTAACGATCAATAAAGAATCTACCCCTTTCAGTATAAGAAAGTGAATATCCTATGATGTTCTTACTATGTTAGTTCTGGAATCTCTGGCCAGAGTAATTGAAGTTAGAAAGAGTTTCTAATTCAAATGAACTAGACATAATGCATAAGAAATTATATGATTAAATTAAATAGGCTTGACACGCGTTCCATGCCTTGTATTTAATCGGGATATTGTCGGGTAGAAGGAATTGATTGTACGGTAACCATTTGCTGAATAGGTTTTATATATTCTAAGCAATGAATTCATATTATCCGGATAGTCGCGATATATTCAAAAGTATCACTCACGATGTAGAATAAATATTAATTACTTATGTAATTATATTTAACGAATTAATTAGTAATTCGTATAAGTAATAATAAATAGTTTATTATTATTTATTTCTACTACCGGCTTAATATTGAACCTAAAGGGTCACACCATAAAAAGGTTAATATTTATAGATGATGAGAATAATTAATAATGGCTATGAATTATTTATTTATTGAATAAATAATTAATTAGCAATTATTTATAATTTATTAAATGAGATTTAATAGATTATAAATAAATTAAGAAAAGTTCTTAATAATTATTAATTACAAAATTTAGTTTGAGAAATTAAATTTTATGAGAGAATTATTTTCAGAATGGGATTAATAATTAAAAAGGTTTTAATTATTAAATGATTATTTAATTAGATAAAGTAAAGACTTTATTTCTTTAAATATCAAACATTCCAAGAGTTGGAAGATACAACACATCAAACACATAACACAAAAACATCCCAGGGGTTTGAGAGGATCATTGAGAGCTTTTGAAGTTCATCAAAATCATTCCAAATCATTTTAATTATTTTCTCAATTGTTCTTCATCTACTATATGATATTTGATCTTGGTGGATACCATTAGAGCACTCCACACTTGAGGGGTGATTGCTGGAAATCAAAGATACATTCATAACAATCCCAGGAAAGCTATCAAGGTATTTTTCTTGTGTTCATACAATTTTTAAATCTATATACATGATTAATTAGGTTTTTATACAAGTAAATGTGATTTACACTTCCGCTACGGTCATAAATTCCTTCAGTTATATCTAACTGCAAGTAGGCCAGATATAATGTTTTCTACCTGTTTATGTGCTAGATTCCAAAGTGATCCTAAGGAATCTCATTTAATTGCTGTGAAGAGAATTTTTAGATATCTCAAAGGAACTCCAAATCTTGGTTTGTGGTATCCTAGAGAATCTGATTTCTTTCTAATTGGCTATTCAGACTCTGATTATGCAGGGTGTAAGATAGACAGGAAAAGCACTACAGGTACATGTCAATTCTTGGGAAATAGATTGATTTCTTGGGCAAGCAAGAAGCAACAATCTGTTTCAACCTCAACTGCAGAAGCTGAGTACATAGCAGCAGGCAGTTGTTGTGCACAGCTCCTTTGGATAAGAAATCAGTTGCTGGATTATGGTATGACACTTAGTAATATTCCTATGTTTTGTGATAATACTAGTGCTATTAAAATTGCAGAAAATCCAGTTCAACATTCAAGGACTAAGCACATTGATGTCAGGTATCATTTTATTAGAGAACATATTGAGAATGGTACTGTGGAACTTCATTTTGTTCCTACTGACAAACAGCTTGCAGATATTCTAACTAAACCACTTGATGAGACTACATTCAGTAGACTTGTAAGTGAGTTAGGAATGTTAAATTTTTAGATCTGTAACATCTGCAAAAGTAGCAAGGTATGTTGTTCTTAGCTTATAGACTTGATATTCCTGTCATGATCTATATTTGATTGTTAAATGCTTTAGCTATAACACTTTGCCTTGATAAATTTCAGTATGATAGACTTGTTAATACTCATCAGGATTAGATTTGTTATCAGGATGCTGACGTCATCAGTATTGTGTCAGTATTAGGATTATGAAAATTGTTTCAAATCCTGACGTTTACTTTGTGCAGTAATTCTGTGATGTGTTAAGTCTATGCTAGCAAGTTTTGATATTTGCATACTGATAATTTATACATCATTCAAAAATCAAAAGACAAGCAGATAACAAGAAACTGTATTTTCATTAATAAAAATCATTACATGGAAATGAAATACAACATCTTTTTGTCTAAATTTCTATTAATAATTCTATACTTGTCTATTGATATGAACTCTGAGGTACAGGACAAGGAGCATCTCAAGAAATCCATCAGGGGATGAAAGCCTCATTTACTCTTGGATTCCTTGTCTGGGCGACTTGAATGAGAGCAGCTAACTTAAATGTATAGCATCCCCATCAAGATCAACCTCAGACTCTCGGCCAAATTCTTCATCCTCAAGTTTTGAGGAGGTTAGGGGAAGATTGTATCCAACAGATGGATGTTCTAGGAGAAACCTCTGGATATTATCGGAAATTAATCCATTCATGATTAGTTCGATGAGAAGAGTCGTTTGTTCAAAGAGATGATCAAGAACATGATGTTCATCGACCAAGAAGGATCTAAAGAATGGGTTTGAATGGAATTTTGGTTTGAGAAGCATTGTTGAGAAGAAAAGAAATTGAAAGGTTTATGGAGAATGGCATAAGGAGTCTGTTTCTTTTAAAGAAAGACGTGAGAAACTGAACAGTCACTTGGAAGTTTTAATGAAGTCAGATGCTAATTATTGCGTGTGACTGTATTTCTTGTTTTCAAGAAATATTGAATATATCTAACCAATTGATTTTTGTTCAGATTAATTGTTTATTTCTTTTTCAGATAAAAGAAAAATGCCATGTGGAAACTCCATATTAAGTCTCTGATAATATTGATCAGGATTTCATATGTGACCATCAGGATTTGAAAATTATATTTTTAAATCACATTGCATTTTGTGATTATTTTGATGAGAGGTCATCAGGAAAAGGAAGCTGATCAGTATTGATTATTTATACCCTGATTTATTTCATGAAAAATCAATTTTGGATTTTATTTTCCAAAAATCGTGGGTAACCGCATTTTTCAGGGACTGACACCTGTCAATCTACGTGTCAACGTGGGATAGTGGTCTGAAAGATTTGTGAAATATATTAGTTTTGAAACTCTAATCGTGTAATTGCTTTCTCTAATTTTACATTCTCTAAAGCAAAAATCACTCTTGAGTTTTCAAAATCACTAATCCATTTCAAGAATTTTTAAAGTTTCTTTTCAGATCAAAAATGGCAGCTCAGAGAAGATTACCTAAATCAGTAGCCTTCAAGTTTGGTGACTTTGATTTTATGACAAACAATCATGTTGCAGCTATCATCAACAAGGAAGGAGTGTCATCTGATTTTCATCCAATCATGGACTTTCTGGCGTATGGACCATTAAGTTATGCATTAACAGCATCTCCACAAATTAATCAAGTAGCTGTTTCACAAGCTTGGGAGAATGCTGAGGTAATTGATTCTACTCAGAGTCAATCAGGTAAGATTGTTCTACATTTAGGACAAGATTCATTTGACATTACTGAATCTGTTGTTAATTCAGTACTTTGCTTACCTGTTACTGATAGTTATGAGAATGTACCATCTGATGATAATATAAGAACTATGTTGTCTGAATTAGGTTATAGTGGACCTCTAGATAACATGAGCCAGTTGAATAGGTCTTTTCTTAGAAAGGAATGGTCTTTTTACTTTGATCAAATTGCTAAATGTTTTACTGGCAAATGTAGTTCTTTTCAGCAAATTACTTCTGTTACATCACATATTGCTTATAGTTTGCTTTATGACAGAGTAATCAACATTGGTCATATTATCTTAAGTCAGATGAGTATTAAACTTGGGTTAAGAGATCAAAACAGGAAAATGGTTTATTATCATAGATTTATGCAATTGTTTATTAACCATTTTATTCCTGATGTTGAAACTAGATTTGGTAGAGAACATTGTGTTTCTTCTTATGAACAGCAAAAGAGAATTTTCTCTGACATTACAAAGAAGGACAATGAAAAGAATCTAGATGAAATACCTGCAATTCATTATCCACAACATGTTCAGGTAATTCTTAAAACTCATCTTCCTACTTTCTACAATTCTTCTTTCTTTTGTGGTGAAATGGCTCAGGAATCTCAATTGGAGGAGAACCCACCTGTGTCTACCCAAGTAGCCCAAAACATTATAGTCTCTGAAACAATTCAAGAACCAAATTTTGATCAACAGCCTATTGTTTCAAAGAAACCAACCTCTGGTGTTTCTCAAAAGACATCAGTTGTAAGGAAGAGAAGATTTGTTGTGTCAAGTAGTAGTAGTAATTCTAGTGAAGATGATGATGATTTAACTCTTGCTGAGAGAGCAGAATTGAAGGCTGCAATTCAACTTTCTTTGTTAGCACAAAGAGATGAAAAACCTAGTCACAGCCAGGCTGCAGTCTCCCAAAAGGCTGTAGTTCTTAAAAAGGGAAAACAGTTACTGGATACTGTCTCTCAAAAGACTGTGTCTATTGAACAAAGATCTCATCCCAAGATCACTTCTGTGTCTACACCTCTTGAGTCTTCTCAGGATAAATCTTTTGCTCACTATATCAGGAGAACAAGGAGAAAGATTCAATTGTCACCTACACACACAAAGTCTAGTCCAACTAATATCATGCAGGTTTCTAAAAATCAAGCTACATCTATGTCAGTATTTGACAAGAGAGATCTGGATATTGATTCTTCATGGGAAACTACATTATCATACAGACTGGCTATGGGACTAATTTCTCTCAAAGTGAAGTTGTCAAGGCCTGTTCTAGATTTTCTGGTTGAAAGAGTACCAAAACTTTTATTTCCAGATGAATATGGACTTCTACATCAAAGACTTGACTTAATGAAGATGTATTTCTATGTGTCTATCAGAAGACAATTAGTCAAGAAATTTGGACTCTCGAAGCATGTTGCACTTCAATCACTTCATGCATATTTATTTGACAAGAATGTCATTATTGAAGATGCTTCAGCTCAAGGTGAACAACTGGAGGAAGTAGATAGAGGAATGCAGTCAACAGAAGATACTATTGCACCAGTGGTGAATAGTAGGAAAGATCAGATCACAGTCACTGTAACACAAGAACCATCTAGTCAGAGGAAGGATGACTCAGGAGCTGTGATAGCTAATGTTGAAAGGACTTCTGTGATGACTGAAAAAGCAAGTGAGATACCCTATGATATGGGAGGAATGACTTTGGTTGATTTTTCTGAAGATCAAACAAATTTTGTTCAGTCAGAGTCTATCCACCTTGAGGGTGTGTCTCAGCAAACAACACTTAAAGATGGTGATGTACTAACTATGGTGTCTAATGAAGTATTACTGAAGACATCAGAGTCTAGTAAAGAACCTGAAAGTGGTATACTGGAGCCTGTAGTTTCTGTAAGGAAAGAAGATGATTGTAAGGGTTCAGAGACTATAGCAGCTCACTCCTTGGAGAAAACCTCAAGCCACATGCCAAATGAGGAACCCTCTCTCCATGTGAGTTCAGGTATAAAAACTCCTTCTAAACTCTATTTTTCTATAGGTCATGAGAGCACTTATCTAAATTTGAGTGATACACTTGAAAAGATGGACTTAGATCCACAAACTGAGCGGCTGGCTCCTGACCAGGCAAAAGGTGAGGTAGAAAGAGTGTTGACTTTAGTAAGTCAAAGTGAGAATGAGGGTATGGATGATCAACTCCATAGTAAGGGAGAGAAAATTAGGAAACCATCATTTGATTTCTGGGATCAGGTTTTTCCTGAATCTTGGTCTGAAAATTTGGGTATGGATGCTGGTACTTATTCATTCATCAAAATGTATCAGAAGAATGACCTAGCACATCACAATGCAAAGCCAGAAGTTAAAGCTCAGAAGCAAAAGGAGAGGCTTGCAGAAATCATTAACAGAAGAGGTGCCAGGATAAAGCAATCTATTGATACATATGTACCAGATGAAGATCCTAATGATCCTAGTGTTCCTTTGTATGTACTTCCAATATCATCTAGAATTGAGACATCAACAGTCTCTGATCACTCTAAGGAGGAGTCAGGATTTGAAGATGTTAGTACACAGAATACTGGTGAAGGAGATGATGATCATGTTTCAGTTCCAGAACAGAAAGATGAAGATGTTGATACTTCTAATCAGGTTTTATTACTTGAATATCATACAACTCAAACAACTTCTTCTACAAGACTTGAAGATACAGTTCTTACTGATTCTGATACTGAAGATACTAGAAGCACTTCCAATATTGAAGTTCATTCTGATATTTTGAAAGATATTCAGAATTCTCAAATTGCTATTCAAACAAGACTTCAATCACTTGAAGATAACCAAGTCACAATTATGGAAAATTAAGCAGTTCTTATGAATCTCATTTGTTCTGTTTCTGAATCTCTTGGAATTAATGTTGCTGATGTCAAAAAGGGGGAGATAAAGACAATTCAAAGACAACAACAACAACAACACTACCAGACTGAAGGAGATAAAGATAAAGCTGGGGGAGATAAAAAGCAGACAAAGGGTAGTAAAAAGAAGAACCAGGAGTGACAGTGGTGAATCTCAGCTAGGAAGTGGTAAAGGAAGAGCAGCATTAATAGATAAATTCTTTCTTCTAAGTACTAGATAAACGTCTACATCTGAGAAGGAGGTACTTAAACTTCATAATTCTACATTCATAAATTCTATTCTGGTTGTATTGTTATATGTTTTGACATCCACAACTTAGATTTATGCTTCAAATTTTAAAGCATAAATAGGGGGAGATTGTTAGGAATAATTCATAAGTTGTGATGTTAAGAATAGAATTTACACATTATACTTCTTGTAATCCTGATCTTATAAAGGATTTAGCACTATATATAGGATTTATGTGTAAGACAGTTGTCTGTATAGTTTAGTCAGGAATGAACAGTGTATCGGAGACTACATGTCAGGAACAGAGAGCAAATCCTGATGACGGTCCAATACTAATGGTTGATCAGATACTGATGCAGTGTACAGATCCTGATATCAGTCGTGTTACTGATGATGTCATTATGGATACTACAGAAACTGGCAAGTGCTATAAAACAGGATCGTTGTTTGAAGAACAAGCAAGAAGATATTATGAAGGAAAGAGTTTTTCTATTGAAGGAAACTATCGACTAGAAGGCAGAACATTGTCATGTATAGATTATATCTTTCTGTTATTAGTTGATAGGTAGCATTATAAATACTCTCTCAATATCATTGTAAAGAGCGTGAGTTGAACAAGTGAATGTGCGTAGCTCTGTATAAGGTTTGTATTCGAGAAGTTCGAAACAAACAGAGAGAGATTTGTATTGTCAGCAGCTGCTAAAGGTATTGTACACCTTTGGTAGAGTTTGTATTTGATCTTATTAATACAAACAAGAATTTGATTCATTCGTTTATTCTTGTTCATATAATCAAGCAAAAATCAGACACGATTATATAACTTGTATTCAACCCCCCCTTCTACAAGTTATTCGAGTTAACAGAAATTTTTTAAAAAATTAGCACATCACTAAAATTGTTTTATCTTGACACCAGTGCGATTGGAACATCGAAAAAATAATTTAAAAAAATAGATTCATCATTCGGGACAAGACTAGTTAAAAGGAAGGTCGACTTTGACCGGTTTGACCGTTAGAAAACTCCACCAGATAAATATAGGAATTTTTTTAAAACATTACCACATCACTAAAATCGTTATATCTTGACACCCGTGCGATTGGAACGTCGAAAAATAGATTCATCATTCGGGACAAGACTAGTTAAAAGGAAGATTGACTTTGACCAGTTTGACCATTATAAAACCCAACCAAATAAATATAGGAAATTTTTTAAAAAATTAGCACATCGCTAAAATAATTTAAAAAATTGATTCATCATGTGGGACAAGACTAGTTAAAAGAAAGGTCGACTTTGACCGGTTTGACCGTTAGAAAACCAAACCAGATAAATATAGGAATTTTTTTAAAACATTACCACATCACTAAAATCGTTATATCTTGACACCCGTGCGATTGGATTGTCAAAAAAATAATTTAAAAAAATAGATTAATCATTCGGGACAAGACTAGTTAAAAGGAAGGTCTACTTTGACCGGTTTGACCGTTATAAAACCCAACCATATATATATAGGAAATTTTTTAAAAAATTACCACATCACTAAAATTGTTATATATTGACACCAGTGCGATTGGAACGTCGAAAAAATAATTTAAAAAAATAGATTCATCATTCGGGACAAGACTAGTTAAAAGGAAGGTCGACTTTGACCGGTTTGACCGTTACCAAACCAAACCAAATAAATATAGGAATTTTTTTAAAAAATTACACATCACTAAAATCGTTATAGCTTGACACTCGTGCGATTGGAACGTCGAAAAAATAATTTAAAAAATAGATTCATCATTCGGGACAAGACTAGTTAAAAAGAAGGTCGACTTTAACCGGTTTGACCGTTATAAAACCCAACCAAATAAATATAGGAATTTTTTAAAAAAATTACAACATCACTAAAATCGTTATATCTTGACACCCGTGCGATTGGAACGTCGAAAAAATAATTTAAAAAAATAGATTCATCATTCGGGACAAGACTAGTTAAAAGGAAGGTCGACTTTGACCGGTTTGACCGTTATAAAACCCAACCAAATATATATAGGAAATTTTTTAAAAAATTAGCACATCACTAAAATTGTTATATCTTGACACTAGTGCGATTGGAACATCGAAAAAATAATTTAAAAAAATAGATTCATCATTCGGGACAAGACTAGTTAAAAGGAAGGTCGATTTTGACCGGTTTGACCGTTATAAAACCCAACCAAATATATATAGGAAATTTTTTAAAAAATTAGCACATCACTAAAATTGTTTTATCTTGACACCAGTGCGATTGGAACATCGAAAAAATAATTTAAAAAAATAGATTCATCATTCGGGACAAGACTAGTTAAAAGGAAGGTCGACTTTGACCGGTTTGACCGTTAGAAAACTCAACCAGATAAATATAGGAATTTTTTTAAAACATTACCACATCACTAAAATCGTTATATCTTGACACCCGTGCGATTGGAACGTCGAAAAATAGATTCATCATTCGGGACAAGACTAGTTAAAAGGAAGGTTGACTTTGACCAGTTTGACCGTTATAAAACCCAACCAAATATATATAGGAAATTTTTTAAAAAATTAGCACATCGCTAAAATAATTTAAAAAATTGATTCATCATGCGGGACAAGACTAGTTAAAAGGAAGGTCGACTTTGACCGATTTGACCGTTAGAAAACCAAACCAGATAAATATAGGAATTTTTTTAAAACATTACCACATCACTAAAATCGTTATATCTTGACACCCGTGCGATTGGATTGTCAAAAAAATAATTTAAAAAAATAGATTCATCATTCGGGACAAGACTAGTTAAAAGGAAGGTCGACTTTGACAGGTTTGACCGTTAGAAAATGAAGGTAGTGTTTTTCGTAGTTCGTTCACAGGGAAGGACTATCAATATTGATTCCGAGTATATTATCTCTTACAATCTAGAAGTATAAAATGGGGGGTTTTGAGTTTGGTTGAGGTGTTTTATCAAACCCAACCAAATAAATATAGGAATTTTTTTAAAAAATTACAACATCACTAAAATCGTTATATCTTGACACCCGTGCGATTGGAACATCGAAAAAATAATTTAAAAAAATAGATTCATCATTCGGGACAAGACTAGTTAAAAGGAAGGTCGATTTTGACCGGTTTGACCGTTATAAAACCCAACCAAATATATATAGGAAATTTTTTAAAAAATTAGCACATCACTAAAATTGTTTTATCTTGACACCAGTGCGATTGGAACATCGAAAAAATAATTTAAAAAAATAGATTCATCATTCGGGACAAGACTAGTTAAAAGGAAGGTCGACTTTGACCGGTTTGACCGTTATAAAACCCAACCAAATATATATAGGAAATTTTTTAAAAAATTAGCACATCACTAAAATTGTTATATCTTGACACTAGTGCGATTGGAACATCGAAAAAATAATTTAAAAAAATAGATTCATCATTCGGGACAAGACTAGTTAAAAGGAAGGTCGATTTTGACCGGTTTGACCGTTATAAAACCCAACCAAATATATATAGGAAATTTTTTAAAAAATTAGCACATCACTAAAATTGTTTTATCTTGACACCAGTGCGATTGGAACATCGAAAAAATAATTTAAAAAAATAGATTCATCATTCGGGACAAGACTAGTTAAAAGGAAGGTCGACTTTGACCGGTTTGACCGTTAGAAAACTCAACCAGATAAATATAGGAATTTTTTTAAAACATTACCACATCACTAAAATCGTTATATCTTGACACCCGTGCGATTGGAACGTCGAAAAATAGATTCATCATTCGGGACAAGACTAGTTAAAAGGAAGGTTGACTTTGACCAGTTTGACCATTATAAAACCCAACCAAATATATATAGGAAATTTTTTAAAAAATTAGCACATCACTAAAATAATTTAAAAAATTGATTCATCATGCGGGACAAGACTAGTTAAAAGGGAGGTCGACTTTGACCGGTTTGACCGTTAGAAAACCAAACCAGATAAATATAGGAATTTTTTTAAAACATTACCACATCACTAAAATCATTATATCTTGACACCCGTGCGATTGGATTGTCAAAAAAATAATTTAAAAAAATAGATTAATCATTCGGGACAAGACTAGTTAAAAGGAAGGTCTACTTTGACCGGTTTGACCGTTATAAAACCTAACCATATATATATAGGAAATTTTTTAAAAAATTACCACATCACTAAAATTGTTATATATTGACACCAGTGCGATTGGAACGTCGAAAAAATAATTTAAAAAAATAGATTCATCATTCGGGACAAGACTAGTTAAAAGGAAGGTCGACTTTGACCGGTTTGACCGTTACCAAACCAAACCAAATAAATATAGGAATTTTTTTAAAAAATTACACATCACTAAAATCGTTATAGCTTGACACTCGTGCGATTGGAACGTCGAAAAAATAATTTAAAAAATAGATTCATCATTCGGGACAAGACTAGTTTAAAAGAAGGTCGACTTTGACCGGTTTGACCGTTACCAAACCAAACCAAATAAATATAAGAATATTTTTAAAAAATTACACATCACTGAAATCGTTATAGCTTGACACTCGTGCGATTGGAACGTCAAAAAAATAATTTAAAAAATAGATTCATCATTCGGGACAAGACTAGTTAAAAGGAAGGTCGACTTTAACCGGTTTGACCATTATAAAACCCAACCAAATAAATATAGGAATTTTTTTAAAAAATTACCACATCACTAAAATCGTTATATCTTGACACCCGTGCGATTGGAACGTCGAAAAAATAATTTAAAAAAATAGATTCATAATTCGGGACAAGACTAGTTAAAAGGAAGGTCGACTTTGACCGGTTTGACCGTTATAAAACCCAACCAAATATATATAGGAAATTTTTTAAAAAATTAGCACATCACTAAAATTGTTATATCTTGACACTAGTGCGATTGGAACATCGAAAAAATAATTTAAAAAAATAGATTCATCATTCGGGACAAGACTAGTTAAAAGGAAGGTCGATTTTGACCGGTTTGACCGTTATAAAACCCAACCAAATATATATAGGAAATTTTTTAAAAAATTAGCACATCACTAAAATTGTTTTATCTTGACACCAGTGCGATTGGAACATCGAAAAAATAATTTAAAAAAATAGATTCATCATTCGGGACAAGACTAGTTAAAAGGAAGGTCGACTTTGACCGGTTTGACCGTTAGAAAACTCAACCAGATAAATATAGGAATTTTTTTAAAACATTACCACATCACTAAAATCGTTATATCTTAACACCCGTGCGATTGGAACGTCGAAAAATAGATTCATCATTCGGGACAAGACTAGTTAAAAGGAAGGTTGACTTTGACCAGTTTGACCATTATAAAACCCAACCAAATATATATAGGAAATTTTTTAAAAAATTAGCACATCGCTAAAATAATTTAAAAAATTGATTCATCATGCGGGACAAGACTAGTTAAAAGGAAGGTCGACTTTGACCGGTTTGACCGTTAGAAAACCAAACCAGATAAATATAGGAATTTTTTTAAAACATTACCACATCACTAAAATCGTTATATCTTGACACCCGTGCGATTGTATTTTCAAAAAAATAATTTAAAAAAATAGATTAATCATTCGGGACAAGACTAGTTAAAAGGAAGGTCTACTTTGACCGGTTTGACCGTTATAAAACCCAACCATATATATATAGGAATTTTTTTTAAACATTACCACATCACTAAAATCGTTATATCTTGACACCCGTGCGATTGGAACGTCGAAAAAATAATTTAAAAAAATAGATTCATCATTCGGGACAAGACTAGTTAAAAGGAAGGTTGACTTTGACCGGTTTGACCTTTATAAAACCCAACCCAATATATATTGGAAATTTTTTAAAAAATTAGCACATCACTAAAATTGTTATATCTTGACACAGTGCGATTGGAACATCGAAAAAATAATTTAAAAAATTGATTCATCATTCAGGACAAGACTAGTTAAAAGGAAGGTGGACTTTGACCGGTTTGACCATTAGAAAACCCAACCAAATAAATATAGGAATTTTTTTAAAAAATTACCACATCACTAAAATCGTTATATCTTGACACCCGTGCGATTGGAACATCGAAAAAATAATTTAAAAAAATTGATTCATCATTCGGGACAAGACTAGTTAAAAGGAAGGTCGACTTTGACCAGTTTGACCGTTAGAAAACCAAACCAGATAAATATATAGGAATTTTTTTAAAAAATTAGCACATCACTAAAATTGTTATATCTTGACACCAGTGCGATTGGAACATCGAAAAAATAATTTAAAAAAATTGATTCATCATTCGAGACAAGACTAGTTAAAAGGAAGGTCGACTTTGACCGGTTTGACCGTTAGAAAACCGAACCAGATAAATATAGGAATTTTTTTAAAAAATTACCACATCACAAAAATAGTTATATCTTGACACCCGTGCGATTGGAACGTCGAAAAAATAATTTTAAAAAATAGATTCATTATTCGGGACAAGACTAGTTAAAAGGAAGGTCGACTTTGACCGGTTTGACCGTTATAAAACCCAACCAAATAAATATAGGAAATTTTTTAAAAAATTACCATATCACTAAAATCGTTATATCTTGACACCCGTGTGATTGGAACGTCGAAAAAATAATTTAAAAAAATAGATTCATCATTCGGGACAAGACTAGTTAAAAGGAAGGTCGACTTTGACCGGTTTGACCGTTACCAAACCAAACCAAATAAATATAGGAATTTTTTTAAAAAATTACACATCACTAAAATCGTTATAGCTTGACACTCGTGCGATTGGAACGTCGAAAAAATAACTTAAAAAATAGATTCATCATTCGGGACAAGACTAGTTAAAAGGAAGGTCGACTTTGACCGGTTTGACCGTTATAAAACCCAACCAAATATATATAGGAAATTTTTTAAAAAATTAGCACATCACTAAAATTGTTATATCTTGACACTAGTGCGATTGGAACATCGAAAAAATAATTTAAAAAAATAGATTCATCATTCGGGACAAGACTAGTTAAAAGGAAGGTCGACTTTGACCGGTTTTACCGTTATAAACCCCAACCAAAAATATATAGGAAATTTTTTAAAAAATTAGCACATCACTAAAATTGTTTTATCTTGACACCAGTGCAATTGGAACATCGAAAAAATAAGTTAAAAAAATAGATTCATCATTCGGGACAAGACTAGTTAAAAGGAAGTTCGGCTTTGACCGGTTTGACCGTTAGAAAACCCAACCAGATAAATATAGGAATTTTTTTAAAACATTACCACATCACTAAAATCGTTATATCTTGACACCCGTGCGATTGGAACGTCGAAAAAATAGATTCATCATTCGGGACAAGACTAGTTAAAAGGAAGGTTGACTTTGACCAGTTTGACCTTTATAAAACCCAACCAAATATATATTGGAAATTTTTTAAAAAATTAGCACATCACTAAAATTGTTATATCTTGACACAGTGCGATTGGAACATCGAAAAAATAATTTAAAAAATTGATTCATCATTCGGGACAAGACTAGTTAAAAGGAAGGTGGACTTTGACCGGTTTGACCGTTAGAAAACCCAACCAAATAAATATAGGAATTTTTTTTAAAAATTACCACATCACTAAAATCGTTATATCTTGACACCCGTGCGATTGGAACATCGAAAAAATAATTTAAAAAAATTGATTCATCATTCGGGACAAGACTAGTTAAAAGGAAGGTCGACTTTGACCAGTTTGACCGTTAGAAAACCAAACCAGATAAATATATAGGAATTTTTTTAAAAAATTAGCACATCACTAAAATTGTTATATCTTGACACCAGTGCGATTGGAACATCGAAAAAATAATTTAAAATAATTGATTCATCATTCGAGACAAGACTAGTTAAAAGGAAGGTCGACTTTGACCGGTTTGACCGTTAGAAAACCCAACCAGATAAATATAGGAATTTTTTTAAAAAATTACCACATCACAAAAATAGTTATATCTTGACACCCGTGCGATTGGAACGTCGAAAAAATAATTTAAAAAAATAGATTCATCATTCGGGACAAGACTAGTTAAAAGGAAGGTCGACTTTGACCGGTTTGACCGTTATAAAACCCAACCAAATAAATATAGGAAATTTTTTAAAAAATTACCATATCACTAAAATCGTTATATCTTGACACCCGTGTGATTGGAACGTCGAAAAAATAATTTAAAAAAATAGATTCATCATTCGGGACAAGACTAGTTAAAAGGAAGGTCGACTTTGACCGGTTTGACCGTTACCAAACCAAATAAATATAGGAATTTTTTTAATAAATTACACATCACTAAAATCGTTATAGCTTGACACTCGTGCGATTGGAACGTCGAAAAAATAACTTAAAAAATAGATTCATCATTCGGGACAAGACTAGTTAAAAGGAAGGTCGACTTTAACCGGTTTGACCGTTATAAAACCCAACCAAATAAATATAGGAAATTTTTTAAAAAATTAGCACATCACTAAAATTGTTTTATCTTGACACCAGTGCAATTGGAGCATCGAAAAAATAAGTTAAAAAATTAGATTCATCATTCGGGACAAGACTAGTTAAAAGGAAGTTCGGCTTTGACCGGTTTGACCGTTAGAAAACCCAACCAGATAAATATAGGAATTTTTTTAAAACATTACCACATCACTAAAATCGTTATATCTTGACACCCGTGCGATTGGAACGTCGAAAAAATAGATTCATCATTCGGGACAAGACTAGTTAAAAGGAAGGTTGACTTTGACCAGTTTGACCTTTATAAAACCCAACCAAATATATATTGGAAATTTTTTAAAAAATTAGCACATCACTAAAATTGTTATATCTTGACACAGTGCGATTGGAACATCGAAAAAATAATTTAAAAAATTGATTCATCATTCGGGACAAGACTAGTTAAAAGGAAGGTGGACTTTGACCGGTTTGACCGTTAGAAAACCCAACCAAATAAATATGGGAATTTTTTTTAAAAATTACCACATCACTAAAATCGTTATATCTTGACACCCGTACGATTGGAACATCGAAAAAATAATTTTAAAAAATTGATTCATCATTCGGGACAAGACTAGTTAAAAGGAAGGTCGACTTTGACCAGTTTGACCGTTAGAAAACCAAACCAGATAAATATATAGGAATTTTTTTAAAAAATTAGCACATCACTAAAATTGTTATATCTTGACACCAGTGCGATTGGAACATCGAAAAAATAATTTAAAAAAATTGATTCATCATTCGAGACAAGACTAGTTAAAAGGAAGGTCGACTTTGACCGGTTTGACCGTTAGAAAACCCAACCAGATAAATATAGGAATTTTTTTAAAAAATTACCACATCACAAAAATAGTTATATCTTGACACCCGTGCGATTGGAACGTCGAAAAAATAATTTAAAAAAATAGATTCATCATTCGGGACAAGACTAGTTAAAAGGAAGGTCGACTTTGACCGGTTTGACCGTTATAAAACCCAACCAAATAAATATAGGAAATTTTTTAAAAAATTACCATATCACTAAAATCGTTATATCTTGACACCCGTGTGATTGGAACGTCGAAAAAATAATTTAAAAAAATAGATTCATCATTCGGGACAAGACTAGTTAAAAGGAAGGTTGACTTTGACCGGTTTGACCGTTACCAAACCAAACCAAATAAATATAGGAATTTTTTTAATAAATTACACATCACTAAAATCGTTATAGCTTGACACTCGTGCGATTGGAACGTCGAAAAAATAACTTAAAAAATAGATTCATCATTCGGGACAAGACTAGTTAAAAGGAAGGTCGACTTTGACCGGTTTGACCGTTATAAAACCCAACCAAATATATATAGGAAATTTTTTAAAAAATTACCACATCACTAAAATCGTTATATCTTGACACCCGTGCGATTGGAACGCCGAAAAAATAGATTCATTATTCGGGACATGACTAGTTAAAAGGAAGGTTGACTTTGACCGGTTTGACCGTTATAAAACCCAACCAAATATATATTGGAAATTTTTTAAAAAATTAGCACATCACTAAAATTGTCATATCTTGACACCAGTGCGATTGAAACATCGAAAAAATAATTTAAAAAATTGATTCATCATTCGGGACAAGACTAGTTAAAAGGAAGGTGGACTTTGACCGGTTTGACCGTTAGAATACCCAACCAAATAAATAAAGGAATTTTTTTAAAAAATTACCACATCACTAAAATCGTTATATCTTGACACCCGTGTGATTGGAACATCGAAAAAATAATTAAAAAAATTGATTCATCATTCGGGACAAGACTAGTTAAAAGGAAGGTCGACTTTGACCAGTTTGACCGTTAGAAAACCAAACCAGATAAATATATAGGAATTTTTTTAAAAAATTAGCACATCACTAAAATTGTTATATCTTGACACCAGTGCGATTGGAACATCGAAAAAATAATTTAAAAAAATTGATTCATCATTCGGGACAAGACTAGTTAAAAGGAAGTTCGACTTTGACCAGTTTGACCGTTAGAAAACCAAACCAGATAAATATATAGGAATTTTTTTAAAAAATTAGCACATCACTAAAATTGTTATATCTTGACACCAGTGCGATTGGAACATCGAAAAAATAATTTAAAAAAATTGATTCATCATTCGAGACAAGACTAGTTAAAAGGAAGGTCGACTTTGACCGGTTTGACCGTTAGAAAACCCAACCAGATAAATATAGGAATTTTTTTAAAAAATTACCACATCACAAAAATAGTTATATCTTGACACCCGTGCGATTGGAACGTCGAAAAAATAATTTAAAAAAATAGATTCATCATTCGGGACAAGACTAGTTAAAAGGAAGGTCGACTTTGACCGGTTTGACCGTTATAAAACCCAACCAAATAAATATAGGAATTTTTTAAAAAATTACCATATCACTAAAATCGTTATATCTTGACACCCGTGTGATTGGAACGTCGAAAAAATAATTTAAAAAAATAGATTCATCATTCGGGACAAGACTAATTAAAAGGAAGGTCGACTTTGACCGGTTTGACCGTTACCAAACCAAACCAAATAAATATAGGAATTTTTTTAAAAAATTACACATCACTAAAATCGTTATAGCTTGACACTCGTGCGATTGGAACGTCGAAAAAATAACTTAAAAAATAGATTCATCATTCGGGACAAGACTAGTTAAAAGGAAGGTCGACTTTAACCGGTTTGACCGTTATAAATCCCAACCAAATAAATATAGGAATTTTTTTTAAAAATTACCACATCACTAAAATCGTTATATCTTGACACCCGTGCGATTGGAACATCGAAAAAATAATTTAAAAAAATAGATTCATCATTCAGGACAAGTCTAGTTAAAAGGAAGGTCGACTTTGACCGGTTTGACCGTTATAAAACCCAACCAAATATATATAGGAAATTTTTTAAAAAATTAGCACATCACTAAAATTGTTATATCTTGACACTAGTGCGATTGGAACATCGAAAAAATAATTTAAAAAAATATATTCATCATTCGGGACAAGACTAGTTAAAAGGATGGTCGACTTTGACCGGTTTTACCGTTATAAACCCCAACCAAATTTATATAGGAAATTTTTTAAAAAATTAGCACATCACTAAAATTGTCATATCTTGACACCAGTGCGATTGAAACATCGAAAAAATAATTTAAAAAATTGATTCATCATTCGGGACAAGACTAGTTAAAAGGAAGGTGGACTTTGACCGGTTTGACCGTTAGAATACCCAACCAAATAAATAAAGGAATTTTTTTAAAAAATTACCACATCACTAAAATCGTTATATCTTGACACCCGTGTGATTGGAACATCGAAAAAATAATTAAAAAAAATTGATTCATCATTCGGGACAAAACTAGTTAAAAGGAAGGTCGACTTTGACCAGTTTGACCGTTAGAAAACCAAACCAGATAAATATATAGGAATTTTTTTAAAAAATTAGCACATCACTAAAATTGTTATATCTTGACACCAGTGCGATTGGAACATCGAAAAAATAATTTAAAAAAATTGATTCATCATTCGGGACAAGACTAGTTAAAAGGAAGTTCGACTTTGACCAGTTTGACCGTTAGAAAACCAAACCAGATAAATATATAGGAATTTTTTTAAAAAATTAGCACATCACTAAAATTGTTATATCTTGACACCAGTGCGATTGGAACATCGAAAAAATAATTTAAAAAAATTGATTCATCATTCGAGACAAGACTAGTTAAAAGGAAGGTCGACTTTGACCGGTTTGACCGTTAGAAAACCCAACCAGATAAATATAGGAATTTTTTTAAAAAATTACCACATCACAAAAATAGTTATATCTTGACACCCGTGCGATTGGAACGTCGAAAAAATAATTTAAAAAAATAGATTCATCATTCGGGACAAGACTAGTTAAAAGGAAGGTCGACTTTGACCGGTTTGACCGTTATAAAACCCAACCAAATAAATATAGGAATTTTTTAAAAAATTACCATATCACTAAAATCGTTATATCTTGACACCCGTGTGATTGGAACGTCGAAAAAATAATTTAAAAAAATAGATTCATCATTCGGGACAAGACTAATTAAAAGGAAGGTCGACTTTGACCGGTTTGACCGTTACCAAACCAAACCAAATAAATATAGGAATTTTTTTAAAAAATTACACATCACTAAAATCGTTATAGCTTGACACTCGTGCGATTGGAACGTCGAAAAAATAACTTAAAAAATAGATTCATCATTCGGGACAAGACTAGTTAAAAGGAAGGTCGACTTTAACCGGTTTGACCGTTATAAATCCCAACCAAATAAATATAGGAATTTTTTTTAAAAATTACCACATCACTAAAATCGTTATATCTTGACACCCGTGCGATTGGAACATCGAAAAAATAATTTAAAAAAATAGATTCATCATTCAGGACAAGTCTAGTTAAAAGGAAGGTCGACTTTGACCGGTTTGACCGTTATAAAACCCAACCAAATATATATAGGAAATTTTTTAAAAAATTAGCACATCACTAAAATTGTTATATCTTGACACTAGTGCGATTGGAACATCGAAAAAATAATTTAAAAAAATATATTCATCATTCGGGACAAGACTAGTTAAAAGGATGGTCGACTTTGACCGGTTTTACCGTTATAAACCCCAACCAAATTTATATAGGAAATTTTTTAAAAAATTAGCACATCACTAAAATTGTTTTATCTTGACACCAGTGCGATTGGAACATCGAAAAAATAATTTAAAAAAATAGATTCATCATTCGGGACAAGACTAGTTAAAAGGAAGGTCGACTTTAACCGGTTTGACCGTTATAAAACCCAACCAAATAAATATAGGAATTTTTTTAAAAAATTACCACATCACTAAAATCGTTATATCTTGACACCCGTGCGATTGGAACATCGAAAAAATAATTTAAAAAAATAGATTCATCATTCGGGACAAGACTAGTTAAAAGGAAGGTCGACTTTGACCGGTTTGACCGTTACCAAACCAAACCAAATAAATATAGGAATTTTTTTTAAAAATTAGCACATCACTAAAATTATTTTATCTTGACACCAGTGCAATTGGAACATCGAAAAAATAATTTAAAAAAATAGATTCATCATTCGGGACAAGACTAGTTAAAAGGAAGGTCGACTTTGACCGGTTTGACCGTTAGAAAACCCAACCAGATAAATATAGGAATTTTTTTAAAACATTACCACATCACTAAAATCGTTATATCTTGACACCCGTACGATTGGAACGCCGAAAAAATAGATTCATCATTCGGGACATGACTAGTTAAAAGGAAGGTTGACTTTGACCGGTTTGACCGTTATAAAACCCAACCAAATATATATTGGAAATTTTTTAAAAAATTAGCACATCACTAAAATTGTCATATCTTGACACCAGTGCGATTGAAACATCGAAAAAATAATTTAAAAAATTGATTTATCATTCGGGACAAGACTAGTTAAAAGGAAGGTGGACTTTGACCGGTTTGACCGTTAGAATACCCAACCAAATAAATAAAGGAATTTTTTTTAAAAATTACCACATCACTAAAATCGTTATATCTTGACACCCGTGTGATTGGAACATCGAAAAAATAATTAAAAAAAATTGATTCATCATTCGGGACAAGACTAGTTAAAAGGAAGGTCGACTTTGACCAGTTTGACCGTTAGAAAACCAAACCAGATAAATATATAGGAAATTTTTTAAAAAATTAGCACATCACTAAAATTGTTATATCTTGACACCAGTGCGATTGGAACATCGAAAAAATAATTTAAAAAAATTGATTCATCATTCGGGACAAGACTAGTTAAAAGGAAGGTCGACTTTGACCAGTTTGACCGTTAGAAAACCAAACCAGATAAATATATAGGAATTTTTTTAAAAAATTAGCACATCACTAAAATTGTTATATCTTGACACTAGTGCGATTGGAACATCGAAAAAATAATTTAAAAAAATATATTCATCATTCGGGACAAGACTAGTTAAAAGGATGGTCGACTTTGACCGGTTTTACCGTTATAAACCCCAACCAAATTTATATAGGAAATTTTTTAAAAAATTAGCACATCACTAAAATTGTTTTATCTTGACACCAGTGCGATTGGAACATCGAAAAAATAATTTAAAAAAATAGATTCATCATTCGGGACAAGACTAGTTAAAAGGAAGGTCGACTTTAACCGGTTTGACCGTTATAAAACCCAACCAAATAAATATAGGAATTTTTTTAAAAAATTACCACATCACTAAAATCGTTATATCTTGACACCCGTGCGATTGGAACATCGAAAAAATAATTTAAAAAAATAGATTCATCATTCGGGACAAGACTAGTTAAAAGGAAGGTCGACTTTAACCGGTTTGACCGTTATAAAACCCAACCAAATATATATAGGAATTTTTTTAAAAAATTAGCACATCTCTAAAATTGTTATATCTTGACACTAGTGCGATTGGAACATCGAAAAAATAATTTAAAAAAATATATTCATCATTCGGGACAAGACTAGTTAAAAGGATGGTCGACTTTGACCGGTTTTACCGTTATAAACCCCAACCAAATTTATATAGGAAATTTTTTAAAAAATTAGCACATCACTAAAATTGTTTTATCTTGACACCAGTGCGATTGGAACATCGAAAAAATAATTTAAAAAAATAGATTCATCATTCGGGACAAGACTAGTTAAAAGGAAGGTCGACTTTAACCGGTTTGACCGTTATAAAACCCAACCAAATAAATATAGGAATTTTTTTAAAAAATTACCACATCACTAAAATCGTTATATCTTGACACCCGTGCGATTGGAACATCGAAAAAATAATTTAAAAAAATAGATTCATCATTCGGGACAAGACTAGTTAAAAGGAAGGTCGACTTTAACCGGTTTGACCGTTATAAAACCCAACCAAATATATATAGGAATTTTTTTAAAAAATTAGCACATCACTAAAATTGTTATATCTTGACACTAGTGCGATTGGAACATCGAAAAAATAATTTAAAAAAATATATTCATCATTCGGGACAAGACTAGTTAAAAGGAAGGTCGACTTTGACCGGTTTTACCGTTATAAACCCCAACCAAATTTATATAGGAAATTTTTTAAAAAATTAGCACATCACTAAAATTGTTTTATCTTGACACCAGTGCGATTGGAACATCGAAAAAATAATTTAAAAAAATAGATTCATCATTCGGGACAAGACTAGTTAAAAGGAAGGTCGACTTTAACCGGTTTGACCGTTATAAAACCCAACCAAATAAATATAGGATTTTTTTTAAAAAATTACCACATCACTAAAATCGTTATATCTTGACACCCGTGCGATTGGAACATCGAAAAAATAATTTAAAAAAATAGATTCATCATTCGGGACAAGACTAGTTAAAAGGAAGGTCGACTTTCACCTGTTTGACCGTTACCAAACCAAACCAAACCAAATAAATATAGGAATTTTTTTAAAAAATTAGCACATCACTAAAATTGTTTTATCTTGACACCAGTGCAATTGGAACATCGAAAAAATAATTTAAAAAAATAGATTCATCATTCGGGACAAGACTAGTTAAAAGAAAGGTCGACTTTGACCGGTTTGACCGTTAGAAAACCCAACCAGATAAATATAGGAATTTTTTTAAAACATTACCACATCACTAAAATCGTTATATCTTGACACCCGTGCGATTGGAACGCCGAAAAAATAGATTCATCATTCGGGACATGACTAGTTAAAAGGAAGGTTGACTTTGACCGGTTTGACCGTTATAAAACCCAACCAAATACATATTGGAAATTTTTTAAAAAATTAGCACATCACTAAAATTGTCATATCTTGACACTAGTGCGATTGGAACATCGAAAAAATAATTTAAAAAATTGATTCATCATTCGGGACAAGACTAGTTAAAAGGAAGGTGGACTTTGACCGGTTTGACCGTTAGAAAACCCAACCAAATAAATAAAGGAATTTTTTTAAAAAATTACCACATCACTAAAATCGTTATATCTTGACACCCGTGTGATTGGAACATCGAAAAAATAATTTAAAAAAATTGATTCATCATTCGGGACAAGACTAGTTAAAAGGAAGGTCGACTTTGACCAGTTTGACCGTTAGAAAACCAAACCAGATAAATATATAGGAAATTTTTTAAAAAATTAGCACATCACTAAAATTGTTATATCTTGACACCAGTGTGATTGGAACATCGAAAAAATAATTTAAAAAAATTGATTCATCATTCGGGACAAGACTAGTTAAAAGGAAGGTCGACTTTAACCGGTTTGACCGTTATAAAACCCAACCAAATAAATATAGGAATTTTTTTAAAAATTTACCACATCACTAAAATCGTTATATCTTGACACCCGTGCGATTGGAACATCGAAAAAATAATTTAAAAAAATAGATTCATCATTCGGGACAAGACTAGTTAAAAGGAAGGTCGACTTTGACCGGTTTGACCGTTACCAAACCAAACCAAATAAATATAGGAATTTTTTTAAAAAATTAGCATATCACTAAAATTGTTTTATCTTGACACCAGTGCAATTGGAACATCGAAAAAATAATTTAAAAAAATAGATTCATCATTCGGGACAAGACTAGTTAAAAGGAAGGTCGACTTTGACCGGTTTGACCGTTAGAAAACCCAACCAGATAAATATAGGAATTTTTTTAAAACATTACCACATCACTAAAATCGTTATATCTTGACACCCGTGCGATTGGAACGCCGAAAAAATAGATTCATCATTCGGGACATGACTAGTTAAAAGGAAGGTTGACTTTGACCGGTTTGACCGTTATAAAACCCAACCAAATATATATTGGAAATTTTTTAAAAAATTAGCACATCACTAAAATTGTCATATCTTGACACCAGTGCGATTGAAACATCGAAAAAATAATTTAAAAAAATAGATTCATCATTCGGGACAAGACTAGTTAAAAGGAAGGTCGACTTTGACCAGTTTGACCGTTAGAAAACCAAACCAGATAAATATATAGGAATTTTTTAAAAAAATTAGCACATCACTAAAATTGTTATATCTTGACACCAGTGCGAATGGAACATCGAAAAAATAATTTAAAAAAATTGATTCATCATTCGAGACAAGACTAGTTAAAAGGAAGGTCGACTTTGACCGGTTTGACCGTTAGAAAACCCAACCAGATATATATATGAATTTTTTTAAAAAATTAGCACATCACTAAAATTGTTATATCTTGACACCAGTGTGATTGGAACATCGAAAAAATAATTTAAAAAAATTGATTCATCATTCGGGACAAGACTAGTTAAAAGGAAGGTCGACTTTGACCAGTTTGACCGTTAGAAAACCAAACCAGATAAATATATAGGAAATTTTTTAAAAAATTAGCACATCACTAAAATTGTTATATCTTGACACCAGTGTGATTGGAACATCGAAAAAATAATTTAAAAAAATTGATTCATCATTCGGGACAAGACTAGTTAAAAGGAAGGTCGACTTTGACCAGTTTGACCGTTAGAAAACCAAACCAGATAAATATATAGGAATTTTTTTAAAAAATTAGCACATCACTAAAATTGTTATATCTTGACACCAGTGTGATTGGAACATCGAAAAAATAATTTAAAAAAATTGATTCATCATTCGGGACAAGACTAGTTAAAAGGAAGGTCGACTTTGACCAGTTTGACCGTTAGAAAACCAAACCAGATAAATATATAGGAATTTTTTTAAAAAATTAGCACATCACTAAAATTGTTATATCTTGACACCAGTGCGATTGGAACATCGAAAAAATAATTTAAAAAAATTGATTCATCATTCGAGACAAGACTAGTTAAAAGGAAGGTCGACTTTGACCGGTTTGACCGTTAGAAAACCCAACCAGATAAATATAGGAATTTTTTTAAAAAATTACCACATCACAAAAATAGTTATATCTTGACACCCGTGCGATTGGAACGTCGAAAATATAATTCAAAAAAATAGATTCATCATTCGGGACAAGACTAGTTAAAAGGAAGGTCGACTTTGACCGGTTTGACCGTTATAAAACCCAACCAAATATATATAGGAAATTTTTTAAAAAATTAGCACATCACTAAAATTGTTATATCTTGACACTAGTGCGATTGGAACATCGAAAAAATAATTTAAAAAAATTTATTCATCATTCGGGACAAGACTAGTTAAAAGGAAGGTCGACTTTAACCGGTTTGACCGTTATAAAATCCAACCAAATAAATATAGGATTTTTTTTAAAAAATTACCACATCACTGAAATCGTTATATCTTGACACCCGTGCGATTGGAACATCGAAAAAATAATTTAAAAAAATAGATTCATCATTCAGGACAAGTCTAGTTAAAAGGAAGGTCGATTTTGACCGGTTTGACCGTTATAAAACCCAACCAAATATATATAGGAAATTTTTTAAAAAATTAGCACATCACTAAAATTGTTTTATCTTGACACCAGTGCGATTGGAACATCGAAAAAATAATTTAAAAAAATAGATTCATCATTCGGGACAAGACTAGTTAAAAGGAAGGTCGACTTTAACCGTATTGACCGTTATAAAACCCAACCAAATAAATATAGGAATTTTTTTAAAAATTTACCACATCACTAAAATCGTTATATCTTGACACCCGTGCGATTGGAACATTGAAAAAATAATTTAAAAAAATAGATTCATCATTCGGGACAAGACTAGTTAAAAGGAAGGTCGACTTTGACCGGTTTGACCGTTACCAAACCAAACCAAATAAATATAGGAATTTTTTTAAAAAATTAGCACATCACTAAAATTGTTTTATCTTGACACCAGTGCAATTGGAACATCGAAAAAATAATTTAAAAAAATAGATTCATCATTCGGGACAAGACTAGTTAAAAGGAAGGTCGACTTTGACCGGTTTGACCGTTAGAAAACCCAACCAGATAAATATAGGAATTTTTTTAAAACATTACCACATCACTAAAATCGTTATATCTTGACACCCGTGCGATTGGAACGCCGAAAAAATAGATTCATCATTCGGGACATGACTAGTTAAAAGGAAGGTTGACTTTGACCGGTTTGACCGTTATAAAACCCAACCAAATATATATTGGAAATTTTTTAAAAAATTAGCACATCACTAAAATTGTCATATCTTGACACCAGTGCGATTGAAACATCGAAAAAATAATTTAAAAAATTGATTCATCATTCGGGACAAGACTAGTTAAAAGGAAGGTGGACTTTGACCGGTTTGACCGTTAGAATACCCAACCAAATAAATAAAGGAATTTTTTTAAAAAATTACCACATCACTAAAATCGTTATATCTTGACACCCGTGTGATTGGAACATCGAAAAAATAATTAAAAAAAATTGATTCATCATTCGGGACAAGACTAGTTAAAAGGAAGGTCGACTTTGACCAGTTTGACCGTTAGAAAACCAAACCAGATAAATATATAGGAAATTTTTTAAAAAATTAGCACATCACTAAAATTGTTATATCTTGACACCAGTGCGATTGGAACATCGAAAAAATAATTTAAAAAAATTGATTCATCATTCGGGACAAGACTAGTTAAAAGGAAGGTCGACTTTGACCAGTTTGACCGTTAGAAAACCAAACCAGATAAATATATAGGAATTTTTTTAAAAAATTAGCACATCACTAAAATTGTTATATCTTGACACCAGTGCGAATGGAACATCGAAAAAATAATTTAAAAAAATTGATTCATCATTCGAGACAAGACTAGTTAAAAGGAAGGTCGACTTTGACCGGTTTGACCGTTAGAAAACCCAACCAGATAAATATAGGAATTTTTTTAAAAAATTACCACATCACAAAAATAGTTATATCTTGACACCCGTGCGATTGGAACGTCGAAAAAATAATTCAAAAAATTGATTCATCATTCGGGACAAGACTAGTTAAAAGGAAGGTCGACTTTGACCGTTATAAAACCCAACCAAATATATATAGGAAATTTTTTAAAAAATTAGCACATCACTAAAATTGTTATATCTTGACACTAGTGCGATTGGAACATCGAAAAAATAATTTAAAAAAATATATTCATCATTCGGGACAAGACTAGTTAAAAGGAAGGTCGATTTTAACCGGTTTGACCGTTATAAAATCCAACCAAATAAATATAGGAATTTTTTTAAAAAAATTACCACATCACTAAAATCGTTATATCTTGACACCCGTGCGATTGGAACATCGAAAAAATAATTTAAAAAAATAGATTCATCATTCAGGACAAGTCTAGTTAAAAGGAAGGTCGACTTTGACCGGTTTGACCGTTATAAAACCCAACCAAATATATATAGGAAATTTTTTAAAAAATTAGCACATCACTAAAATTGTTATATCTTGACACTAGTGCGATTGGAACATCGAAAAAATAATTTAAAAAAATATATTCATCATTCGGGACAAGACTAGTTAAAAGGAAGGTTGACTTTGACCGGTTTTACCGTTATAAACCCCAACCAAATTTATATAGGAAATTTTTTAAAAAATTAGCACATCACTAAAATTGTTTTATCTTGACACCAGTGCGATTGGAACATCGAAAAAATAATTTAAAAAAATAGATTCATCATTCGGGACAAGACTAGTTAAAAGGAAGGTCGACTTTAACCGGTTTGACCGTTATAAAACCCAACCAAATAAATATAGGAATTTTTTTAAAAATTTACCACATCACTAAAATCGTTATATCTTGACACCCGTGCGATTGGAACATCGAAAAAATAATTTAAAAAAATAGATTCATCATTCGGGACAAGACTAGTTAAAAGGAAGGTCGACTTTGACCGGTTTGACCGTTACCAAACCAAACCAAATAAATATAGGAATTTTTTTAAAAAATTAGCATATCACTAAAATTGTTTTATCTTGACACCAGTGCAATTGGAACATCGAAAAAATAATTTAAAAAAATAGATTCATCATTCGGGACAAGACTAGTTAAAAGGAAGGTCGACTTTGACCGGTTTGACCGTTAGAAAACCCAACCAGATAAATATAGGAATTTTTTTAAAACATTACCACATCACTAAAATCGTTATATCTTGACACCCGTGCGATTGGAACGCCGAAAAAATAGATTCATCATTCGGGACATGACTAGTTAAAAGGAAGGTTGACTTTGACCGGTTTGACCGTTATAAAACCCAACCAAATATATATTGGAAATTTTTTAAAAAATTAGCACATCACTAAAATTGTCATATCTTGACACCAGTGCGATTGAAACATCGAAAAAATAATTTTAAAAAATAGATTCATCATTCGGGACAAGACTAGTTAAAAGGAAGGTCGACTTTGACCAGTTTGAACGTTAGAAAACCAAACCAGATAAATATATAGGAATTTTTTTAAAAAATTAGCACATCACTAAAATTGTTATATCTTGACACCAGTGCGAATGGAACATCGAAAAAATAATTTAAAAAAATTGATTCATCATTCGAGACAAGACTAGTTAAAAGGAAGGTCGACTTTGACCGGTTTGACCGTTAGAAAACCCAACCAGATAAATATAGGAATTTTTTTAAAAAATTACCACATCACAAAAATAGTTATATCTTGACACCCGTGCGATTGGAACGTCGAAAAAATAATTCAAAAAATTGATTCATCATTCGGGACAAGACTAGTTAAAAGGAAGGTCGACTTTGACCGTTATAAAACCCAACCAAATATATATAGGAAATTTTTTAAAAAATTAGCACATCACTAAAATTGTTATATCTTGACACTAGTACGATTGGAACATCGAAAAAATAATTTAAAAAAATATATTCATCATTCGGGACAAGACTAGTTAAAAGGAAGGTCGACTTTAACCGGTTTGACCGTTATAAAATCCAACCAAATAAATATAGGAATTTTTTAAAAAAAATTACCACATCACTAAAATCGTTATATCTTGACACCCGTGCGATTGGAACATCGAAAAAATAATTTAAAAAAATAGATTCATCATTCAGGACAAGTCTAGTTAAAAGGAAGGTCGACTTTGACCAGTTTGACCGTTATAAAACCCAACCAAATATATATAGGAAATTTTTTAAAAAATTAGCACATCACTAAAATTGTTATATCTTGACACTAGTGCGATTGGAACATCGAAAAAATAATTTAAAAAAATATATTCATCATTCGGGACAAGACTAGTTAAAAGGAAGGTTGACTTTGACCGGTTTTACCGTTATAAACCCCAACCAAATTTATATAGGAAATTTTTTAAAAAATTAGCACATCACTAAAATTGTTTTATCTTGACACCAGTGCGATTGGAACATCGAAAAAATAATTTAAAAAAATAGATTCATCATTCGGGACAAGACTAGTTAAAAGGAAGGTCGACTTTAACCGGTTTGACCGTTATAAAACCCAACCAAATAAATATAGGAATTTTTTTAAAAATTTACCACATCACTAAAATCGTTATATCTTGACACCCGTGCGATTGGAACATCGAAAAAATAATTTAAAAAAATAGATTCATCATTCGGGACAAGACTAGTTAAAAGGAAGGTCGACTTTGACCGGTTTGACCGTTACCAAACCAAACCAAATAAATATAGGAATTTTTTTAAAAAATTAGCATATCACTAAAATTGTTTTATCTTGACACCAGTGCAATTGGAACATCGAAAAAATAATTTAAAAAAATAGATTCATCATTCGGGACAAGACTAGTTAAAAGGAAGGTCGACTTTGACCGGTTTGACCGTTAGAAAACCCAACCAGATAAATATAGGAATTTTTTTAAAACATTACCACATCACTAAAATCGTTATATCTTGACACCCGTGCGATTGGAACGCCGAAAAAATAGATTCATCATTCGGGACATGACTAGTTAAAAGGAAGGTTGACTTTGACCGGTTTGACCGTTATAAAACCCAACCAAATATATATTGGAAATTTTTTAAAAAATTAGCACATCACTAAAATTGTCATATCTTGACACCAGTGCGATTGAAACATCGAAAAAATAATTTAAAAAAATAGATTCATCATTCGGGACAAGACTAGTTAAAAGGAAGGTGGACTTTGACCGGTTTGACCGTTAGAATACCCAACCAAATAAATAAAGGAATTTTTTTAAAAAATTACCACATCACTAAAATCGTTATATCTTGACACACGTGTGATTGGAACATCGAAAAAATAATTAAAAAAAATTGATTCATCATTCGGGACAAAACTAGTTAAAAGGAATGTCGACTTTGACCAGTTTGACCGTTAGAAAACCAAACCAGATAAATATATAGGAAATTTTTTAAAAAATTAGCACATCACTAAAATTGTTATATCTTGACAACAGTGCGATTGGAACATCGAAAAAATAATTTAAAAAAATTGATTCATCATTCGGGACAAGACTAGTTAAAAGGAAGGTCGACTTTGACCAGTTTGACCGTTAGAAAACCAAACCAGATAAATATATAGGAATTTTTTTAAAAAATTAGCACATCACTAAAATTGTTATATCTTGACACCAGTGCGATTGGAACATCGAAAAAATAATTTAAAAAAATTGATTCATCATTCGAGACAAGACTAGTTAAAAGGAAGGTCGACTTTGACCGGTTTGACCGTTAGAAAACCCAACCAGATAAATATAGGAATTTTTTTAAAAAATTACCACATCACAAAAATAGTTATATCTTGACACCCGTGCGATTGGAACGTCGAAAAAATAATTAAAAAAATAGATTCATCATTCGGGACAAGACTAGTTAAAAGGAAGGTCGACTTTGACCGGTTTGACCGTTACCAAACCAAACCAAATAAATATAGGAATTTTTTTAAAAAATTACACATCACTAAAATCGTTATAGCTTGACACTCGTGCGATTGGAACGTCGAAAAAATAACTTAAAAAATAGATTCATCATTCGGGACAAGACTAGTTAAAAGGAAGGTCGAATTTAACCGGTTTGACCGTTATAAATCCCAACCAAATAAATATAGGAATTTTTTTAAAAAATTACCACATCACTAAAATCGTTATATCTTGACACCCGTGCGATTGGAACATCGAAAAAATAATTTAAAAAAATAGATTCATCATTCAGGACAAGTCTAGTTAAAAGGAAGGTCGACTTTGACCGGTTTGACCGTTATAAAACCCAACCAAATATATATAGGAAATTTTTTAAAAAATTAGCACATCACTAAAATTGTTATATCTTGACACTAGTGCGATTGGAACATCGAAAAAATAATTTAAAAAAATATATTTATCATTCGGGACAAGTCTAGTTAAAAGGAAGGTCGACTTTGACCGGTTTGACCGTTAGAAAACCCAACCAGATAAATATAGGAATTTTTTTAAAAAATTACCACATCACAAAAATAGTTATATCTTGACACCCGTGCGATTGGAACGTCGAAAAAATAATTAAAAAAATAGATTCATCATTCGGGACAAGACTAGTTAAAAGGAAGGTCGACTTTGACCGGTTTTACCGTTATAAACCCCAACAAAATTTATATAGGAAATTTTTTAAAAAATTAGCACATCACTAAAATTGTTTTATCTTGACACCAGTGCGATTGGAACATCGAAAAAATAATTTAAAAAAATAGATTCATCATTCGGGACAAGACTAGTTAAAAGGAAGGTGGACTTTGACCGGTTTGACCGTTAGAAAACCCAACCAAATAAATAAAGGAATTTTTTTAAAAAATTACCACATCACTAAAATCGTTATAACTTGACACCCGTGTGATTGGAACATCGAAAAAATAATTTAAAAAAATTGATTCATCATTCGGGACAAGACTAGTTAAAAGGAAGGTCGACTTTGACCAGTTTGACCGTTAGAAAACCAAACCAGATAAATATATAGGAAATTTTTTAAAAAATTAGCACATCACTAAAATTGTTATATCTTGACACCTGTGTGATTGGAACATCGAAAAAATAATTTAAAAAAATTGATTCATCATTCGGGACAAGACTAGTTAAAAGGAAGGTCGACTTTGACCAGTTTGACCGTTAGAAAACCAAACCAGATAAATATATAGGAATTTTTTTAAAAAATTAGCACATCACTAAAATTGTTATATCTTGACACCAGTGCGATTGGAACATCGAAAAAATAATTTAAAAAAATTGATTCATCATTCGAGACAAGACTAGTTAAAAGGAAGGTCGACTTTGACCGGTTTGACCGTTAGAAAACCCAACCAGATAAATATAGGAATTTTTTTAAAAAATTACCACATCACAAAAATAGTTATATCTTGACACCCGTGCGATTGGAACGTCGAAAAAATAATTAAAAAAATAGATTCATCATTCGGGACAAGACTAGTTAAAAGGAAGGTCGACTTTGACCGGTTTGACCGTTACCAAACCAAACCAAATAAATATAGGAATTTTTTTAAAAAATTACACATCACTAAAATCGTTATAGCTTGACACTCGTACGATTGGAACGTCGAAAAAATAACTTAAAAAATAGATTCATCATTCGGGACAAGACTAGTTAAAAGGAAGGTCGAATTTAACCGGTTTGACCGTTATAAATCCCAACCAAATAAATATAGGAATTTTTTTAAAAAATTACCACATCACTAAAATCGTTATATCTTGACACCCGTGCGATTGGAACATCGAAAAAATAATTTAAAAAAATAGATTCATCATTCAGGACAAGTCTAGTTAAAAGGAAGGTCGACTTTGACCGGTTTGACCGTTATAAAACCCAACCAAATATATATAGGAAATTTTTTAAAAAATTAGCACATCACTAAAATTGTTATATCTTGACACTAGTGCGATTGGAACATCGAAAAAATAATTTAAAAAAATATATTCATCATTCGGGACAAGACTAGTTAAAAGGAAGGTCGACTTTGACCGGTTTTACCGTTATAAACCCCAACAAAATTTATATAGGAAATTTTTTAAAAAATTAGCACATCACTAAAATTGTTTTATCTTGACACCAGTGCGATTGGAACATCGAAAAAATAATTTAAAAAAATAGATTCATCATTCGGGACAAGACTAGTTAAAAGGAAGGTGGACTTTGACCGGTTTGACCGTTAGAAAACCCAACCAAATAAATAAAGGAATTTTTTTAAAAAATTACCACATCACTAAAATCGTTATATCTTGACACCCGTGTGATTGGAACATCGAAAAAATAATTTAAAAAAATTGATTCATCATTCGGGACAAGACTAGTTAAAAGGAAGGTCGACTTTGACCAGTTTGACCGTTAGAAAACCAAACCAGATAAATATATAGGAAATTTTTTAAAAAATTAGCACATCACTAAAATTGTTATATCTTGACACCTGTGTGATTGGAACATCGAAAAAATAATTTAAAAAAATTGATTCATCATTCGGGACAAGACTAGTTAAAAGGAAGGTCGACTTTGACCAGTTTGACCGTTAGAAAACCAAACCAGATAAATATATAGGAATTTTTTTAAAAAATTAGCACATCACTAAAATTGTTATATCTTGACACCAGTGCGATTGGAACATCGAAAAAATAATTTAAAAAAATTGATTCATCATTCGAGACAAGACTAGTTAAAAGGAAGGTCGACTTTGACCGGTTTGACCGTTAGAAAACCCAACCAGATAAATATAGGAATTTTTTTAAAAAATTACCACATCACAAAAATAGTTATATCTTGACACCCGTGCGATTGGAACGTCGAAAAAATAATTAAAAAAATAGATTCATCATTCGGGACAAGACTAGTTAAAAGGAAGGTCGACTTTGACCGGTTTGACCGTTACCAAACCAAACCAAATAAATATAGGAATTTTTTTAAAAAATTACACATCACTAAAATCGTTATAGCTTGACACTCGTGCGATTGGAACGTCGAAAAAATAACTTAAAAAATAGATTCATCATTCGGGACAAGACTAGTTAAAAGGAAGGTCGAATTTAACCGGTTTGACCGTTATAAATCCCAACCAAATAAATATAGGAATTTTTTTAAAAAATTACCACATCACTAAAATCGTTATATCTTGACACCCGTGCGATTGGAACATCGAAAAAATAATTTAAAAAAATAGATTCATCATTCAGGACAAGTCTAGTTAAAAGGAAGGTCGACTTTGACCGGTTTGACCGTTATAAAACCCAACCAAATATATATAGGAAATTTTTTAAAAAATTAGCACATCACTAAAATTGTTATATCTTGACACTAGTGCGATTGGAACATCGAAAAAATAATTTAAAAAAATATATTCATCATTCGGGACAAGACTAGTTAAAAGGAAGGTCGACTTTGATCGGTTTTACCGTTATAAACCCCATCAAAATTTATATAGGAAAATTTTTAAAAAATTAGCACATCACTAAAATTGTTTTATCTTGACACCAGTGCGATTGGAACATCGAAAAAATAATTTAAAAAAATAGATTCATCATTCGGGACAAGACTAGTTAAAAGGAAGGTCGACTTTAACCGGTTTGACCGTTATAAAACCCAACCAAATAAATATAGGAATTTTTTTAAAAAATTACCACATCACTAAAATCGTTATATCTTGACACCCGTGCGATTGGAACATCGAAAAAATAATTTAAAAAAATAGATTCATCATTCGGGACAAGACTAGTTAAAAGGAAGGTCGACTTTCACCGGTTTGACCGTTACCAAACCAAACCAAATAAATATAGGAATTTTTTTAAAAAATTAGCACATCACTAAAATTGTTTTATCTTGACACCAGTGCAATTGGAACATCGAAAAAATAATTTAAAAAAATATATTCATCATTCGGGACAAGACTAGTTAAAAGAAAGGTCGACTTTGACCGGTTTGACCGTTAGAAAACCCAACCAGATAAATATAGGAATTTTTTTAAAACATTACCACATCACTAAAATCGTTATATCTTGACACCCGTGCGATTGGAACGCCGAAAAAATAGATTCATCATTCGGGACATGACTAGTTAAAAGGAAGGTTGACTTTGACCGGTTTGACCGTTATAAAACCCAACCAAATACATATTGGAAATTTTTTAAAAAATTAGCACATCACTGAAATTGTCATATCTTGACACTAGTGCGATTGGAACATCGAAAAAATAATTTAAAAAATTGATTCATCATTCGGGACAAGACTAGTTAAAAGGAAGGTGGACTTTGACCGGTTTGACCGTTAGAAAACCCAACCAAATAAATAAAGGAATTTTTTTAAAAAATTACCACATCACTAAAATCGTTATATCTTGACACCCGTGTGATTGGAACATCGAAAAAATAATTTAAAAAAATTGATTCATCATTCGGGACAAGACTAGTTAAAAGGAAGGTCGACTTTGACCAGTTTGACCGTTAGAAAACCAAACCAGATAAATATATAGGAAATTTTTTAAAAAATTAGCACATCACTAAAATTGTTATATCTTGACACCTGTGTGATTGGAACATCGAAAAAATAATTTAAAAAAATTGATTCATCATTCGGGACAAGACTAGTTAAAAGGAAGGTCGACTTTGACCAGTTTGACCGTTAGAAAACCAAACCAGATAAATATATAGGAATTTTTTTAAAAAATTAGCACATCACTAAAATTGTTATATCTTGACACCAGTGCGATTGGAACATCGAAAAAATAATTTAAAAAAATTGATTCATCATTCGAGACAAGACTAGTTAAAAGGAAGGTCGACTTTGACCGGTTTGACCGTTAGAAAACCCAACCAGATAAATATAGGAATTTTTTTAAAAAATTACCACATCACAAAAATAGTTATATCTTGACACCCGTGCGATTGGAACGTCGAAAAAATAATTCAAAAAAATAGATTCATCATTCGGGACAAGACTAGTTAAAAGGAAGGTCGACTTTGACCGGTTTGACCGTTATAAAACCCAACCAAATATATATAGGAAATTTTTTAAAAAATTAGCACATCACTAAAATTGTTATATCTTGACACTAGTGCGATTGGAACATCGAAAAAATAATTTAAAAAAATATATTCATCATTCGGGACAAGACTAGTTAAAAGGAAGGTCGACTTTAACCGGTTTGACCGTTATAAAATCCAACCAAATAAATATAGGAATTTTTTAAAAAAATTACCACATCACTAAAATCGTTATATCTTGACACCCGTGCGATTGGAACATCGAAAAAATAATTTAAAAAAATAGATTCATCATTCAGGACAAGTTTAGTTAAAAGGAAGGTCGACTTTGACCGGTTTGACCGTTATAAAACCCAACCAAATATATATAGGAAATTTTTTAAAAAATTAGCACATCACTAAAATTGTTATATCTTGACACTAGTGCGATTGGAACATCGAAAAAATAATTTAAAAAAATATATTCATCATTCGGGACAAGACTAGTTAAAAGGAAGGTCGACTTTGACCGGTTTTACCGTTATAAACCTCAACCAAATTTATATAGGAAATTTTTTAAAAAATTAGCACATCACTAAAATTGTTTTATCTTGACACCAGTGCGATTGGAACATCGAAAAAATAATTTAAAAAAATAGATTCATCATTCGGGACAAGACTAGTTAAAAGGAAGGTCGACTTTAACCGCTTTGACCGTTATAAAACCCAACCAAATAAATATAGGAATTTTTTTAAAAATTTACCACATCACTAAAATCGTTATATCTTGACACCCGTGCGATTGGAACATCGAAAAAATAATTTAAAAAAATAGATTCATCATTCAGGACAAGTTTAGTTAAAAGGAAGGTCGACTTTGACCGGTTTGACCGTTATAAAACCCAACCAAATATATATAGGAAATTTTTTAAAAAATTAGCACATCACTAAAATTGTTATATCTTGACACTAGTGCGATTGGAACATCGAAAAAATAATTTAAAAAAATATATTCATCATTCGGGACAAGACTAGTTAAAAGGAAGGTCGACTTTGACCGGTTTGACCGTTACCAAACCAAACCAAATAAATATAGGAATTTTTTTAAAAAATTAGGACATCACTGAAATTGTTTTATCTTGACACCAGTGCAATTGGAACATCGAAAAAATAATTTAAAAAAATAGATTCATCATTCGGGACAAGACTAGTTAAAAGGAAGGTCGACTTTGACCGGTTTGACCGTTAGAAAACCCAACCAGATAAATATAGGAATTTTTTTAAAACATTACCACATCACTAAAATCGTTATATCTTGACACCCGTGCGATTGGAACGCCGAAAAAATAGATTCATCATTCGGGACATGACTAGTTAAAAGGAAGGTTGACTTTAACCAGTTTGACCGTTATAAAACCCAACCAAATATATATTGGAAATTTTTTAAAAAATTAGCACATCACTAAAATTGTCATATCTTGACACCAGTGCGATTGAAACATCGAAAAAATAATTTAAAAAATTGATTCATCATTCGGGACAAGACTAGTTAAAAGGAAGGTGGACTTTGACCGGTTTGACCGTTAGAATACCCAACCAAATAAATAAAGGATTTTTTTTTAAAAATTACCACATCACTAAAATCGTTATATCTTGACACCCGTGTGATTGGAACATCGAAAAAATAATTAAAAAAAATTGATTCATCATTCGGGACAAGACTAGTTAAAAGGAAGGTCGACTTTGACCAGTTTGACCGTTAGAAAACCAAACCAGATAAATATATAGGAAATATTTTAAAAAATTAGCACATCACTAAAATTGTTATATCTTGACACCAGTGTGATTGGAATATCGAAAAAATAATTTAAAAAAATTGATTCATCATTCGGGACAAGACTAGTTAAAAGGAAGGTCGACTTTGACCAATTTGACCGTTAGAAAACCAAACCAGATAAATATATAGGAATTTTTTTAAAAAATTAGCACATCACTAAAATTGTTATATCTTGACACCAGTGCGATTGGAACATCGAAAAAATAATTTTAAAAAATTGATTCATCATTCGAGACAAGACTAGTTAAAAGGAAGGTCGACTTTGACCGGTTTGACCGTTAGAAAACCCAACCAGATAAATATAGGAATTTTTTTAAAAAATTACCACATCACAAAAATAGTTATATCTTGACACCCGTGCGATTGGAACGTCGAAAAAATAATTAAAAAAAATAGATTCATCATTCGGGACAAGACTAGTTAAAAGGAAGGTCGATTTTGACCGGTTTGACCGTTATAAAACCCAACCAAATAAATATAGGAAATTTTTTAAAAAATTACCATATCACTAAAATCGTTATATCTTGACACCCGTGTGATTGGAACGTCGAAAAAATAATTTAAAAAAATAGATTCATCATTCGGGACAAGACTAGTTAAAAGGAAGGTCGACTTTGACCGGTTTGACCGTTACCAAACCAAACCAAATAAATATAGGAATTTTTTTAAAAAATTACACATCACTAAAATCGTTATAGCTTGACACTCGTGCGATTGGAACGTCGAAAAAATAACTTAAAAAATAGATTCATCATTCGGGACAAGACTAGTTAAAAGGAAGGTCGACTTTAACCGATTTGACCGTTATAAATCCCAACCAAATAAATATAGGAATTTTTTTAAAAAATTACCACATCACTAAAATCGTTATATCTTGACACCCGTGCGATTGGAACATCGAAAAAATAATTTAAAAAAATAGATTCATCATTCAGGACAAGTCTAGTTAAAAGGAAGGTCGACTTTGACCGGTTTGACCGTTATAAAACCAAACCAAATATATATAGGAAATTTTTTAAAAAATTAGCACATCACTAAAATTGTTATATCTTGACACTAGTGCGATTGGAACATCGAAAAAATAATTTAAAAAAATATATTCATCATTCGGGACAAGACTAGTTAAAAGGAAGGTCGACTTTGACCGGTTTTACCGTTATAAACCCCAACCAAATTTATATAGGAAATTTTTTAAAAAATTAGCACATCACTAAAATTGTTTTATCTTGACACCAGTGCGATTGGAACATCGAAAAAATAATTTAAAAAAATAGATTCATCATTCGGGACAAGACTAGTTAAAAGGAAGGTCGACTTTAACTGGTTTGACCGTTATAAAACCCAACCAAATAAATATAGGAATTTTTTTAAAAAATTACCACATCACTAAAATCGTTATATCTTGACACCCGTGCGATTGGAACATCGAAAAAATAATTTAAAAAAATAGATTCATCATTCGGGACAAGACTAGTTAAAAGGAAGGTCGACTTTCATCGGTTTGACCGTTACCAAACCAAACCAAATAAATATAGGAATTTTTTTAAAAAATTAGCACATCACTAAAATTGTTTTATCTTGACACCAGTGCAATTGGAACATCGAAAAAATAATTTAAAAAAATAGATTCATCATTCGGGACAAGACTAGTTAAAAGGAAGGTGGACTTTGACCGGTTTGACCGTTAGAAAACCCAACCAAATAAATAAAGGAATTTTTTTTAAAAATTACCACATCACTAAAATCGTTATATCTTGACACCAGTGCGATTTTAACATCGAAAAAATAATTTAAAAAAATTGATTCATCATTCGAGACAAGACTAGTTAAAAGGAAGGTCGACTTTGACCGGTTTGACCGTTAGAAAACCCAACCAGATAAATATAGGAATTTTTTTAAAACATTACCACATCACAAAAATAGTTATATCTTGACACCCGTGCGATTGGAACGTCGAAAAAATAATTCAAAAAAATAGATTCATCATTCGGGACAAGACTAGTTTTATATCTTGACACCCGTGCGATTGGAACGTCGAAAAAATAATTCAAAAAAATAATTGCCGCCCATTAATTCCAAAACAGACTGTTCTTACTGGAGCTTGTTTAATGAGAGCTGAAGAGGCTTTGAAGCACTCTTCGGCCATAAGAGATTGTATGATCTTATTGACCCCTGATAATTTATCTGCCCTAGGTTTTATACCCTCAGCTTCTGGTATGAGTTTCCCTGTTGTTGTCTTTTCTATTGTTATACATCTGCACTTTTACCTGGTTACTCTGTATATAAATCTCTGATACTTTCTTGTATTTTCTTTTGCAGATATGGCTCCAAAAGCCCCATCATTTATCAAAAGGTCCAAGAACGTGGATGAGATTTTTAAGACTGAAACTAAGGAGGTTCCGCTGAATGCAACTCCTATTAATCAAATTCCTGGCACTCCTGCTTCCCAAACTACTCATTCTGGTTCTTCAAAGAGGAAGTTTACTCAGTCAACTCTTGACCTCTCAGCAGCTCCCCAGACTCGCTCGTCAAGGAAAAGCAAAGCGGTTAAAACCGACCCTGATCAATCCTCCAACTTGTTCAAGGACATGATTGACACCCATGTTCCTACAGAGACGATAGCTGCCTGGAGTAAAATGAGTTCTACTGAAGCCATGCACGCCATGAGATTTGCTACTGCTCAATCTGCTTTCTTTGCTCTTAGATACTGCGACGAGTTTGCTGTAAAGACCCAATATGACCTTCAACTTCAAGGAGAGATTCGCAAACTCAAAACAGAACTAGCTGCTAGTGAGGATAAGGCAAACATTGCCACTGCGGCTGTCAGAATTGCAAAGATTGTGGAGACCTCTTTAAGAGATGAGAAAATCGAACTTCAAGGTCAGGTCAAGATCCTTAAGGACGAGAAACTGTCGATGTTGGAAAGAACCAATGAACTTGAAGCTCAGGTGGACGCCTTGAATGCTGCTGCTGAAGTTGTGAAGTCATCCATACTTATCAAGGAGAAGGCCAGATATGATGAAGGCTATGATGAAGGTATTAATGACTACATACGTTCCACATGGGAGAAGATGCCCAATATAGACTGGTCACTCCTGGGTGAAGATGTAGTAGGGATGATCAAAGATTTCGAGGAGAAAGCTGCTGCTGCAACCTCTGTACCTCCCGTGAAAACGGTTGAGAGGTCTCCAGGTGCCAACCTTGAGACTGCAGAGGTTCCTGCTCCTGACGTTGTTCAGCCTATCCTTCCAACTCCTCCTGTTGCCACCAAGGGTTCCGATGAGGTTCCTCCTTCGTAATTTCAACAAGATCCTTTAAAAAAAAAAACTTTTGATAACTTTTAATAACTTTTGATGAGGTCGCGGGCTCCTCGTAACGCCTCGCAAAATGTAATTTTAAATTTGGTTTCCATGGCCTTCGTGTCAATAACTTTTATGCTGGTTTTCTGGGTCTCTGTACCCATAACTCTCTTCATGGTTTATGATATTTGCTTTTGCTACATATCTCTTGTTCAGGGTAAGCTCATACATATTTCTTTGTTCGAATCTTAACTTACTACATACTTTTCTTCAAAATCTCATGAAATATTTCACAGTTATGCACTAGAGAATAATTCAGCTTCCTTACTCATATGTTCAAGCTTACGCGGGCTAACCCATTGTAAGAAACAGAACACACGCATATTTCTACTTGTTTATTCTCAAAATAAATGCAACAAACTACAGCTGAGTTGTAAAACCTGGAACCTCTGTGTTTACACCTTAAGTTGGTAATCTAACCCGTAGCCTTCTTTAATAAATTCTTCTACATCTACCAGGTTCCTCGAATATTAATCCTGCAAAATAAACATAAAACAGAAAACAGTTAGCGTTAGCAAAATCTTTCTCTTGTTTAATTCGGGTCATCTCTTGGAAAGGTTGTCTGCTTGGCTCCCAGTCCTTATCTCTAGGTTCCAACATGCCTCGAGGCATGTTGGTCCCTTTTTTCTCTTGGAAAGGTAACCTGCTTGGTTCCCAATCCTATTCTCTAGGTCCCAACATGCCTCGAGGCATGTTGGTTCCTTTCTGTGCCTCGAGGCGATTCTAGGAACCTGTGCGAACTTCTGGGAGTCCACACAGATTCCTCTTCTTCATGTGTCAGGCTAGACATCTTATGAAGGTAAATGCTAAGGATTTTATCCCTTCTTCCCATGTGCCAAAGGCGGGTCCACATGAGGGAGAGCTTATTAGGCTTCTCTTTAAGGTGCCTTTTGTCAGGACTTTAGATGCCTTTTGTCAGGACTTTAATTCTCGTGCTCAAGGAATTTGAGGCTTTTCAATCACATTTGCTCAGGAAGCTACCTGAGATTTTTCTCGTGTCCAGAAAGCTATCTGGGATTTTTTCTCGATGCCCAGGAAGCTACCTGGGACTTTGCTCAATGCCCAGGAAGCTACCTGGGACTTTGCTCAATGCCCAGGAAGTTACCTGGGACTTTGCTCAATGCCTAGGAAGCTACCTGGGACTTTGCTCAATGCCCAGGAAGCTACCTGGGACTTTGCTTAATGTCCAGGAAGCTACCTGGGACTTTTCATATCAATCATTCGTAGTCCACATATTTTGTCAAATCGTATTCATACTTCGCACATACTGTCAATGCTACAGGAACCTGTCAGCTTAGGTAACCTGCAAAATACAACGCAATGCTACAGGAACCTGTTAGTCTAGGTAACCTGTTTCAAAAATTTCAAATTGGCATATGAAATATCAAATCATAGCATGTACAATACTGTCTAAGTAGGAATACTACCCCCCAGTTCTTTTGGGTAATGATTGTTACGTAAAAGAACTATTAAGGAGCTATAGCTGCAAAGAATGCACTCAAAATATTCAACGTAGAGCTATCCATCGCTCAATACTTGAAAAAATTGTCTTGCAAGTAGGGAGGTTCAGATCAAATACCCCCCGAGTACATGCATAATTAAATACTGAAATCAAAATACTGGTCAGCTATAACTAATAAGCTGCCTTTATTCGTGGGCTGAAAGAGCCTTACTTTTCCTAAGAAAAAATTTATAAAAGAATTACTGATAATACTTCTTGAGATGCTCTGCATTCCAAGCTCTCGGAATGAGGTTCCCATCCATATCCATCAAGTGGTAAGTTCCTTCCCAAATTGCTGACTTTATCTGGTAAGGTCCCTCCCAATTTGCTCCAAAGGCTCCATGTGCCAGAACCCTGGTATTTGGCATGACTTTCCTCAGAACTAGGTCTCCAACCTTAAAAGGTCTTGCCTTCACCTTTTTGTTGTAATACCTTCGAACTCTCTGTTGATATGCTGCTAACTTTACTTGCGAATCTGCTCTCAACTCTTCGACCATGTCCAAATACAATCTATGATTGACCTCATTGCTCTCGGGGTTAAAATACTTTCTTCTCAAGGAACCTGTTCCAACTTCCACAGGTACCATAGCTTCACAACCATAAGTGAGGGTAAAAGGAGACTCACCAGTTGTAGTTCTAGGCGTGGTGTTATACGACCACAAGACTCCAGGAAGCTCCTCTGGCCAGCTTCCTTTCTTATCTTCAAGCCTTGTCTTCAAAGTGTGCTTGATAATTTTATTCACTGCTTCAGTCTGTCCATTACTCTGCGGATAATACACTGCTGAAAATGCCTTCTGAATTCCAAATTGCTCACACAACCCTCTAAGCTCTCTACTATCAAACTGCTTCCCGTTGTCAGAAATCAGCTTCTGCGGAATGCCAAACCTGCATACAATGGCTCGAAACACAAATTCAGTCAATTTTGACGCTGTAATCTTAGCAAGTGGTTCTGCTTCTGCCCACTTTGTAAAGTAATCAACTACAACCACTGCATATTTCACTCCTCCTTTTCCTTTTGGGAGTTCTCCAATGAGGTCTATTCCCCAAACAGCGAATGGCCAAGGGCTAACAATCGGTTTGATAGGTGCTACAAGACGATTATCAAAATTTGCAAACCTCTGACAATTACTGCATGCCTGCACGAATTTTGTAGCATCTGCTTTGATGGTTGGCCAATAATATCCTTGTCGAAGGACCTTCATGGCTAAAGAATTACCCCCGAGTGATTTCCGCATACTCCTTCATGAATTTCCTCGAGGATATACTTGCATTGCTCTCCAGCTACACACTTGAGCAAAGGTTGATTGAATCCTCTTCTATACAGAATTCCATCATAGATTACATATTTGGCTGCATGATACCTCAGCTTCCTGGCATCATCTTGACTGGGAGGTAGCTCCCCTTTATCCAGGTAACGATGTATTGGAGTCATCCAGGAATCTTCAACTTGGAACTCGATATCCATCACTTCTTCTTTAAAAACACTAGGTTGCTCCTGAATCTGAAGTGGAATTACCCCTAATAATGTGGATTCTCTCTGAGATCCTAGCTTGGCCAATGCATCTGCCTTGGTATTCTTTCCTCGAGGTATTTGATCTAGTTTCACCTCTTTGAACCTCGCGATCAACTCCTGGGAGTACCTCAAATACAAGTCTGTTCTTGGACCTCTCGCCTGAAAACCACCACGAATCTGCCAAACTACTAACATCGAATCACTAAACACTCTGATATTCTCCACTTTCATCTCCAAAGCTAACTTGAGGCCTGCAATCAATGCCTCATATTCTGCATCATTGTTCGTGGCTCTAAAAGCAAAATGAATTGAGCTATAGAGTTGGTGTCCATCCGGACTAATTAGCTCTATGCCTGCATCTGCTCCACTGCTGTTAGCAGCTCCATCTACATACAGTGTCCACCAAGGTGCACAGTTGTCGTTATCCGCCCGGTTTTCTACCACCTCTTTTGGCCCCTCCTGGCCGGTAACCTCTACATGAGGTGGGAACTCAATTAAGAAATCTGCTAGAGCTTGAGCTTTGATTGCTGTCTTTGGTTTGTATTCTATGTCGAACTGTCCTAGCTCCACAGCCCACTTTAACATTCTTCCAGACGTTTCTGGCCTATGCATCACTTGCTTAAGTGGATATGAGGTTCTTACCTCAATCCTGTGAGCTTGGAAGTAAGGTCGCAGCTTCCTGGAAGCCAGAATCAATGCAAAAACCAGCTTCTCCATTCCTGTGTACCTCGTTTCCGCATCAAGTAACCTTTTACTAACATAGTAGACTGGGCTCTGCTGTCCATTTTCTTCTCGAACCTGAACTGCACTAATGGAATACTCTGATACAGCCAAGTAAAGTATCAATGTTTCTCCATCCACAGGTTTGGCTAACAGTGGGGGGCTCCCCAAATGTTCCTTTAACTTTCCGAACGCTATCTCACATTCTGTGGTCCACTCGAATTTACTTCCTTTCTTTATAGCTTTAAAGAACTCCTGACACTTATCAGTGGACTTTGAAATAAATCTATTCAAGGCTGCAACTCTTCCTGTAAGAGACTGAACCTCTCTCACAGTTCTTGGCGACCTCATATCAATCAATGCTTTAATCTTGGCTGGGTTGGCTTCGATACCTCTGTGGTTTACCATGAAACCTAGAAACTTTCCTGATTCTACCCCGAACACACATTTTTGAGGGTTCAGCTTCATTCTGTACTTTCGCAAGATTCCAAACATTTCTTCTAAATGCTTTATATGGTCAACAGCTTCCTTAGACTTAACTAGCATATCATCCACATATACTTCCATAGTATGGCCAATTTGGTCTTTAAACATCATATTCACTAACCGTTGGTATGTGGCTCCAGCATTAATCAATCCAAATGGCATGCATACATAGCAATAAAGACCTCTATCCGTAATAAAAGAAGTATATTCTTGGTCAGGTTCATACATAGGGATTTGATTGTAACCTGAATATGCATCCATGAAGCTAAGGAGGGCATGTCCAGCTGTTGCATCTACTAACTGATCAATCCGTGGTAATGGGAAGCTATCCTTCGGGCATGCTTTGTTGAGATCTGTGAAGTCCACACAGGTTCTCCATTTTCCATTAGGTTTCTTTACCAAAACAGGATTTGCCAACCATACTGGGTAAAAAGATTCCTTAACCAATCCTGCATCCAATAATCTGTCGACCTCTTCTTTCAATGCCTGAGCTCTTTCTCCACTAACTGGTCTTCGCTTCTGTCTCACTCCTTTCTTTTCTGGATCAATATTCAACTTATGACACATGACCCTTGGATCTATCCCTTCCATATCTGCATGGCACCATGCAAACACATCCAGGTTCTTGCCCAAAAAAGTAATGAGAGATTCCTTTAAGGCTGGATCGAGTTGAGCTCCAATCTTCAACACCTTCGTACCATCTTTGTCATTGATCTTCACATCCAAAGTTTCACCAGCTGGTCCAGCCTTAACCATGGTTTCTGGCATTCGAGGGTCTAAGTCTACCTCCATCTCTGTGATTGAGTCCTCTTGAGGTTCCTGGACTTCGTGCATGACATTCCTTCTTTTTGATGCTGGCTGACTGTCTTCATTGCTTCCATTATGTTTCAGTTTCCGGGATTTTTCTTCATCCAATCCTTCTACCATACACACGTCGCCATCCTTGTCCGTAGGGGGTGCACTTTCTATCAGTAAGTAAGGGGTATCTGGTCCCTGAAAAACCGGAATCTCAGCATGAGGTTCCTCTTCCATGATCTCCTCAATTCTTATAGCTCTACAGGATGCTGACACAAAACCTTCCAAGGGCGGACTGCGCAGGTCGAGCGTTATTTTGTCTGGGTTCTTTCCTGGAAAATCATCATGAACCTCGTCCATAGGTTCAGGCAATTTAGCAGCCTTAGCCGCATGTTGCAAAGCTTTGGTGTAACACTCTCTAGACTCATACTGACATCCTCGAACTATACCAATTCCATTTTGTGTTGGGAACTTCATAGTTAAGTGGTAAATGGAGGTTACTACCCTCATCTCCTTCAAAATGGGTCTTCCCAAAATAGCATTGTAATTCATATTCTCTTCTATAACGATGAATTCTGCCAACTGTGTAATGCAACATGGTTTATCACCTAAAGTTACTGGCAAACGAATCTTACCTTTGATAGGAACCTGATTATTAGTGAATCCATATAAGGTATCGTTTGTTGGAGTTAAATCTTTATCCAGAAAATGCATCTTCTTGAAAGCTGAGTAAGATAGCAAGTTTACAGAGCTTCCATTATCAACTAGCACTCGATGAACCTCATAAGACCCAATTCCTGCCTCTACTACCAAAGCATCGGTATGGGGATGGTGCACCCAGGAAGCATCTTCTTCAGTGAAAGTAATATCTGCATCTTCTCCTTCAAACAACCTTGGGGACCTCTGTGACAGATTGTAAATACTGGTTAAAGGACGTTCTTTAGCCTCACGGGTATACCTCTCCATGGCATTCCTGCTGCTTCCTCCAATGTGGGGACCTCCTATAATTGTGCGTATGCACCCAGCCTTAGGTGGTCCTTCCATCATGACAGGTTCCTGTGTCTGTGTCTTCTGAGTCTTCTCATCTCTATACTTTTTCCCTTCCTGAGCCACCCATTCACTCAACTGCCCTTGTCTGATTAGAGTTTCAATTAAGTCTCTGAGGTGACGACAATCTGCAGTGTTGTGCCCGTTGTTATCATGAAAGTCACAGTATGGGCGCTCATTCTTATTCCCTGGGGGACCAGTTCTGAAAGGCTTCTTAAACCATGAGGACTTCTCATTCACCGCGTAGATATGATCGATCGGGGCTACCAAAGGGGTGAAAGTTTCATAGACAGGTCTCTCATGTTTATTGTTGTTGTAGGAAGCTGGTGGAGGTACCTGACCCATGACAGGTTTAGTGGGATTCACAGCTTCAGGCTTCACCTGGGATGTGCGACTAACCACCTTTTTATTGTCACGACCATTGGGGCTTCTTTGTCTCGACCTCTTGCTTCCACTTTGCCTTACGAAATCTGGATCCTTCCTTAATTCGGCTAGAGATTCCTCCACCAGACGAAAGGGTTCTGCCTGGGCGTAAAAATCTGCCAACGTCTCTGGTTCTTTTCCTTGAAGTGCTTTCCAAAAGTCCGAGCCTCCTTTGACTCCAGCAATTAAGAAATTCTTTATGGTTTCCTCAGATGCTTTCCTAACTTTAGGAACCTCCGCATTAAACCTCTTGAAATATTCTGTCAACGTCTCACTAGGTCTTTGTTTGATATTGGCTAAGGTATTGGTCGGTGGTGCGAATGCAACAGATGCTCTAAATTGAGTGACAAAGAGCTTCCCCATACTTGCCCAAGAACCAATCGAATCTGCAGGTAACCTTTTGAACCATTGATGGGCTCCTCCCTGTAAAGTTGCAGCCAGTAACCTGCATCTAGTGGCTTCCTTCACTTGATAGACATCCATCTCTGTGTCAAAACGACTAAGGTACTCAATGGGATCAGTAGTCCCATCGAATTTCAACTCATTCGAAGGCCTATAAGACCTAGGCAGAGCCGACTTTCGAACCTTCTTGGTGAAAGGAGAAGCTGTTATAGGATTCACAGCAAGATTCTTTTCGTCCTTGAGTTGAGCCAAAATTTTCTTGACATCTTCTGCTGTCACCTCCCCAGTTACTTCTGCCTTTGTCTTCTTACTCGTTCCTTCTTCCTCTTGCGACTCTGCAGTGCCTGATTCTTCAGTATCCTCATCTGAGTCCGTACTTTCTTCTTCAATTATCTCAATAGATGGGTCTTTATCTTTCTTCTTTTTCTGTGAGGAACCTCCAGTCTTGGTTTTCTTCTTTCCCTTGGACCCTGTACGGCCCTTGCTAACAGTTTTACTCTTCTCAGGATTCTCTAGCTCTTCATCACCATTGTTGATGAGTGGATTTCGTAATCAACTTATGTAAGGTTTATAGGTAGTTGTTTATGCTAACGATCAACTGTTCTATGAAAAGGTTTGGGTTGTGTTTGTGGGGGTTGAGCTGAGCTCGAGGGTATCTCCAATAATCTCAGGTGCCTTTAGAGAAAATTAGAGAGCTTAATGCGTCGTACCCTGAGGTGCCTACGTACCCTTGTATTTATAGGGATCAAGCTCACGTAGTTCTAATATGATTCTGTCTCTTACTGGAATAGCTGCATTCGGTCATCTAATTCGTGTTGGACTCAGGTTCCTTTAGAGCCTTTCACGAACTAGTTTGGCTAAGTGGAGTAGAACTCGAGTTCGTACTCCACTATGATTCGTTCATTGGTTAGAGTAATCCTAGGATCATCTGCGCCCTAGAATTATACTCAGATACCAATTTGTTTATCTGTTCTAGATGACTTCTAGAACTTTCTGTTGGCAACTCGTAGGAACCTGGTGCTCAGGAACCTACATTTCAGGAGCCTGTTTCTCAGGGACCTCCTTATTTCGGGACATATCACTTAGGGACCTCCCTTTTGGTGTTAGTACCTGCACAAATAACAAACTAGTTAGTCTGGATAACTCTTTATATGCTTTTATCATCTCTATGGCTGTTGTTATGCTAATTCGAACTCCTCGGCTGGGAGGAACCTGGTCTTCTAGTGCTCAGCTCAGCTTCCTGACCATTGGGAACCTCCTGATACTCGTACTTCCTTAGTCATTTCTTCTATTTGATCTTCATGACTCATACTGGATCAATCTTCTAGCTTGTATGGATCGAACCTTATAGATTAATGGGCCTAAATCTAGTCCATGGAGATTTTGGGCACAACAACCATTATTTTGCTTCGGTTCTCCACCATCGTCTGGAACCTCCTCTCCATTCTCAGATTCTTCAAAATTCAACTGTTTCGGAGTAACCTTCGACTTCTTTCCTTTTTTTGTCTTCTTTTTCTTCTTTTTGCTTGAAGCCTACTCCAAAGTCGACAAACGTTCTCCCACAGTCTTTAAGATTTCCATCATAGCTGCTTTAGTAACCTTCGGTGCTTTGGGAGGAGATATGTTCCCCTCGTGAATCTGTCGCTCAGAACGGGTTGCTTCGCTATCAGAGTTGCCTGACATCTTTTCCACTCTTAAGATATTAACTATCCCCTCCTTCTAGCGCCAATGTTGATGAGTGGATTTCGTAATCAACTTATGTGAGGTCTACAGGTAGTTGTATAGGCTAGCGATCAACTGTTCTATGAAAAAGGTTTGGGTTGTGTTTGTGGGGGTTGAGCTGAGCTCGAGGGTATCTCCAATAATCTCAGGTGCCTTTAGAGAAAATCAGAGAACTTAGTGCGTCGTACCCTGAGGTGCCTACGTACCCTTGTATATATAGGGATCAAGCTCACGTAGTTCTAATATGATTCTGTCTCTCACTGGAATAGCTGTATTCGGTCACCTAGTTCGTGTAGGACTCAGGTTCCTTTAGAGCCTTTCACGAACTAGTTGGTTAAGTAGAGTAGAACTCGGGTTCGTACCCCACTATGATTCTCTCATTGATCAGAGATAATTCTAGGATCATCTGCGCCCTAGAATTATACTCCAATATCAATTCGTTCATCTGTTCTAGAGGGCTTCTAGAACTTTCTGTTGGCAACTCGTAGGAAACCTGGTACTCAGGAACCTACATCTCAGGAGCCTGGTTCTCAGGGACCTCCTTATTTCGGAACATATCGCTTAGGGACCTCCCTTTAGGTGTTAGTACCTGCACAAATAACAAACTGGTTAGACTGGATAACTCTTCACGTGCTTTTATCATCTCTATAGCTGTTGCTATGCTAACTCGAACTCTTCTGCTTGGAGGAACCTGGTCTTCTAGTGCTCAGCTCAGCTTCCTGACCGTTGGGAACCTCCTGATATTCATACTTTCCTTAGTCATTTCTTCTATTTGATCTTCATAACTCGTACTGGATCAATCTTCTAGCTCGTATGGACCGAATTCTATAGATTAATGGGCCTAAATCTAGCCCATGGAGATTTTGGGCACAACAACCTCTAATTCCATCTTCTCGAATTCTCTGACCAATTCTTCTAAGGTTGTCAACAGGTTGAGTCTTTCCTTTCTACTTAAAGCATCAGCTACCACATTAGCCTTCCCTTGGTGGTAGTTTATCGAGTAATCATAGTATTTAATCAATTCCAATCATCTTCTCTATCTCATGTTTAATTCATTCTGCGTGAATATATACTTTAAGCTCTTGTGATCTGTGTAAATCTCACATTTCTCTCCATAAAGATAATGTCTCCAAATCTTGAGGGCAAAAACAATAGCAGCAAGTTCCAAATCGTGAGTAGGGTAACGGGACTCATATTCCTTCGGTTGTCGAGAGGCGTAAACTATTACTTTCCCGTGTTGCATCAGAACACATCCTAAACCTTTGTGAGAAGCATCGCTGAAAATCACGGAATCGCCTTTCTCATCAGGTAAGGTTAACATTGGGGCAGTAGTCAATCTCTTCTTCAATTCCTGAAAGCTGTCTCCACATTTGGGGATCCATTTTTTTTTCACTCTTTCTGGTAAGTCGAGTCAGTGCGTAGCTATCTTTGAGAGATCCTTCACAAATCTACGATAGTATCCGGCCAATCCAAGGAAACTCCTAACCTATGTTGGAGTCCTGGGTCTCTCTGAATTTGCTACTGTTTCTATCTTTGCTGGGTCTACAGAAATCCCTTTGCCGCTCATAATGTGTCCTAAAGATTGAACTTCTTTCAGCCAGAATTCACACTTCGAAAATTTCGCATATAACTTTTCTTTTCTCAACGCTTCCAGAACCAAACGGAGGTTTTCAACATGTTCTTCAGGAGACTTCGAGTATATCAAGATGTCATCAATAAATACAATCACGAATTCATCCTAGTATCTCTTGAACACACGATTCATCAAGTCCATAAAAGCAGCTAGAGCATTCGTCAATCCAAAAGAAATAACTAGGAATTTGTAATGTTCATATCGGGTCCTAAAGGTTGTCTTAGGAATATCCTCAGGCTTGATCTTTAGTTGATGATAGCCGGATCTCAAATCAATCTTCGAGAAATGTATAGCTCCCTTAAATTGGTCAAACAAATCGTCAATTCGAGGCAGAGGGTACTTGTTCTTGATGGTCATCTTGTTCAATTCATCCTTCTTCTTCACGAACAATACTGGAGCTCCCCACGGGGATACACTTGGTCTAATTACACCTTTTTCAAGTAAATCTTGCAGTTGTGTTGCCAATTCCTTTATTTCCACGGGTGCCATTCTGTACGGCGCCTTTGAGATTGGTGCGGTTCCTGGTGCTAGGTCGATTATGAATTCTATCTCTTGATCCAGTGGCATTCCAGGCAACTCGTCAGTAAAAACATCTTTAAATTGATTAACTACAGGGACCTCTTCGATCGTAGGGGTCTGCTTCTCGGTATCTATCACATGAGCCAGATAGACATGTCTTTTAGCTCGAATTATTAACAGAAAATCCTTAGTCGATTTCCGTCCGCAAAACGAAATTCTTATAATATTAGGTCCACTTAGCTCACCCTCTTACAACGTCAATTTATTTGAGCATCATAACGTGCTAGCCAATTCATCTCTAGAATTACGTTAACTTTCTTTAACTTAAAAGGAATGAGGTCTGCGTCGAAACGTTGCCCGTGTATCTCTATAAAACAATTTGGACACAATCGGTTCATTGGTATGATTTCCTGATTAGCTAATTATATGCTCAGAATCTCCTCTAAAGGCACAGATTCAAGATTCGACTGAAACACACACATTCTCAAAATTTACTAGAAGCGTACATTCAATTACATCACTATCATCAATGACATCTCTCATAATCATGTTAAAAGTTCTTGTTGTCGGCTTGTTGTTAGGAGGTGCTGTAAGTCGCGGCACTGGATTCTTCTTCGAAGGTTGTCTAAAATCTCGGGACACGGGACCTTATGATCCTTGATAACATCTGTCATACTCGTATTAAAAATGTGTATACTTGGCTTGTCTCCTATAGGTGTAGCCAATCTTATAATTGTGTTTTCTCTCGGGGTTACTAATATTTTTCGTCCAAAATCTCCATTCCTTCTTTACGTAGGTTAAATAATAATACCAACTCTTTCCCAAAAATATAAATATATTCTGCTCGTATGGGTCTTGGATGCTTTCGTTTTAAGGAGCCTGATCCTCCTATGATTCACAACATACTTAAAATCGTACTTGCTAAGTATCAACTCAATAATTCTAACTTAAGATATCACCATCGTGCCTTCAATAGTTCTCTTTTGCCCTCCACCAATAATTTTATTCACCATAACATATTAACGGAGATAGTCCTAGCTTTATTCAACATTATTCAAAGAAAATATTCTACCTTCTCTCAACCATGTTCTCATTTCTTTAGAACAAGTAATCCTTTTTGGTCTCAACAATCTCTTACTACTAATAAGTCTTGATAGTGATGGTATAGTCAATCATAAGATGCATTTCTTATCACATGGTCTTCTTGTTTTAACGAAAATCCAGGAATAATTTCCAAAAATTCCCTTAATTTGGTTTTAGTCTAGGCCCTGGGTTTTGACTCTACTTTATAATCCAAAAATATTGTCACTTTGGTTCTCAATCACGGTGTGTTTCACTTAAAGAAATGTTGGAGGTATAAAGGGGTAAAACACTTGTCGTACTTTGGGGCAAGAAAATTTTAGAAAATACGATAAGACATGCCTCAAGAGTTTGAAGTATCACAATCATGTTAATTGTCTCAAACATTAATCTTAAAACTTCCAAGGGTTAAGTCGCCGTTTAGTTACTATACTCAGAAAAAAATAGTGGAAACACGCATTAATGTTCTCTTTCTTTTCCTATATGAAAAACGATCACTCTTTCATCAACAAGTAATATATCATCAATTTATACTCGATATCGATTTCGCTTCTCACTCTCAAAAGGATTGAGCTCAATAGTTGCACCATATTCAGACCAAATTCTTAGAACCTTAATACATAACCATGAAACATCACATAGGTTTTCGAAGACCTGACTAGTGGTTTAACGCAATTATCTATTCATATTTAGAAATCGATGCTCCAACTTGAGTTGTTGAAATTTCCATTTCTGGAAGAGAAGTTTCATCATTTTCAAATTTCCGCATAACACTTTTAGAATTCTTAGGCCCCAATCATTTTAGGATCCATAAGAACATTGAATAGAGATAACTCATAAAGGAACGAATGTTAAACAACAACATGTGAATACTCAATTCTTGATGGTGAGAATCTTTTATGAAAGGATTAACTGAGAGATCATGATGATCATTGAACATCTGCTTTGTTGCATGTATCATTAGGACAACTGTCATGGTACATAAGGTGGCCAGCCTTTAGTACTCTAATGACAAACAACATTAAATGGTGGCGTCCCACCAGACTTCAATCACAGAGACCGATAGTCTTCCCCTATATATAGGGTTGTTCATCTCAATATCTCAAAGGGTGTCAAATATAGGAATGGATATGAAAGGAATTTGTATTTATGAAAGTATATAATGATGTGTAATTTAACCTCTAAACAACGTAGGTCCTTTTCAAATAGGGTTGAAATTGCCTGAGTAAATTCAAATGATAAGAATTATTGATACTCATTGCTAACGAAGTTATTTAAAGAACGATTTTCCAGCTCAATATAAGCTCTTAGGAACAACTATCGATTCTCGAAATAAAAGCGACACTTGCAGACTTCGGTAGCTTGTCAAGGAAGAAAAATCTCTAAGAAGGAATGTACAAAAACACAATATCATAAGGAACTATTTCAACCTCTATAAGGTATTTCTTTAGAAAAACTAATGTCGCTCATAGAATCGTTTAAGATTTTAGCCTCAAACTTGGGACACATAATTGCATCTCTCTCTAAATCCATCTCTAGTGCACGTACCTCGTGCTGGTCCAACTCTGACTCTGGTAAGGGTATTGATAACATCTACAAAGTGTGGAAGCTCTGTAAGGTATCATCCGATCTCAATTATAATGGGAAATTAGGCATCATATCTTAAATTAATTGCGAACTAGGGTTCATGCGAATAAGGCGTAGGAAATCTATCTCGAACAGGACAAAACCAACGGTCCTGAAGTAGACATCTACAAAAGTACGAAAAGTTTCGGTCACAACCAGGTTCCAATCGACTATATACGCATAAAAATATATAAAGGTGTAGGCACTTAGTACTAAAATCTCAACGTCGTATTATACCTCTTAAATTCTCACGTCGTGTTATAATTCTAGGCTCGTACGATCCCTAAAAATATAACTATGGCTCTGATACCAAAACTGTAACGCCCCCAAATCCGACCTGTCTGGGGATCCGGGTCGTCACATTGTCTCAATATCCTGCAGCACACGTTAACGCAATAATAAAGCAAAATATTTAATACACGGAGCATAAGTGTCCCACTCCGCAGATCCAAGATCGGTCTCACAAAATATTACAATGCGTCTTAGTACATCTTAGGATAATATCTTACATAAGTTCACAAAATAGAAAATAAAGGTTCCAGCTGGATATTCTAATTCTTGTCAGCATAGTATGGAGCTTTTCCCTTTCCTCTGGATTCCTGGCTGGACGTCTCGCATCTTTCCATCTTGACAGCTGAACAAAATGTTTTAAAGCAAGAATGAGCAACTATAGTGCTCAGCAAGTTCTTTCATTGCTCGGGGTATAAATATAATAATATTTACCGAAAGAGAATACTCAAAATTTTAATGTCGGATATCATAATCTGAATTGGCTCAAACTCATCTCGAAAATAGCATACTTGAAAGACTCAATACTCATCTCGAAACAGAATACTCGAAAGAATCAATACTTTTCTCGAAACAGAATACTTGAAAAACTCAATACTCATCTCAAAATAGAATAATCGAAAGACTCATTTGATATAACTCTGATAACTCATGATTTAAGAATAAACTGGTCTTCCACCTCTCGGTATCTCAGTGGGGCGATCAACTAACCGACCGAGAATACCGTCCTCCAATGACACCGCACTTCGCCCGATCACGGCTACAATACGATATCAACAATATAATATATATGTATGAATGCTAGCATCATAATGGGTTATTAATTCAACCCTGGCAACAAATGCCAAAATATTCTCGTGTCCGTATAATGGTACACAAGTCTCTCTTTCTCTATAATGGGCCTCTTTCCCAAAATTAACCAGGCAACAAATGCCAAAATATTAATATTTCTCTTTCGATAGCACGAGTTTATTCCTCATGTTTATCTGAAAGAACTCCCATGGGCCATCTCCCATGTTGACTAGTAGAATACAGAATTCCCGAATATTTAATGAACAGATAATTTGAGATAACTCTTCCAGGAAAATATTTACAAATTTGGCGGACTGCCAATCTGACTCAATTGCGCCACCAATCCGAACAATGGACTGATGTAACTCTCAATAGTTATATTTTATTGGTTAACACAAGCAAAATGCCAAACCCTGACAATAAAAGCAACTACCTCGAAATAATGAGAATAGTCTTAAAATGAAGTAATTAAGAGTCGTACTGAACAACTAGTACTTCTCGTATATTTATAATACTCATAATTGATGAACGTTCAACAGAATAGTTTTCACTTGATCATCGAGTGACAACTCTAATACCTCTAATTTTTATAACTCATCTCGGTTGGTTCAAACGAGGAACCAACTAAAAGATAATCAATAATTTATTGTTGAATTTATACAATAAATTCAACGGAAAAGAATGAATTTAACTATCTCGAACAAATGAGACTAAAATAATAGTCGTCTCAAATTAATGAGATCGACCCTGATAGCAATGAATTTATGTCTAAGCTTATAGGGAATATAATTCGAAGGTAAACTAATTTAACAGTAAAATAATATTTAACGAGAGAATAATGCTCAAAAGAATTTATCATAAGCAGCAACAAATAATTCTCATAATTGATAGCTCGATTAAATAAGGCATGAAATACTACGAATAAAGTTTCAGAGAGTTAGGGTAGGAATGAACTTGCCTCGATCTCGCAGTGCAAATGAATGCAGATAAAATTTATACTCTACCCGTGAACTTGGCTTCGATCTACGACTCGGGAATTATTCTCTAAAAATGGCAACCAGAAATATGTGAGCGATTCATCATAATAAAATATTCCCGATCCGATACTATAATATTTAAATATAAAGAATATTAATAATGTAATATCTCTCGAAAATCTCTATAATAAATAACGGAAAATAATCCTCGGATAATTAAATCTCTTTTCGAACTCAGGAATTAAATCTGGAGAATATATCCTATTTTTAATATCTGGAAATCTCAATTATTTAATTGTAAGACAATTCTCATTAAAAAGGCTCTAATAATTTCTAAGTATTCGCTGACAATTAATTAGCTATTTTAATCGCACTTTCCAAAAATTAATAAATAGCTCTTATAAATTTTCTAAAACTCTCTAATTTAATTAATAATAATCTACATTTATTCTCAAAATGAATTAACTCAAGAATCCATTTTATTCCAATTAAAACCATATTTATTATTATTAATCTCACCAACTAATTTCTCTTCCATTTTTAAATCTCAAAATTAATATAATAATAATCCGATCTTAGCCTCTAAATAATCTAGTCCGATCTGGTTAATTAAAATAGTTCAGGAACACTAAATATCCATCTACCGAATTAAAACCATAATTAACGATATTTATTCACAAATAACTCCCTCTTTTATCAAAGAATTATTAAATCTCTAAATTACGTCACAAAATATTTCTATTTAAATAATTAATCATTTAATTAAACTATTTTTAATTACACTATTTAATTATCTCAAATATTTTAATAATACTCCAATTTTAACGAAACCCATTGGAACCTCTTTTATTCGCTTAAATCCCGATTAAAACGTTCAACCAACAATAACTGTATTATTTTATTATTATTAACCTTACTGCAATTATCGGTGTGGGTCCCATTTGCGCCGTGTGGGTCCCACCTGCTTCTCCCCTGCATCTCTCTCCCGTACCACTCTCTCTCCCTCCTCGATCTCTCTCTCTCTCTCTCGCATCTCTGTATCTCTCATCTCTGTCTCTTCCCCACTCTTCTCATCAATCTCTCAACAGCTTTCCCTCAAATTCAATCTCTTCTCTTTTCTCTACTACCCTTTCTTTGACTCTCTCTATCTCCGGCTCTATTTCTCTGTCTCTCCGTCTCTCTCTCATTCTCTCCCTGCCTCCCTCACCGTCTCTCCCTCTCTCTCGCATTCAACCTTCTTCGACAACAACCATCAAACTCCCCTCTTCCTCCTCCATCGACTACACTAAACAACACCACCATCACAGCGACTACAACCAACACCCATCATCTCTCTCCCTTTTCGCCTCTCCTATCTTCTCTCCATCGACTTACAACAACACCGAACACCAACACCTCAATCTATCAAATTCTTCATCGATTCTCTCTACCTCTCCGTCTCATCATCATCTCTCAATCTCTCCCCGTTTCTCTTCCCAACAAGCAACCAACACCGTCGACTTCAACCACAACAAACAACAATACCCACACCCTCATCTCTCCGATTCAAACCACCATTCACCCCAAACAAAACCCGAAACTGACTATACTAATCGAACCCACAATCACCACAAATTACAATTCGATCCTACCAGTTTCAACGGAAACTGAAATCGAAAATAAAACAATTAATAGAAAAAAAATGAAAGACAGAAAATATAAACTACCTCCTCTATTTTTATGCGTGTAATATGTTTTGTTGTTTATTGGGTTGTTGTTTAGAAACTGAAAGACACGGTGTAGTCTTATACAATAAAACTGAATGCCTCTAATAATGATCAATAATGACAAGAATTGTAGTGTGATTTGTATTTAAATAAAAAGAAATGAAATATGGGGAACAAATTAAAATGTCATAATAATGACCATGTTAGTGCTCTTTTCAGTAAAATAAAAAAATGATGATCCCTTAATCAGCTTGTTTTCCCCGGCTGGCTAATGAAAACGATACTCTAATTTCGTTTTCCAAAATAAATTCGACCCAAAATTAAAATAATATTTCTCTAAATTTTCCTGATTTTAATAAACACCAAATAAATATATTTAAATAGACATAATAAAATTTTACGTGCGTACGAATATCTAAAATTTCGAAATTTTACAGAAACGCGCTAATTAAAATATAGTAGTGCATCGCCTCTTAAATAAAATTTAAATATCGAGCAGGAAAAATTTATTTGAAAATTCACGGTTATTACACGTGCGATTGGAACGTCGAAAAAATAATTTAAAAAAATAGATTCATCATTCGGGACAAGACTAGTTAAAAGGAATGTCGACTTTGACCGGTTTGACCGTTAGAAAACCAAACCAGATAAATATAGGAATTTTTTTAAAAAATTACCACATCACTAAAATCGTTATATCTTGACATCCGTGCGATTGGAACATCGAAAAAATAATTTTAAAAAATAGATTCATCATTCGGGACAAGACTAGTTAAAAGGAAGGTCGACATTGACCGGTTTGACCGTTAGAAAACCTAACCATATAAATATAGGAATTTTTTTTAAAACATTACCACATCACTAAAATCGTTATATCTTGACACCCGTGCGATTGGAACGTCGAAAAAATAATTTAAAAAATAGATTTATCATTCGGGACAAGACTAGTTAAAAGGAAGGTCTACTTTGACCGGTTTGACCGTTAACAAACCCAACCAAATAAATATAGGAAATTTTTTAAAAAATTACCATATCACTGAAATTGTTATATTTTGACACTCGTATGATTGGAACATCGAAAAAATAATTTAAAAAAATTGATTCATCATTTGGAACAAGACTAGTTAAAAGGAAGGTCGACTTTGACCGGTTTGACCGTTAGAAAACCAAACCAGATAAATATAGGAATTTTTTTAAAAAATTACCATATCACTAAAATAGTTATATCGTGACACCCGTGCGATTGGAACGTCGAAAAAATAATTTAAAAAAATAGATTCATCATTCGGGACAAGACTAGTTAAAAGGAAGGTCGACTTTGACCGGTTTGACCGTTAGAAAACCCAACCAGATAAATATAGGAATTTTTTTAAAACATTACCACATCACTAAAATCGTTATATCTTGACACCCGTGCGATTGGAACGTCGAAAAAATAATTTAAAAAAATAGATTCATCATTCGGGACAAGACTAGTTAAAAGGAAGGTCGACTTTGACCGGTTTGACCGTTATAAAACCCAACCAAATATATATAGGAAATTTTTTAAAAAATTAGCACATCACTAAAATTGTTATACCTTGACACCAGTGCGATTGGAACATCGAAAAAATAATTTAAAAAAATTGATTCATCATTCGGGACAAGACTAGTTGTTAGGTCCGGAATAACGTAGAAGGGGGGTTGAATACGTTATTTAAAAAATATTTCGATTTTTGATGTGGATATGAGATCAAAAAATACTGAATCGAAATAACAGAACTGTGTGGGAAATATCTTTAAATAGATAAAACCCGGAGGTTTGTTACACAATCTAATCCTATGGATCAGCTACAAAATCAAACACTCCTAAGGATAGTTTAGGCACGAGGACCTTTTACCCGACACTTCCTGAAAGCGGGCTAAGCCGACTTTCCTACTAGATGGACTGTCTAGCAGCTTACACAGAGAAGATATTTAAGAGAGAGAGAAAGTTGTGTGTTGAGGTGTGTTTTGAAATGAAATACAACAGGCCTATTTATAGATTTTAGAAAGTCACTATGCTGCACTATTCACGTGGGCCCCATCTGCATAGTAACCACTATTCCACCAACCAAAACGCGTCTGCTGAAAATTTTCATCTCATGTGGGCCCCACCAGCCACTATTTGAATAGTACTATTCACGTGGGTCCCACCTGCATAGTAACCACTATTTGCATAGTAACTATTATTTGCATAGTAACCACTATTTGCACAGTAACCTGCATAGTAATCGCGCATAGTAATCTTGCATAGTAACCGCGCATAGTAACCGTGCATAGTAATCTTGCATAGTAACCTTGCATAGTAATCGTGCATAGTAACTTTGCATAGTATTACTATTTTTGGCTGCTTCTTTTGGGCTTCTCTCTTCTGTTTCAAATATTCTGCTTGAGATATTATGTCTGTCCTTGATCGTCAATAGGCTTTGGCAATTCTTTCTTTGAATTAAAGTGTTGATCCTTCTCTTATGTGCTGACACTTAGTGCACTGGTCTGGTTCACAAGTGACTAGCACTGATCTTGATCTTCACACCTTCGTTACATTCCAATTGATTAGCCTGCAGCAATATCTTCAAATAATATAAATACATGGAATCTTTTAGCCCTTCAACTGAATCATCTGTACATCTTATTCTGTCACTGAGGCTTGATCATGTTAATGAACTTCTTTCAGCGACTTGATCCTTGTCGGTGCCTGTTCTTCAAATTTCACGATCCTTGTATAAAGTTAATATTATTTATCTTTTATCCTAGTTGAGTTATATATGTCCTCTATTACATATTACATTACATTATACTTTACACTAGTTAAAAGGAAGGTCGACTTTGACCGGTTTGTCCGTTAGAAAACCCAACCAAAAAAATATAGGAATTTTTTTAAAAAATTACCACATCACTAAAATCGTTATATCTTGACACCCGTGCGATTGGAACATCGAAACAATAATTTAAAAAAATTGATTCATCATTCGGGACAAGACTAGTTAAAAGGAAGGTCGACTTTGACCGGTTTGACCGTTAGAAAACCAAACCAGATAAATATAGGAATTTTTTTAAAAAATTACCACATCACTAAAATTGTTATATCTTGACACCAGTGCGATTGGAACATCGAAAAAATAATTTTAAAAAATTGATTCATCATTAGGGACAAGACTAGTTAAAAAGAAGGTCGACTTTGACCGGTTTGACCGTTAGAAAACCCAACCAAATAAATATAGGAATTTTTTTAAAAAATTAGCACATCACTAAAATTGTTATATCTTGACACCAGTGCGATTGGAACATCGAAAAAATAATTTAAAAAAAATAGATTCATCATTCGGGACAAGACTAGTTAAAAGGAAGGTCGACTTTAACCGGTTTGACCGTTATAAAACCCAACCAAATAAATATAGGAATTTTTTAAAAAATTACCACATCACTAAAATCGTTATATCTTGACACCCGTGCGATTGGAACATCGAAAAAATAATTTAAAAAAATAGATTCATCATTCGGGACAAGACTAGTTAAAAGGAAGGTCGACTTTGACCGGTTTGACCGTTAGAAAACCTAACCAGATAAATATAGGAATTTTTTAAAACATTACCACATCACTAAAATCGTTATATCTTGACACCCGGGCCATTGGAACATCAAAAAAATAATTTAAAAAAATAGATTCATCATTCGGGACAAGACTAGTTAAAAGGAAGGTCGACTTTGACCGGTTTGGCCGTTATATAACCCAACCAAATAAATATAGGAATTTTTTTAAAAAATTACCACATCACTAAAATCGTTATATCTTGACACCCGGGCCATTGGAACGTCGAAAAAATAATTTAAAAAAATAGATTCATCATGCGGGACAAGACTAATTAAAAGGAAGGTCGACTTTGACCGGTTTGACCGTTATAAAACCCAACCAAATAAATATAGGAAATTTTTTAAAAAATTACCACATCACTTAAATCGTTATATCTTGACACCCGTGCGATTGGAACATCGAAAAAATAATTTTAAAAAATTGATTCATCATTCGGGACAAGACTAGTTAAAAGGAAGGTCGACTTTGACCGGTTTGACCGTTAGAAAACCAAACCAGATAAATATAGGAATTTTTTTAAAAAATTATCACATCACTAAAATCGTTATATCTTGACACCCATGCGATTGGAACTTCGAAAAAATAATTTTAAAAAATAGATTCATCATTCGGGACAAGACTAGTTAAAAGGAAGGTCGACTTTGACCGGTTTGACCGTTATAAAACCCAACCAAATAAATATAGGAAATTTTTAAAAAAATTACCGCATTACTAAAATCGTTATATCTTGACACCCGTGCGATTGGAATGTCGAAAAAATAGTTTTAAAAAATTGATTCATCATTCGGGACAAGGCTAGTTAAAAGGAAGGTCGACTTTGACCGGTTTGACCGTTAGAAAACCAAACCAAATAAATATAGGAATTTTTTTAAAAAAATTACCACATCACTAAAATCGTTATATCTTCACACCCGTGCGATTGGAACGTCGAAAAAATAATTTAAAAAAATAGATTCATCATTCGGGATAAGACTAGTTAAAAGGAAGGTCGACTTTGACCGGTTTGACGGTTACCAAACCAAACCAAATAAATATAGGAATTTTTTAAAAAATTACACATCACTAAAATCGTTAAAGCTTGACACTCGTGCGATTGGAACGTCGAAAAAATAATTTAAAAAATAGATTCATCATTCGGGACAAGACTAGTTAAAAGGAAGGTCGACTTTGACCGGTTTGACCGTTATAAAACCCAACCAAATAAATATAGGAATTTTTTTAAAAAATTACCACATCACTAAAATCATTATATCTTGACACCCGGGCCATTGGAACGTCGAAAAAATAATTTAAAAAAATAGATTCATCATGCGGGACAAGACTAATTAAAAGAAAGGTCGACTTTGACCGGTTTGACCGTTATAAAACCCAACCAAATAAATATAGGAAATTTTTTAAAAAATTACCACATCACTTAAATCGTTATATCTTGACACTCGTGCGATTGGAACATCGAAAAAATAATTTAAAAAAATTGATTCATCATTCGGGACAAGACTAGTTAAAAGGAAGGTCGACTTTGACCGGTTTGACCGTTAGAAAACCAAACCAGATAAATATAGGAATTTTTTTAAAAAATTATCACATCACTAAAATCGTTATATCTTGACACCCATGCGATTGGAACTTCGAAAAAATAATTTTAAAAAATAGATTCATCATTCGGGACAAGACTAGTTAAAAGGAAGGTTGACTTTGACCGGTTTGACCGTTATAAAACCCAACCAAATAAATATAGGAAATTTTTAAAAAAATTACCGCATTACTAAAATCGTTATATCTTGACACCCGTGCGATTGGAATGTCGAAAAAATAGTTTTAAAAAATTGATTCATCATTCGGGACAAGGCTAGTTAAAAGGAAGGTCGACTTTGACCGGTTTGACCGTTAGAAAACCAAACCAAATAAATATAGGAATTTTTTTAAAAAAATTACCACATCACTAAAATCGTTATATCTTCACACCCGTGCGATTGGAACGTCGAAAAAATAATTTAAAAAAATAGATTCATCATTCGGGATAAGACTAGTTAAAAGGAAGGTCGACTTTGACCGGTTTGACTGTTACCAAACCAAACCAAATAAATATAGGAATTTTTTAAAAAATTACACATCACTAAAATCATTAAAGCTTGACACTCGTGCGATTGGAACGTCGAAAAAATAATTTAAAAAATAGATTCATCATTCGGGACAAGACTAGTTAAAAGGAAGGTCGACTTTGACCGGTTTGACCGTTATAAAACCCAACCAAATAAATATAGGAAATTTTTTTAAAAATTACCACATCACTGAAATCGTTATATCTTGACACTCGTACGATTGGAACATCGAAAAAATAATTTGAAAAAATAGATTCATCATTCGGGACAAGACTAGTTAAATGGAAGGTCGACTTTGACCGGTTTGACCGTTACCAAACAAAACCAAATAAATATAGGAATTTTTTAAAAAATTACACATCACTAAAATCGTTATATCTTGACACCCGTGCGATTGGAACATCGAAAAAATAATTTAAAAAAATAGATTCATCATTCCAGACAAGACTAGTTAAAAGGAAGGTCAACTTTGACCGGTTTGACCGTTAGAAAACCAAACCAGATAAATATAGGAATTTTTTTAAAACATTACCACATCACAAAAATCGTTATATCTTGACACCCGTGCGATTGGAACGTCGAAAAAATAATTTAAAAAAATAGATTCATCATTCGGGACAAGACTAGTTAAAAGGAAGGTCTACTTTGACCGGTTTGACCGTTATAAAACCCAACCAAATAAATATAGGAAATTTTTTAAAAAATTACCACATCACTGAAATCGTTATATCTTGACATTCGTACGGTTGGAACACAGAAAAAATAATTTAAAAAAATTGATTCATCATTCGGAACAAGACTAGTTAAAAGGAAGGTCGACTTTGACCGGTTTGACCGTTAGAAAACCAAACCAGATAAATATAGGAATTTTTAAAAAAAATTACCATATCACTAAAATATTTATATCTTGACACCCGTGCGATTGGAACATAGAAAAAATAATTTAAAAAAATTGATTCATCATTCGGAACAAGACTATTTAAAAGGAAGGTCGACTTTGACCGGTTTGACCGTTAGAAAACCAAACCAGATAAATATAGGAATTTTTTTAAAAAATTACCACATCACTAAAATCTTTATATCTTCATACCCGTGCGATTGGAACGTCGAAAAAATAATTTAAAAAAATATATTCATCATTCGGGACAAGACTAGTTAAAAGGAAGGTCGACTTTGACCGGTTTGACCTTTAGAAAACCCAACCAGATAAATATAGGAATTTTTTTAAAACATTACCACATCACTAAAATCGTTATATCTTGATACCCGTGCGATTGGAACGTCGAAAAAATAATTTAAAAAAATAGATTCATCATTCGGGATAAGACTAGTTAAAAGGAAGGTCGACTTTGATAGGTTTGACCGTTATAAAACCCAACCAAATATATATAGGCAATTTTTAAAAAAATTACCATATCACTAAAATAGTTATATCTTGACACCCGTGCGATTGGAACATAGAAAAAATAATTTAAAAAAATTGATTCATCATTCGGAACAAGACTAGTTAAAAGGAAGGTCGACTTTGACCGGTTTGACCGTTAGAAAACCAAACCAGATAAATATAGGAATTTTTTTAAAAAATTACCACATCACTAAAATCTTTATATCTTCACACCCGTGCAATTGGAACGTCGAAAAAATAATTTAAAAAAATAGATTCATCATTCGGGACAAGACTAGTTAAAAGGAAGGTCGACTTTGACCGGTTTGACCGTTAGAAAACCCAACCAGATAAATATAGGAATTTTTTTAAAACATTACCACATCACTAAAATCGTTATATCTTGATACCCATGCGATTGGAACGTCGAAAAAATAATTTAAAAAATAGATTCATCATTCGGGACAAGACTAGTTAAAAGGAAGGTCTACTTTGACCGGTTTGACCGTTATAAAACCCAACCAAATAAATAAAGGAAATTTTTTAAAAAATTACCACATCACTGAAATCGTTATATCTTGACACTCGTACGATTGGAACATTGAAAAAATAATTTAAAAAAATTGATTCATCATTCGGAACAAGACTAGTTAAAAGGAAGGTCGAATTTGACCGGTTTGACCGTTAGAAAACCAAACCAGATAAATATAGGAATTTTTAAAAAAAATTACAATATCACTAAAATAGTTATATCTTGACACCCGTGCGATTGGAACATAGAAAAAATAATTTAAAAAAATTGATTCATCATTCGGAACAAGACTAGTTAAAAGGAAGGTCGACTTTGACCGGTTTGACCGTTAGAAAACCAAACCAGATAAATATAGGAATTTTTAAAAAAAATTACCATATCACTAAAATAGTTATATCTTGACACCCGTGCGATTGGAACAAAGTAAAAATAATTTAAAAAAATTGATTCATCATTCGGAACAAGACTAGTTAAAAGGAAGGTCGACTTTGACCGGTTTGACCGTTAGAAAACCAAACCAGATAAATATAGGAATTTTTTTAAAAAATTACCACATCACTAAAATCTTTATATCTTCACACCCGTGCGATTGGAACGTTGAAAAAATAATTTAAAAAAATAGATTCATCATTCGGGACAAGACTAGTTAAAAGGAAGGTCGACTTTGACCGGTTTGACCGTTAGAAAATGAAGGTAGTGTTTTTCGTAGTTCGTTCACAGGGAAGGACTATCAATATTGATTCCGAGTATATTATCTCTTACAATCTAGAAGTATAAAATGGGGGGTTTTGAGTTTGGTTGAGGTGTTTTATCAAACACCTTGCCTACACGAAATAAAATGCTATAGAACTACAACTAAGTTAATGTCAATCATCCAATTTTACCAACACAACAACACAATGAATGAATAAGCAAGATATAGAGATATTTGACCCAAGGATAATGGAAACTCAAGCACTTCAACCCAAACAAGCAAAATATATCCAACTCTACCTAACCAAGATAATTGGTGAAGCACACAATCACTTATTTCTCTTCTAAAAACACTAATTTAGTGAAGCACATAAATTAGCTCTCTTGAAAATAGCAACCAATAATGAAGCACTATCAATTTAACCAAATCAAGGAATCAATCAAAGAGAGGCTAGGACAAACCCAAGGATGAGAAGCTCAACCTAGGTATTTGTACTTGAATCTTGAAGTTTAGGCACGCCAAACCTTGTGATACTACAATGAATGTACTAACAATTACGGATTAGCACAAACAATTAGCAATTGAAATTACAAGAAGAGCAAGATGAAGCAACTTACAAATCTCCAAGCAAAATCATAAACAATACATCACAAGTATTCAAGATAGAGTTTAATAAATCTTACTTCAATTGAAATGGGTTTAGTACATGAATTCCTCCTTGAGCCAAATAAATGGAGTTAGTTACTCATAATCAATGCTAGATTACAAGTAATTAATGTCTCCTCTCTAATTCCTACTAACCCTAATTGTGTTCTTGAAGAGGCAAAAGAAGAGATGAAGATGTTAGGTTAGATATTAGGTTAATAGATTAGATGATGTTAAGAGATGGGTTTGGCTTCTTTTAATACACAACAGATTTTTGCACGGCCTGTTGCACGGCCGTGCAGTAGCCCGTGCAAAAGACTGCACAATCTGCACTACTTGGAACACTCTGCACAGCTTGCTGAATGGCCGTGCAGCAGCCCGTGCAAGATAAAATCTTCAATATAATGCATTAAACACCTCCCGACATCGCGAGCTTGCATCTTCTAACTTCCCTCTTGAATAATCTTCACTTTCAAGCCCAAAATAATCCATCTTTTCAACAATTAAGCATGAGGCACTGAAAGATGAAAAACATAATTAATATCAATAAAACAACATTCAAAACTTAACAAAAATGCAAGAGAATAAATGACAAAATTTGTATAAAATACACATTATCAAATCTTCCCCCACTTGAACTTTGCTAGTCCCGAGCAAACTAAAATTAACAAAACCATAAACTCCTAACTAGTACCACTTTCGTAGGTGATAACGGTTGCATTTGGCATATGCAACAAGCCCATGGAACCCCTAGGTAGCCCTAGTGGACGAGTGAGGTCTCGTGAGGGTTTATAGATGATGTACCCACAAATAAACAAATAAACAAAAAACTAACAATACCTAATAATTAAACTAACTACTACACTCACATGTCCGAATCGTCATACAAATAGAAAACAAGCCAAGCATGGTGCTATATCTACTTGAAACTAAAATCAAACATATAGAGCTATTCACCTTGTCATCCACTCTAACGAGCTAACAACCAATTCAAGAATCAAGATAACACACCTTGTGCAAAATGTAACCATGACATTAAAGCTAGAATGAATGCACTTCAATCGTGAACACTAGACAAGATTATCACAAAGCATACATGGCTTCGCATTAAGAAGATGAAATTGTATGGTGAAAAATCTCACATCTCTCAATTATGCATCACACATGTATGGGCTAGAGATTTCACTCAACTCCAAGTCTAAATGCATGCGCTCTACTTGACCTTGCATGTCCACCTAAATTCCGGATTGCACCAAAAATAAGGAATTCATAAAATGGGTTGTAACGAAGCTTGGGTGAAGGTGTGAAAATTTAAGTTCAAGGAAGGTGTAAAAGTCTCGCTAGTTGAGTCAAAATGACGCTTGCTTTCTTCATACACCAAACTCTCAAACTAAAGCATATCTACACTCATTTACAATTACAAAACACAACCACATTTACAAAGAAGGTTGAATCAAAATAAAGTAAAAAGATTTATTGCTTTTTTTTCTTTTTTCTTTTTTTCTTTTTTCTTTTTTCTTTTTTTTACATACCCCTTTACTTATTGCTTTTTTTTAGCAAAGGGGATGCATTACATATATAAATATTACAAAGAAACATGAACCACATCTAACATGCATATTAAACTAGTTCCCACTTACAATAAATAGCATTCTTCCTCTTCACAACATCTCCAAATTCTCATGCTCATCAATCAATTCTTTCCAAGACTCAACTAGCTCAACTAGGTCGAGAGTGAAGTATTTGGCAATGACTCATGTATAAAAGGGGAAAGTGACGAAGAAAAACATGGATATAAGCTCAAAGGGGGAAACTAGGGATTATTTTCATGGTTCACAAGCTAAAAAGGTTAAAAAAAAAAAGAAAAAAAAAGCTATCCTAAAAAGAATTTCCTTATTATGGTGCATCCAAAAATGAAGGTTTAATGCAATCCCTAGAGCAACAAACATACATAAAGAAGGAGAAACACACATGCCAAAGAAATCATCGTTCAAGGCCTCACAAGGTTTAAGTTGTAATAACATCTTCCCGATTTGATTCCATGCATACTAAGAGATAATCGTCATGTCACAATTTAATTACAACAATCTAGACTTTTCATGTCATTTCAAGTGTGTGTGTGCAATAAGGTGCATCAAACTTATAGATTCACATCAAATTGGTAATGCTAGGCACAAAATAGGAGAAAACAAGGCTACAAGCTCACAATGTCTTAATTTTTACAAACAAGTAAACAAGCTTTATGACAAAACTTGTTTCTAAATGCAAATGAGACGGACATGGAACGAACAAAAGATAGTACTAATAATAGCTACATACTACAATAAGAACAAAAACAATCCTTCCCCCACTTAAAACATGGCATGTCCTCATGCATGGCAAACAAAAATGTAGTAGAGAAACAAAAGTGAAAGAAAACTCCCCTGAAAATAAACAACAAGGTTCCGGAGCACCACTCATATTTGCCAAACTCCAACTCCAAAATTTGAAAGCCAAGAATTGAACTAACGCCACACTCCACAATCAACCGAACAAAAATGACCAACAAGCCAATAGCTAACCAACAATTTGACAATAATCCCACAACCAATCCGCAACCAAATTCAACACCAAAATTGCGAACCCCGATATCCAACCCCCCTCATAGCCCTGCAATACATTAATTAGGAAATAGAAATAATAATAAAAAAAATTATTTTTTTTGTTTTTTTAAAACATAAAATAAAAATAAAAAATAAAAAATAAAATAACTAATCAATTAATAATAAAATCAAAAATCAAATTTAAAGTGAAATAAAATTGATTCTTGAATTTATATACATTACTTAGTTTTAGAAAATGAAAAACTAAAATAAAAATTAAAAAGAATTAAAAAAATTTTGTGGTTTTTTTTATTATTACTTTTTTTAAAAAATAAATAAATTAAAGCAAAAAAAAATAAAATAATAAAATAAACTAAATTAACTAATTAATAATAAAATCAAAAATAAAATTTAAAGCAAATTCAAAACTAATTCTTAAATTTATACTAATTGTTTAGTTTATAATTTATAAAATTGAAATTGAAAATCAAAATCAAAATGAGAATATAGTGAACAAAATCAAAATTAAACAAAATCAAAATGAAAATTGAATAAAATAAATAAATAAAACAAAATAAAACAAAATAAAACTAAAAAAAGAAAACTAAAAATTAAAACAGGGGGGCTGTGTTTGCAGGTGGGTCGAAGGGAAAGGGAAGAATGGGGGAACAGCGGTGTTAATTTGTTGGGATCGACGGAGATGAGGGAGTTGGGAGATGGAGGATTGAGATGTGGGGGTGAGGAGAGTGTTGTTGATTTGTGGTTGAGAAGGTGAACGGAGGATGGAGATGAATGATGGCTGTTGCGGGTGGAAAGGAGGTTGTGGTGATTGCAGCGCACGGTGGCGCTGTGATGCGGGATGTAAAAGGCGGTGTGAGGGTGGGCAGTGGTTGGAGTTGTCGTTGGAGACGGAGTAGATGAACGGAGGTGGTGTTGCTGGGTGTTGCAGCGGTGGCTTAGGTGGCTGGTTATTGTTAGTGTAGAACAGAGGAGTGGTTATTATGAGGAGAGGTGAACGGCAAAGGAAGAAGAACGGAGGAGTACGGCTACAGTGGTGGGGAATAAAAGAGCAGTGGCTGGGTGAAATGGAGAAGAGGGAGGGAACGGGGAACGAAGGGGAGAATGGGTGGAACAGGGGAATTAAAAGATGGGAGGTTGAACAGCGAGGTTGGAAGGTGGGAGGACTAGCGGTAGAAATGAAGGGAAGGATAATGGTTGCTATGTGTAAATGGGAATGGCCGGAATTGAAGAGGATGGTGTGGTTGCTACGATGTAGGTGGTGTTGGGGGAAATGGGTTGTCGAATGGAGAAGAAGGAGAACCGGACGGAGTAAAGACTGGCGACGGTGTGAGGGGCAGTGTCGGTTCGGCGGTGGTGAATGAAGAAGAGAAGCGATGGGGAGGAGGTGGAATTGATAATGGTGAAGAAGGCGTGTGAAAGAAGGGAAGGAAGAGTATAGGTGGAGGAGTTGGTTGTGCTGCGAGGTTGATGGGAGATCGAGAAAGGAAGGTGTTGGACGGAAATGGGCGGTGTTGCAGAGGTACGGTGGTGCTTGGCGTTGGAGGGAAGAGAAGAAAACGGAGGAGAGGAAGGGCAGTGGTGTAGAACGGTGGAGATGGGTGGCTGAATTGTGTGAGCAGTACGAAGAGATGGAAATGGCGATGGGATTGGTGGTGTTTGAGATGAACGGAGGAGGTGATACAAAGGGCGAGTGATGGTGAGTTGATTGTGATGCGGGGCGGCTGCAATGGCGTGATGGGGTGTTGTTGATTGGCGGAGAATGGACGGTGCGGTGGTTGTGAAGTGAAGGAGATGTGGTATTGTGAAGCAACAGGGGAGGAGATGGGTGTTGCTCTGTTTTATTTTTAGAAGTGCACGGCTGTGCAAATTATGCACAGACAAGAGATTGGAGTGGCGCTGGAATGCAGAATGGACATGAATTTTCACGGCCTGCTGCACGGCCGTACACAGGCCCGTGTATAAATCTGTTAAAAATTGTTGTAATGCCTCTAAAATGTCACAGTCTGCTAAGGAATTTCACGGCCGTGCAGAACCAAAAATCACACAAAAATTATAATAATCCCCATTTTTTTCTTTTTCTTTTTTTTTTCTTTTCTTTTAAATGCACATAAATCCTTGAATGCTTGAATAAAATAGTCAATCCTGAAAACATGAACAAACACATCAAGGCAAGTGTGGAATAAATATAGAAAATCATAAAAATTAGAATTAATGATACTAAATATTATTGTGCGGGGAATTATTATTGCAATTTTTTTATTTTTTTATTTTTTTTTTGAGCAAAATAGATGAAAAAGAAACCTCCACTCACAAATATTTAGATCAATCCTCAAACTCACAATATGCATAACACCTACATAAATGCAATCGAGGAACAAAATTTAACACACACATAATAATATATAAACACATACGTACCTTGGGTTACCTCCCAAAAAGCGCTTTGTTTATTGTCGTTGGCTCGACTTATTTATACAACTATTCTAACTAATGAGGTGAAAAAGCAAATAAATGCACATACCTACGAATCAATAATAAGAATAAGGTGTGCAAATATACCTTCGATCCATAAAAATATAAAAATATTTTTATGATCTTCACATCTTCAAGAGACTCTGAAACATCAAAGTAGCTAGAAAAATTGTCAGAATAATCTTTATAAGTACGACTCAAAAAATGCTCCCAAATTGGATCCTTATATACCCAAGCAAAAATTTCAACCTCATCAATCTTAAGCTCAAACTCCTTCTCAATTTTCATTGGACATTCATCAATTTTTATCTCATCTACCAATTCATTAAGCTCAAAGGTATTTTCTAAATTTGGTAGATCCTCAACTACATCCAATTTGTCATTGTCAAGCTTAGGACAATCGTCAACTAAACAAGCAAAGTCATCATGCACGACATTTTCATCAAATACAAAACAAGAATCATGATTAATAGGAGAATTGACCTCCGCTAATCGATTCACATTTTCGGCTAGTTGACTCATTTGCTCTTCTAAGTTGGATATACTTTGAGAAATGTTCTTTTCCATTTGAGAAGTTCTCTTTTCCAAGTTGGATATACTTTGAAGAGTGGTGTTTTGAAATTTGAGGTTATTTGCCGCCATTTGCTTCATTATTTCTTCAAATGACAATGTAGATGAAGAAGACCCTTGATGATCTTGGGAATTATATTGTGGATCATAACATTGATGTTCAAAAGCAAATTGGCAGTTGTTTGCCGCCATTTGTTTTATCATTTCCTCCAATGATGATAAGGAAGATGAAGGAGACCCTTGATGGCCATGTGAATTATATTGCGGATCATAACATTGATTTTCAAAAGCATATGAATAATCAATGCTAGGAGGATAAGGAGCATAGCATGAGTTTGTAGAATATAAAGAATTCACCTGATACGCATTTAAATTCTGAAAAGAATTAAAATCTTGATATCGTTCTTGATCGTAGGTGAAATCTTGAGCGTTATTCCAACCAAAATAACTATCCATCATCTCCTGAAAGAGTTAGTTCATGTCTATATCCAATAAACATGAAGACACACAAAAAAAATAGAAGAAAGAAAAAAAAAACTATATACAAAGATAAAATCTAAAATATAAGAAACAATTAACTCAAAATTAATATTGTTGCCTTCCCTGGCAGCGGCGCCAATTTGAAGGTAGTGTTTTTCGTAGTTCGTTCACAGGGAAGGACTATCAATATTGATTCCGAGTATATTATCTCTTACAATCTAGAAGTGTAAAATGGGGGGTTTTGAGTTTGGTTGAGGTGTTTTATCAAACACCTTGCCTACACGAAATAAAATGCTATAGAACTACAACTAAGTTAATGTCAATCATCCAATTTTACCAACACAACAACACAATGAATGAATAAGCAAGATATAGAGATATTTGACCCAAGGATAATGGAAACTCAAGCACTTCAACCCAAACAAGCAAAATATATCCAACTCTACCTAACCAAGATAATTGGTGAAGCACACAATCACTTATTTCTCTTCTAAAAACACTAATTTAGTGAAGCACATAAATTAGCTCTCTTGAAAATAGCAACCAATAATGAAGCACTATCAATTTAACCAAATCAAGGAATCAATCAAAGAGAGGCTAGGACAAACCCAAGGATGAGAAGCTCAACCTAGGTATTTGTACTTGAATCTTGAAGTTTAGGCACGCCAAACCTTGTGCTACTACTATGAATGTACTAACAATTACGGATTAGCACAAACAATTAGCAATTGAAATTACAAGAAGAGCAAGATGAAGCAACTTACAAATCTCCAAGCAAAATCATAAACAATACATCACAAGTATTCAAGATAGAGTTTAATAAATCTTACTTCAATTGAAATGGGTTTAGTACATGAATTCCTCCTTGAGCCAAATAAATGGAGTTAGTTACTCATAATCAATGCTAGATACAAGTAATTAATGTCTCCTCTCTAATTCCTACTAACCCTAATTGTGTTCTTGAAGAGGCAAAAGAAGAGATGAAGATGTTAGGTTAGATATTAGGTTAATAGATTAGATGATGTTAAGAGATGGGTTTGGCTTCTTTTAATACACAACAGATTTTTGCACGGCCTGTTGCACGGCCGTGCAGTAGCCCGTGCAAAAGACTGCACAATCTGCACTACTTGGAACACTCTGCACAGCTTGCTGAACGGCCGTGCAGCAGCCCGTGCAAGATAAAATCTTCAATATAATGCATTAAACACCTCCCGACATCGCGAGCTTGCATCTTCTAACTTCCCTCTTGAATAATCTTCACTTTCAAGCCCAAAATAATCCATCTTTTCAACAATTAAGCATGAGGCACTGAAAGATGAAAAACATAATTAATATCAATAAAACAACATTCAAAACTTAACAAAAATGCAAGAGAATAAATGACAAAATGTGTATAAAATACACATTATCAGAAAACCCAACCAGATAAATATAGGAATTTTTTTAAAACATTACCACATCACTAAAATCGTTATATCTTGATACCCGTGCGATTGGAACGTCGAAAAAATAATTTAAAAAAATAGATTCATCATTCGGGACAAGACTAGTTAAAAGGAAGGTCGACTTTGACAGGTTTGACCGTTATAAAACCCAACCAAATATATATAGGCAATTTTTTAAAAAATTAGCACATCACTAAAATTGTTATATCTTGACACCAGTGTGATTGGAACATCGAAAAAATAATTTAAAAAAATTGATTCATCATTCGGGACAAGACTTGTTAAAAGGAAGGTCGACTTTGACCGGTTTGACCGTTAGAAAACCAAACCAGATAAATATAGGAATTTTTTTAAAAAAATTACCACATCACTAAAATCGTTATATCTTCACACCCGTGCGATTGGAACGTCGAAAAAATAATTTAAAAAAATAGATTCATCATTCGGGATAAGACTAGTTAAAAGGAAGGTCGACTTTGACCGGTTTGACTGTTACCAAACCAAACCAAATAAATATAGGAATTTTTTAAAAAATTACACATCACTAAAATCGTTATATCTTGACACTCGTGCGATTGGAACGTCGAAAAAATAATTTAAAAAAATTGATTCATCATTCGGAACAAGACTAGTTAAAAGGAAGGTCGACTTTGACCGGTTTGGCCGTTATAAAACCCAACCAAATAAATATAGGAATTTTTTAAAAAAAATTACCACATCACTAAAATCGTTATATCTTGACACCCTGGCCATTGGAACGTCATAAAAATAATTTTAAAAAATAGATTCATCATGCGGGACAAGACTTGTTAAAAGGAAGGTCGACTTTGACCGGTTTGACCGTTACCAAACCAAACCAAATAAATATAGAAATTTTTTTAAAAAATTACCACATCACTGAAATAGTTATATCTTGACACTCGTACGATAGGAACATCGAAAAAATAATTTAAAAAATAGATTCATCGTTCGGGACAAGACTAGTTAAAAGGAAGGTCGACTTTAACCGGTTTGACCGTTATAAAACCCAACAAAATAAATATTTGAATTTTTTTTTAAAATTACCACATCACTAAAATCGTTATATCTTGACACCGTGCTATTGGAACGTCGAAAAAATAATTTAAAAAAATAGATTCATCATTCGGGACAAGACTAGTTAAAAGGAAGGTCGACTTTGACCGGTTTGACCGTTATAAAATCCAACCAAATAAATATAGGAAATTTTTAAAAAAATTACCACATCACTGAAATCGTTATATCTTGACACTCGTACGATTGGAACATCGAAAAAATAATTAAAAAAAATAGATTCATCATTCGGGACAAGACTAGTTAAATGGAAGGTCGACTTTGACAGGTTTGACCGTTACCAAACCAAACCAAATAAATCGTTATAGCTTGACACTCGTGCGATTGGAACGTCGAAAAAATATTTTAAAAAATAGATTCATCATTCGGGACAAGACTAGTTAAAAGGAAGGTCGACTTTAACCGGTTTGACCGTTATAAAACCCAACCAAATAAATGTAGGAATTTTTTTAAAAAATTACCACATCACTAAAATCGTTATATCTTGACACCCGTGCAATTGGAACATCGAAAAAATAATTTAAAAAAATAGATTCATCATTCGGGACAAGACTAGTTAAAAGAAAGGTCGACTTTGACCGGTTTGACCGTTAGAAAATCAAACCAGATAAATATAGAATTTTTTTTAAAACATTAGCACATCACTAAAATCGTTATATCTTGACACCCGTGCGATTGGAACGTCGAAAAAATAATTTAAAAAAATAGATTCATCATTTGGGACAAGACTAGTTAAAAGGAAGGTCTACTTTGACCGGTTTGACCGTTATAAAACCCAACCAAATAAATATAGGAAATTTTTTAAAAAATTACCACATCACTGAAATCGTTATATCTTGACACTCGTATGATTGGAACATTGAAAAAATAATTTAAAAAAATTGATTCATCATTCGGAACAAGACTAGTTAAAAGGAAGGTCGACTTTGACCGGTTTGACCGTTTGAAAACCAAACCAGATAAATATAGGAATTTTTTTAAAAAATTACCATATCACTAAAATAGTTATATCTTGACACCCGTGCGATTGGAATGTTAGGAATATGTTGTAGTTGATGATAACTTAACATTCAAGCAAAATTGTATAAGTCAAGTTTTGTAACTGTCAACGGATAAGACCTTATAACTCTATCCGTTGACAGGTAGCTCATCAACGGATGAGGTTTTGTAGCATACTGCAATATCTCTATTTATCAGTTGATAGTGTCTTTATTTAGAGTCATGTTGACCATCAATGGATAGGCAGAATAGGGTAGCCAATTGTAAATAAGCTATGCTATGTAATTCTGTCTAAGTGAAAATGTATCAACGGATGAGAACAGGGCTCTATCAACGGATACAACTCAAATCTACTCGATCAACGGATACAGCTCAAACTACCATCAACGGATAAGTAGACACAACATCAACGGATAATCATTGTCACTTTATCCTATGCTAGGAATTAGCAGTTGATAAGGACAGGTTTGACTGACAGATCACATGGGTTGATAGTAGGTATAAAAAGCAATATGGCAGCCATACTTTGGAAACACAGAAGAAAGAAGCATTCCATTTACACAGTACATACAAGAAAGGTGCAGGGGACATATCTGTTCACAAGGACAACCTTTCGGCTACATGTGGATTTGGAGTGGAGTAGCAAGTCAACTTGAATTAGATTAATATTATCTTATTCCTGTAGTACTTGTAAACTTGGAATATATAACCAAGTGTAGCAACTCTTTAGATAGTAAGAAAACATACACATCTGCTTAGGGTTTCTTGAATATCTTTAGAAGCTAAGAGTTGTAAACACAGAAGCTGTGTACATTTGTATCACAGGGTTTTCTTCGAATAAAAGTCTCAGGTGGTACATTTAACCACCTGATTTTTTATGTGTTTGTGAACCATTTCTTATTCAGCAATTATTTCCTTATAGATCTCTGTGGTTTTTATCAGAAATTTATAATTATCAAGAATTGTATTCAACCCCCCCTTCTACAATTATACAAGTGTGTAATCTGGGAATAACAATTGGTATCAGAGCAAGCTTCTAATATATTTGAAGTTTAAAGATCAACACACTTTCAACATGTCTAAGAAGGATTATGGAGTGAAGATACCGGTTCTTGATAGGGAAAATTACTTTCACTGGAAAGTAAAAATGCGTCTACATCTCATGTCTATTGATGTAGGTTTTGTAGATTGCATTGAGAAGGGTCCTCATGTTCCAATGAAGGCTGCTTCAAGAGTTGGTCTTGCTGCAGATGCACCAGACACGTACATCCCAAAACCTGTTTCTGAATGGAGCGCTGAGGATATTGCAGAAGTCCACAAGGACAAAAAGACCATGAATATTCTGTTTAATGGCTTAGAAACAGACATGGTTGACAATGTTATCAACTGTACTACCGCCAAGGAAGTATGGGACATTGTTCAAACCCTTTGTGAAGGTACAGAACAGGTAAGGGAAAACAAGATGCAACTACTGATCCAACAGTATGAGCACTTCCATTTCAAGAATGGAGAGACATTGAATGATACATTTAGTAGATTTCAAAAGCTACTGAATGGCTTGAAACTGTATGGAAGAATCTACCAAGTGAAAGATTCTAATCTCAAATTTCTGAGATCACTGCCCAAAGAGTGGAAGCCTATGACTGTTTCTCTAAGAAACACTCAAGAGTACAAGTCATTTACTCTTGAAAGACTCTATGGAACTTTAAAGACATATGAACTAGAAATGGAGCAGGATGAAGAAATTGAGAAGGTCCAAAAGAAAAGTGGGTCAGTTGCACTTGTTGCCAACTTGGAGCAGAAGGAGGAAAAGAGGACTGAAGCTGCTAAGTCTACACCAAACAGGGAGGTTTGTGAAGGTAGAACAGAATCAAGCAAAAGCAAGGAAAAGGTGTCTGAAGAAATGAGTGTCCTACAGCAGGATGAATTGGATGAGATAGATGAGCATTTAGCCTTTCTATCTAGGAGATTCTCTAAGCTAAAATTCAGAAGAAACTCTGGGGTGGCCAAGCCATTTAACAAGGATTTTTCTACAAGCAATTATGTGGATAAATCCAAAATTAAATGTTATAATTGTGGTATTGCTGGTCACATGATAAGTGAATGCAGGAAGCCTAGATCTGAGAACAAGGGAAAGTCAACTGAAACTATTGACTACAAGAAGAAATACTTTGATCTTCTCAGACAGAAAGGAAAGGCATTCATGACCCAAGAGTATGACTGGGCTGCTGATGGAAATCATTCTGATGATGATGCTGAGTTTGTCAACCTTGCATTAATGGCTGATTCTGAGCAGGAAGCAAGTTCAGCTAGCAATCAGGTATTTTCTACTAATCTCTCTGAGCTCACCAAAGAGGAATGCAATAGTGTTATAGATGATATGTCTACTGAACTATATCACTTGAGTGTTACTCTTAAATCACTTACTAAAGAGAACAATAGGATTAAAGAAACTAATCAGTTCTTAAGTGATAGAAATGCAGTTCTGGAAGTTCAATTTCTAGAATTTGAGAAAATGAGAGTTGATTGCAATGATGCTAAAAATGAACTTGAAGCTGTGTTAAAAAGAGAATTGATCTTAAGAAACCAGCTTGAAAAAGAACAAGGAATAATTGCTAAATTTCAAAGTTGTAGGAATATTTCTCAAAACATAATAGAAGTCCAGGGAATATAATCATTTGTAAGGGATACCTGGACTCAGAAGAAAAAGGAGCTAGAACCTTGCCTTGAGGATCTAGAGACTATTTGTGAATCAACGGATAGTGATCATCCGTTGACAGATGAACCATCAACGGATGAGAGGTATCCGTCGACTAACAAAAAGTCTGTTAGTAAGAAGGAACTCAAGAGACTGAACAATCAGTATGGTCCAGTAGCCAAGAACTTTGTTTCTGGTGAAAGCAGCCAAGCCAAATCTAGTGAGAAGGCTAAGGCAGGTGATTTACCCAACAGAAAGGCTGTTGGTAAGTCAGTTAATGAAAAGGTAGAGACTGAGGGTAAAAAGAAAAAGAACAGAAATGGTAAGATAGGCATTAACAAGAAAAACAATTATTCTCCTGACAAGTTTGCTCCTAGGAAAACTTGTGGTAATTGCAATAGTGTCAATCATCTATCTTCTAATTGCAAGTCTGTTAAAAGGACTCCTGTTCATGTACCTCAATCTATGCCAAGTATGCCTGCAATGCCTGTTATGCCTGGTTTGTATCAGAATGCTAGTTTTTCAAATCCATATGTGAACATGCCATATGTGCGTAATCCTTATTTTCAATCTGTGAATATGCCACAAATGTCATGGAGCATCCCCAGCATGGATAATATGTATGCCAATTTTTCACAAATGCATGCATCAAATATTTATGCAAATGAGCATCTGTCTAAACCTATCACTCAAGCATCTACACCCAAAGTGAAGATTGCCAAGAGTGTAAAACCAAAGGCTAACAAGAAAGGACCCAAGGAAACTTGGGTACCAAAATCAACTTGATTTGTATTTTGGATTGTGTGCAGGGAAATAAGAGGAATCTATGGTACCTAGACAGTGGATGTTCTAGGCATATGACAGGAGATTCAACCCTGCTCACAGAGTTCAAGGAGGAAGCTGGCCCTAGGATTACCTTTGGAGATGACAGCAAAGGTTATACTAAGGGATATGGCTTGATTACAAAGGACAATGTCATCATTGAAGAAGTGGCTTTAGTTGAAGGTTTGAAGCACAATTTGCTGAGTGTCAGTCAGATTTGTGACAAAGACTATGAAGTAAAGTTCACTAAAGAAGCCTGTGTTGTTTCTACCAAGAAAAACAACAATGTGGTTCTGACAGGCTTTAGAAAAGGAAATGTTTACATAGCTGACTTCAACTCAGTATGCTCAGAATCCATTACTTGTCTCTTCAGCAAAGCAAGCAAGGATGAGAGTTGGCTATGGCATAAAAAGCTGTCTCATTTGAATTTTAAAGTAATGAATGATTTGGTAAGAAAGGATCTTGCTAGAGGAATCCCTCAATTGGAGTTCATCAAAGATGGACTGTGTGATGCCTGCCAATTAGGAAAGCAAAAGAAATCATCCTTCAAAAGCAAGACAGAGTCATCTATTGTTAAGCCCCTTCAATTGCTGCATATGGACTTATTTGGTCCAGTAAATGTCATGTCCATCTCAAAGAAGAAATACTGTCTGGTGATTGTGGATGATTTCTCTAAGTTTACATGGACTTTCTTCCTGCACTCCAAAGATTGTGCAAGTGAAATCATCATCAATCATCTCAGACAAGTAAACAATGGTTCTGAAGTAAAAGTACAAAGAATCAGGAGTGACAATGGCACTGAATTCAAAAATTCCACAATGAATATTTTCTGTGAAGAGAATGGAATTGTCCATGAGTTTTCTGCTGCTAGAACACCTCAACAAAATGGGGTTGTTGAAAGGAAAAACAGAACTCTCATTGAAGCAGCTAGAACAATGTTAAGTGAATCAAGATTGCCAACATATTTCTGGGCTGAAGCTGTCAGCACTGCCTGCTTCACTCAGAATATTTCCTTGATCAATCAAGCTAGAGGAATGACTCCTTACCACTTATTCACCAACAAGAAACCAACGTTAGCTTTTCTCCATGTCTTTGGATGTAAGTGTTTTGTGCTAAGGAATCATGGAGATAACTTGGGCAAATTTGAAGCAAAGGCAGATGAAGCTATCTTTGTTGGGTATGCAGCAGGGAAAGCCTATAGAGTCTACAATTTAAGAACCAACATTGTCATGGAATCTGTACATGTTGTGTTTGATGATCAGAAGATTCTAGGTCTGAATGATGAAGGCTTCCATGAAAAGTTGAGATTTGAAAATGAGGTAGAAGGAAGAATGTACATTGATGATGATGAGGAAAATGAAGATCATGACCTTGGAAATTCACCTAGAGCTGTTGGTCCAACTAGAAGTGATGCTAACACTGGAAATGAAGCATCCGTTGACAGTCATACTAGATCATCAGATGCATCCGTTGACAGACATTCTCATGTATCCGTCGACAGGCAAAATGGAGCATCCGTTGATAGACAAAATGATGCTTCTGTTGACAGTCAACTTCATAATTCCTCAAGGACAACAAACTCAGGGGGAGTTTCTCAAAGTCAAAACTCAATATCCAATCAACAATATCATACTCACGTAGATGAAGCAACCTCATCTAGATCAAACCTTCCACCTTCAAGAAAATGGACCAGAGATCATCCTTTTGAGTTAATCATTGGTGACTCAAACTCAAGAGTCCAAACTAGGAGAGCCACACAAGAAGAATGCCTATACAGTAGTTTCCTGTCTCAAGAGGAACCTAAGAAAGTGGAGGATGCTCTTCTAGATCCAGATTGGGTCTTAGCAATGCAAGAAGAGCTAAACCAATTTGAGAGAAATAAAGTATGGAAGCTTGTGCCCAAACCTGATGATAGAGGTATCATAGGTACCAAATGGGTTCTCAAGAATAAGACTGATGAAAATGGCATAATTGTGAGGAATAAAGCTAGATTAGTGGCAAAGGGCTATTCTCAAGAAGAAGGAATAGATTTTGATGAAACTTTTGCACCAGTGGCAAGACTTGAGGGCATCAGAATTTTCCTAGCCTATGCAGCACATGCCAACTTCAAAGTCTATCAGATGGATGTTAAAAGTGCCTTTCTAAATGGGGAACTGGAAGAAGAGGTATATGTCCATCAACCTCCTGGCTTTGAAGATCCAGAATTTCCAGATTATGTATATCTTCTCTTGAAAGCACTTTATGGTTTGAAGCAAGCACCAAGAGCCTGGTATGACACTTTATCTCAATTTCTTCTGGAGAATCACTTCACTAGAGGTACAGTAGATAAAACTTTATTTCATAGAAATGTCAATGGTTCTTCAATACTTGTTCAAATCTATGTAGATGATATTATTTTTGGGTCTACAGATGAGAAGCTTTGTAAAAGGTTTACCAAACTTATGCAAAGTAGGTATGAAATGAGCATGATGGGTGAATTAACTTACTTTCTTGGCTTACAAGTAAAGCAAGTTAATGAGGGAATTTTCATAAGTCAAACAAAATATATTTATGATCTCTTAAAGAAATTTGACTTAATGGATTGTGCCTCTGCAAAAACACCTATGGCCACTGCAACTAAGCTTGAGTTGAATACTAAGGAAAAATCTGTGGACATCTCAAGCTATAGAGGCATGGTAGGCTCACTTCTATATCTAACAGCTAGTAGACCTGATATAATGTTCTCCACATGTCTTTGTGCTAGATTTCAAGCTGACCCTAGAGAGTCTCACTTGATTGCTATTAAGAGAATTTTCAGGTATCTCAAGGGAACACCAAACCTTGGCATTTGGTACCCAAGAGATTCTGGCTTTGATCTAATTGGCTATTCAGATGCAGACTATGCAGGTTGCAGAATTGATAGGAAAAGTACTACAGGCTCCTGTCAGTTTCTAGGGAATAGGCTTGTGTCATGGTTCAGTAAGAAACAGAACTCAGTCTCCACTTCTACAGCCGAAGCTGAGTACATTGCAGCTGGAAGTTGTTGTGCACAGATTCTTTGGATGAGGAATCAACTTATTGACTATGGTCTAAAAGTTGAGAAGATTCCAATTTTCTGTGACAACACTAGTGCTATTGCCATCACAGAAAATCCAGTGCAACATTCGAGAACCAAGCATATTGACATCAAATACCATTTCATCAGAGAGCATGTGATGAATGGTACAGTAGAAATGCACTTTGTGCCAAGTGAAATGCAGCTTGCAGATATCTTCACCAAGCCTCTTGATGAATCCTCATTCACAAGATTGGTAGGTGAACTAGGTATGCTTAATTTTTCATAATTCCTAGTGGTATCTAATAATACTGTATTGCAGCTAGAAATGTGTTTTGATTTACTTGAGAATTAAAAACTCTCAGAATAACTCTTAGCAGAAATTTTGTCTAAGGCAAAATTTGCTTATCAACGGATATCCTTTTATCCGTTGGTAGTGTAAACACATTACTAGATTTTCGTATGTCAACGGATAACAGGTTGTCCACGTCATCGATGGATAAACTGTTTTCTCAACCGTCCAATCTTTATCCGTTGATATACATATACTTTTTATATAGCCGTTGATAAACGTGTATAATTAGTCACGGTTGTACTTCTTTTCTTTTTATTTATTGTCTGACAGTTACTTTTGACCAATGGGGTAATTACTCTTAATTATTTCATTTTTAATTCTTGGAATATATAAAAGGCTGTTTTGTATTCTCACATTTCACCTTTATTCATTTTCAAGAGTCTCATTAGTTAACTGCATCTTCTTCACTAAATCTCTCTCTGCAACAAAAGCTCAAACACTCTAATGGCGCCTATTGTTAAGATGATGTCTTCCACCGGGTTTACCTATGAGAAGAACAATTTCGCGGCCTTTGTTGATACTGTGAACGCTCCAGAAGCATATCACACCATGATGAATTTCGTGAAGAAATGCAAACTGTCACATGCTATGACTGCCACCACTCCTCTAATCCATGAGGTTATCGAAGAGATGTGGGCATCTGCTGAGTACAATGGCACAGACGGTACACTTGCTTTTTCTTTAAAGGGTAAAAATTATGTAGTTAATTCTGATGTGTTAACTGCTTGTTTAAAATTGCCTGAGAATAACTGTCTGAAGGAACCCAGTAATGCTGAAATTGTTACCATGCTTAATTCCATAAATTATACCCTTAGTACTGAGAACTTAGGGAAAATTGTTAGGAAAGGTATGGTTAAGGAATGGAGTTATCTTTGTGATGCCTTCATTAAAACTTTTTCTGGCAAGATTAGTAACTTTGATGCTGTTACCAACTCCATGCTAATTATGCTTTGTATGCTTTTAACTGATAAATTTTATAATTTTGGCACACTAGTCATGTATGAGATAGCAGCTAAATTAGGTAAAAAGGAAACTAGGGGAAAGAATGTTTATTTTGCTAGATTTTTAATGCTCCTAGCACTGCATGTATCTGAGAATGAGCTATCCATTGCTAACCCGGATAGCAAGTTCAATTGTTTTGTTCAGGAGAAGAGAGTCTTAAGTGATTTGATTCGAATGAACCTAAATGCAGAAGTACAATTGGTATATCTACCAATTATTCAGGTAACTGTTTCCAACCCTGAACTTCCTATCTTCAACCCCCAAATTTCTTTGCCTTCTAGTGTCACAATGGAGTCTGTGACTGTGACCAAACAGGCTCCTACCAAAGTGACCAAATCCAAAGTTCCTAAACCACAATCTAAAAGACAAACCTCAGGTGTCTCTCAAAAGGCATCTGTTGCAAAAACTACCAAAGCTCTTGAGGGGAGTGTGAAGGTGGTAGTGAGTGGTGAGGGACAGGGTGAACATCAAAGAAGCCCTAAGGATAAGGAAGGTAAGGCAAGTGCACCCAACATTTCAGTCTCTCAAAAGACTGTTAATGAACCTACAAGCCAATTTCTAGTTACATCCTCTCAACAGGGTGTGACTACTAATTTGAGTTCCATTTCAGGAACACAGCACAAAAGGGCAAGGGACACAGATAGCTCTCCCTCAAAAACCTATGGTAGAAGGGTAAAATCCAAAACCATTGGGGAATCACAGGGTGCACACACTGTACAGCAAACTGTACCTTCTCAAATTCAGTTTGATGTGACTTCAATAAATGTGGAGTCACAGCCCCTTGATCTTAACCTTCAAATCGATACACATTTTGATCCACCATCACCAACTCCATCTCTGGATGTGGATATGATATCTACATCAATTCCTGATTCTCCATCTTTAAAATTCATGGAGAAGCCCCACTCAACAATTGGTGGTCATCCTCTTTTAGATGATTTGTTGGGCCATCAATCTTCCATTCCTGAATTCACAACACTATCTGTGGCCTCTTCCTTAAAATCAATCACCACAGATTCCGTGTTGGTTTTCACTTCAACGGATACTCGTTTACCTTCATCAACGGATATCCTTCATCCGTTGACAAGTGTTTCTTCATCAACGGATATGTCTTCAACTAACTATCCGTTGACAGCAATAACTACTACATCAACGGATACTCCTTATCCGTTGACAAATCTCTCTACCACTGCAAAATGTGACATTCCTATGTCAACTGTGGAGGAGTTTGTAGTAATTGAAACACTTTTAGGAATGAGGGAAGGGAGTGAGAGGCTGCCTTGTGAGCAGGCAAAAGGAGAGAAAATCAATGAGAGGCTGACCATTTCTTCCGGTCAGGCAAAAGGAGAGCTAGAGAGTTCCACCTTAGTAGGTGAAGGTGAGGGTGTGAGAGGTGTGAGCCAGGGGGAGCCCCTGATGCAAGAAAAGAGAGATGAGAGGAGGGAAGGGACTACAGGAGAAATAAGGCAGGAAGAATCAGTCATTGCAAGTGAGTTAATGGAGGTTAATGAAGCTTCCAAAGAGATGGAATTTAGACAAGAATATCAGTCAGTTATTGACTCCATCTCTTTGGATCCTGAAACCTTTACTCATCCTGTTTCTGCCTATCAAGTCATGGCACAGCAGGGCAATGTGGAGGCAGAGGAGGCAATGCACCTAGTGCACACCTCAGAATCTCTTCAAAGAGCAAAAGAAGCTTTACAAACCCTGTCTCCAAATGCTGGAAGTGAAGAGTTTGGCAGTTATGACAGTCAAAGTTCAGATGGTGAAGACATAAATGAAGATGAAACTCCAGGATGGATGTTTTCCAATGCCACTGAACTTGGGCATCTCAATGTGGAAATCATGAAGCAATACCAATCTGCTAAGGCTGAGCACCAAACTGCAGAACCACAGAGAAAGACTGTTCTTGAGCAAGTAATGGCCTCCCTGAAATTACAAAAGATGCAATCTGTTATTCAAAGAACACAGCAAGAGGAGGTCCAGTCTGCAATTAGAGATATGAAAATAGCACTAGATGCCAGGATTGAGGCACTAGCTCCTACTACCACTCAGAAGGTGCTTTCTAGCAAACTTCTCAAAGAAGATAGCCTGGCTAAGTCTGTTCAGCTTCTTTCCTCAAGGGTGGATAGTATAGAATCTCAATTGCACACCATCATTGCCAACCAAACAAAACAAACTCAACTACTGGAAATGCTACTTGCAGCTTCAACCCCAACCCTTGATGCTAACAAAAAGGGGGAGAAAATGGGAACAAGCACAGAAGAGGCTGCAACATCTACTGGCCAATTTCAAGCTACCAGTAGTGAGATAGCACATATTGAGGGGGAGCAACAGCCAATTGTAGTGGTCAATCCAACAGAGTTTGAGATAAAGGCTTCCCCTGTGAAGAAACAAGTGGCTTTGCCTGAGATTCAAAGATTAGAAGACATCTCAGATGGTGAAAGGCAAGCCAGGATAGAAGCTTTGGAAAAGATAAACAAGGAGGCTAATGACAGAATTCTAAGGACAGAGAGGATGATCAATGAATCAATTGCATCAACTATGTTCCTTAATGCTCAATCTTCTGCTCCAACAATATCAACCACAATCATGAAGGTGCTCACTCCAAGGGTTGTGGCTCCTACATTCTATGATGTTGAGCCATCATTTGTCAAAGAATTTGAACCAGCTATCAAAACCAGAGCCTACTCACCACCAAAGGAAAATGGGAAGAACAAGCTTCAATTGGACTACCCATTTCCCAAGAATGATGAAGTAAAGCTAATGGGAAAAACAATTATGGAGTTCAAAGTTCAGACAAATAAGAGTGTAAGAGATTGGATGGCTGTAATCATGAGGAATGGAAAAGTATTAAATATATCGAACAGTCATCCTAGATTTGTGGAAGCTAAAAGAGAAGAAGTCTCCAGAATCCAAAGGGAAGCCCATCCAAGTACAGAAAATCAACATGAAAACTCAGAAGAGAAGCAAGCCAGGCTAGCTCAAGAGTTAATGGATGAGGTAGAGGTTGAAATGAAGGAACCTGAGGAAGTTCCCAAAATCAAACCTAGAAGAAGGAAAGCTAAAACCAAGAGGGTTCTTTCTCCAGAACCCTCTCCAGAAAAAGAAACAATTGGTTCACCAGTACCTATGTCTGCAATAGTAATCGACCCAACTGTAAACTTTCATGGTGACCCCATAAGGCCTAAAGAGGAACCAGTGAATTTTGATTCAATTGAAGTTCCTTCATTCTTGCTAAATCCAAAACAGAAGAAAAGGGCTCCAAAGAAGCAACTTTCAAAGGGACCAGTTCAAGTTGCTAGGGTACCTGCCATTGTCAAACAACCAATCTTGGAAAACAAAGAAGACTTTATCTATCAGGCAGAAATTGAAGAATATTCTGACATGAATCTATATTTGGATGAATTGTCAGAAGTAAGAGGAATTGACAAGTACAAGAATCAGCCTGAGAGATTAGTGTTTGTCTACAAGGGAGGAAGTCAGAGGACATGGCCACTAAAGAAGGTTCTTGGAGAAAATTATCATACATTGACCAGAGTGTTCTCAGCCTTCAAGAGACACACAGGGTTCTCTGAGATAGCAAGAAGGGAGATAATTAGCAGAATAGAAGAAATAAGGAGAGAATGGAACTCACCCTCAAGTCTACCAAAGAAAATGAAGATCCCTTATAATGGACAGAAAATCCACATTCAACCCTTTTGGATGATGGAGTTCAGGGATGATGAGGGCACTAGGAGATTCTTCAGGTTAGAAGACCAACTGTCAAAGGCTAGTTCTGACTACCTGAGATGGTTACAACTAAAGCTAAATCCAAAGGTTGTTGAAGAAGATACCTTCTATAGGCAACTTCAAGTGCAAATTGAGTCCAACTCTGCCAAGGAAGGAAAGTCAAGGGTGCAGCCAACCAGAGAGAGGAAACCTCATTAATCTGCTCAATCTAAAGGAGCACATCTCTGATAAGTTTCTTAAAGCTTTCTGTTTTTAATTTTTGTAGCTTAATACAATGTTTGCATACTGAAGTGTGTATATATCGTTAGGAATGTTTTGTTATCATCAAGGTTCTGAATTTATGCTTTATAGCCATCAAGTATAAATTGGGGGAGATTGTTAGGAATATGTTGTAGTTGATGATAACTTAACATTCAAGCAAAATTGTATAAGTCAAGTTTTGTAACTGTCAACGGATAAGACCTTATAACTCTATCCGTTGACAGGTAGCTCATCAACGGATGAGGTTTTGTAGCATACTGCAATATCTCTATTTATCAGTTGATAGTGTCTTTATTCAGAGTCATGTTGACCATCAATGGATAGGCAGAATAGGGTAGCCAATTGTAAATAAGCTATGCTATGTAATTCTGTCTAAGTGAAAATGTATCAACGGATGAGAACAGGGCTCTATCAACGGATACAACTCAAATCTACTCGATCAACGGATACAGCTCAAACTACCATCAACGGATAAGTAGACACAACATCAACGGATAATCATTGTCACTTTATCCTATGCTAGGAATTAGCAGTTGATAAGGACAGGTTTGACTGACAGATCACATGGGTTGATAGTAGGTATAAAAAGCAATATGGCAGCCATACTTTGGAAACACAGAAGAAAGAAGCATTCCATTTACACAGTACATACAAGAAAGGTGCAGGGGACATATCTGTTCACAAGGACAACCTTTCGGCTACATGTGGATTTGGAGTGGAGTAGCAAGTCAACTTGAATTAGATTAATATTATCTTATTCCTGTAGTACTTGTAAACTTGGAATATATAACCAAGTGTAGCAACTCTTTAGATAGTAAGAAAACATACACATCTGCTTAGGGTTTCTTGAATATCTTTAGAAGCTAAGAGTTGTAAACACAGAAGCTGTGTACATTTGTATCACAGGGTTTTCTTCGAATAAAAGTCTCAGGTGGTACATTTAACCACCTGATTTTTTATGTGTTTGTGAACCATTTCTTATTCAGCAATTATTTCCTTATAGATCTCTGTGGTTTTTATCAGAAATTTATAATTATCAAGAATTGTATTCAACCCCCCCCCCTTCTACAATTATACAAGTGTGTAATCTGGGAATAACATGGAACGTAGAAAAAATAATTTAAAAAAATAGATTCATCATTCGGGACAAGACTAGTTAAAAGGAAGGTCGACTCTAACTGGTTTGACCGTTATAAAACCCAACCAAATAAATATAGGAATTTTTTTAAAAAATTACCACATCACTAAAATCTTTATATCTTCACACCCGTACGATTGGAACGTCGAAAAAATAATTTAAAAAAATAGATTCATCATTCGGGACAAGACTAGTTAAACGGAAGGTCGACTTTGACCGGTTTGGCCGTTATAAAACCCAACCAAATAAATATAGGATTTTTTTAAAAAAATTACAACATCACTAAAATCATTATATCTTGACACCCGGGCCATTGGAACGTCGAAAAAATAATTTAAAAAAATAGATTCATCATGCGGGACAAGACTAGTTAAAAGGAAGGTCGACTTTGACCGGTTTGACAGTTATAAAACCCAACCAAATAAATATAGGAAATTATTTAAAAAATTACCACATCACTGAAATCGTTATATCTTGACACTCGTGCGATTGGAACATCGAAAAAATAATTTTAAAAAATTGATTCATCATTCGGGACAAGACTAGTTAAAAGGAAGGTCGACTTTGACCGGTTTGAACGTTAGAAAACCAAACCAGATAAATATATGATTTTTTTTAAAAAATTATCACATCACTAAAATCGTTATATCTTGACACCCGTGCGATTGGAACATCGAAAAAATAATTTTAAAAAATAGATTCATCATTCGGGACAAGACTAGTTAAAAGGAAGGTCGACTTTGACCGGTTTGACCGTTATAAAACCCAACCAAATAAATATAGGAAATTTTTAAAAAAATTACCGCATCACTAAAATCGTTATATCTTGACACCCGTGCGATTGGAATGTCGAAAAAATAATTTTAAAAAATTGATTCATCATTCGGGACAAGACTAGTTAAAAGGAAGGTCGACTTTGACCGGTTTGGCCGTTATAAAACCCAACCAAATAAATATAGGATTTTTTTTAAAAAATTACCACATCACTAAAATCGTTATATCTTGACACCCGGGCCATTGGAACGTCGAAAAAATAATTTAAAAAAATAAATTCATCATGCGGGACAAGACTAGTTAAAAGGAAGGTCGACTTTGACCGGTTTGACAGTTATAAAACCCATCCAAATAAATATAGGAAATTTTTTAAAAAATTACCACATCACTGAAATCGTTATATCTTGACACTCGTGCGATTGGAACATCGAAAAAATAATTTTAAAAAATAGATTCATCATTCGGGACAAGACTAGTTAAAAGGAAGGTCGACTTTGACCGGTTTGAACGTTAGAAAACCAAACCAGATAAATATAGGAATTTTTTTAAAAAATTATCACATCACTTAAATCGTTATATCTTGACACCCGTGCGATTGGAACGTCGAAAAAATAATTTTAAAAAATAGATTCATCATTCGGGACAAGACTAGTTAAAAGGAAGGTCTACTTTTACCGGTTTGACCGTTATAAAACCCAACCAAATAAATATAGGAAATTTTTAAAAAAATTACCACATCACTGAAATCGTTATATCTTGACACTCGTACGATTGGAACATTGAAAAAATAATTTAAAAAATTGATTCATCATTCGGAACAAGACTAGTTAAAAGGAAGGTCGACTTTGACCGGTTTGACCGTTAGAAAACCAAACCAGATAAATATAGGAATTTTTTTAAAAAATTACCATATCACTAAAATAGTTATATCTTGACACCCGTGCGATTGGAACGTCGAAAAAATAATTTTAAAAAATAGATTCATCATTCGGGACAAGACTAGTTAAAAGGAAGGTCGACTTTGACCGGTTTGACCGTTATAAAACCCAACCAAATAAATATAGGAAATTTTTTAAAAAATTACCACATCACTAAAATCTTTATATCTTCACACCCGTGCGATTGGAACGTCGAAAAAATAATTTAAAAAAATAGATTATCATTCGGGACAAGACTAGTTAAAAGGAAGGTCGACTTTGACCGGTTTGGCCGTTATAAAACCCAACCAAATAAATATAGGATTTTTTTTTAAAAATTACCACATCACTAAAATCGTTATATCTTGACACCCGGGCCATTGGAACGTTGAAAAAATAATTTAAAAAAATAGATTCATCATGCGGGACAAGACTAGTTAAAAGGAAGGTCGACTTTGACCGGTTTGACAGTTATAAAACCCAACCAAATAAATATAGGAAATTTTTTAAAAAATTACCACATCACTGAAATCATTATATCTTGACACTCGTGCGATTGGAACATCGAAAAAATAATTTTAAAAAATTGATTCATCATTCGGGACAAGACTAGTTAAAAGGAAGGTCGACTTTGACCGGTTTGAACGTTAGAAAACCAAACCAGATAAATATAGGAATTTTTTTAAAAAATTATCACATCACTAAAATCGTTATATCTTGACACCCGTGCGATTGGAACGTCGAAAAAATAATTTTAAAAAATAGATTCATCATTCGGGACAATACTAGTTAAAAGGAAGGTCGACTTTGACCGGTTTGACCGTTATAAAACCCAACCAAATAAATATAGGAAATTTTTAAAAAAATTACCGCATCACTAAAATCGTTATATCTTGACACCCGTGCAATTGGAATGTCGAAAAAATAATTTTAAAAAATTGATTCATCATTCGGGACAAGACTAGTTAAAAGGAAGGTCGACTTTGACCGTTAGAAAACCAAACCAAATAAATATAGGAATTTTTTAAAAAATTACCACATCACTAAAATCGTTATATCTTCACACCCGTGCGATTGGAACGTCGAAAAAATAATTTAAAAAAATAGATTCATCATTCGGGACAAGACTAGTTAAAAGGAAGGTCGACTTTGACCGGTTTGACCGTTACCAAATCAAACCAAATAAATATAGGAATTTTTTAAAAAATTACACATCACTAAAATCGTTATAGCTTGACACTCGTGCGATTGGAACGTCGAAAAAATAATTTAAAAAATAGATTCATCATTCGGGACAAGACTAGTTAAAAGGAAGGTCGACTTTGACCGGTTTGGCCGTTATAAAACCCAACCAAATAAATATAGGAAATTTTTTAAAAAATTACCACATCACTGAAATCGTTATATCTTGACACTCGTACGATTGGAACATCGAAAAAATAATTTAAAAAAATAGATTCATCATTCGGGACAAGACTAGTTAAATGGAAGGTCGACTTTGACCGGTTTGACCGTTACCAAACCAAACCAAATAAATATGGGAATTTTTTAAAAAATTACACATCACTAAAATCGTTATAGCTTGACACTCGTGCGATTGGAACGTCGAAAAAATAATTTAAAAAAATAGATTCATCATTCGGGACAAGACTAGTTAAAAGGAAGGTCTACTTTGACTGGTTTGACCGTTATAAAACCCAACCAAATAAATATAGGAAATTTTTTAAAAAATTACCACATCACTAAAATCTTTATATCTTCACACCCGTGCGATTGGAACGTCGAAAAAATAATTTAAAAAAATCGATTCATCATTCGGGACAAGACTAGTTAAAAGGAAGGTCGACTTTGACCGGTTTGGCCGTTATAAAACCCAACCAAATAAATATAGGATTTTTTTAAAAAAATTACCACATCACTAAAATCGTTATATCTTGACACCCGGGCCATTGGAACGTCGAAAAAATAATTTAAAAAAATAGATTCATCATGCGGGACAAGACTAGTTGAAAGGAAGGTCGACTTTGACCGGTTTGACAGTTATAAAACCCAACCAAATAAATATAGGAAATTTTTTAAAAAATTACCACATCACTGAAATCGTTATATCTTGACACTCGTGCAATTGGAACATCGAAAAAATAATTTTAAAAAATTGATTCATCATTCGGGACAAGACTAGTTAAAAGGAAGGTCGACTTTGACCGGTTTGAACGTTAGAAAACCAAACCAGATAAATATAGGAATTTTTTTAAAAAATTATCACATCACTAAAATCGTTATATCTTGACACCCGTGCGATTGGAACGTCGAAAAAATAATTTTAAAAAATAGATTCATCATTCGGGACAAGACTAGTTAAAAGGAAGGTCGACTTTGACCGGTTTGACCGTTATAAAACCCAACCAAATAAATATAGGAAATTTTTAAAAAAATTACCGCATCACTAAAATCGTTATATCTTGACACCCGTGCGATTGGAATGTCGAAAAAATAATTTTAAAAAATTGATTCATCATTCGGGACAAGACTAGTTAAAAGGAAGGTCGACTTTGACCGGTTTGACCGTTAGAAAACCAAACCAAATAAATATAGGATTTTTTTAAAAAATTATCACATCACTAAAATCGTTATATATTCACACCCGTGCGATTGGAACGTCGAAAAAATAATTTAAAAAAATAGATTCATCATTCGGGACAAGACTAGTTAAAAGGAAGTTCGACTTTGACCGGTTTGACCGTTACCAAATCAAACCAAATAAATATAGGAATTTTTTAAAAAATTACACATCACTAAAATCGTTATAGCTTGACACTCGTGCGATTGGAACGTCGAAAAAATAATTTAAAAAATTGATTCATCATTCGGGACAAGACTAGTTAAAAGGAAGGTCGACTTTGACCGGTTTGACAGTTATAAAACCCATCCAAATAAATATAGGAAATTTTTTAAAAAATTACCACATCACTGAAATCGTTATATCTTGACACTCGTGCGATTGGAACATCGAAAAAATAATTTTAAAAAATAGATTCATCATTCGGGACAAGACTAGTTAAAAGGAAGGTCGACTTTGACCGGTTTGAACGTTAGAAAACCAAACCAGATAAATATAGGAATTTTTTTAAAAAATTATCACATCACTAAAATCGTTATATCTTGACACCCGTGCGATTGGAACGTCGAAAAAATAATTTAAAAAAATAGATTCATCATTCGGGACAAGACTAGTTAAAAGGAAGGTCTACTTTGACCGGTTTGACCGTTATAAAACCCAACCAAATAAATATAGGAAATTTTTAAAAAAATTACCACATCACTGAAATCGTTATATCTTGACACTCGTACGATTGGAACATTGAAAAATAATTTAAAAAAATTGATTCATCATTCGGAACAAGACTAGTTAAAAGGAAGGTTGACTTTGATCGGTTTGACCGTTAGAAAACCAAACCAGATAAATATAGGAATTTTTTTAAAAAATTACCATATCACTAAAATAGTTATATCTTGACACCCGTGCGATTGGAACGTCGAAAAAATAATTTTAAAAAATAGATTCATCATTCGGGACAAGACTAGTTAAAAGGAAGGTCGACTTTGACCGGTTTGACCGTTATAAAACCCAACCAAATAAATATAGGAAATTTTTTAAAAAATTACCACATCACTAAAATCTTTATATCTTCACACCCGTGCGATTGGAACGTCGAAAAAATAATTTAAAAAAATAGATTCATCATTCGGGACAAGACTAGTTAAAAGGAAGGTCGACTTTGACCGGTTTGGCCGTTATAAAACCCAACCAAATAAATATAGGATTTTTTTTAAAAAATTACCACATCACTAAAATCGTTATATCTTGACACCCGGGCCATTGGAACGTTGAAAAAATAATTTAAAAAAATAGATTCATCATGCGGGACAAGACTAGTTAAAAGGAAGGTCGACTTTGACCGGTTTGACAGTTATAAAACCCAACCAAATAAATATAGGAAATTTTTTAAAAAATTACCACATCACTGAAATCATTATATCTTGACACTCGTGCGATTGGAACATCGAAAAAATAATTTTAAAAAATTGATTCATCATTCGGGACAAGACTAGTTAAAAGGAAGGTCGACTTTGACCGGTTTGAACGTTAGAAAACCGAACCAGATAAATATAGGAATTTTTTTAAAAAATTATCACATCACTAAAATCGTTATATCTTGACACCCGTGCGATTGGAACGTCGAAAAAATAATTTTAAAAAATAGATTCATCATTCGGGACAATACTAGTTAAAAGGAAGGTCGACTTTGACCGGTTTGACCGTTATAAAACCCAACCAAACAAATATAGGAAATTTTTAAAAAAATTACCGCATCACTAAAATCGTTATATCTTGACACCCGTGCGATTGGAATGTCGAAAAAATAATTTTAAAAAATTGATTCATCATTCGGGACAAGACTAGTTAAAAGGAAGGTCGACTTTGACCGTTAGAAAACCAAACCAAATAAATATAGGAATTTTTTTAAAAAATTACCACATCACTAAAATCGTTATATCTTCACACCCGTGCGATTGGAACGTCGAAAAAATAATTTAAAAAAATAGATTCATCATTCGGGACAAGACTAGTTAAAAGGAAGGTCGACTTTGACCGGTTTGACCGTTACCAAATCAAACCAAATAAATATAGGAATTTTTTAAAAAATTACACATCACTAAAATCGTTATAGCTTGACACTCGTGCGATTGGAACGTCGAAAAAATAATTTAAAAAATAGATTCATCATTCGGGACAAGACTAGTTAAAAGGAAGGTCGACTTTGACCGGTTTGGCCGTTATAAAACCCAACCAAATAAATATAGGAAATTTTTTAAAAAATTACCACATCACTGAAATCGTTATATCTTGACACTCGTACGATTGGAACATCGAAAAAATAATTTAAAAAAATAGATTCATCATTCGGGACAAGACTAGTTAAAAGGAAGGTCGACTTTGACCGGTTTGACCGTTACCAAATCAAACCAAATAAATATAGGAATTTTTTAAAAAATTACACATCACTAAAATCGTTATAGCTTGACACTCGTGCGATTGGAACGTCGAAAAAATAATTTAAAAAAATAGATTCATCATTCGGGACAAGACTAGTTAAAAGGAAGGTCTACTTTGACTGGTTTGACCGTTATAAAACCCAACCAAATAAATATAGGAAATTTTTAAAAAAATTACCACATCACTGAAATCGTTATATCTTGACACTCGTACGATTGGAACATTGAAAAAATAATTTAAAAAAATTGATTCATCATTCGGAACAAGACTAGTTGAAAGGAAGGTCGACTTTGACCGGTTTGACCGTTAGAAAACCAAACCAGATAAATATAGGAATCTTTTTAAAAAAATTACCATATCACTAAAATAGTTATATCTTGACACCCGTGCGATTGGAACGTCGAAAAAATAATTTAAAAAAATAGATTCATCATTCGGGACAAGACTAGTTAAAAGGAAGGTCGACTTTGACCGGTTTGACCGTTATAAAACCCAACCAAATAAATATAGGAAATTTTTTAAAAAATTACCACATCATTAAAATCTTTATATCTTCACACCCGTGCGATTGGAACGTCGAAAAAATAATTTAAAAAAATAGATTCATCATTCGGGACAAGACTAGTTAAAAGGAAGGTCGACTTTGACCGGTTTGGCCGTTATAAAACCCAACCAAATAAATATAGGATTTTTTTAAAAAAATTACCACATCACTAAAATCGTTATATCTTGACACCCGGGCCATTGGAACGTCGAAAAAATAATTTAAAAAAATAGATTCATCATGCGGGACAAGACTAGTTGAAAGGAAGGTCGACTTTGACCGGTTTGACAGTTATAAAACCCAACCAAATAAATATAGGAAATTTTTTAAAAAATTACCACATCACTGAAATCGTTATATCTTGACACTCGTGCGATTGGAACATCGAAAAAATAATTTTAAAAAATTGATTCATCATTCGGGACAAGACTAGTTAAAAGGAAGGTCGACTTTGACCGGTTTGAACGTTAGAAAACCAAACCAGATAAATATAGGAATTTTTTTAAAAAATTATCACATCACTAAAATCGTTATATCTTGACACCCGTGCGATTGGAACGTCGAAAAAATAATTTTAAAAAATAGATTCATCATTCGGGACAAGACTAGTTAAAAGGAAGGTCGACTTTGACCGGTTTGACCGTTATAAAACCCAACCAAATAAATATAGGAAATTTTTAAAAAAATTACCGCATCACTAAAATCGTTATATCTTGACACCCGTGCGATTGGAATGTCGAAAAAATAATTTTAAAAAATTTATTCATCATTCGGGACAAGACTAGTTAAAAGGAAGGTCGACTTTGACCGGTTTGACCGTTAGAAAACCAAACCAAATAAATATAGGAATTTTTTTAAAAAATTATCACATCACTAAAATCGTTATATATTCACACCCGTGCGATTGGAACGTCGAAAAAATAATTTAAAAAAATAGATTCATCATTCGGGACAAGACTAGTTAAAAGGAAGTTCGACTTTGACCGGTTTGACCGTTACCAAATCAAACCAAATAAATATAGGAATTTTTTTAAAAATTACACATCACTAAAATCGTTATAGCTTGACACTCGTGCGATTGGAACGTCGAAAAAATAATTTAAAAAATTGATTCATCATTCGGGACAAGACTAGTTAAAAGGAAGGTCGACTTTGACCGGTTTGGCCGTTATAAAACCCAACCAAATAAATATAGGAAATTTTTTAAAAAATTACCACATCACTGAAATCGTTATATCTTGACACTCGTACGATTGGAACATCGAAAAAATAATTTAAAAAAATAGATTCATCATTCGGGACAAGACTAGTTAAATGGAAGGTCGACTTTGACCGGTTTGACCGTTACCAAACCAAACCAAATAAATATAGGAATTTTTTAAAAAATTACACATCACTAAAATCGTTATAGCTTGACACTCGTGCGATTGGAACGTCGAAAAAATAATTTAAAAAAATAGATTCATCATTCGGGACAATACTAGTTAAAAGGAAGGTCTACTTTGACCGGTTTGACCGTTATAAAACCCAACCAAATAAATATAGGAAGTTTTTTAAAAAATTACCACATCACTGAAATCGTTATATCTTGACACTCGTACGATTGGAACATTGAAAAAATAATTTAAAAAAATTGATTCATCATTCGGAACAAGACTAGTTAAAAGGAAGGTCGACTTTGACCGGTTTGACCGTTAGAAAACCAAACCAGATAAATATAGGAATTTTTTTAAAAAATTACCATATCACTAAAATAGTTATATCTTGACACCCGTGCGATTGGAACGTCGAAAAAATAATTTTAAAAAATAGATTCATCATTCGGGACAAGACTAGTTAAAAGGAAGGTCGACTTTGACCGGTTTGACCGTTATAAAACCCAACCAAATAAATATAGGAAATTTTTTAAAAAATTACAACATCACTAAAATCTTTATATCTTCACACCCGTGCGATTGGAACGTCGAAAAAATAATTTAAAAAAATAGATTGATCATTCGGGACAAGACTAGTTAAAAGGAAGGTCGACTTTGACCGGTTTGGCCGTTATAAAACCCAACCAAATAAATATAGGATTTTTTTTAAAAAATTACCACATCACTAAAATCGTTATATCTTGACACCCGGGCCATTGGAACGTCGAAAAAATAATTTAAAAAAATAGATTCATCATGCGGGACAAGACTAGTTAAAAGGAAGGTCGACTTTGACCGGTTTGACAGTTATAAAACCCAACCAAATAAATATAGGAAATTTTTTAAAAAATTACCACATCACTGAAATCGTTATATCTTGACACTCGTGCGATTGGAACATCGAAAAAATAATTTTAAAAAATTGATTCATCATTCGGGACAAGACTAGTTAAAAGGAAGGTCGACTTTGACCGGTTTGAACGTTAGAAAACCAAACCAGATAAATATAGGAATTTTTTTAAAAAATTATCACATCACTAAAATCGTTATATCTTGACACCCGTGCGATTGGAAGGTCGAAAAAATAATTTTAAAAAATAGATTCATCATTCGGGACAAGACTAGTTAAAAGGAAGGTCGACTTTGACCGGTTTGACCGTTATAAAACCCAACCAAATAAATATAGGAAATTTTTAAAAAAATTACCGCATCACTAAAATCGTTATATCTTGACACCCGTGCGATTGGAATGTCGAAAAAATAATTTTAAAAAATTGATTCATCATTCGGGACAAGACTAGTTAAAAGGAAGGTCGACTTTGACCGGTTTGACCGTTAGAAAACCAAACCAAATAAATATAGGAATTTTTTAAAAAAATTACCACATCACTAAAATCGTTATATCTTCACACCCGTGCGATTGGAACGTCGAAAAATTAATTTAAAAAAATAGATTCATCATTCGGGACAAGACTAGTTAAAAGGAAGGTCGACTTTGACCGGTTTGACCGTTACCAAATCAAACCAAATAAATATAGGATTTTTTTTTAAAAAATTACCACATCACTAAAATCGTTATATCTTGACACCCGGGCCATTGGAACGTCGAAAAAATAATTTAAAAAAATAGATTCATCATGCGGGACAAGACTAGTTAAAAGGAAGGTCGACTTTGACCGGTTTGACAGTTATAAAACCCAACCAAATAAATATAAGAAATTTTTTAAAAAATTACCACATCACTGAAATCGTTATATCTTGACACTCGTGTGATTGGAACATCGAAAAAATAATTTTAAAAAATTGATTCATCATTCGGGACAAGACTAGTTAAAAGGAAGGTCGACTTTGACCGGTTTGACCGTTAGAAAACCAAACCAAATAAATATAGGAATTTTTTTAAAAAATTACCACATCACTAAAATCGTTATATCTTCACACCCGTGCGATTGGAACGTCGAAAAAATAATTTAAAAAAATAGATTCATCATTCGGGACAAGACTAGTTAAAAGGAAGGTCGACTTTGACCGGTTTGACCGTTACCAAATCAAACCAAATAAATATAGGAATTTTTTAAAAAATTACACATCACTAAAATCGTTATAGCTTGACACTCGTGCGATTGGAACATCGAAAAAATAATTTAAAAAATAGATTCATCATTCGGGACAAGACTAGTTAAAAGGAAGGTCGACTTTGACCGGTTTGACCGTTAGAAAACCAAACCAGATAAATATAGGAATTTTTTTAAAAAATTACCATATCACTAAAATAGTTATATCTTGACACCCGTGCGATTGGAACGTCGAAAAAATAATTTAAAAAAATAGATTCATCATTCGGGACAAGACTAGTTAAAAGAAAGGTCGACTTTGACCGGTTTGACCGTTATAAAACCCAACCAAATAAATATAGGAAATTTTTTAAAAAATTACAACATCACTAAAATCTTTATATCTTCACACCCGTGCGATTGGAACGTCGAAAAAATAATTTAAAAAAATAGATTCATCATTCGGGACAAGACTAGTTAAAAGGAAGGTCGACTTTGACCGGTTTGGCCGTTATAAAACCCAACCAAATAAATATAGGATTTTTTTAAAAAAAATTACCACATCACTAAAATCGTTATATCTTGACACCCGGGCCATTGGAACGTCGAAAAAATAATTTAAAAAAATAGATTCATCATGCGGGACAAGACTAGTTAAAAGGAAGGTCGACTTTGACCGGTTTGACAGTTATAAAACCCAACCAAATAAATATAGGAAATTTTTTAAAAAATTACCACATCACTGAAATCGTTATATCTTGACACTCGTGCGATTGGAACATCGAAAAAATAATTTTAAAAAATTGATTCATCATTCGGGACAAGACTAGTTAAAAGGAAGGTCGACTTTGACCGGTTTGAACGTTAGAAAACCAAACCAGATAAATATAGGAATTTTTTTAAAAAATTATCACATCACTAAAATCGTTATATCTTGACACCCGTACGATTGGAAGGTCGAAAAAATAATTTTAAAAAATAGATTCATCATTCGGGACAAGACTAGTTAAAAGGAAGGTCGACTTTGACCGGTTTGACCGTTATAAAACCCAACCAAATAAATATAGGAAATTTTTAAAAAAATTACCGCATCACTAAAATCGTTATATCTTGACACCCGTGCGATTGGAATGTCGAAAAAATAATTTCAAAAAATTGATTCATCATTCGGGACAAAACTAGTTAAAAGGAAGGTCGACTTTGACCGGTTTGACCGTTAGAAAACCAAACCAAATAAATATAGGAATTTTTTTAAAAAATTACCACATCACTAAAATCGTTATATCTTCACACCCGTGCGATTGGAACGTCGAAAAAATAATTTAAAAAAATAGATTCATCATTCGGGACAAGACTAGTTAAAAGGAAGGTCGACTTTGATCGGTTTGACCATTACCAAATCAAACCAAATAAATATAGGAATTTTTTAAAAAATTACACATCACTAAAATCGTTATAGCTTGACACTCGTGCGATTGGAACATCGAAAAAATAATTTAAAAAATAGATTCATCATTCGGGACAAGACTAGTTAAAAGGAAGGTCGACTTTGACCGGTTTGGCCGTGATAAAACCCAACCAAATAAATATAGGAAATTTTTTAAATAATTACCACATCACTGAAATCGTTATATCTTGACACTCGTACGATTGGAACATCGAAAAAATAATTTAAAAAAATAGATTCATCATTCGGGACAAGACTAGTTAAATGGAAGGTCGACTTTGACCGGTTTGACCGTTACCAAACCAAACCAAATAAATATAGGAATTTTTTAAAAAATTACACATCACTAAAATCGTTATAGCTTGACACTCGTGCGATTGGAACGTCGAAAAAATAATTTAAAAAAATAGATTCATCATTCGGGACAAGACTAGTTAAAAGGAAGGTCTGCTTTGACCGGTTTGACCGTTATAAAACCCAACCAAATAAATATAGGAAATTTGTAAAAAAATTACCACATCACTGAAATCGTTATATCTTGACACTCGTACGATTGGAACATTGAAAAAATAATTTAAAAAAATTGATTCATCATTCGGAACAAGACTAGTTAAAAGGAAGGTCGACTTTGACCGGTTTGACCGTTAGAAAACCAAACCAGATAAATATAGGAATTTTTTTAAAAAATTACCATATCACTAAAATAGTTATATCTTGACACCCGTGCGATTGGAACGTCGAAAAAATAATTTAAAAAAATAGATTCATCATTCGGGACAAGACTAGTTAAAAGGAAGGTCGACTTTGACCGGTTTGACCGTTATAAAACCCAACCAAATAAATATAGGAAATTTTTTAAAAAATTACCACATCACTAAAATTTTTATATCTTCGCACCCGTGCGATTGGAACGTCGAAAAAATAATTTAAAAAAATAGATTCATCATTCGCGACAAGACTAGTTAAAAGGAAGGTCGACTTTGACCGGTTTGGCCGTTATAAAACCCAACCAAATAAATATAGGATTTTTTTAAAAAAAATTACCACATCACTAAAATCGTTATATCTTGACACCCGGGCCATTGGAACGTCGAAAAAATAATTTAAAAAAATAGATTCATCATGCGGGACAAGACTAGTTAAAAGGAAGGTCGACTTTGACCGGTTTGACAGTTATAAAACCCAACCAAATAAATATAAGAAATTTTTTAAAAAATTACCACATCACTGAAATCGTTATATCTTGACACTCGTGCGATTGGAACATCGAAAAAATAATTTTAAAAAATTGATTCATCATTCGGGACAAGACTAGTTAAAAGGAAGGTCGACTTTGACCGGTTTGACCGTTAGAAAACCAAACCAAATAAATATAGGAATTTTTTTAAAAAATTACCACATCACTAAAATCGTTATATCTTCACACCCGTGCGATTGGAACGTCGAAAAAATAATTTAAAAAAATAGATTCATCATTCGGGACAAGACTAGTTAAAAGGAAGGTCGACTTTGACCAGTTTGACCGTTACCAAATCAAACCAAATAAATATAGGAATTTTTTAAAAAATTACACATCACTAAAATCGTTATAGCTTGACACTCGTGCGATTGGAACATCGAAAAAATAATTTAAAAAATAGATTCATCATTCGGGACAAGACTAGTTAAAAGGAAGGTCGACTTTGACCGGTTTGGCCGTTATAAAACCCAACCAAATAAATATAGGAAATTTTTTAAAAAATTACCACATCACTGAAATCGTTATATCTTGACACTCGTACGATTGGAACATCGAAAAAATAATTTAAAAAAATAGATTCATCATTCGGGACAAGACTAGTTAAATGGAAGGTCGACTTTGACCGGTTTGACCGTTACCAAACCAAACCAAATAAATATAGGAATTTTTTAAAAAATTACACATCACTAAAATCGTTATAGCTTGACACTCGTGCGATTGGAACATCGAAAAAATAATTTAAAAAATAGATTCATCATTCGGGACAAGACTAGTTAAAAGGAAGGTCGACTTTGACCGGTTTGGCCGTTATAAAACCCAACCAAATAAATATAGGAAATTTTTTAAAAAATTACCACATCACTGAAATCGTTATATCTTGACACTCGTACGATTGGAACATCGCAAAAATAATTTAAAAAAATAGATTCATCATTCGGGACAAGACTAGTTAAATGGAAGGTCGACTTTGACCGGTTTGACCGTTACCAAACCAAACCAAATAAATATAGGAATTTTTTAAAAAATTACACATCACTAAAATCGTTATAGCTTGACACTCGTGCGATTGGAACGTCAAAAAAATAATTTAAAAAAATAGATTCATCATTCGGGACAATACTAGTTAAAAGGAAGGTCTACTTTGACCGGTTTGACCGTTATAAAACCCAACCAAATAAATATAGGAAATTTTTTAAAAAATTACCACATCACTGAAATCGTTATATCTTGACACTCGTACAATTGGAACATTGAAAAAATAATTTAAAAAAATTGATTCATCATTCGGAACAAGACTAGTTAAAAGGAAGGTCGACTTTGACCGGTTTGACCGTTAGAAAACCAAACCAGATAAATATAGGAATTTTTTTAAAAAATTACCATATCACTAAAATAGTTATATCTTGACACCCGTGCGATTGGAACGTCGAAAAAATAATTTAAAAAAATAGATTCATCATTCGGGACAAGACTAGTTAAAAGGAAGGTCGACTTTGACCGGTTTGACCGTTATAAAACCCAACCAAATAAATATAGGAAATTTTTTAAAAAATTACAACATCACAAAAATCTTTATATCTTCACACCCGTGCGATTGGAACGTCGAAAAAATAATTTAAAAAAATAGATTCATCATTCGGGACAAGACTAGTTAAAAGGAAGGTCGACTTTGACCGGTTTGGCCGTTATAAAACCCAACCAAATAAATATAGGATTTTTTTTAAAAAATTACCACATCACTAAAATCGTTATATCTTGACACCCGGGCCATTGGAACGTCGAAAAAATAATTAAAAAAAATAGATTCATCATGCGGGACAAGACTAGTTAAAAGGAAGGTCGACTTTGACCGGTTTGACAGTTATAAAACCCAACCAAATAAATATAGGAAATTTTTTAAAAAATTACCACATCACTGAAATCGTTATATCTTGACACTCGTGCGATTGGAACATCGAAAAAATAATTTTAAAAAATTGATTCATCATTCGGGACAAGACTAGTTAAAAGGAAGGTCGACTTTGACCGGTTTGAACGTTAGAAAACCAAACCAGATAAATATAGGAATTTTTTTAAAAAATTATCACTTCACTAAAATCGTTATATCTTGACACCCGTGCGATTGGAAGGTCGAAAAAATAATTTTTAAAAATAGATTCATCATTCGGGACAAGACTAGTTAAAAGGAAGGCCGACTTTGACCGGTTTGACCGTTATAAAACCCAACCAAATAAATATAGGAAATTTTTAAAAAAATTACCGCATCACTAAAATCGTTATATCTTGACACCCGTGCGATTGGAATGTCGAAAAAATAATTTTAAAAAATTGATTCATCATTCGGGACAAGACTAGTTAAAAGGAAGGTCGACTTTGACCGGTTTGACCGTTAGAAAACCAAACCAAATAAATATAGCAATTTTTTTAAAAAATTACCACATCACTAAAATCGTTATATCTTCACACCCGTGCGATTGGAACGTCGAAAAAATAATTTAAAAAAATAGATTCATCATTCGGGACAAGACTAGTTAAAAGGAAGGTCGACTTTGACCGGTTTGACCGTTACCAAATCAAACCAAATAAATATAGGAATTTTTTAAAAAATTACACATCACTAAAATCGTTATAGCTTGACACTCGTGCGATTGGAACATCGAAAAAATAATTTAAAAAATAGATTCTTCATTCGGGACAAGACTAGTTAAAAGGAAGGTCGACTTTGACCGGTTTGGCCGTGATAAAACCCAACCAAATAAATATAGGAAATTTTTTAAAAAATTGCCACATCACTGAAATCGTTATATCTTGACACTCGTACGATTGGAACATCGAAAAAATAATTTAAAAAAATAGATTCATCATTCGGGACAAGACTAGTTAAATTGAAGGTCGACTTTGACCGGTTTGACCGTTACCAAACCAAACCAAATAAATATAGGAATTTTTTAAAAAATTACACATCACTAAAATCGTTATAGCTTGACACTCGTGCGATTGGAACGTCGAAAAAATAATTTAAAAAAATAGATTCATCATTCGGGACAAGACTAGTTAAAAGGAAGGTCTGCTTTGACCGGTTTGACCGTTATAAAACCCAACCAAATAAATATAGGAAATTTGTAAAAAAATTACCACATCACTGAAATCGTTATATCTTGACACTCGTACGATTGGAACATTGAAAAAATAATTTAAAAAAATTGATTCATCATTCGGAACAAGACTAGTTAAAAGGAAGGTCGACTTTGACCGGTTTGACCGTTAGAAACCCAAACCAGATAAATATAGGAATTTTTTTAAAAAATTACCATATCACTAAAATAGTTATATCTTGACACCCGTGCGATTGGAACGTCGAAAAAATAATTTAAAAAAATAGATTCATCATTCGGGACAAGACTAGTTAAAAGGAAGGTCGACTTTGACCGGTTTGACCGTTATAAAACCCAACCAAATAAATATAGGAAATTTTTTAAAAAATTACCACATCACTAAAATTTTTATATCTTCGCACCCGTGCGATTGGAACGTCGAAAAAATAATTTAAAAAAATAGATTCATCATTCGCGACAAGACTAGTTAAAAGGAAGGTCGACTTTGACCGGTTTGGCCGTTATAAAACCCAACCAAATAAATATAGGATTTTTTTAAAAAAAATTACCACATCACTAAAATCGTTATATCTTGACACCCGGGCAATTGGAACGTCGAAAAAATAATTTAAAAAAATAGATTCATCATGCGGGACAAGACTAGTTAAAAGGAAGGTCGACTTTGACCGGTTTGACAATTATAAAACCCAACCAAATAAATATAAGAAATTTTTTAAAAAATTACCACATCACTGAAATCGTTATATCTTGACACTCGTGCGATTGGAACATCGAAAAAATAATTTTAAAAAATTGATTCATCATTCGGGACAAGACTAGTTAAAAGGAAGGTCGACTTTGATCGGTTTGAACGTTAGAAAACCAAACCAGATAAATATAGGAATTTTTTTAAAAAATTATCACATCACTAAAATCGTTATATCTTGACACCCGGGCCATTGGAACGTCGAAAAAATAATTTAAAAAAATAGATTCATCATTCGGGACAAGACTAGTTAAAAGGAAGGTCGACTTTGACCGGTTTGACCGTTATAATACCCAACCAAATAAATATAGGAAATTTTTAAAAAAATTACCGCATCACTAAAATCGTTAAATCTTCACACCCGTGCGATTGGAATGTCAAAAAAATAATTTTAAAAAATTGATTCATCATTCGGGATAAGACTAGTTAAAAGGAAGGTTGACTTTGACCGGTTTGACCGTTAGAAAACCAAACCAAATAAATATAGGAATTTTTTTAAAAAAATTCCCACATCACTAAAATCGTTATATCTTCACACCCGTGAAATTGGAACGTAAAAAAAATATTTTAAAAAAATAGATTCATCATTCGGGACAAGACTAGTTAAAAGGAAGGTCGACTTTGACCGGTTTGCCGTTACCAAATCAAACCAAATAAATATAGGAATTTTTTTAAAAATTACACATTACTAAAATCGTTATAGCTTGACACTCGTGCGATTGGAACGTCGAAAAAATAATTTAAAAAATAGATTCATCATTCGGGACAAGACTAGTTAAAAGGAAGGTCGACTTTGACCGGTTTGGCCGTTATAAAACCCAACCAAATAAATATAGGAATTTTTTTAAAAAATTACCACATCACTGAAATCGTTATATCTTGACACTCGTACGATTGGAACATCGAAAAAATAATTTAAAAAAATAGATTCATCATTCGGGACAAGACTAGTTAAATGGAAGGTCGACTTTGACCGGTTTGACCGTTACCAAACCAAACCAAATAAATATAGGAATTTTTTAAAAAATTACACATCACTAAAATCGTTATAGCTTGACACTCGTGCGATTGGAACGTCGAAAAAATAATTTAAAAAATAGATTCATCATTCGAGACAAGACTAGTTAAAAGGAAGGTTGACTTTGACCGGTTTGACCGTTATCAAACCCAACCAAATAAAATAAATATAGGAAATTTTTTAAAAAATTACCACATCACTAAAATCTTTATATCTTCACACCCGTGCGATTGGAACGTCGAAAAAATAATTTAAAAAATAGATTCATCATTCGGGACAAGACTAGTTAAAAGGAAGGTCGACTTTAACCGGTTTGACCGTTATAAAACCCAACCAAATAAATATAGGAATTTTTTTAAAAATTTACCACATCACTAAAATCGTTATATCTTGACACCCGTGCGATTGGAACATCGGAAAAATAATTTAAAAAAATAGATTCATCATTCGGGACAAGACTAGTTAAAAGGAAGGTCGACTTTGACCGGTTTGACCGTTAGAAAACCAAACCAGATAAATATAGGAATTTTTTTAAAACATTACCACATCACTAAAATCGTTATATCTTGACACCCGTGCGATTGGAACGTCGAAAAAATAATTTTAAAAAACAGATTCATCATTCGGGACAAGACTAGTTAAAAGGAAGGTCTACTTTGACCGGTTTGACCGTTATAAAACCCAACCAAATAAATATAGGAAATTTTTTAAAAAATTACCACATCACTGAAATCGTTATATCTTGACACTCGTACGATTGGAACATTGAAAAAATAATTTAAAAAAATTGATTCATCATTCGGAACAAGACTAGTTAAAAGGAAGGTCGACTTTGACCGGTTTGACCGTTAGAAAACCAAACCAGATAAATATAGGAATTTTTTAAAAAAATTACCACATCACTGAAATCGTTATATCTTGACACTCGTACGATTGGAACATCGAAAAAATAATTTAAAAAAATAGATTCATCATTCGGGACAAGACTAGTTAAATTGAAGGTCGACTTTGACCGGTTTGACCGTTACCAAACCAAACCAAATAAATATAGGAATTTTTTAAAAAATTACACATCACTAAAATCGTTATAGCTTGACACTCGTGCGATTGGAACGTCGAAAAAATAATTTAAAAAAATAGATTCATCATTCGGGACAAGACTAGTTAAAAGGAAGGTCTGCTTTGACCGGTTTGACCGTTATAAAACCCAACCAAATAAATATAGGAAATTTGTAAAAAAATTACCACATCACTGAAATCGTTATATCTTGACACTCGTACGATTGGAACATTGAAAAAATAATTTAAAAAAATTGATTCATCATTCGGAACAAGACTAGTTAAAAGGAAGGTCGACTTTGACCGGTTTGACCGTTAGAAACCCAAACCAGATAAATATAGGAATTTTTTTAAAAAATTACCATATCACTAAAATAGTTATATCTTGACACCCGTGCGATTGGAACGTCGAAAAAATAATTTAAAAAAATAGATTTATCATTCGGGACAAGACTAGTTAAAAGGAAGGTCGACTTTGACCGGTATAAAACCCAACCAAATAAATATAGGAAATTTTTTAAAAAATTACCACATCACTAAAATTTTTATATCTTCGCACCCGTGCGATTGGAACGTCGAAAAAATAATTTAAAAAAATAGATTCATCATTCGCGACAAGACTAGTTAAAAGGAAGGTCGACTTTGACCGGTTTGGCCGTTATAAAACCCAACCAAATAAATATAGGATTTTTTTAAAAAAAATTACCACATCACTAAAATCGTTATATCTTGACACCCGGGCAATTGGAACGTCGAAAAAATAATTTAAAAAAATAGATTCATCATGCGGGACAAGACTAGTTAAAAGGAAGGTCGACTTTGACCGGTTTGACAATTATAAAACCCAACCAAATAAATATAAGAAATTTTTTAAAAAATTACCACATCACTGAAATCGTTATATCTTGACACTCGTGCGATTGGAACATCGAAAAAATAATTTTAAAAAATTGATTCATCATTCGGGACAAGACTAGTTAAAAGGAAGGTCGACTTTGACCGGTTTGAACGTTAGAAAACCAAACCAGATAAATATAGGAATTTTTTTAAAAAATTATCACTTCACTAAAATCGTTATATCTTGACACCCGTGCGATTGGAAGGTCGAAAAAATAATTTTAAAAAATAGATTCATCATTCGGGACAAGACTAGTTAAAAGGAAGGTCGACTTTGACCGGTTTGACCGTTATAAAACCCAACCAAATAAATATAGGAAATTTTTAAAAAAATTACCGCATCACTAAAATCGTTATATCTTGACACCCGTGCGATTGGAATGTCGAAAAAATAATTTTAAAAAATTGATTCATCATTCGGGACAAGACTAGTTAAAAGGAAGGTCGACTTTGACCGGTTTGACCGTTAGAAAACCAAACCAAATAAATATAGCAATTTTTTTAAAAAATTACCACATCACTAAAATCGTTATATCTTCACACCCGTGCGATTGGAACGTCGAAAAAATAATTTAAAAAAATAGATTCATCATTCGGGACAAGACTAGTTAAAAGGAAGGTCGACTTTGACCGGTTTGACCGTTACCAAATCAAACCAAATAAATATAGGAATTTTTTAAAAAATTACACATCACTAAAATCGTTATAGCTTGACACTCGTGCGATTGGAACATCGAAAAAATAATTTAAAAAATAGATTCATCATTCGGGACAAGACTAGTTAAAAGGAAGGTCGACTTTGACCGGTTTGGCCGTGATAAAACCCAACCAAATAAATATAGGAAATTTTTTAAAAAATTGCCACATCACTGAAATCGTTATATCTTGACACTCGTACGATTGGAACATCGAAAAAATAATTTAAAAAAATAGATTCATCATTCGGGACAAGACTAGTTAAATTGAAGGTCGACTTTGACCGGTTTGACCGTTACCAAACCAAACCAAATAAATATAGGAATTTTTTAAAAAATTACACATCACTAAAATCGTTATAGCTTGACACTCGTGCGATTGGAACGTCGAAAAAATAATTTAAAAAAATAGATTCATCATTCGGGACAAGACTAGTTAAAAGGAAGGTCTGCTTTGACCGGTTTGACCGTTATAAAACCCAACCAAATAAATATAGGAAATTTGTAAAAAAATTACCACATCACTGAAATCGTTATATCTTGACACTCGTACGATTGGAACATTGAAAAAATAATTTAAAAAAATTGATTCATCATTCGGAACAAGACTAGTTAAAAGGAAGGTCGACTTTGACCGGTTTGACCGTTAGAAACCCAAACCAGATAAATATAGGAATTTTTTTAAAAAATTACCATATCACTAAAATAGTTATATCTTGACACCCGTGCGATTGGAACGTCGAAAAAATAATTTAAAAAAATAGATTCATCATTCGGGACAAGACTAGTTAAAAGGAAGGTCGACTTTGACCGGTTTGACCGTTATAAAACCCAACCAAATAAATATAGGAAATTTTTTAAAAAATTACCACATCACTAAAATTTTTATATCTTCGCACCCGTGCGATTGGAACGTCGAAAAAATAATTTAAAAAAATAGATTCATCATTCGCGACAAGACTAGTTAAAAGGAAGGTCGACTTTGACCGGTTTGGCCGTTATAAAACCCAACCAAATAAATATAGGATTTTTTTTAAAAAAAATTACCACATCACTAAAATCGTTATATCTTGACACCCGGGCAATTGGAACGTCGAAAAAATAATTTAAAAAAATAGATTCATCATGCGGGACAAGACTAGTTAAAAGGAAGGTCGACTTTGACCGGTTTGACAATTATAAAACCCAACCAAATAAATATAAGAAATTTTTTAAAAAATTACCACATCACTGAAATCGTTATATCTTGACACTCGTGCGATTGGAACATCGAAAAAATAATTTTAAAAAATTGATTCATCATTCGGGACAAGACTAGTTAAAAGGAAGGTCGACTTTGATCGGTTTGAACGTTAGAAAACCAAACCAGATAAATATAGGAATTTTTTTAAAAAATTATCACATCACTAAAATCGTTATATCTTGACACCCGGGCCATTGGAACGTCGAAAAAATAATTTAAAAAAATAGATTCATCATTCGGGACAAGACTAGTTAAAAGGAAGGTCGACTTTGACCGGTTTGACCGTTATAATACCCAACCAAATAAATATAGGAAATTTTTAAAAAAATTACCGCATCACTAAAATCGTTAAATCTTCACACCCGTGCGATTGGAATGTCAAAAAAATAATTTTAAAAAATTGATTCATCATTCGGGATAAGACTAGTTAAAAGGAAGGTTGACTTTGACCGGTTTGACCGTTAGAAAACCAAACCAAATAAATATAGGAATTTTTTTAAAAAAATTCCCACATCACTAAAATCGTTATATCTTCACACCCGTGAAATTGGAACGTAAAAAAAATATTTTAAAAAAATAGATTCATCATTCGGGACAAGACTAGTTAAAAGGAAGGTCGACTTTGACCGGTTTGCCGTTACCAAATCAAACCAAATAAATATAGGAATTTTTTAAAAAATTACACATTACTAAAATCGTTATAGCTTGACACTCGTGCGATTGGAACGTCGAAAAAATAATTTAAAAAATAGATTCATCATTCGGGACAAGACTAGTTAAAAGGAAGGTCGACTTTGACCGGTTTGGCCGTTATAAAACCCAACCAAATAAATATAGGAATTTTTTTAAAAAATTACCACATCACTGAAATCGTTATATCTTGACACTCGTACGATTGGAACATCGAAAAAATAATTTAAAAAAATAGATTCATCATTCGGGACAAGACTAGTTAAATGGAAGGTCGACTTTGACCGGTTTGAACGTTACCAAACCAAACCAAATAAATATAGGAATTTTTTTAAAAATTACACATCACTAAAATCGTTATAGCTTGACACTCGTGCGATTGGAACGTCGAAAAAATAATTTAAAAAATAGATTCATCATTCGAGACAAGACTAGTTAAAAGGAAGGTTGACTTTGACCGGTTTGACCGTTATCAAACCCAACCAAATAAATATAGGAAATTTTTTAAAAAATTACCACATCACTAAAATCTTTATATCTTCACACCCGTGCGATTGGAACGTCGAAAAAATAATTTAAAAAATAGATTCATCATTCGGGACAAGACTAGTTAAAAGGAAGGTCGACTTTAACCGGTTTGACCGTTATAAAACCCAACCAAATAAATATAGGAATTTTTTTAAAAATTTACCACATCACTAAAATCGTTATATCTTGACACCCGTGCGATTGGAACATCGGAAAAATAATTTAAAAAAATAGATTCATCATTCGGGACAAGACTAGTTAAAAGGAAGGTCGACTTTGACCGGTTTGACCGTTAGAAAACCAAACCAGATAAATATAGGAATTTTTTAAAAACATTACCACATCACTAAAATCGTTATAGCTTGACACTCGTGCGATTGGAACGTCGAAAAAATAATTTAAAAAATAGATTCATCATTCGAGACAAGACTAGTTAAAAGGAAGGTTGACTTTGACCGGTTTGACCGTTATCAAACCCAACCAAATAAATATAGGAAATTTTTTAAAAAATTACCACATCACTAAAATCTTTATATCTTCACACCCGTGCGATTGGAACGTCGAAAAAATAATTTAAAAAATAGATTCATCATTCGGGACAAGACTAGTTAAAAGGAAGGTCGACTTTAACCGGTTTGACCGTTATAAAACCCAACCAAATAAATATAGGAAATTTTTTAAAAAATTACCACATCACTGAAATCGTTATATCTTGACACTCGTACGATTGGAACATTGAAAAAATAATTTAAAAAAATTGATTCATCATTCGGAACAAGACTAGTTAAAAGGAAGGTCGACTTTGACCGGTTTGACCGTTAGAAAACCAAACCAGATAAATATAGGAATTTTTTAAAAAAATTACCACATCACTGAAATCGTTATATCTTGACACTCGTACGATTGGAACATCGAAAAAATAATTTAAAAAAATAGATTCATCATTCGGGACAAGACTAGTTAAATTGAAGGTCGACTTTGACCGGTTTGACCGTCACCAAACCAAACCAAATAAATATAGGAATTTTTTAAAAAATTACACATCACTAAAATCGTTATAGCTTGACACTCGTGCGATTGGAACGTCGAAAAAATAATTTAAAAAAATAGATTCATCATTCGGGACAAGACTAGTTAAAAGGAAGGTCTGCTTTGACCGGTTTGACCGTTATAAAACCCAACCAAATAAATATAGGAAATTTGTAAAAAAATTACCACATCACTGAAATCGTTATATCTTGACACTCGTACGATTGGAACATTGAAAAAATAATTTAAAAAAATTGATTCATCATTCGGAACAAGACTAGTTAAAAGGAAGGTCGACTTTGACCGGTTTGACCGTTAGAAACCCAAACCAGATAAATATAGGAATTTTTTTAAAAAATTACCATATCACTAAAATAGTTATATCTTGACACCCGTGCGATTGGAACGTCGAAAAAATAATTTAAAAAAATAGATTTATCATTCGGGACAAGACTAGTTAAAAGGAAGGTCGACTTTGACCGGTTTGACCGTTATAAAACCCAACCAAATAAATATAGGAAATTTTTTAAAAAATTACCACATCACTAAAATTTTTATATCTTCGCACCCGTGCGATTGGAACGTCGAAAAAATAATTTAAAAAAATAGATTCATCATTCGCGACAAGACTAGTTAAAAGGAAGGTCGACTTTGACCGGTTTGGCCGTTATAAAACCCAACCAAATAAATATAGGATTTTTTTAAAAAAAATTACCACATCACTAAAATCGTTATATCTTGACACCCGGGCAATTGGAACGTCGAAAAAATAATTTAAAAAAATAGATTCATCATGCGGGACAAGACTAGTTAAAAGGAAGGTCGACTTTGACCGGTTTGACAATTATAAAACCCAACCAAATAAATATAAGAAATTTTTTAAAAAATTACCACAGCACTGAAATCGTTATATCTTGACACTCGTGCGATTGGAACATCGAAAAAATAATTTTAAAAAATTGATTCATCATTCGGGACAAGACTAGTTAAAAGGAAGGTCGACTTTGATCGGTTTGAACGTTAGAAAACCAAACCAGATAAATATAGGAATTTTTTTAAAAAATTATCACATCACTAAAATCGTTATATCTTGACACCCGGGCCATTGGAACGTCGAAAAAATAATTTAAAAAAATAGATTCATCATTCGGGACAAGACTAGTTAAAAGGAAGGTCGACTTTGACCGGTTTGACCGTTATAATACCCAACCAAATAAATATAGGAAATTTTTAAAAAAATTACCGCATCACTAAAATCGTTAAATCTTCACACCCGTGCGATTGGAATGTCAAAAAAATAATTTTAAAAAATTGATTCATCATTCGGGATAAGACTAGTTAAAAGGAAGGTTGACTTTGACCAGTTTGACCGTTAGAAAACCAAACCAAATAAATATAGGAATTTTTTTAAAAAAATTCCCACATCACTAAAATCGTTATATCTTCACACCCGTGCGATTGGAACGTCAAAAAAATAATTTAAAAAAATAGATTCATCATTCGGGACAAGACTAGTTAAAAGGAAGGTCGACTTTGACCGGTTTGCCGTTACCAAATCAAACCAAATAAATATAGGAATTTTTTAAAAAATTACACATTACTAAAATCGTTATAGCTTGACACTCGTGCGATTGGAACGTCGAAAAAATAATTTAAAAAATAGATTCATCATTCGGGACAAGACTAGTTAAAAGGAAGGTCGACTTTGACCGGTTTGGCCGTTATAAAACCCAACCAAATAAATATAGGAATTTTTTTAAAAAATTACCACATCACTGAAATCGTTATATCTTGACACTCGTACGATTGGAACATCGAAAAAATAATTTAAAAAAATAGATTCATCATTCGGGACAAGACTAGTTAAATGGAAGGTCGACTTTGACCGGTTTGACCGTTACCAAACCAAACCAAATAAATATAGGAATTTTTTAAAAAATTACACATCACGAAAATCGTTATAGCTTGACACTCGTGCGATTGGAACGTCGAAAAAATAATTTAAAAAAATAGATTCATCATTCGGGACAAGACTAGTTAAAAGGAAGGTCTGCTTTGACCGGTTTGACCGTTATAAAAACCAACCAAATAAATATAGGAAATTTGTAAAAAAATTACCACATCACTGAAATCGTTATATCTTGACACTCGTACGATTGGAACATTGAAAAAATAATTTAAAAAAATTGATTCATCATTCGGAACAAGACTAGTTAAAAGGAAGGTCGACTTTGACCGGTTTGACCGTTAGAAAACCAAACCAGATAAATATAGGAATTTTTTTAAAAAATTACCATATCACTAAAATAGTTATATCTTGACACCCGTGCGATTGGAACGTCGAAAAAATAATTTAAAAAAATAGATTCATCATTCGGGACAAGACTAGTTAAAAGGAAGGTCGACTTTGACCGGTTTGACCGTTATAAAACCCAACCAAATAAATATAGGAAATTTTTTAAAAAATTACCACATCACTAAAATTTTTATATCTTCGCACCCGTGCGATTGGAACGTCGAAAAAATAATTTAAAAAATAGATTCATCATTCGCGACAAGACTAGTTAAAAGGAAGGTCGACTTTGACCGGTTTGGCCGTTATAAAACCCAACCAAATAAATATAGGATTTTTTTAAAAAAAATTACCACATCACTAAAATCGTTATATCTTGACACCCGGGCCATTGGAACGTCGAAAAAATAATTTAAAAAAATAGATTCATCATGCGGGACAAGACTAGTTAAAAGGAAGGTCGACTTTGACCGGTTTGACAGTTATAAAACCCAACCAAATAAATATAAGAAATTTTTTAAAAAATTACCACATCACTGAAATCGTTATATCTTGACACTCGTGCGATTGGAACATCGAAAAAATAATTTTAAAAAATTGATTCATCATTCGGGACAAGACTAGTTAAAAGGAAGGTCGACTTTGATCGGTTTGAACGTTAGAAAACCAAACCAGATAAATAAAGGAATTTTTTTTAAAAAATTATCACATCACTAAAATCGTTATATCTTGACACCCGTGCGATTGGAACGTCGAAAAAATAATTTTAAAAAATAGATTCATCATTCGGGACAAGACTAGTTAAAAGGAAGGTCGACTTTGACCGGTTTGACCGTTATAAAACCCAACCAAATAAATATAGGAAATTTTTAAAAAAATTACCGCATCACTAAAATCGTTAAATCTTCACACCCGTGCGATTGGAATGTCGAAAAAATAATTTTAAAAAATTGATTCATCATTCGGGACAAGACTAGTTAAAAGGAAGGTCGACTTTGACCGGTTTGACCGTTAGAAAACCAAACCAAATAAATATAGGAATTTTTTTTAAAAAATTCCCACATCACTAAAATCGTTATATCTTCACACCCGTGCGATTGGAACGTCAAAAAAATAATTTAAAAAAATAGATTCATCATTCGGGACAAGACTAGTTAAAAGGAAGGTCGACTTTGACCGGTTTGGCCGTTATAAAACCCAACCAAATAAATATAGGATTTTTTTAAAAAAAATTACCACATCACTAAAATCGTTATATCTTGACACCCGGGCCATTGGAACGTCGAAAAAATAATTTAAAAAAATAGATTCATCATGCGGGACAAGACTAGTTAAAAGGAAGGTCGACTTTGACCGGTTTGACAGTTATAAAACCCAACCAAATAAATATAAGAAATTTTTTAAAAAATTACCACATCACTGAAATCGTTATATCTTGACACTCGTGCGATTGGAACATCGAAAAAATAATTTTAAAAAATTGATTCATCATTCGGGACAAGACTAGTTAAAAGGAAGGTCGACTTTGATCGGTTTGAACGTTAGAAAACCAAACCAGATAAATAAAGGAATTTTTTTTAAAAAATTATCACATCACTAAAATCGTTATATCTTGACACCCGTGCGATTGGAACGTCGAAAAAATAATTTTAAAAAATAGATTCATCATTCGGGACAAGACTAGTTAAAAGGAAGGTCGACTTTGACCGGTTTGACCGTTATAAAACCCAACCAAATAAATATAGGAAATTTTTAAAAAAATTACCGCATCACTAAAATCGTTAAATCTTCACACCCGTGCGATTGGAATGTCGAAAAATAATTTTAAAAAATTGATTCATCATTCGGGACAAGACTAGTTAAAAGGAAGGTCGACTTTGACCGGTTTGACCGTTAGAAAACCAAACCAAATAAATATAGGAATTTTTTTTAAAAAATTCCCACATCACTAAAATCGTTATATCTTCACACCCGTGCGATTGGAACGTCAAAAAAATAATTTAAAAAAATAGATTCATCATTCGGGACAAGACTAGTTAAAAGGAAGGTCGACTTTGACCGGTTTGCCGTTACCAAATCAAACCAAATAAATATAGGAATTTTTTAAAAAATTACACATTACTAAAATCGTTATAGCTTGACACTCGTGCGATTGGAACGTCGAAAAAATAATTTAAAAAATAGATTCATCATTCGGGACAAGACTAGTTAAAAGGAAGGTCGACTTTGACCGGTTTGGCCGTTATAAAACCCAACCAAATAAATATAGGAATTTTTTTAAAAAATTACCACATCACTGAAATCGTTATATCTTGACACTCGTACGATTGGAACATCGAAAAAATAATTTAAAAAAATAGATTCATCATTCGGGACAAGACTAGTTAAATGGAAGGTCGACTTTGACCGGTTTGACCGTTACCAAACCAAACCAAATAAATATAGGAATTTTTTAAAAAATTACACATCACTAAAATCGTTATAGCTTGACACTCGTGCGATTGGAACGTCGAAAAAATAATTTAAAAAATAGATTCATCATTCGAGACAAGACTAGTTAAAAGGAAGGTTGACTTTGACCGGTTTGACCGTTATCAAACCCAACCAAATAAATATAGGAAATTTTTTAAAAAATTACCACATCACTAAAATCTTTATATCTTCACACCCGTGCGATTGGAACGTCGAAAAAATAATTTAAAAAATAGATTCATCATTCGGGACAAGACTAGTTAAAAGGAAGGTCGACTTTAACCGGTTTGACCGTTATAAAACCCAACCAAATAAATATAGGAATTTTTTTAAAAAGTTACCACATCACTAAAATCGTTATATCTTGACACCCGTGCGATTGGAACATCGGAAAAATAATTTAAAAAAATAGATTCATCATTCGGGACAAGACTAGTTAAAAGGAAGGTCGACTTTGACCGGTTTGACCGTTAGAAAACCAAACCAGATAAATATAGGAATTTTTTTAAAACACTACCACATCACTAAAATCGTTATATCTTGACACCCGTGCGATTGGAACGTCGAAAAAATAATTTTAAAAAATAGATTCATCATTCGGGACAAGACTAGTTAAAAGGAAGGTCTACTTTGACCGGTTTGACCGTTATAAAACCCAACCAAATAAATATAGGAAATTTTTTAAAAAATTACCACATCACTGAAATCGTTATATCTTGACACTCGTACGATTGGAACATTGAAAAAATAATTTAAAAAAATTGATTCATCATTCGGAACAAGACTAGTTAAAAGGAAGGTCGACTTTGACCGGTTTGACCGTTAGAAAACCAAACCAGATAAATATAGGAATTTTTTTAAAAAATTACCACATCACAAAAATCTTTATATCTTCACACCCGTGCGATTGGAACGTCGAAAAAACAATTTAAAAAAATAGATTCATCATTCGGGACAAGACTAGTTAAAAGGAAGGTCGACTTTGACCGGTTTGACCGTTAGAAAACCCAACCAGATAAATATAGGAATTTTTTTAAAACATTACCACATCACTAAAATCGTTATATCTTGATACCCGTGCAATTGGAACGTCGAAAAAATAATTTAAAAAAATAGATTCATCATTCGGGACAAGACTAGTTAAAAGGAAGGTCGACTTTGACCGGTTTGACCGTTATAAAACCCAACCAAATATATATAGGAAATTTTTTAAAAAATTAGTACATCACTAAAATCGTTATATCTTGACACCAGTGCGATTGGAACATCTAAAAAATAATTAAAAAAAATTGATTCATCATTCGGGACAAGACTTGTTAAAAGGAAGGTCGACTTTGACCGGTTTGACCGTTAGAAAACCAAACCAGATAAATATAGGAATTTTTTAAAAAAAATTACCACATCACTAAAATCGTTATATCTTCACACCCGTGCGATTGGAACGTCGAAAAAATAATTTAAAAAAATAGATTCATCATTCGGGATAAGACTAGTTAAAAGGAAGGTCGACTTTGACCGGTTTGACTGTTACCAAACCAAACCAAATAAATATAGGAATTTTTTAAAAAATTACACATCACTAAAATCGTTATAGCTTGACACTCGTGCGATTGGAACGTCGAAAAAATAATTTAAAAAAATTGATTCATCATTCGGAACAAGACTAGTTAAAAGGAAGGTCGACTTTGACCGGTTTGGCCGTTATAAAACCCAACCAAATAAATATAGGAATTTTTTTAAAAAAATTACCACATCACTAAAATCGTTATATCTTGACACCCGGGCCATTGGAACGTCATAAAAATAATTTAAAAAAATAGATTCATCATGCGGGACAAGACTTGTTAAAAGGAAGGCCGACTTTGACCGGTTTGACCGTTACCAAACCAAATAAGTATAGGAAATTTTTTAAAAAATTACCACATCACTGAAATAGTTATATCTTGACACTCGTACGATAGGAACATCGAAAAAATAATTTAAAAAATAGATTCATCATTCGGGAAAAGACTAGTTAAAAGGAAGGTCGACTTTAACCGGTTTGACCGTTATAAAACCCAACAAAATAAATATAGGAATTTTTTAAAAAAATTACCACATCACTAAAATCGTTATATCTTGACACCCGTACTATTGGAACGTCGAAAAAATAATTAAAAAAAATAGATTCATCATTCGGGACAAGACTAGTTAAAAGGAAGGTCGACTTTGATCGGTTTGACCGTTATAAAACCCAACCAAATAAATATAGGAAATTTTTAAAAAAATTACCACATCACTGAAATCGTTATATCTTAACACTCGTACGATTGGAACATCGAAAAAATAATTTAAAAAAATAGATTCATCATTCGGGACAAGACTAGTTAAATGGAAGAACGACTTTGATAGGTTTGACCGTTACCAAACCAAACCAAATAAATATAGGAATTTTTTAAAAAATTACACATCACTAAAATCGTTATAGCTTGACACTCGTGCGATTGGAACGTCGAAAAAATAATTTAAAAAATAGATTCATCATTCGGGACAAGACTAGTTAAAAGGAAGGTCGACTTTGACCGGTTTGACCGTTAGTAAATCAAACCAGATAAATATAGGAATTTTTTTAAAACATTACCACATCACTAAAATCGTTATATCTTGACACCCGTGCGATTGGAACATCGAAAAAATAATTTAAAAAAATAGATTCATCATTCGGGACAAGACTAGTTAAAAGGAAGGTCTACTTAGACCGGTTTGACCGTTATAAAACCCAACCAAATAAATATAGGAAATTTTTTAAAAAATTACCACATCACTGAAATCGTTATATCTTGACACTCGTACGATTGGAACATTGAAAAAATAATTTAAAAAAATTGATTCATCATTCGGAACAAGACTAGTTAAAAGGAAGGTCGACTTTGACCGGTTTGACCGTTATAAAATCCAACCAAATAAATATAGGAATTTTTTTAAAAAATTACCACATCACTGAAATCGTTATATCTTGACACTCGTACGATTGGAACATTGAAAAAATAATTTAAAAAAATTGATTCATCATTCGGAACAAGACTAGTTAAAAGGAAGGTCGACTTTGACCGGTTTGACCGTTAGAAAACCAAACCAGATAAATATAGGAATTTTTTAAAAAAATTACCATATCACTAAAATAGTTATATCTTGACACCCGTGCGATTGGAACGTCGAAAAAATAATTTAAAAAAATAGATTCATCATTCGGGACAAGACTAGTTAAAAGGAAGGTCGACTTTGACCGGTTTGACCGTTATAAAACCCAACCAAATAAATATAGGAAATTTTTTAAAAAATTACCACATCACTAAAATTTTTATATCTTCGCACCCGTGCGATTGGAACGTCGAAAAAATAATTTAAAAAAATAGATTCATCATTCGCGACAAGACTAGTTAAAAGGAAGGTCGACTTTGACCGGTTTGGCCGTTATAAAACCCAACCAAATAAATATAGGATTTTTTTTAAAAAAATTACCACATCACTAAAATCGTTATATCTTGACACCCGGGCCATTGGAACGTCGAAAAAATAATTTAAAAAAATAGATTCATCATGCGGGACAAGACTAGTTAAAAGGAAGGTCGACTTTGACCGGTTTGACAGTTATAAAACCCAACCAAATAAATTTAAGAAATTTTTTAAAAAATTACCACATCACTGAAATCGTTATATCTTGACACTCGTGCGATTGGAACATCGAAAAAATAATTTTAAAAAATTGATTCATCATTCGGGACAAGACTAGTTAAAAGGAAGGTCGACTTTGATCGGTTTGAACGTTAGAAAACCAAACCAGATAAATATAGGAATTTTTTTAAAAAATTATCACATCACTAAAATCGTTATATCTTGACACCCGTGCGATTGGAACGTCGAAAAAATAATTTTAAAAAATAGATTCATCATTCGGGACAAGACTAGTTAAAAGGAAGGTCGACTTTGACCGGTTTGACCGTTATAAAACCCAACCAAATAAATATAGGAAATTTTAAAAAAAATTACCGCATCACTAAAATCGTTAAATCTTCACACCCGTGCGATTGGAATGTCGAAAAAATAATTTTAAAAAATTGATACATCATTCGGGACAAGACTAGTTAAAAGGAAGGTCGACTTTGACCGGTTTGACCGTTAGAAAACCAAACCAAATAAATATAGGAATTTTTTTTAAAAAATTCCCACATCACTAAAATCGTTATATCTTCACACCCGTGCGATTGGAACGTCAAAAAAATAATTTAAAAAAATAGATTCATCATTCGGGACAAGACTAGTTAAAAGGAAGGTCGACTTTGACCGGTTTGCCGTTACCAAATCAAACCAAATAAATATAGGAATTTTTTAAAAAAATTACACATTACTAAAATCGTTATAGCTTGACACTCGTGCGATTGGAACGTCGAAAAAATAATTTAAAAAATAGATTCATCATTCGGGACAAGACTAGTTAAAAGGAAGGTCGACTTTGACCGGTTTGGCCGTTATAAAACCCAACCAAATAAATATAGGAATTTTTTTAAAAAATTATCACATCACTGAAATCGTTATATCTTGATACTCGTACGATTGGAACATCGAAAAAATAATTTAAAAAAATAGATTCATCATTCGGGACAAGACTAGTTAAATGGAAGGTCGACTTTGACCGGTTTGACCGTTACCAAACCAAACCAAATAAATATAGGAATTTTTTAAAAAATTACACATCACTAAAATCGTTATAGCTTGACACTCGTGCGATTGGAACGTCGAAAAAATAATTTAAAAAATAGATTCATCATTCGTTACAAGACTAGTTAAAAGGAAGGTTGACTTTGACCGGTTTGACCGTTATCAAACCCAACCAAATAAATATAGGAAATTTTTTAAAAAATTACCACATCACTAAAATCTTTATATCTTCACACCCGTGCGATTGGAACGTCGAAAAAATAATTTAAAAAATAGATTCATCATTCGGGACAAGACTAGTTAAAAGGAAGGTCGACTTTAACCGGTTTGACCGTTATAAAACCCAACCAAATAAATATAGGAATTTTTTTAAAAATTTACCACATCACTAAAATCATTATATCTTGACACCCGTGCGATTGGAACATCGGAAAAATAATTTAAAAAAATAGATTCATCATTCGGGACAAGACTAGTTAAAAGGAAGGTCGACTTTGACCGGTTTGACCGTTATAAAACCCAACCAAATAAATATAGGAATTTTTTTAAAAAATTACCACATCACTAAAATCATTATATCTTGACACCCGTGCGATTGGAACATCGGAAAAATAATTTAAAAAATAGATTCATCATTCGGGACAAGACTAGTTAAAAGGAAGGTCGACTTTGACCGGTTTGGCCGTTATAAAACCCAACCAAATAAATATAGGAATTTTTTTAAAAAATTACCACATCACTGAAATCGTTATATCTTGACACTCGTACGATTGGAACATCGAAAAAATAATTTAAAAAAATAGATTCATCATTCGGGACAAGATTAGTTAAATGGAAGGTCGACTTTGACCGGTTTGACCGTTACCAAACCAAACCAAATAAATATAGGAATTTTTTAAAAAATTACACATCACTAAAATCGTTATAGCTTGACACTCGTGCGATTGGAACGTCGAAAAAATAATTTAAAAAATAGATTCATCATTCGTGACAAGACTAGTTAAAAGGAAGGTTGACTTTGACCGGTTTGACCGTTATCAAACCCAACCAAATAAATATAGGAAATTTTTTAAAAAATTACCACATCACTAAAATCTTTATATCTTCACACCCGTGCGATTGGAACGTCGAAAAAATAATTTAAAAAATAGATTCATCATTCGGGACAAGACTAGTTAAAAGGAAGGTCGACTTTAACCGGTTTGACCGTTATAAAACCCAACCAAATAAATATAGGAATTTTTTTAAAAAATTACCACATCACTAAAATCATTATATCTTGACACCCGTGCGATTGGAACATCGGAAAAATAATTTAAAAAATAGATTCATCATTCGGGACAAGACTAGTTAAAAGGAAGGTCGACTTTGACCGGTTTGGCCGTTATAAAACCCAACCAAATAAATATAGGAATTTTTTTAAAAAATTACCACATCACTGAAATCGTTATATCTTGACACTCGTACGATTGGAACATCGAAAAAATAATTTAAAAAAATAGATTCATCATTCGGGACAAGACTAGTTAAATGGAAGGTCGACTTTGACCGGTTTGACCGTTACCAAACCAAACCAAATAAATATAGGAATTTTTTAAAAAATTACACATCACTAAAATCGTTATAGCTTGACACTCGTGCGATTGGAACGTCGAAAAAATAATTTAAAAAATAGATTCATCATTCGTGACAAGACTAGTTAAAAGGAAGGTTGACTTTGACCGGTTTGACCGTTATCAAACCCAACCAAATAAATATAGGAAATTTTTTAAAAAATTACCACATCACTAAAATCTTTATATCTTCACACCCGTGCGATTGGAACGTCGAAAAAATAATTTAAAAAATAGATTCATCATTCGGGACAAGACTAGTTAAAAGGAAGGTCGACTTTAACCGGTTTGACCGTTATAAAACCCAACCAAATAAATATAGGAATTTTTTTAAAAATTTACCACATCACTAAAATCATTATATCTTGACACCCGTGCGATTGGAACATCGGAAAAATAATTTAAAAAATAGATTCATCATTCGGGACAAGACTAGTTAAAAGGAAGGTCGACTTTAACCGGTTTGACCGTTATAAAACCCAACCAAATAAATATAGGAATTTTTTTAAAAATTTACCACATCACTAAAATCATTATATCTTGACACCCGTGCGATTGGAACATCGGAAAAATAATTTAAAAAAATAGATTCATCATTCGGGACAAGACTAGTTAAAAGGAAGGTCGACTTTGACCGGTTTGACCGTTAGAAAACCAAACCAGATAAATATAGGAATTTTTTTAAAACATTACCACATCACTAAAATCGTTATATCTTGACACCCGTGCGATTGGAACGTCGAAAAAATAATTTTAAAAAATAGATTCATCATTCGGGACAAGACTAGTTAAAAGGAAGGTCTACTTTGACCGGTTTGACCGTTATAAAACCCAACCAAATAAATATAGGAAATTTTTTAAAAAATTACCACATCACTGAAATCGTTATATCTTGACACTCGTACGATTGGAACATTGAAAAAATAATTTAAAAAAATTGATTCATCATTCGGAACAAGACTAGTTAAAAGGAAGGTCGACTTTGACCGGTTTGACCGTTAGAAAACCAAACCAGATAAATATAGGAATTTTTTTAAAAAATTACCACATCACAAAAATCTTTATATCTTCACACCCGTGCGATTGGAACGTCGAAAAAACAATTTAAAAAAATATATTCATCATTCGGGACAAGACTAGTTAAAAGGAAGGTCGACTTTGACCGGTTTGACCGTTAGAAAACCCAACCAGATAAATATAGGAATTTTTTTAAAACATTACCACATCACTAAAATCGTTATATCTTGATACCCGTGCAATTGGAACGTCGAAAAAATAATTTAAAAAAATAGATTCATCATTCGGGACAAGACTAGTTAAAAGGAAGGTCGACTTTGACCGGTTTGACCGTTATAAAACCCAACCAAATATATATAGGAATTTTTTTAAAAAATTAGTACATCACTAAAATTGTTATATCTTGACACCAGTGCGATTGGAACATCTAAAAAATAATTAAAAAAAATTGATTCATCATTCGGGACAAGACTTGTTAAAAGGAAGGTCGACTTTGACCGCTTTGACCGTTAGAAAACCAAACCAGATAAATATAGGAATTTTTTAAAAAAAATTACCACATCACTAAAATCGTTATATCTTCACACCCGTGCGATTGGAACGTCGAAAAAATAATTTAAAAAAATAGATTCATCATTCGGGATAAGACTAGTTAAAAGGAAGGTCGACTTTGACCGGTTTGACTGTTACCAAACCAAACCAAATAAATATAGGAATTTTTTAAAAAATTACACATCACTAAAATCGTTATAGCTTGACACTCGTACGATTGGAACGTCGAAAAAATAATTTAAAAAATAGATTCATCATTCGTGACAAGACTAGTTAAAAGGAAGGTTGACTTTGACCGGTTTGACCGTTATCAAACCCAACCAAATAAATATAGGAAATTTTTTAAAAAATTACCACATCACTAAAATCTTTATATCTTCACACCCGTGCGATTGGAACGTCGAAAAAATAATTTAAAAAATAGATTCATCATTCGGGACAAGACTAGTTAAAAGGAAGGTCGACTTTAACCGGTTTGACCGTTATAAAACCCAACCAAATAAATATAGGAATTTTTTTAAAAATTTACCACATCACTAAAATCATTATATCTTGACACCCGTGCGATTGGAACATCGGAAAAATAATTTAAAAAAATAGATTCATCATTCGGGACAAGACTAGTTAAAAGGAAGGTCGACTTTGACCGGTTTGACCGTTATAAAACCCAACCAAATAAATATAGGAATTTTTTTAAAAAATTACCACATCACTAAAATCATTATATCTTGACACCCGTGCGATTGGAACATCAGAAAAATAATTTAAAAAATAGATTCATCATTCGGGACAAGACTAGTTAAAAGGAAGGTCGACTTTGACCGGTTTGGCCGTTATAAAACCCAACCAAATAAATATAGGAATTTTTTTAAAAAATTACCACATCACTGAAATCGTTATATCTTGACACTCGTACGATTGGAACATCGAAAAAATAATTTTAAAAAATAGATTCATCATTCGGGACAAGACTAGTTAAATGGAAGGTCGACTTTGACCGGTTTGACCGTTACCAAACCAAACCAAATAAATATAGGAATTTTTTTAAAAATTACACATCACTAAAATCGTTATAGCTTGACACTCGTGCGATTGGAACGTCGAAAAATTAATTTAAAAAATAGATTCATCATTCGTGACAAGACTAGTTAAAAGGAAGGTTGACTTTGACCGGTTTGACCGTTATCAAACCCAACCAAATAAATATAGGAAATTTTTTAAAAAATTACCACATCACTAAAATCTTTATATCTTCACACCCGTGCGATTGGAACGTCGAAAAAATAATTTAAAAAATAGATTCATCATTCGGGACAAGACTAGTTAAAAGGAAGGTCGACTTTAACCGGTTTGACCGTTATAAAACCCAACCAAATAAATATAGGAATTTTTTTAAAAAATTACCACATCACTAAAATCATTATATCTTGACACCCGAGCGATTGGAACATCGGAAAAATAATTTAAAAAATAGATTCATCATTCGGGACAAGACTAGTTAAAAGGAAGGTCGACTTTGACCGGTTTGGCCGTTATAAAACCCAACCAAATAAATATAGGAATTTTTTTAAAAAATTACCACATCACTGAAATCGTTATATCTTGACACTCGTACGATTGGAACATCGAAAAAATAATTTAAAAAAATAGATTCATCATTCGGGACAAGACTAGTTAAATGGAAGGTCGACTTTGACCGGTTTGACCGTTACCAAACCAAACCAAATAAATATAGGAATTTTTTAAAAAATTACACATCACTAAAATCGTTATAGCTTGACACTCGTGCGATTGGAACGTCGAAAAAATAATTTAAAAAATAGATTCATCATTCGTGACAAGACTAGTTAAAAGGAAGGTTGACTTTGACCGGTTTGACCGTTATCAAACCCAACCAAATAAATATAGGAAATTTTTTAAAAAATTACCACATCACTAAAATCTTTATATCTTCACACCCGTGCGATTGGAACGTCGAAAAAATAATTTAAAAAATAGATTCATCATTCGGGACAAGACTAGTTAAAAGGAAGGTCGACTTTAACCGGTTTGACCGTTATAAAACCCAACCAAATAAATATAGGAATTTTTTTAAAAAATTACCACATCACTAAAATCATTATATCTTGACACCCGTGCGATTGGAACATCGGAAAAATAATTTAAAAAATAGATTCATCATTCGGGACAAGACTAGTTAAAAGGAAGGTCGACTTTGACCGGTTTGGCCGTTATAAAACCCAACCAAATAAATATAGGAATTTTTTTAAAAAATTACCACATCACTGAAATCGTTATATCTTGACACTCGTACGATTGGAACATCGAAAAAATAATTTAAAAAAATAGATTCATCATTCGGGACAAGACTAGTTAAATGGAAGGTCGACTTTGACCGGTTTGACCGTTACCAAACCAAACCAAATAAATATAGGAATTTTTTAAAAAATTACACATCACTAAAATCGTTATAGCTTGACACTCGTGCGATTGGAACGTCGAAAAAATAATTTAAAAAATAGATTCATCATTCGTGACAAGACTAGTTAAAAGGAAGGTTGACTTTGACCGGTTTGACCGTTATCAAACCCAACCAAATAAATATAGGAAATTTTTTAAAAAATTACCACATCACTAAAATCTTTATATCTTCACACCCGTGCGATTGGAACGTCGAAAAAATAATTTAAAAAATAGATTCATCATTCGGGACAAGACTAGTTAAAAGGAAGGTCGACTTTAACCGGTTTGACCGTTATAAAACCCAACCAAATAAATATAGGAATTTTTTTAAAAATTTACCACATCACTAAAATCATTATATCTTGACACCCGTGCGATTGGAACATCGGAAAAATAATTTAAAAAATAGATTCATCATTCGGGACAAGACTAGTTAAAAGGAAGGTCGACTTTAACCGGTTTGACCGTTATAAAACCCAACCAAATAAATATAGGAATTTTTTTAAAAATTTACCACATCACTAAAATCATTATATCTTGACACCCGTGCGATTGGAACATCGGAAAAATAATTTAAAAAAATAGATTCATCATTCGGGACAAGACTAGTTAAAAGGAAGGTCGACTTTGACCGGTTTGACCGTTAGAAAACCAAACCAGATAAATATAGGAATTTTTTTAAAACATTACCACATCACTAAAATTGTTATATCTTGACACCCGTGTGATTGGAACGTCGAAAAAATAATTTTAAAAAATAGATTCATCATTCGGGACAAGACTAGTTAAAAGGAAGGTCTACTTTGACCGGTTTGACCGTTATAAAACCCAACCAAATAAATATAGGAAATTTTTTAAAAAATTACCACATCACTGAAATCGTTATATCTTGACACTCGTACGATTGGAACATTGAAAAAATAATTTAAAAAAATTGATTCATCATTCGGAACAAGACTAGTTAAAAGGAAGGTCGACTTTGACCGGTTTGACCGTTAGAAAACCAAACCAGATAAATATAGGAATTTTTTTAAAAAATTACCACATCACAAAAATCTTTATATCTTCACACCCGTGCGATTGGAACGTCGAAAAAACAATTTAAAAAAATATATTCATCATTCGGGACAAGACTAGTTAAAAGGAAGGTCGACTTTGACCGGTTTGACCGTTAGAAAACCCAACCAGATAAATATAGGAATTTTTTTAAAACATTACCACATCACTAAAATCGTTATATCTTGATACCCGTGCAATTGGAACGTCGAAAAAATAATTTAAAAAAATAGATTCATCATTCGGGACAAGACTAGTTAAAAGGAAGGTCGACTTTGACCGGTTTGACCGTTATAAAACCCAACCAAATATATATAGGAATTTTTTTAAAAAATTAGTACATCACTAAAATTGTTATATCTTGACACCAGTGCGATTGGAACATCTAAAAAATAATTAAAAAAAATTGATTCATCATTCGGGACAAGACTTGTTAAAAGGAAGGTCGACTTTGACCGGTTTGACCGTTAGAAAACCAAACCAGATAAATATAGGAATTTTTTAAAAAAAATTACCACATCACTAAAATCGTTATATCTTCACACCCGTGCGATTGGAACGTCGAAAAAATAATTTAAAAAAATAGATTCATCATTCGGGATAAGACTAGTTAAAAGGAAGGTCGACTTTGACCGGTTTGACTGTTACCAAACCAAACCAAATAAATATAGGAATTTTTTAAAAAATTACACATCACTAAAATCGTTATAGCTTGACACTCGTACGATTGGAACGTCGAAAAAATAATTTAAAAAATTTGATTCATCATTCGGAACAAGACTAGTTAAAAGGAAGGTCGACTTTGACCGGTTTGGCCGTTATAAAACCCAACCAAATAAATATAGGAATTTTTTTAAAAAATTACCACATCACTAAAATCGTTATATCTTGACACCCGGGCCATTGGAACGTCATAAAAATAATTTAAAAAAAATAGATTCATCATGCGGGACAAGACTTGTTAAAAGGAAGGCCGACTTTGACCGGTTTGACCGTTACCAAACCAAACCAAATAAATATAGGAAATTTTTTAAAAAATTACCACATCACTGAAATAGTTATATCTTGACACTCGTACGATAGGAACATCGAAAAAATAATTTAAAAAATAGATTCATCATTCGGGAAAAGACTAGTTAAAAGGAAGGTCGACTTTAACCGGTTTGACCGTTATAAAACCCAACAAAATAAATATAGGAATTTTTTAAAAAAATTACCACATCACTAAAATCGTTATATCTTGACACCCGTGCTATTGGAACGTCGAAAAAATAATTAAAAAAAATAGATTCATCATTCGGGACAAGACTAGTTAAAAGGAAGGTCGACTTTGATCGGTTTGACCGTTATAAAACCCAACCAAATAAATATAGGAAATTTTTAAAAAAATTACCACATCACTGAAATCGTTATATCTTAACACTCGTACGATTGGAACATCGAAAAAATAATTTAAAAAAATAGATTCATCATTCGGGACAAGACTAGTTAAATGGAAGGTCGACTTTGATAGGTTTGACCGTTACCAAACCAAACCAAATAAATATAGGAATTTTTTAAAAAATTACACATCACTAAAATCGTTATAGCTTGACACTCGTGCGATTGGAACGTCGAAAAAATAATTTAAAAAATAGATTCATCATTCGGGACAAGACTAGTTAAAAGGAAGGTCGACTTTGACCGGTTTGACCGTTAGTAAATCAAACCAGATAAATATAGGAATTTTTTTAAAACATTACCACATCACTAAAATCGTTATATCTTGACACCCGTGCGATTGGAACATCGAAAAAATAATTTAAAAAAATAGATTCATCATTCGGGACAAGACTAGTTAAAAGGAAGGTCTACTTTGACCGGTTTGACCGTTATAAAACCCAACCAAATAAATATAGGAAATTTTTTAAAAAATTACCACATCACTGAAATCGTTATATCTTGACACTCGTACGATTGGAACATTGAAAAAATAATTTAAAAAAATTGATTCATCATTCGGAACAAGACTAGTTAAAAGGAAGGTCGACTTTGACCGGTTTGACCGTTATAAAACCCAACCAAATAAATATAGGAATTTTTTTAAAAAATTACCACATCACTGAAATCGTTATATCTTGACACTCGTACGATTGGAACATTGAAAAAATAATTTAAAAAAATTGATTCATCATTCGGAACAAGACTAGTTAAAAGGAAGGTCGACTTTGACCGGTTTGACCGTTATAAAACCCAACCAAATAAATATAGGAATTTTTTTAAAAAATTACCACATCACTAAAATCGTTATATCTTGACACCCGGGCCATTGGAACGTCGAAAAATAATTTAAAAAAATAGATTCATCATGCCGGACAAGACTAGTTAAAAGGAAGGTCGACTTTGACCGGTTTGACCGTTATAAAACCCAACCAAATAAATATAGGAAATTTTTTAAAAAATTACCACATCACTGAAATCGTTATATCTTGACACTCGTGCGATTGAAACATCGAAAAAATAATTTAAAAAAATAGATTCATCATTCGGGACAAGACTAGTTAAATGGAAGGTCGACTTTGACCGGTTTGACCGTTACCAAACCAAACCAAATAAATATAGGAATTTTTTAAAAAATTACACATCACTAAAATCGTTATAGCTTGACACTCGTGCGATTGGAACGTCGAAAAAATAATTTAAAAAATAGATTCATCATTCGGGACAAGACTAGTTAAAAGGAAGGTCGACTTTAACCGGTTTGACCGTTATAAAACCCAACCAAATAAATATAGGAATTTTTGTAAAAAATTACCACATCACTAAAATCGTTATATCTTGACACCCGTGCGATTGGAACATCGAAAAAATAATTTAAAAAAATAGATTCATCATTCGGGACAAGACTAGTTAAAAGGAAGGTCGACTTTGGCCGGTTTGACCGTTAGAAAACCAAACCAGATAAATATAGGAATTTTTTTAAAACATTACCACATCACTAAAATCGTTATATCTTGACACCCGTGCGATTGGAATGTCAAAAAAATAATTTTAAAAAATAGATTCATCATTCGGGACAAGACAAGTTAAAAGGAAGGTCTACTTTGACCGGTTTGACCGTTATAAAACCCAACCAAATAAATATAGGAAATTTTTTAAAAAATTACCACATCACTGAAATCGTTATATCTTGACACTCGTACGATTGGAACATTGAAAAAATAATTTAAAAAAATTAATTCAACATTCGGAACAAGTCTAGTTAAAAGGAAGGTCGACTTTGACCGGTTTGACCGTTAGAAAACCAAACCAGATAAATATAGGAATTTTTATTAAAAATTAACATATCACTAAAATAGTTATATCTTGACACCCGTGCGATTGGAACGTCGAAAAAATAATTTAAAAAAATAGATTCATCATTCGGGACAAGACTAGTTAAAAGGAAGGTCGACTTTGACCGGTTTGACCGTTATCAAACCCAACCAAATAAATATAGGAAATTTTTTAAAAAATTACCACATCACTAAAATCTTTATATCTTCACACCCGTGCGATTGGAACGTCGAAAAAATAAATTAAAAAAATAGATTCATCATTCGGGACAAGAATAGTTAAAAGGAAGGTCGACTTTGACCGGTTTGACCGTTATCAAACCCAACCAAATAAATATAGGAAATTTTTTAAAAAATTACCACATCACTAAAATCTTTATATCTTCATACCCGTGCGATTGGAACGTCGAAAAAATAATTTAAAAAAATAGATTCATCATTCGGGACAAGACTAGTTAAAAGGAAGGTCGACTTTGACCGGTTTGGCCGTTATAAAACCCAACCAAATAAATATAGGAATTTTTTTAAAAAATTACCACATCACTAAAATCGTTATATCTTGACACCCGGGCCATTGGAACGTCGAAAAATAATTAAAAAAAATAGATTCATCATGCGGGACAAGACTAGTTAAAAGGAAGGTCGACTTTAACCGGTTTGACCGTTATAAAACCCAACCAAATAAATATAGGAATTTTTTTAAAAAATTACCACATCACTAAAATCGTTATATCTTGACACTCGTACGATTGGAACATCGAAAAAATAATTTAAAAAATAGATTCATCATTCGGGACAAGACTAGTTAAAAGGAAGGTCGACTTTGACCGGTTTGACCGTTATCAAACCCAACCAAATAAATATAGGAAATTTTTTAAAAAATTACCACATCACTAAAATCTTTATATCTTCACACCCGTGCGATTGGAACGTCGAAAAAATAATTTAAAAAAATAGATTCATCATTCGGGACAAGACTAGTTAAAAGGAAGGTCGACTTTGGCCGGTTTGACCGTTAGAAAACCAAACCAAATAAATATAGGAAATTTTTTAAAAAATTACCACATCACTGAAATCGTTATATCTTGACACTCGTCCGATTGGAACATCGAAAAAATAATTTTAAAAAATTGATTCATCATTCGGGACAAGACTAGTTAAAAGGAAGGTCGACTTTGACCGGTTTGACCGTTATAAAACCCAACCAAATAAATATAGGAATTTTTTTAAAAAATTACCACATCACTGAAATCGTTATATCTTAACACTCGTACGATTGGAACATTGAAAAAATAATTTAAAAAAATTGATTCATCATTCGGGACAAGACTAGTTAAAAGGAAGGTCGACTTTGAACGGTTTGACCGTTATAAAACCCAACCAAATAAATATAGGAAATTTTTTAAAAAATTACCGCATCACTAAAATCGTTATATCTTGACACCCGTGCGATTGGAAAGTCGAAAAAATAATTTTAAAAAATTGATTCATCATTCGGGACAAGACTAGTTAAAAGGAAGGTCGACTTTGACCGGTTTGACCGTTAGAAAACCAAACCAAATAAATATAGGAATTTTTTTTAAAAAATTACCACATCACTAAAATCGTTATATCTTCACACCCGTGCGATTGGAACGTCGAAAAAATAATTTAAAAAAATAGATTCATCATTCGGGACAAGACTAGTTAAAAGGAAAGTCGACTTTGACCGGTTTGACCGTTACCAAACCAAACCAAATAAATATAAGAATTTTTTAAAAAATTACACATCACTAAAATCGTTATAGCTTGACACCCGTGCGATTGGAACGTCGAAAAAATAATTTAAAAAAATAGATTCATCATTCGGGACAAGACTAGTTAAAAGGAAGGTCGACTTTGACCGGTTTGACCGTTATCAAACCCAACCAAATAAATATAGGAAATTTTTTAAAAAATTACCACATCACTAAAATCTTTATATCTTCACACCCGTGCGATTGGAACGTCGAAAAAATAATTTAAAAAAATAGATTCATCATTCGGGACAAGACTAGTTAAAAGGAAGGTCGACTTTGACCGGTTTGACCGTTATCAAACCCAACCAAATAAATATAGGAAATTTTTTAAAAAATTACCACATCACTAAAATCTTTATATCTTCACACCCGTGCGATTGGAACGTCGAAAAAATAATTTAAAAAAATAGATTCATCATTCGGGACAAGACTAGTTAAAAGGAAGGTCGACTTTGACCGGTTTGGCCGTTATAAAACCCAACCAAATAAATATAGGAATTTTTTTAAAAAATTACCACATCACTAAAATCGTTATATCTTGACACCCGGGCCATTGGAACGTCGAAAAATAATTTAAAAAAATAGATTCATCATGCGGGACAAGACTAGTTAAAAGGAAGGTCGACTTTAACCGGTTTGACCGTTATAAAACCCAACCAAATAAATATAGGAATTTTTTTAAAAAATTACCACATCACTGAAATAGTTATATCTTGACACTCGTACGATTGGAACATCGAAAAAATAATTTAAAAAATAGATTCATCATTCGGGACAAGACTAGTTAAAAGGAAGGTCGACTTTGACCGGTTTGACCGTTATAAAACCCAACCAAATAAATATAGGAATTTTTTTAAAAAATTACCACAACACTGAAATCGTTATATCTTAACACTCGTACGATTGGAACATTGAAAAAATAATTTAAAAAAATTGATTCATCATTCGGGACAAGACTAGTTAAAAGGAAGGTCGACTTTGAACGGTTTGACCATTATAAAACCCAACCAAATAAATATAGGAAATTTTTTAAAAAATTACCGCATCACTAAAATCGTTATATCTTGACACCCGTGCGATTGGAAAGTCGAAAAAATAATTTTAAAAAATTGATTCATCATTCGGGACAAGACTAGTTAAAAGGAAGGTCGACTTTGACCGGTTTGACCGTTAGAAAACCAAACCAAATAAATATAGGAATTTTTTTAAAAAAATTACCACATCACTAAAATCGTTATATCTTCACACCCGTGCGATTGGAACGTCGAAAAAATAATTTAAAAAAATAGATTCATCATTCGGGACAAGACTAGTTAAAAGGAAGGTCGACTTTGACCGGTTTGACCGTTACCAAACCAAACCAAATAAATATAGGAATTTTTTAAAAAATTACACATCACTAAAATCGTTATAGCTTGACACCCGTGCGATTGGAACGTCGAAAAAATAATTTAAAAAAATAGATTCATCATTCGGGACAAGACTAGTTAAAAGGAAGGTCGACTTTGACCGGTTTGACCGTTATAAAACCCAACCAAATAAATATAGGAAATTTTTTAAAAAATTACCACATCACTGAAATCGTTATATCTTGACACTCGTACGATTGGAACATCGAAAAAATAATTTAAAAAAATAGATTCATCATTCGGGACAAGACTAGTTAAATGGAAGGTCGACTTTGACCGGTTTGACCGTTACCAAACCAAACCAAATAAATATAGGAATTTTTCAAAAAATTACACATCACTAAAATCGTTATAGCTTGACACTCGTGCGATTGGAACGTCGAAAAAATAATTTAAAAAATAGATTCATCATTCGGGACAAGACTAGTTAAAAGGAAGGTCGACTTTAACCGGTTTGACCGTTATAAAACCCAACCAAATAAATATAGGAATTTTTTTAAAAAATTACCACATCACTAAAATCGTTATATCTTGACACCCGTGCGATTGGAACATCGAAAAAATAATTTAAAAAAATAGATTCATCATTCGGGACAAGACTAGTTAAAAGGAAGGTCGACTTTGGCCGGTTTGACCGTTAGAAAACCAAACCAGATAAATATAGGAATTTTTTTAAAACATTACCACATCACTAAAATCGTTATATCTTGACACCCGTGCGATTGGAACATCGAAAAAATAATTTTAAAAAATAGATTCATCATTCGGGACAAGACTAGTTAAAAGGAAGGTCTACTTTGACCGGTTTGACCGTTATAAAACCCAACCAAATAAATATAGGAAATTTTTTAAAAAATTACCACATCACTGAAATCGTTATATCTTGACACTCGTACGATTGGAACATTGAAAAAATAATTTAAAAAAATTGATTCATCATTCGGAACAAGTCTAGTTAAAAGGAAGGTCGACTTTGACCAGTTTGACCGTTAGAAAACCAAACCAGATAAATATAGGAATTTTTATTAAAAATTTACCTATCACTAAAATAGTTATATCTTGACACCCGTGTGATTGGAACGTCGAAAAAATAATTTAAAAAAAATAGATTCATCATTCGGGACAAGACTAGTTAAAAGGAAGGTCGACTTTGACCGTTAGAAAACCAAACCAAATAAATATAGGAATTTTTTTAAAAAAATTACCACATCACTAAAATCGTTATATCTTCACACCCGTGCGATTGGAACGTCGAAAAAATAATTTAAAACAATAGATTCATCATTCGGGACAAGACTAGTTAAAAGGAAGGTCGACTTTGACCGGTTTGACCGTTACCAAACCAAACCAAATAAATATAGGAATTTTTTAAAAAATTACACATCACTAAAATCGTTATAGCTTGACACCCGTGCGATTGGAACGTCGAAAAAATAATTTAAAAAAATAGATTCATCATTCGGGACAAGACTAGTTAAAAGGAAGGTCGACTTTGACCGGTTTGACCGTTATAAAACCCAACCAAATAAATATAGGAAATTTTTTAAAAAATTACCACATCACTGAAATCGTTATATCTTGACACTCGTACGATTGGAACATCGAAAAAATAATTTAAAAAAATAGATTCATCATTCGGGACAAGACTAGTTAAATGGAAGGTCGACTTTGACCGGTTTGACCGTTACCAAACCAAACCAAATAAATATAGGAATTTTTCAAAAAATTACACATCACTAAAATCGTTATAGCTTGACACTCGTGCGATTGGAACGTCGAAAAAATAATTTAAAAAATAGATTCATCATTCGGGACAAGACTAGTTAAAAGGAAGGTCGACTTTAACCGGTTTGACCGTTATAAAACCCAACCAAATAAATATAGGAATTTTTTTAAAAAATTACCACATCACTAAAATCGTTATATCTTGACACCCGTGCGATTGGAACATCGAAAAAATAATTTAAAAAAATAGATTCATCATTCGGGACAAGACTAGTTAAAAGGAAGGTCGACTTTGGCCGGTTTGACCGTTAGAAAACCAAACCAGATAAATATAGGAATTTTTTTAAAACATTACCACATCACTAAAATCGTTATATCTTGACACCCGTGCGATTGGAACATCGAAAAAATAATTTTAAAAAATAGATTCATCATTCGGGACAAGACTAGTTAAAAGGAAGGTCTACTTTGACCGGTTTGACCGTTATAAAACCCAACCAAATAAAAATAGGAAATTTTTTAAAAAATTACCACATCACTGAAATCGTTATATCTTGACACTCGTACGATTGGAACATTGAAAAAATAATTTAAAAAAATTGATTCATCATTCGGAACAAGTCTAGTTAAAAGGAAGGTCGACTTTGACCAGTTTGACCGTTAGAAAACCAAACCAGATAAATATAGGAATTTTTATTAAAAATATACCTATCACTAAAATAGTTATATCTTGACACCCGTGTGATTGGAACGTCGAAAAAATAATTTAAAAAAAATAGATTCATCATTCGGGACAAGACTAGTTAAAAGGAAGGTCGACTTTGACCGGTTTGACCGTTATCAAACCCAACCAAATAAATATAGGAAATTTTTTAAAAAATTACCACATCACTAAAATCTTTATATCTTCACACCCGTGCGATTGGAACTTCGAAAAAATAATTTAAAAAAATAGATTCATCATTCGGGACAAGACTAGTTAAAAGGAAGGTCGACTTTGACCGGTTTGGCCGTTATAAAACCCAACCAAATAAATATAGGAATTTTTTTAAAAAATTACCACATCACTGAAATCGTTATATCTTGACACTCGTACGATTGGAACATCGAAAAAATAATTTAAAAAAATAGATTCATCATTCGGGACAAGACTAGTTAAATGGAAGCTCGACTTTGACCGGTTTGACCGTTACCAAACCAAACCAAATAAATATAAGAATTTTTTAAAAAATTACACATCACTAAAATCGTTATAGCTTGACACCCGTGCGATTGGAACGTCGAAAAAATAATTTAAAAAAATAGATTCATCATTCGGGACAAGACTAGTTAAAAGGAAGGTCGACTTTGACCGGTTTGACCATTATCAAACCCAACCAAATAAATATAGGAAATTTTTTAAAAAATTACAACATCACTAAAATCTTTATATCTTCACACCCGTGCGATTGGAACGTCGAAAAAATAATTTAAAAAAATAGATTCATCATTCGGGACAAGACTAGTTAAAAGGAAGGTCGACTTTGACCGGTTTGACCGTTATCAAACCCAACCAATTAAATATAGGAAATTTTTTAAAAAATTACCACATCACTAAAATCTTTATATCTTCACACCCGTGCGATTGGAACGTCGAAAAAATAATTTAAAAAAATAGATTCATCATTCGGGACAAGACTAGTTAAAAGGAAGGTCGACTTTGACCGGTTTGGCCGTTATAAAACCCAACCAAATAAATATAGGAATTTTTTTAAAAAATTACCACATAACTAAAATCGTTATATCTTGACACCCGGGCCATTGGAACGTCGAAAAATAATTTAAAAAAATAGATTCATCATGCGGGACAAGACTAGTTAAAAGGAAGGTCGACTTTAACCGGTTTGACCGTTATAAAACCCAACCAAATAAATATAGGAATTTTTTTTAAAAATTACCACATCACTGAAATAGTTATATCTTGACACTCGTACGATTGGAACATCGAAAAAATAATTTAAAAAATAGATTCATCATTCGGGACAAGACTAGTTAAAAGGAAGGTCGACTTTGACCGGTTTGACCGTTATCAAACCCAACCAAATAAATATAGGAAATTTTTTAAAAAATGTTAGAAATGATTGATGAAAACAGTGTTTGGGAGCTAGTCAGAAAACAGAGTTTAGCTGGAAGCAGTCAGAGTTTGATTAAACACTGACTGGAAGCGCAAACAGAGTTTGTTAAACTCTGTAGCAGTATTGTCTGAAGAGTCAACAGTGTTTGAAGATTGATAAATATGGAAACAATATCTTTGAAGATTGGAAAGCTGTCAAAGAGATTGAGTTGACTTGGAAGACTGAAGCAATCGTGATTGATATCAATTGTATAGCTTGATTTTAGGAGTATCAGTTACTGATTGTACGAAGCTGTATGTTCTATAAATACAGTTAGGTTAACCCTAGAAGGGTAATCGAACATTGAGATATTCATCTATTGTAACCTAAGCAGCTCTCTGTGATATTTACATCACCGAGAGAGGAATTATTAATTCCAAACAATTTTTAATTGCTAAACAGTGTGTTCTTGTTAAGTTACTCATACAGTATTTGATTGCTTATTGTGTATTCGACCTAACAAGTGGTATCAGAGCCTAATCTGTTACTTTATTACAGTTAAAGATCCAAACACAAAAGTAATCAATGGCAGAGATTCCTCCACCATCTGAGAAAGCCCCTACTACTGTTAGTAGGTATGAGACAATCAGGGTTCCTATACTTAGGCCATCAGAGTATGCAATTTGGAAGGTGAAAATGACCATGTTTCTGGAGGCTACAGATCCAGAATACCTTGATAGAATATATGAAGGTCCTCACAAACCAACAAAATTATCTGCTGCTGCTGCTGGTGAGGAGGCAAAGGTCATTCCAAAGGAAAAGAAAGATCTAACTGCTGAAGATCTTTCATCTATTGCAAAGGATGCAAAAGTGAGACATTTACTTCACAGTGCATTAGATAATGTTATGTCTAATAAAGTGATTAATTGCACAACTGCAAAGGATATATGGGATGCACTTGAGGTTAGGTGTCAAGGAACTCCTGCAATCAAGAAAAACAGAAGAAACATACTCACTCAGGAATATGAGCACTTTGAGGCAAAGTCTGATGAAACCATGACAGAAACATTTGACAGATTCTGTAAACTGCTCAATGATTTGTCATTGGTTAACAAAGAGTATGATTTAGAAGACTCAAATCTCAAGTTTCTTCTTTCTCTACCTGAAAAGTGGGATGTGAAAACAACCACTATTAGAGATAATTATGAACTTGGTGAAACAGAGATTGATGAAATTTATGGGCTGCTCAAAACCCATGAATTGGAATTGGAGCAGAGAAACAAAAGAACAAGTAGAAAGTCAAAATCTGTTGCACTCAAGGTTGAGGAAAAACCATCAAAGAAGGAGGCATCAAGGAGAAAGGAAAAAGGGAAAGCCTTAGTCATCCATTCAGAGAATGAGTCATCAAACACTGATGTTGACTCAAACACAGATGGTTCATCTGATTCTGAAGATGATGAAGAGATGATGCAAATGGCTGCATTGATGGTAAAGACCTTCAAGAAGATGGGTTACAAGAACTTCAAGAAGGGAAAGAGATTCTCAAGGGACTACTCAAAGTCTGACAAGAAGAATTTCAAGAAAGCTGAAGGAAAGGACTTCAAATCTGGAAAGAAAGATAAGTCTGAGATTCAATGCTACAAGTGTAAGGAGATGGGACACTATGCTCCAGAGTGCAAGAAGGGTAAAACTGAAAAGGCACTCTACACCAAAGGCAGAGATTGGGCAGACACTTCAGATTCAGATGAGGAAGTCAACTATGCTCTCATGGCTACTACTCAGACTGAAAATGATGATCTCAAGGTACCTCCAACTACCTATGCTTATAACACTGATAATATAACTGAATTGAGAATTTATCTTAAAGCATTGCATATCAGTTATAGGGATCAGACTTTAGAAAATGAGAGGATAAAGTCTGAGTGTTCTCAACTTAAAGAAAGAAATAAACTTGTTGAGGAACAGCTAGAGAACATGAATAAAATTCAGAAAGAGAGAGATGATGCAGTGTTTATTGAACAAGAGTTGCTAGGTAAGTATAAGCAACTAGAATCAGAATTGGAGGATACTAAACACATCATTAAAACTTGGACACACTCTGGTAAAGACACTCAAGAAGTGTTTCAGTCAGACACAGTAGGTCTAGGTTACTCTGTAGGAGATGAACTTAGATTTGAAAATCAGGTAAAGAAAAGACCACATTATTCATCTGAAGGTAATGTCATGGGAACAGGTGGACCTAAGACTGAAGCACAGAAAAAGGCTGTTAAGGAGTCATATGCTAAAACTTTTGTTAAAGAGGCTAACATTGGTTTAATGACAGATAAACAACTCAAGCATAAGCTTAAGGAGATAAAATCTGTCAACAAACAGAGATTGCCTAAGAAAAACAAAAATGGAAAAGTAGGCATCAAATCAGGAATTAAGCCAATGCTTGCTTCATTAGCTCCTAGAAAAACATGCTTTAATTGTGGTAGCACTAATCATCTTGCTAGTTTCTGCAGTAAGAATAAGAACATTAATTCTTTGCCTTCTAAAACTGCAGTAAAGAGTGATTATGTGAGAACTAGACCACAGACTTTATGCAAACACTGTGGAAGTACTTGGCATTCTATTTACACTTGCAGAGATTATCATGCTATTTATTATAATTACTATGAACCCAAACCAAATTTGAAATGGGTTAAAGTAAACTCTGCAAATGTAAACTCTGAAAAAGTTAGCTTAAACTCTGTTAATTTGAATTCCGCTGCAAAAGCTAACAGATTTAAGAAAGCCAAAGGATCCAAGCAAGTCTGGATCCTTAAAACTAATAATCAGTGATTGTTTGTGATTGCAGGGCTCAAGGGTCAGTACCCTAGTCGTGGACAGTGGATGTTCAGGACACATGACAGGAAATAAAGCCCTGCTATCAGAGTTTGAGGAGAAGGCTGGCCCAGAAGTTTCCTATGGAGATGGCAACATAGGACATACACTGGGATATGGCAATATTAATCTTGGAAATGTCATCATCACAAATGTAGCTCTTGTTCCAGGACTCAAGCATGATTTGTTATCTGTGAGTCAAATCTGTGACAGAGGTTATCATGTAGATTTTCAGCCTGAATATTTTCAAGTGATCAGTAAATCTACAGGGAAAGTTGCTCTAGTTGGAAACAGACACAATAACATCTATGAAATCAAATTGTCAACAAACACTGATGGCAAAGCAGTGTGTCTGTCTTCAAGGATGTCCAGTGAAGAGAGTTGGAAATGGCACAAGAAACTCTCTCATTTGAATCTGAACAACATCAATGAGCTAATCAAGAATGATCTTGTAAGAGGTCTACCAAAGTCCTTGTTGAATGTAGAAGGACTGTGTGATTCTTGTCAAAAAGCCAAACAGAGAAAAACATCTTTCAAAAGTAAATCTGAGTCTTCAATTGCTGATCCTTATCATCTACTACATGTTGATCTTTTTGGTCCAGTGAATGTGATGTCTCTTGGAAAGAAGAAATATGCATTAGTCATTGTTGATGAATATACCAGATTCACATGGGTATATTTTCTTGCAAAGAAGGATGAAACTGCATTAACACTGACAGAACATGTAATTCAACTGGAAAAAGGGTCAGAGCATCAAGTGAAAATAATCAGAAGTGACAATGGAACTGAATTCAGAAATTCATCTATGGAAGAATTTTGCAAGAGTAAAGGGATAAAACAAGAGTTTTCTGCACCTGGTACTCCACAACAAAATGGTGTAGTGGAGAGAAAGAACAGAACCTTGATAGAAGCTGCCAGAACCATGCTAGATGAAGCAAAGTTGCCAACATATTTCTGGGCAGAAGCAGTACAAACTGCTTGTTTTACTCAAAATGCAACACTGATCAACAAGCATGGTAAAACACCATATGAAATGGTGAAGAAGAAAAAGCCAAATCTAAAATATTTTCATATTTTTGGATGCAAGTGCTTTGTGTTGAAGACTCATCCTGAACAGTTGACCAAGTTTGACCTAAAGGCAGATGAAGGTATTTTTGTTGGCTATCCACTGTCAACTAAGGCATTCAGAATTTATAATCTGAGAACCAGAGTGATCATGGAATCAATTCATGTGTCATTTGATGACAAGAAGATAACTGGACTTGAAGATGTAAATGAACATGATCAACTGCACTTTGAAAATGAAGATTTATTCTCTGAAAAAGTAAACTCTGATCAGACTGATGTGTCAAACTCTGTTGATCTAAACTCTGTACCTCTACTGGTAAATACAGAAGAAACTCTTCAATCAGAAACAAGGGAAGAACCAGTTGAGGGGGAGCATGAAGAATCACATCAAAGTGAAAATTCAAACACTGATAGTGACTCAAATGATAACTCTGAATCAAACACTGTTGATTCAAACTCTGATCATTCAAATTCTGAGCAGTCACATTCAGGGGGAGCATCTGAAAATGAGGAAAGACACCAGGAAAATCAGGAGAGCATGGATCAAGGGGGAGGATCACATGATGACAGAAGCAATTTGCCTTCTGCAAGAAAATGGACTAAATCTCACACACCTGATTTGATTATTGGTGATCCAGATGCAAAAGTTAGGACAAGAAGTGCAACAACAAATGAATGTTTATTTCATGCATTCTTGTCACAATCTGAGCCAAAGAAAGTGGAAGAAGCTCTTAAAGATGCTGACTGGATAACAGCAATGCAAGAAGAGCTAAATGAATTTGAAAGAAATGAAGTGTGGACACTTGTACCAAGGCCTAAGAATAGATCCATTGTTGGTACTAAATGGGTTTTCAGGAATAAAACTGACAGTGAGGGTGTTATCACAAGAAACAAGGCAAGACTGGTTGCAAAAGGCTACTCACAACAGGAAGGAATTGACTATGATGAAACATTTGCACCAGTGGCTAGATTGGAGGCAATCAGGATTTTTCTAGCATATGCCTCCCACATGAAATTCAAAGTGTTTCAGATGGATGTGAAAAGTGCATTTTTGAATGGAAAACTTGAAGAAGAAGTGTTTGTGGAACAACCACCAGGGTTTGTAGATCCAAAATATCCAGATCATGTCTACAGGTTAGACAAGGCTCTCTATGGACTTAAGCAGGCACCAAGGGCATGGTATGAAACCCTTGCCAAATTTCTACTAGAAAGTGGATTTCACAGAGGTACTATTGACAAAACTCTGTTTTACTTCCAAAATGGTAGTGACTTGCTTTTAGTTCAGATATATGTGGATGACATCATTTTTGGGTCTACTAATGATAAACTCTGTAAGAAGTTTGCCAAACTCATGCAATCAAGATATCAAATGAGTATGATGGGAGAGCTTAGTTATTTTCTAGGCCTACAGGTGAAGCAAACAAATGATGGAATTTTTATAAATCAAGCAAAATATACCAGAAACCTTCTCAAGAAATTTGGTATGCTTGACTGTTCATCTGCAACAACTCCCATGGCAACTGCAACAAAATTGGACAAAGATGCAGGGTCATCAGTAGATATGACAGGTTACAGAGGAATGATTGGTTCTTTGCTCTATTTGACAGCTAGCAGACCTGATATCATGTATGCAACTTGCTTGTGTGCAAGGTTCCAGGCAGATCCAAGAGAACCACATTTAACAGCAGTAAAGAGGATATTCAAATACCTCAAGGGCACTATGACTTTGGGGCTGTGGTATCCAAGAGAATCAGAGTTTAAACTTCTTGGTTACTCTGATGCAGACTTTGCTGGATGTAAGATAGACAGAAAAAGTACCAGTGGAAGTTGTCAATTTCTGGGTGACAGACTTGTTTCCTGGTATAGCAAGAAACAGAAGTCAATATCTACATCTACAGCTGAAGCAGAGTATATTGCTGCTGGTAGCTGTTGTGCACAGATTTTATGGATGAAGAATCAACTGCTGGATTATGGATTAAGGTATTCCAAGATACCTATTTACTGTGATAATCAAAGTGCTATTGCAATGACAGGTAATCCAGTGCAACATTCAATGACAAAGCACATCAGCATAAGGTATCACTTCATCAGAGAGCATGTAGAGGAAGGCAACATAGAGCTTCACTTTGTGTCTACAGAACAACAACTTGCAGATATCTTCACCAAGCCATTGAGTGAAGCCACATTTACAAGACTGGTCAATGAACTAGGAATGGTCTCTAGTTTTAACTAGAGATGTTGGTTAGACTCAAAATCTCATTGCTCATGATTTAAAACATTGTTAAGTGTTATGTGAACCTTAGTATTAAACTCTGTTCTGCATGCTAATGTTTAAATCTTTTTAAACTCTGTCAGCATGTCTGTTTGTTAAATACTGTTAACATGTTAGATACACTCAGTGAATTCAGAATTGATTAATTGTCTGAATGAAAATACCAATGAAGAAATATGTATGAAGCATGATTCACAGTAATTAAATCATGATTCTTTCTGAGTCACTGCTATCTAATCAGAATTTGTGCAGAAAATTAACACAGCATGATACTGTTTCATATTTATAGCATCTCTTAGTTTATTTAGTCCTAAACTCTGAGTCTATGAATATTGTGTGCATGGCCACTCATAAATAATTTTGGTTATTGATGAACTCTAAACTCTGATCAGTGACATTCTGTTTCCAAAGGTATGATTCATGATGATTCCTTGTTTGTACTTGTGAAAATCATAAAACTTGAGATGTGTCAGTGATTAGTTTGGTGAGTTCAGATTCATGTTTACACCATGTGAGAGTTTGAGCCAAATCAGTGATTGATACATTCTCTATCAATCAGTATTTATTGTTGTGTGATATTCATCAGGTAGTATGTTTCTCTAGAACTTGTATTAAACCATTTTGAGACTACATGATATGTGTGTGCATGAAAATGATAAAGGCAATAGGATTTACCATTCTTTCAAACACTGTTCAAAGTTTCTTTGAACATTGTACAAACACTGTATAAACACTGTTCATAAATTCCATCCTTAGTAAACCTCTTTGAGCCTTATTAACTGCTCATTTTTCTTATACTCTGAAGTATTAAGAGCAGTTAAATATTTTATTTTTTTTCTCAAACAGATGAGTGTTTCTCAAGAAAAGAAAAAGTTTACTCAGTGTATATGCTAAATAAATAAAAAAAAATAATAAAAAAAAAAAAAAAAAAAAAAAAAAAAAAGAGCATATATACTGATCTTGTACAAAAATATACTGTGACTGAACACTTTGTTCTCTTAAGATGCTCAGCTTGAAGTCACTCATGAATAAATCATCTCTTTTCATCTGTTTGATCTTACTCCATTTAAACCCTGAATAAAGTCCTTTTGATTTGTGAATACATGTACTCAAAGTAGTGTAGAATTGGCGGACATTCAAGCATATGGTAGACTCTGCTATTTCTGATTGAATGTGAGTGTAAACACATCACCTAAACACTTGTGTGCTTTGAGAGTTTGTGAGGTTATACAGTTCATGACTGTTATTCACTGAATGATGCTCTGATTTCTATCTCTTGATATTTTTATCTTTAAAGACTGTGTGCTTACTTGGATAATCATGGACATCAAAGGAAATGGAAGTTTTCAGATTTCTGTATAACAGTAACTACAGAGTTTAGCATTCATCAAACAATCAGTGTTTAATATGAGAGTTTGTGCATTCAGTGTTTATTAACTGTTTGTTATGGATTTTATGAAATATTAGATGCTCTAAAAATTGATTTCAGTAAACTCTGCTTCACACACACTCATATCCACAACTGTGCAATTTTTGAAAGGATTTTAGTGATAAAGTTGGAAAATTGATAAACACTGTTGAGTTGTGTTCAGTACTCTGAGGTAAAGTCTTATTGAGATGATTTGACTATTTTGGAGTAATTGGGGGAGTTGACAACTGTTAATTAGTGTTAATGTGTCTAAGTGTCGTGATTATTGGGATAACAGCGGTAATTATTAAGTGATCCATTGGCTGTTTGACACGTGTCCCACGATTGTGTCCCACTCACACACTACTCTTCAACAGTTGCGCGTTTGTACTAAATAAACGATTGAGTTTTAATTTTACTCTAATCGTCTTTAGTCTCTCACTCCATATCGATTCACATTCACCCACTCACAGTTACTTACATACTTATTCATTTTCACACTTCTCTTATTCTCTCCTTCACTTTTTGATAAACACTTACAGTGCATACAAATCTTTTCTCTGAATATCTTCGTATCTTGTTACTAATGGCAACTAAAGCATTTGATGCAGCAGGGTTAGTTTTTCTCCCTAGTAACTATGCAGCACCATTGGAGAATGAAAATGCTCCACAGGCGTTTCACTTGTTCCAAAACTTTTTGAACGATTCAGAGATAGGGACGGCTCTAACTGCACCACGAATATTATCTGCTTCACAGATTGCTACTTTCTGGACAAACTCTGCATATGATGATGGAGGAGAGGCTGGCACTCCAACAATCATTTTCACTCATGAAGAATCAGAGTATATCATTACTCCAACCACTGTCAGGGATGCTTTGGACTTTGAGACACACACTTCTTACAGTGTTGTTGGTCATGATCGATTGAGGACAATGTTGGAACAAATTGGATGTGCAGGAAACTTGAACAAGATAGGGTCTTTGAGACGGCCAAGCTTGAGAAAAGAATGGAGTTTCTTCTTTGATTGTATAACAAGGGCTTTTGGAAAGAAGACAACAAACTGGGATGCACTACCTCTGGATACTCTCCAAATTGGTCATGCTCTACTATATGGAGGTAACTTCGATTTTGGTAGACTAGTACTAATGAACTTGGGAGAGAGATTATCTGAGTCTACTACTGTGTATTTTGCTCGTTTTTGTCAATTGCTATTTACTGCATGTGTGCCTAACATTCCAATTGATGAAGCTGATATAATTCAGCCTTTTCAAGTTGCTAAGAGAATGTTCAGTGATTTGACAAACAAAGATGTCACTAAACAGCAAATACCTGAATTGTTTATGCCTTTAGTCTTACAAAACTATGTGAACCAACCACAAGACCCTCAATCACCACAACAAATGCCTGAACCAACAGAAACCATAAACTCTGAACCAACACCTCCACCACCCACAACTACTGCACCTACTACATCTCATCAACCACAACCAGAAATCTTAAACTCTCCACAAATAAACTCAACAACCTTAAACACTGAACCTTCAAACACTGAAAACTTAAACACTGAATCATTAAACACTGAAGCTTTAAACACTGATATCTTACACTCTGAGCCAGCACCTACTGAACAACCCAAAACCAAGCCAAAAAGAAAGAAACACACCGCCCAAAACACTAAACACTCAAAGGCTAAACAAACAACACCTGAAGCTGTTTATACAAGAAGGAAGAAACAGAAAGCAAACAGACCTTCACTTTCACCACCAAGAGAGAGCTCATGTGAAGATGAAGAGGAGATTGTTGTGCCAATCAAGAAAAGGAGACTAATTCTTTCTGATTCAGATGCAGAGAATGTTGTTGAAGCTCCAGAGGTGATTTCACAGCAAACACCTACTGTTGAGGATACAGTGAATGTTGAAGTACCTGCAAAAGTTGACATGCCTGCAGAGAATATTGTGGATGACAAAGTACACATACCTGCAGAGGTTGAAATGCCTGCAGAGGATAATGTTACTGTTGAAATCTCTACAGAGGATAAAATGCCTGTAGAAGAGGATCAAAGAGATGGTTTGTCACCAGTACATGATGTTCCTGAATCAATTTTTGATCCTGTCTCACCTGTTGTTCATGATGAAGCTACTAAGGCAAACTCTGTTGCAGAGCCTGTGCAACATGAGGTGATTATTGAAAAAGTTGCAGAAGTTATTGCAGAAACTGTGGCTGATACTGCTCAGCACAGTGGTTCCTTCAAAGATGGTCAAGCTCAAGGTGCAAGTGATGAAGATAAATCTGACAGTGATGCAAACTCTGACTCTTTTGTGAGTGCACCTGCACAGATAGATAGTAAACATGCACCTTTTGCTCAGCCTTGTCCATCACATGCTGTTGAAGTAGAGCATCTTGCTAAATCTGCTGAAAATTGGTATAGACAAGATTGCATTTTTCCAAAAGGGAGAGCATCTGAGTTTGTTAGGCAAACTGCAAAGCAGATTTCAAATCCAGATATCTTATCCTGTTTAAAGGCAACTGTAGTCCAAGTCAAGACTCTGGAAGGGAATTTTGCTGACACTACACATGAAATTGCTTCCTTGAAGACTGAGATTCAGTCAAGAGAGTTGAAGATGGAAAGAGAGTCCAAAATAAAAGCTGTTCAGCTGTCCAAAGTTCAAGACACTCTCTTTGCCAGGCTAGGAAAGGTTGAAGAAAATCAGACTTCTTTATCTGCTAAGGTGGATTCAATTGCAAACTCTTTAGAGCTCATTACATCAATACTAATTCCTGATGATGTCAAAAAGGGGGAGAGAGTGACTAAGTCAAAATGCAAAGTTTCTCAAACTCTGACTCAAAAGGATGATGCTGGAGATGGAGGGGCAAGTGATAAAAGCAAGGTCTTAAACTCTGAAAGGCAAACTCTGAGATCTGGCAAATCTTTTAAATCACAGTCTGTTGGAACAAACACTGAAACTCAAGGTACTTCAAAGACCAAGAGTTTGGAATTAACATCAAACCCAAAGACTGATGAGGAGTTAGCTGTTAAGCTTTTCATGGAAGAAAATGCAGAAGGAGTGACCATAGAAGATGCTAAAGCTGAAGAGAAGAGTTTACAAGAAAAGCATCTGAAAGCTCTAAAGTCTGAAAAAGCAAAGAGGAATGTGAAAATTGCTAAAGCTGCAAAGCCTGTTCTTAAAGGCATTCAAATCAAAGAACCTGTTGGTACAGATCAAAGAATGCAAGTATTCAGAAAACCAACAGATGCAGAAGCCAAGCAAAAGCTGAAAAGTATAGTTACAACCTCTGTTGATACACATGTTGTACAGAAGAATGAAGACACAACCTCTGTTGCTGCACAAGTGGTGACCACACCATTAGTGTCTTTTCAGTTGAAATCAACATTTAAAAGAGGTGCTCCTCATGATCCAAGACTAGAAGCTACAATTCCAATGGATTTTGCTGATGGTAGAGCATTATCTGGTAAAATTGGATACAACAAAGGAGGCATAGGCTCATACAGAGATAAAAGACAATATGTTGGTCCTAGAGATCCTTCTTCACTGTCTGTTCCAGGAGGTGGTGTCACTCAAGAGAGTTTAGACAAACTGGAATCAGTACAGCTTGTATATCAGAAGAGTTTAGAAAAGGATTTCTTGTTATATTTCATGGCTGATGGAACAGTATTTAAAGTCTCTGAAAAGGATATTGAATTAAAGTATGCTGAAGAACTTGAATATGTCCTATATATTTTCAGAGTGAGAAGTCAAAGAACTCAGTCAGTTGCAAATGTGCTTCAACAAAGAATGATTCAAAACCTTGCAAGAAGGCAAATGAAATTCAACAGCAAGTATGTTCCTAAATACAGAAATTGGGATGGCAATTTAATAGAAATGGAAAAAGGGACTACAAAGCTAAAAACTGATCTTGGAGTTACTGTTCTGGATTTCAATGTAAAGTCTGAAGAATTGAAATACATCAGGCTGGGGAATGAAATGAGAAGAAATAAAATCTACGATCTTAGAGCTGCTATCTATCAAACTGATGAGAATGATCCTCAGTTGAGAGAAATCAAAGAAGCTATGCAGATAGAGCTTGAAAATGCTGAAAGAAGGTTGCTTATAGACTATCTCAGAACAGTGCCTGATCTTCAAGAGATTAGAGATTAAAGTCTGTAAGAATTTTCTTATTTCATGTAGAATGTGTTAAGTAATAGCTTAAACTCTGTTTGTATGTTAAACACTGTAAACTTTGTATTTGTTTTGACATCATCATTTACTGTAAAACTTGTACATTCTTGCTAATGGACAAGTTGGGGGAGATTGTTAGAAATGATTGATGAAAACAGTGTTTGGGAGCTAGTCAGAAAACAGAGTTTAGCTGGAAGCAGTCAGAGTTTGATTAAACACTGACTGGAAGCGCAAACAGAGTTTGTTAAACTCTGTAGCAGTATTGTCTGAAGAGTCAACAGTGTTTGAAGATTGATAAATATGGAAACAATATCTTTGAAGATTGGAAAGCTGTCAAAGAGATTGAGTTGACTTGGAAGACTGAAGCAATCGTGATTGATATCAATTGTATAGCTTGATTTTAGGAGTATCAGTTACTGATTGTACGAAGCTGTATGTTCTATAAATACAGTTAGGTTAACCCTAGAAGGGTAATCGAACATTGAGATATTCATCTATTGTAACCTAAGCAGCTCTCTGTGATATTTACATCACCGAGAGAGGAATTATTAATTCCAAACAATTTTTAATTGCTAAACAGTGTGTTCTTGTTAAGTTACTCATACAGTATTTGATTGCTTATTGTGTATTCGACCTAACAAAAAATTACCACAGCACTAAAATCTTTATATCTTCACACCCGTGCGATTGGAACGTCGAAAAAATAAATTAAAAAAATAGATTCATCATTCGGGACAAGACTAGTTAAAAGGAAGGTCGACTTTGGCCGGTTTGACCGTTAGAAAACCAAACCAAATAAATATAGGAAATTTTTTAAAAAATTACCACATCACTGAAATCGTTATATCTTGACACTCGTGCGATTGGAACATCGAAAAAATAATTTTAAAAAATTGATTCATCATTCGGGACAAGACTAGTTAAAAGAAAGGTCGACTTTGACCGGTTTGACCGTTATAAAACCCAACCAAATAAATATAGGAATTTTTTTAAAAAATTACCACATCACTGAAATCGTTATATCTTAACACTCGTACGATTGGAACATTGAAAAAATAATTTAAAAAAATTGATTCATCATTCGGGACAAGACTAGTTAAAAGGAAGGTCGACTTTGAACGGTTTGACCATTATAAAACCCAACCAAATAAATATGGGAAATTTTTTAAAAAATTACCGCATCACTAAAATCGTTATATCTTGACACGCGTGCGATTGGAAAGTCGAAAAAATAATTTTAAAAAATTGATTCATCATTCGGGACAAGACTCGTTAAAAGGAAGGTCGACTTTGACCGGTTTGACCGTTAGAAAACCAAACCAAATAAATATAGGAATTTTTTTAAAAAAATTACCACATCACTAAAATCGTTATATCTTCACACCCGTGCGATTGGAACGTCGAAAAAATAATTTAAAAAAATAGATTCATCATTCGGGACAAGACTAGTTAAAAGGAAGGTCGACTTTGACCGGTTTGACCGTTACCAAACCAAACCAAATAAATATAGGAATTTTTTAAAAAATTACACATCACTAAAATCGTTATAGCTTGACACCCGTGCGATTGGAACGTCGAAAAAATAATTTAAAAAAATAGATTCATCATTCGGGACAAGACTAGTTAAAAGGAAGGTCGACTTTGACCGGTTTGGCCGTTATAAAACCCAACCAAATAAATATAGGAATTTTTTTAAAAAATTACCACATCACTGAAATCGTTATATCTTGACACTCGTACGATTGGAACATCGAAAAAATAATTTAAAAAAATAGATTCATCATTCGGGACAAGACTAGTTAAATGGAAGCTCGACTTTGACCGGTTTGACCGTTACCAAACCAAACCAAATAAATATAAGAATTTTTTAAAAAATTACACATCACTAAAATCGTTATAGCTTGACACCCGTGCGATTGGAACGTCGAAAAAATAATTTAAAAAAATAGATTCATCATTCGGGACAAGACTAGTTAAAAGGAAGGTCGACTTTGACCGGTTTGACCGTTATCAAACCCAACCAAATAAATATAGGAAATTTTTTAAAAAATTACAACATCACTAAAATCTTTATATCTTCACACCCGTGCGATTGGAACGTCGAAAAAATAATTTAAAAAAATAGATTCATCATTCGGGACAAGACTAGTTAAAAGGAAGGTCGACTTTGACCGGTTTGACCGTTATCAAACCCAACCAAATAAATATAGGAAATTTTTTAAAAAATTACCACATCACTAAAATCTTTATATCTTCACACCCGTGCGATTGGAACGTCGAAAAAATAATTTAAAAAAAATAGATTCATCATTCGGGACAAGACTAGTTAAAAGGAAGGTCGACTTTGACCGGTTTGGCCGTTATAAAACCCAACCAAATAAATATAGGAATTTTTTTAAAAAATTACCACATAACTAAAATCGTTATATCTTGACACCCGGGCCATTGGAACGTCGAAAAATAATTTAAAAAAATAGATTCATCATGCGGGACAAGACTAGTTAAAAGGAAGGTCGACTTTAACCGGTTTGACCGTTATAAAACCCAACCAAATAAATATAGGAATTTTTTTAAAAAATTACCACATCACTGAAATAGTTATATCTTGACACTCGTACGATTGGAACATCGAAAAAATAATTTAAAAAATAGATTCATCATTCGGGACAAGACTAGTTAAAAGGAAGGTCGACTTTGACCGGTTTGACCGTTATCAAACCCAACCAAATAAATATAGGAAATTTTTTAAAAAATTACCACATCACTAAAATCTTTATATCTTCACACCCGTGCGATTGGAACGTCGAAAAAATAATTTAAAAAAATAGATTCATCATTCGGGACAAGACTAGTTAAAAGGAAGGTCGACTTTGGCCGGTTTGACCATTAGAAAACCAAACCAAATAAATATAGGAAATTTTTTAAAAAATTACCACATCACTGAAATCGTTATATCTTGACACTCGTGCGATTGGAACATCGAAAAAATAATTTTAAAAAATTGATTCATCATTCGGGACAAGACTAGTTAAAAGAAAGGTCGACTTTGACCGGTTTGACCGTTATAAAACCCAACCAAATAAATATAGGAATTTTTTTAAAAAATTACCACATCACTGAAATCGTTATATCTTAACACTCGTACGATTGGAACATTGAAAAAATAATTTAAAAAAATTGATTCATCATTCGGGACAAGACTAGTTAAAAGGAAGGTCGACTTTGAACGGTTTGACCATTATAAAACCCAACCAAATAAATATAGGAAATTTTTTAAAAAATTACCGCATCACTAAAATCGTTATATCTTGACACCCGTGCGATTGGAAAGTCGAAAAAATAATTTTAAAAAATTGATTCATCATTCGGGACAAGACTCGTTAAAAGGAAGGTCGACTTTGACCGGTTTGACCGTTAGAAAACCAAACCAAATAAATATAGGAATTTTTTTAAAAAAATTACCACATCACTAAAATCGTTATATCTTCACACCCGTGCGATTGGAACGTCGAAAAAATAATTTAAAAAAATAGATTCATCATTCGGGACAAGACTAGTTAAAAGGAAGGTCGACTTTGACCGGTTTGACCGTTACCAAACCAAACCAAATAAATATAGGAATTTTTTAAAAAATTACACATCACTAAAATCGTTATAGCTTGACACCCGTGCGATTGGAACGTCGAAAAAATAATTTAAAAAAATAGATTCATCATTCGGGACAAGACTAGTTAAAAGGAAGGTCGACTTTGACCGGTTTGACCGTTATAAAACCCAACCAAATAAATATAGGAAATTTTTTAAAAAATTACCACATCACTGAAATCGTTATATCTTGACACTCGTACGATTGGAACATCGAAAAAATAATTTAAAAAAATAGATTCATCATTCGGGACAAGACTAGTTAAATGGAAGGTCGACTTTGACCGGTTTGACCGTTACCAAACCAAACCAAATAAATATAGGAATTTTTCAAAAAATTACACATCACTAAAATCGTTATAGCTTGACACTCGTGCGATTGGAACGTCGAAAAAATAATTTAAAAAATAGATTCATCATTCGGGACAAGACTAGTTAAAAGGAAGGTCGACTTTAACCGGTTTGACCGTTATAAAACCCAACCAAATAAATATAGGAATTTTTTTAAAAAATTACCACATCACTAAAATCGTTATATCTTGACACCCGTGCGATTGGAACATCGAAAAAATAATTTAAAAAAATAGATTCATCATTCGGGACAAGACTAGTTAAAAGGAAGGTCGACTTTGGCCGGTTTGACCGTTAGAAAACCAAACCAGATAAATATAGGAATTTTTTTAAAACATTACCACATCACTAAAATCGTTATATCTTGACACCCGTGCGATTGGAACATCGAAAAAATAATTTTAAAAAATAGATTCATCATTCGGGACAAGACTAGTTAAAAGGAAGGTCTACTTTGACCGGTTTGACCGTTATAAAACCCAACCAAATAAATATAGGAAATTTTTTAAAAAATTACCACATCACTGAAATCGTTATATCTTGACACTCGTACGATTGGAACATTGAAAAAATAATTTAAAAAAATTGATTCATCATTCGGAACAAGTCTAGTTAAAAGGAAGGTCGACTTTGACCAGTTTGACCGTTAGAAAACCAAACCAGATAAATATAGGAATTTTTATTAAAAATTAACCTATCACTAAAATAGTTATATCTTGACACCCGTGTGATTGGAACGTCGAAAAAATAATTTTAAAAAAATAGATTCATCATTCGGGACAAGACTAGTTAAAAGGAAGGTCGACTTTGACCGGTTTGACCGTTATCAAACCCAACCAAATAAATATAGGAAATTTTTTAAAAAATTACCACATCACTAAAATCTTTATATCTTCACACCCGTGCGATTGGAACGTCGAAAAAATAATTTAAAAAAATAGATTCATCATTCGGGACAAGACTAGTTAAAAGGAAGGTCGACTTTGACCGGTTTGGCCGTTATAAAACCCAACCAAATAAATATAGGAATTTTTTTAAAAAATTACCACATCACTGAAATCGTTATATCTTGACACTCGTACGATTGGAACATCGAAAAAATAATTTAAAAAAATAGATTCATCATTCGGGACAAGACTAGTTAAATGGAAGGTCGACTTTGACCGGTTTGACCGTTACCAAACCAAACCAAATAAATATAGGAATTTTTTATAAAATTACACATCACTAAAATCGTTATAGCTTGACACTCGTGCGATTGGAACGTCGAAAAAATAATTTAAAAAATAGATTCATCATTCGGGACAAGACTAGTTAAAAGGAAGGTCGACTTTAACCGGTTTGACCGTTATAAAACCCAACCAAATAAATATAGGAATTTTTTTTAAAAATTACCACATCACTAAAATCGTTATATCTTGACACCCGTGCGATTGGAACATCGAAAAAATAATTTAAAAAAATAGATTCATCATTCGGGACAAGACTAGTTAAAAGGAAGGTCGACTTTGGCCGGTTTGACTGTTAGAAAACCAAACCAGATAAATATAGGAATTTTTTTAAAACATTACCACATCACTAAAATCGTTATATCTTGACACCCGTGCGATTGGAACGTCGAAAAAATAATTTTAAAAAATAGATTCATCATTCGGGACAAGACTAGTTAAAAGGAAGGTCTACTTTGACCGGTTTGACCGTTATAAAACCCAACCAAATAAATATAGGAAATTTTTTAAAAAATTACGACATCACTGAAATCGTTATATCTTGACACTCGTACGATTGGAACATTGAAAAAATAATTTAAAAAAATTGATTCATCATTCGGAACAAGTCTAGTTAAAAGGAAAGTCGACTTTGACCGGTTTGACCGTTAGAAAACCAAACCAGATAAATATAGGAATTTTTATTAAAAATTAACCTATCACTAAAATAGTTATATCTTGACACCCGTGTGATTGGAACGTCGAAAAAATAATTTAAAAAAAATAGATTCATCATTCGGGACAAGACTAGTTAAAAGGAAGGTCGACTTTGACCGGTTTGACCGTTATCAAACCCAACCAAATAAATATAGGAAATTTTTTAAAAAATTACCACATCACTAAAATCTTTATATCTTCACACCCGTGCGATTGGAACGTCGAAAAAATAATTTAAAAAAATAGATTCATCATTCGGGACAAGATTAGTTAAAAGGAAGGTCGACTTTGACCGGTTTGGCCGTTATAAAACCCAACCAAATAAATATAGGAATTTTTTTAAAAAATTACCACATCACTAAAATCATTATATCTTGACACCCGGGCCATTGGAACGTCGAAAAATAATTTAAAAAAATAGATTCATCATGCGGGACAAGACTAGTTAAAAGGAAGGTCGACTTTGACTGGTTTGACCGTTATAAAACCCAACCAAATAAATATAGGAAATTTTTTTAAAAATTACCACATCACTGAAATCGTTATATCTTGACACTCGTGCGATTGGAACATCGAAAAAATAATTTTAAAAAATTGATTCATCATTCGGGACAAGACTAGTTAAAAGGAAGGTCGACTTTGACCGGTTTGACCGTTAGAAAACCAAACCAGATAAATATAGGAATTTTTTAAAAAAATTATCACAACACTAAAATCGTTATATCTTGACACCCGTGCGATTGGAACGTCGAAAAAATAATTTTAAAAAATAGATTCATCATTCGGGACAAGACTAGTTAAAAGGAAGGTCGACTTTGACCGGTTTGACCATTATAAAACCCAACCAAATAAATAAAGGAAATTTTTTAAAAAATTACCACATCACTAAAATCGTTATATCTTGACAACCGTGCGATTGGAATGTCGAAAAAATAATTTTAAAAAATTGATTCATCATTCGGGACAAGACTAGTTAAAAGGAAGGTCGACTTTGACCGGTTTGACCGTTAGAAAACCAAACCAAATAAATATAGGAATTTTTTTTAAAAAAAATTACCACATCACTAAAATCGTTATATCTTCACACCCGTGCGATTGGAACGTCGAAAAAATAATTTAAAAAAATAGATTCATCATTCGGGACAAGACTAGTTAAAAGGAAGGTCGACTTTGACCGGTTTGGCCGTTATAAAACCCAACCAAATAAATATAGGATTTTTTTAAAAAAATTACCACATCACTAAAATCGTTATATCTTGACACCCGGGCCATTGGAACGTCATAAAAATAATTTTAAAAAAATAGATTCATCATGCGGGACAAGACTAGTTAAAAGGAAGGTCGACTTTGACCGGTTTGACCATTACCAAACCAAACCAAATAAATATAGGAAATTTTTTAAAAAATTACCACATCACTGAAATAGTTATATCTTGACACCCGGGCCATTGGAACGTCATAAAAATAATTTAAAAAAAATAGATTCATCATGCGGGACAAGACTAGTTAAAAGGAAGGTCGACTTTACCGGTTTGACCATTACCAAACCAAATAAATATAGGAAATTTTTTAAAAAATTACCACATCACTGAAATAGTTATATCTTGACACTCGTACGATTGGAACATTGAAAAAATAATTTAAAAAATAGATTCATCATTCGGGACAAGACTAGTTAAAAGGAAGGTCGACTTTAACCGGTTTGACCGTTATAAAACCGAACCAAATAAATATAGGAATTTTTTTAAAAAATTACCACATCAATAAAATCGTTATATCTTGACACCCGTGCGATTGGAACATCGACAAAATAATTTAAAAAAATAGATTCATCATTCGGGACAAGACTAGTTAAAAGGTAGGTCGACTTTGACCGGTTTGACCGTTAGAAAACCAAACCAGATAAATATAGGAATTTTTTTAAAACATTACCACATCGCTAAAATCGTTATATCTTGACACCCGTGCGATTGGAACGTCGAAAAAATAATTTAAAAAAATAGATTCATCATTCGGGACAAGACTAGTTAAAAGGAAGGTCTACTTTGACCGGTTTGACTGTTATAAAACCCAACCAAATAAATATAGGAAATTTTTTAAAAAATTACCACATCACTGAAATCGTTATATCTTGACACTCGTACGATTGGAACATTGAAAAAATAATTTAAAAAATTGATTCATCATTCGGAATAAGACTAGTTAAAAGGAAGGTCGACTTTGACCGGTTTGACCGTTAGAAAACCAAACCAGATAAATATAAGAATTTTTTTAAAAAATTACCATATCACTAAAATAGTTATATCTTGACACCCGTGCGATTGGAACGTCGAAAAAATATTTTAAAAAAATAGATTCATCATTCGGGACAAGACTAGTTAAAAGGAAGGTCGACTTTGACCGGTTTGACCGTTATAAAACCCAACCAAATAAATATAGGAAATTTTTTAAAAAATTACCACATCACTAAAATCTTTATATCTTCACACCCGTGCGATTGGAACGTCGAAAAAATAATTTAAAAAAATAGATTCATCATTCGGGACAAGACTAGTTAAAAGGAAGGTCGACTTTGACCGGTTTGGCCGTTATAAAACCCAACCAAATAAATGTAGGAATTTTTTTAAAAAATTACCACATCACTAAAATCATTATATCTTGACACCCGGGCCATTGGAACGTCGAAAAATAATTTAAAAAAATAGATTCATCATTCGGGACAAGACTAGTTAAAAGGTAGGTCGACTTTGACCGGTTTGACCGTTAGAAAACCAAACCAGATAAATATAGGAATTTTTTTAAAAAATTATCACAACACTAAAATCGTTATATCTTGACACCCGTGCGATTGGAACGTCGAAAAAATAATTTTAAAAAATAGATTCATCATTCGGGACAAGACTAGTTAAAAGGAAGGTCGACTTTGACCGGTTTGACCATTATAAAACCCAACCAAATAAATATAGGAAATTTTTTAAAAAATTACCACATCACTAAAATCGTTATATCTTGACAACCGTGCGATTGGAATGTCGAAAAAATAATTTTAAAAAATTGATTCATCATTCGGGACAAGACTAGTTAAAAGGAAGGTCGACTTTGACCGGTTTGACCGTTAGAAAACCAAACCAAATAAATATAGGAATTTTTTTTAAAAAAAATTACCACATCACTAAAATCGTTATATCTTCACACCCGTGCGATTGGAACGTCGAAAAAATAATTTAAAAAAATAGATTCATCATTCGGGACAAGACTAGTTAAAAGGAAGGTCGACTTTGACCGGTTTGGCCGTTATAAAACCCAACCAAATAAATATAGGATTTTTTTTAAAAAATTACCACATCACTAAAATCGTTATATCTTGACACCCGGGCCATTGGAACGTCATAAAAATAATTTTAAAAAAATAGATTCATCATGCGGGACAAGACTAGTTAAAAGGAAGGTCGACTTTGACCGGTTTGATTACCAAACCAAACCAAATAAATATAGGAAATTTTTTAAAAAATTACCACATCACTGAAATAGTTATATCTTGACACCCGGGCCATTGGAACGTCATAAAAATAATTTAAAAAAAATAGATTCATCATGCGGGACAAGACTAGTTAAAAGGAAGGTCGACTTTACCGGTTTGACCATTACCAAACCAAATAAATATAGGAAATTTTTTAAAAAATTACCACATCACTGAAATAGTTATATCTTGACACTCGTACGATTGGAACATTGAAAAAATTATTTAAAAAATAGATTCATCATTCGGGACAAGACTAGTTAAAAGGAAGGTCGACTTTAACCGGTTTGACCGTTATAAAACCGAACCAAATAAATATAGAAATTTTTTTAAAAAATTACCACATCAATAAAATCGTTATATCTTGACACCCGTGCGATTGGAACATCGACAAAATAATTTAAAAAAATAGATTCATCATTCGGGACAAGACTAGTTAAAAGGTAGGTCGACTTTGACCGGTTTGACCGTTAGAAAACCAAACCAGATAAATATAGGAATTTTTTTAAAACATTACCACATCGCTAAAATCGTTATATCTTGACACCCGTGCGATTGGAACGTCGAAAAAATAATTTAAAAAAATAGATTCATCATTCGGGACAAGACTAGTTAAAAGGAAGGTCTACTTTGACCGGTTTGACTGTTATAAAACCCAACCAAATAAATATAGGAAATTTTTTAAAAAATTACCACATCACTGAAATCGTTATATCTTGACACTCGTACGATTGGAACATTGAAAAAATAATTTAAAAAATTGATTCATCATTCGGAATAAGACTAGTTAAAAGGAAGGTCGACTTTGACCGGTTCGACCGTTAGAAAACCAAACCAGATAAATATAAGAATTTTTTTAAAAAATTACCATATCACTAAAATAGTTATATCTTGACACCCGTGCGATTGGAACGTCGAAAAAATAATTTAAAAAAATAGATTCATCATTCGGGACAAGACTAGTTAAAAGGAAGGTCGACTTTGACCGGTTTGACCGTTATAAAACCCAACCAAATAAATATAGGAAATTTTTTAAAAAATTACCACATCACTAAAATCATTATATCTTCACACCCGTGCGATTGGAACGTCGAAAAAATAATTTAAAAAAATAGATTCATCATTCGGGACAAGACTAGTTAAAAGGAAGGTCGACTTTGACCGGTTTGGCCGTTATAAAACCCAACCAAATAAATGTAGGAATTTTTTTAAAAAATTACCACATCACTAAAATCGTTATATCTTCACACCCGTGCGATTGGAACGTCGAAAAAATAATTTAAAAAAATAGATTCATCATTCGGGACAAGACTAGTTAAAAGGAAGGTCGACTTTGACCGGTTTGGCCGTTATAAAACCCAACCAAATAAATATAGGAATTTTTTTAAAAAATTACCATATCACTAAAATAGTTATATCTTGACACCCGTGCGATTGGAACGTCGAAAAAATAATTTAAAAAAATAGATTCATCATTCGGGACAAGACTAGTTAAAAGGAAGGTCGACTTTGACCGGTTTGACCGTTATAAAACCCAACCAAATAAATATAGGAAATTTTTTAAAAAATTACCACATCACTAAAATCTTTATATCTTCACACCCGTGCGATTGGAACGTCGAAAAAATAATTTAAAAAAATAGATTCATCATTCGGGACAAGACTAGTTAAAAGGAAGGTCGACTTTGACCGGTTTGGCCGTTATAAAACCCAACCAAATAAATGTAGGAATTTTTTTAAAAAATTACCACATCACTAAAATCATTATATCTTGACACCCGGGCCATTGGAACGTCGAAAAATAATTTTAAAAAATAGATTCATCATGCGGGACAAGACTAGTTAAAAGGAAGGTCGACTTTGACTGGTTTGACCGTTATAAAACCCAACCAAATAAATATAGGAAATTTTTTAAAAAATTACCACATCACTGAAATCGTTATATCTTGACACTCGTGCGATTGGAACATCGAAAAAATAATTTTAAAAAATTGATTCATCATTCGGGACAAGACTAGTTAAAAGGAAGGTCGACTTTGACCGGTTTGACTGTTAGAAAACCAAACCAGATAAATATAGGAATTTTTTTAAAAAATTATCACAATACTAAAATCGTTATATCTTGACACCCGTGCGATTGGAACGTCGAAAAAATAATTTTAAAAAATAGATTCATCATTCGGGACAAGACTAGTTAAAAGGAAGGTCGACTTTGACCGGTTTGACCATTATAAAACCCAACCAAATAAATACAGGAAATTTTTTAAAAAATTACCACATCACTAAAATCGTTATATCTTGACAACCGTGCGATTGGAATGTCGAAAAAATAATTTTAAAAAATTGATTCATCATTCGGGACAAGACTAGTTAAAAGGAAGGTCGACTTTGACCGGTTTGACCGTTAGAAAACCAAACCAAATAAATATAGGAATTTTTTTAAAAAAAAATTACCACATCACTAAAATCGTTATATCTTCACACCCGTGCGATTGGAACGTCGAAAAAATAATTTAAAAAAATAGATTCATCATTCGGGACAAGACTAGTTAAAAGGAAGGTCGACTTTGACAGGTTTGGCCGTTATAAAACCCAACCAAATAAATATAGGAATTTTTTTAAAAAATTACCACATCACTAAAATCATTATATCTTGACACCCGGGCCATTGGAACGTCGAAAAATAATTTAAAAAAATAGATTCATCATGCGGGACAAGACTAGTTAAAAGGAAGGTCGACTTTGACTGGTTTGACCGTTATAAAACCCAACCAAATAAATATAGGAAATTTTTTAAAAAATTACCACATCACTGAAATCGTTATATATTGACACTCGTGCGATTGGAACATCGAAAAAATAATTTTAAAAAATTGATTCATCATTCGGGACAAGACTAGTTAAAAGGAAGGTCGACTTTGACCGGTTTGACCGTTAGAAAACCAAACCAGATAAATATAGGAAATTTTTTAAAAAATTACCACATCACTGAAATCGTTATATCTTGACACTCGTGCGATTGGAACATCGAAAAAATAATTTTAAAAAATTGATTCATCATTCGGGACAAGACTAGTTAAAAGGAAGGTCGACTTTGACCGGTTTGACTGTTAGAAAACCAAACCAGATAAATATAGGAATTTTTTTAAAAAATTATCACAATACTAAAATCGTTATATCTTGACACCCGTGCGATTGGAACGTCGAAAAAATAATTTTAAAAAATAGATTCATCATTCGGGACAAGACTAGTTAAAAGGAAGGTCGACTTTGACCGGTTTGACCATTATAAAACCCAACCACATAAATACAGGAAATTTTTTAAAAAATTACCACATCACTAAAATCGTTATATCTTGACAACCGTGCGATTGGAATGTCGAAAAAATAATTTTAAAAAATTGATTCATCATTCGGGACAAGACTAGTTAAAAGGAAGGTCGACTTTGACCGGTTTGACCGTTAGAAAACCAAACCAAATAAATATAGGAATATTTTTTAAAAAAAATTACCACATCACTAAAATCGTTATATCTTCACACCCGTGCGATTGGAACGTCGAAAAAATAATTTAAAAAAATAGATTCATCATTCGGGACAAGACTAGTTAAAAGGAAGGTCGACTTTGACAGGTTTGGCCGTTATAAAACCCAACCAAATAAATATAGGAATTTTTTTAAAAAATTACCACATCACTAAAATCATTATATCTTGACACCCGGGCCATTGGAACGTCGAAAAATAATTTAAAAAAATAGATTCATCATGCGGGACAAGACTAGTTAAAAGGAAGGTCGACTTTGACTGGTTTGACCGTTATAAAACCCAACCAAATAAATATAGGAAATTTTTTAAAAAATTACCACATCACTGAAATCGTTATATATTGACACTCGTGCGATTGGAACATCGAAAAAATAATTTTAAAAAATTGATTCATCATTCGGGACAAGACTAGTTAAAAGGAAGGTCGACTTTGACCGGTTTGACCGTTAGAAAACCAAACCAGATAAATATAGGAATTTTTTTAAAAAATTATCACAACACTAAAATCGTTATATCTTGACACCCGTGCGATTGGAACGTCGAAAAAATAATTTTAAAAAATAGATTCATCATTCGGGACAAGACTAGTTAAAAGGAAGGTCGACTTTGACCGGTTTGACCATTATAAAACCCAACCAAATAAATATAGGAAATTTTTAAAAAAATTACCACATCACTAAAATCGTTATATCTTGACAACCGTGCGATTGGAATGTCGAAAAAATAATTTTAAAAAATTGATTCATCATTCGGGACAAGACTAGTTAAAAGGAAGGTCGACTTTGACCGGTTTGACCGTTAGAAAACCAAACCAAATAAATATAGGAATTTTTTTTAAAAAAAATTACCACATCACTAAAATCGTTATATCTTCACACCCGTGCGATTGGAACGTCGAAAAAATAATTTAAAAAAATAGATTCATCATTCGGGACAAGACTAGTTAAAAGGAAGGTCGACTTTGACCGGTTTGGCCGTTATAAAACCCAACCAAATAAATATAGGATTTTTTTTAAAAAAATTACCACATCACTAAAATCGTTATATCTTGACACCCGGGCCATTGGAACGTCATAAAAATAATTTTAAAAAAATAGATTCATCATGCGGGACAAGACTAGTTTAAAGGAAGGTCGACTTTGACCGGTTTGACCATTACCAAACCAAACCAAATAAATATAAGAAATTTTTTAAAAAATTACCACATCACTGAAATAGTTATATCTTGACACCCGGGCCATTGGAACGTCACAAAAATAATTTAAAAAAAATAGATTCATCATGCGGGACAAGACTAGTTAAAAGGAAGGTCGACTTTACCGGTTTGACCATTACCAAACCAAATAAATATAGGAAATTTTTTAAAAAATTACCACATCACTGAAATAGTTATATCTTGACACTCGTACGATTGGAACATTGAAAAAATAATTTAAAAAATAGATTCATCATTCGGGACAAGACTAGTTAAAAGGAAGGTCGACTTTAACCGGTTTGACCGTTATAAAACCGAACCAAATAAATATAGGAATTTTTTTAAAAAATTACCACATCACTAAAATCGTTATATCTTGACACCCGTGCGATTGGAACATCGACAAAATAATTTAAAAAAATAGATTCATCATTCGGGACAAGACTAGTTAAAAGGTAGGTCGACTTTGACCGGTTTGACCGTTAGAAAACCAAACCAGATAAATATAGGAATTTTTTTAAAACATTACCACATCACTAAAATCGTTATATCTTGACACCCGTGCGATTGGAACGTCGAAAAAATAATTTAAAAAAATAGATTCATCATTCGGGACAAGACTAGTTAAAAGGAAGGTCTACTTTGACCGGTTTGACCGTTATAAAACCCAACCAAATAAATATAGGAAATTTTTTAAAAAATTACCACATCACTGAAATCGTTATATCTTGACACTCGTACGATTGGAACATTGAAAAAATAATTTAAAAAATTGATTCATCATTCGGGACAAGACTAGTTAAAAGGAAGGTCGACTTTGACCGGTTTGGCCGTTATAAAACCCAACCAAATAAATATAGGATTTTTTTTAAAAAAATTAGCACATCACTAAAATCGTTATATCTTGACACCCGGGCCATTGGAACGTCATAAAAATAATTTTAAAAAAATAGATTCATCATGCGGGACAAGACTAGTTTAAAGGAAGGTCGACTTTGACCGGTTTGACCATTACCAAACCAAACCAAATAAATATAGGAAATTTTTTAAAAAATTACCACATCACTGAAATAGTTATATCTTGACACCCGGGCCATTGGAACGTCACAAAAATAATTTAAAAAAATAGATTCATCATGCGGGACAAGACTAGTTAAAAGGAAGGTCGACTTTACCGGTTTGACCATTACCAAACCAAACCAAATAAATATAGGAAATTTTTTAAAAAATTACCACATCACTGAAATAGTTATATCTTGACACTCGTACGATTGGAACATTGAAAAAATAATTTAAAAAATAGATTCATCATTCGGGACAAGACTAGTTAAAAGGAAGGTCGACTTTAACCGGTTTGACCGTTATAAAACCGAACCAAATAAATATAGGAATTTTTTTAAAAAATTACCACATCACTAAAATCGTTATATCTTGACACCCGTGCGATTGGAACATCGACAAAATAATTTAAAAAAATAGATTCATCATTCGGGACAAGACTAGTTAAAAGGTAGGTCGACTTTGACCGGTTTGACCGTTAGAAAACCAAACCAGATAAATATAGGAATTTTTTTAAAACATTACCACATCAGTAAAATCGTTATATCTTGACACCCGTGCGATTGGAACGTCGAAAAAATAATTTAAAAAAATAGATTCATCATTCGGGACAAGACTAGTTAAAAGGAAGGTCTACTTTGACCGGTTTGACCGTTATAAAACCCAACCAAATAAATATAGGAAATTTTTTAAAAAATTACCACATCACTGAAATCGTTATATCTTGACACTCGTACGATTGGAACATTGAAAAAATAATTTAAAAAATTGATTCATCATTCGGGACAAGACTAGTTAAAAGGAAGGTCGACTTTGACCGGTTTGACCGTTATAAAACCCAACCAAATAAAAATAGGAAATTTTTTAAAAAATTACCACATCACTAAAATCTTTATATCTTCACACCCGTGCGATTGGAACGTCGAAAAAATAATTTAAAAAAATAGATTCATCATTCGGGACAAGACTAGTTAAAAGGAAGGTCGACTTTGACCGGTTTGGCCGTTATAAAACCAAACCAAATAAATATAGGAATTTTTTTAAAAAATTACCACATCACTAAAATCATTATATCTTGACACCCGGGCCATTGGAACGTCGAAAAATAATTTAAAAAAATAGATTCATCATGCGGGACAAGACTAGTTAAAAGGAAGGTCGACTTTGACTGGTTTGACCGTTATAAAACCCAACCAAATAAATATAGGAAATTTTTTAAAAAATTACCACATCACTGAAATCGTTATATCTTGACACTCGTACGATTGGAACATCGAAAAAATAATTTTAAAAAATTGATTCATCATTCGGGACAAGACTAGTTAAAAGGAAGGTCGACTTTGACCGGTTTGACCGTTAGAAAACCAAACCAGATAAATATAGGAATTTTTTTAAAAAATTATCACAATACTAAAATCGTTATATCTTGACACCCGTGCGATTGGAACGTCGAAAAAATAATTTTAAAAAATAGATTCATCATTCGGGACAAGACTAGTTAAAAGGAAGGTCGACTTTGACCGGTTTGACCATTATAAAACCCAACCAAATAAATATAGGAAATTTTTTAAAAAATTACCACATCACTAAAATCGTTATATCTTGACAACCGTGCGATTGGAATGTCGAAAAAATAATTTTAAAAAATTGATTCATCATTCGGGACAAGACTAGTTAAAAGGAAGGTCGACTTTGTCCGGTTTGACCGTTAGAAAACCAAACCAAATAAATATAGGAATTTTTTTTTAAAAAAATTACCACATCACTAAAATCGTTATATCTTCACACCCGTGCGATTGGAACGTCGAAAAAATAATTTAAAAAAATAGATTCATCATTCGGGACAAGACTAGTTAAAAGGTAGGTCGACTTTGACCGGTTTGACCGTTAGAAAACCAAACCAGATAAATATAGGAATTTTTTTAAAGCATTACCACATCACTAAAATCGTTATATCTTGACACCCGTGCGATTGGAACGTCGAAAAAATAATTTAAAAAAATAGATTCATCATTCGGGACAAGACTAGTTAAAAGGAAGGTCTACTTTGACCGGTTTGACCGTTATAAAACCCAACCAAATAAATATAGGAATTTTTTTAAAAAATTACCACATCACTGAAATCGTTATATCTTGACACTCGTACGATTGGAACATTGAAAAAATAATTTAAAAAATTGATTCATCATTCGGGACAAGACTAGTTAAAAGGAAGGTCGACTTTGACCGGTTTGACCGTTAGAAAACCAAACCAGATAAATATAGGAATTTTTTTAAAAAATTATCACAACACTAAAATCGTTATATCTTGACACCCGTGCGATTGGAACGTCGAAAAAATAATTTTAAAAAAATAGATTCATCATTCGGGACAAGACTAGTTAAAAGGAAGGTCGACTTTGACCGGTTTGACCATTATAAAACCCAACCAAATAAATATAGGAAATTTTTAAAAAAATTACCACATCACTAAAATCGTTATATCTTGACAACCGTACGATTGGAATGTCGAAAAAATAATTTTAAAAAATTGATTCATCATTCGGGACAAGACTAGTTAAAAGGAAGGTCGACTTTGACCGGTTTGACCGTTAGAAAACCAAACCAAATAAATATAGGAATTTTTTTTAAAAAAAATTACCACATCACTAAAATCATTATATCTTCACACCCGTGCGATTGGAACATCGAAAAAATAATTTAAAAAAATAGATTCATCATTCGGGACAAGACTAGTTAAAAGGAAGGTCGACTTTGACCGGTTTGGCCGTTATAAAACCCAACCAAATAAATATAGGATTTTTTTTAAAAAAATTAGCACATCACTAAAATCGTTATATCTTGACACCCGGGCCATTGGAACGTCATAAAAATAATTTTAAAAAAATAGATTCATCATGCGGGACAAGACTAGTTTAAAGGAAGGTCGACTTTGACCGGTTTGACCATTACCAAACCAAACCAAATAAATATAGGAAATTTTTTAAAAAATTACCACATCACTGAAATAGTTATATCTTGACACCCGGGCCATTGGAACGTCACAAAAATAATTTAAAAAAAATAGATTCATCATGCGGGACAAGACTAGTTAAAAGGAAGGTCGACTTTACCGGTTTGACCATTACCAAACCAAACCAAATAAATATAGGAAATTTTTTAAAAAATTACCACATCACTGAAATAGTTATATCTTGACACTCGTACGATTGGAACATTGAAAAAATAATTTAAAAAATAGATTCATCATTCGGGACAAGACTAGTTAAAAGGAAGGTCGACTTTAACCGGTTTGACCGTTATAAAACCGAACCAAATAAATATAGGAATTTTTTTAAAAAATTACCACATCACTAAAATCGTTATATCTTGACACCCGTGCGATTGGAACATCGACAAAATAATTTAAAAAAATAGATTCATCATTCGGGACAAGACTAGTTAAAAGGTAGGTCGACTTTGACCGGTTTGACCGTTAGAAAACCAAACCAGATAAATATAGGAATTTTTTTAAAACATTACCACATCACTAAAATCGTTATATCTTGACACCCGTACGATTGGAACGTCGAAAAAATAATTTAAAAAAATAGATTCATCATTCGGGACAAGACTAGTTAAAAGGAAGGTCTACTTTGACCGGTTTGACCGTTATAAAACCCAACCAAATAAATATAGGAAATTTTTTAAAAAATTACCACATCACTGAAATCGTTATATCTTGACACTCGTACGATTGGAACATTGAAAAAATAATTTAAAAAATTGATTCATCATTCGGGACAAGACTAGTTAAAAGGAAGGTCGACTTTGACCGGTTTGGCCGTTATAAAACCCAACCAAATAAATATAGGATTTTTTTTAAAAAAATTAGCACATCACTAAAATCGTTATATCTTGACACCCGGGCCATTGGAACGTCATAAAAATAATTTTAAAAAAATAGATTCATCATGCGGGACAAGACTAGTTTAAAGGAAGGTCGACTTTGACCGGTTTGACCATTACCAAACCAAACCAAATAAATATAGGAAATTTTTTTAAAAATTACCACATCACTGAAATAGTTATATCTTGACACCCGGGCCATTGGAACGTCACAAAAATAATTTAAAAAAAATAGATTCATCATGCGGGACAAGACTAGTTAAAAGGAAGGTCGACTTTACCGGTTTGACCATTACCAAACCAAACCAAATAAATATAGGAAATTTTTTAAAAAATTACCACATCACTGAAATAGTTATATCTTGACACTCGTACGATTGGAACATTGAAAAAATTATTTAAAAAATAGATTCATCATTCGGGACAAGACTAGTTAAAAGGAAGGTCGACTTTAACCGGTTTGACCGTTATAAAACCGAACCAAATAAATATAGGAATTTTTTTAAAAAATTACCACATCACTAAAATCGTTATATCTTGACACCCGTGCGATTGGAACATCGACAAAATAATTTAAAAAAATAGATTCATCATTCGGGACAAGACTAGTTAAAAGGTAGGTCGACTTTGACCGGTTTGACCGTTAGAAAACCAAACCAGATAAATATAGGAATTTTTTTAAAACATTACCACATCACTAAAATCGTTATATCTTGACACCCGTGCGATTGGAACGTCGAAAAAATAATTTAAAAAAATAGATTCATCATTCGGGACAAGACTAGTTAAAAGGAAGGTCTACTTTGACCGGTTTGACCGTTATAAAACCCAACCAAATAAATATAGGAAATTTTTTAAAAAATTACCACATCACTGAAATCGTTATATCTTGACACTCGTACGATTGGAACATTGAAAAAATAATTTAAAAAATTGATTCATCATTCGGGACAAGACTAGTTAAAAGGAAGGTCGACTTTGACCGGTTTGACCGTTATAAAACCCAACCAAATAAAAATAGGAAATTTTTTAAAAATTACCACATCACTAAAATCTTTATATCTTCACACCCGTGCGATTGGAACGTCGAAAAAATAATTTAAAAAAATAGATTCATCATTCGGGACAAGACTAGTTAAAAGGAAGGTCGACTTTGACCGGTTTGGCCGTTATAAAACCAAACCAAATAAATATAGGAATTTTTTTAAAAAATTACCACATCACTAAAATCATTATATCTTGACACCCGGGCCATTGGAACGTCGAAAAATAATTTAAAAAAATAGATTCATCATGCGGGACAAGACTAGTTAAAAGGAAGGTCGACTTTGACTGGTTTGACCGTTATAAAAGCCAACCAAATAAATATAGGAAATTTTTTAAAAAATTACCACATCACTGAAATCGTTATATCTTGACACTCGTACGATTTGAACATCGAAAAAATAATTTTAAAAAATAGATTCATCATTCGGGACAAGACTAGTTAAAAGGAAGGTCGACTTTGACCGGTTTGACCGTTAGAAAACCAAACCAGATAAATATAGGAATTTTTTTAAAAAATTATCACAATACTAAAATCGTTATATCTTGACACCCGTGCGATTGGAACGTCGAAAAAATAATTTTAAAAAATAGATTCATCATTCGGGACAAGACTAGTTAAAAGGAAGGTCGACTTTGACCGGTTTGACCATTATAAAACCCAACCAAATAAATATAGGAAATTTTTTAAAAAATTACCACATCACTAAAATCGTTATATCTTGACAACCGTGCGATTGGAATGTCGAAAAAATAATTTTAAAAAATTGATTCATCATTCGGGACAAGACTAGTTAAAAGGAAGGTCGACTTTGTCCGGTTTGACCGTTAGAAAACTAACCAAATAAATATATGAATTTTTTTTTAAAAAAATTACCACATCACTAAAATCGTTATATCTTCACACCCGTGCGATTGGAACGTCGAAAAAATAATTTAAAAAAATAGATTCATCATTCGGGACAAGACTAGTTAAAAGGTAGGTCGACTTTGACCGGTTTGACCGTTAGAAAACCAAACCAGATAAATATAGGAATTTTTTTAAAGCATTACCACATCACTAAAATCGTTATATCTTGACACCCGTGCAATTGGAACGTCGAAAAAATAATTTAAAAAAATAGATTCATCATTCGGGACAAGACTAGTTAAAAGGAAGGTCTACTTTGACCGGTTTGACCGTTATAAAACCCAACCAAATAAATATAGGAAATTTTTTAAAAAATTACCACATCACTGAAATCGTTATATCTTGACACTCGTACGATTGGAACATTGAAAAAATAATTTAAAAAATTGATTCATCATTCGGGACAAGACTAGTTAAAAGGAAGGTCGACTTTGACCGGTTTGACCGTTAGAAAACCAAACCAGATAAATATAGGAATTTTTTTAAAAAATTATCACAACACTAAAATCGTTATATCTTGACACCCGTGCGATTGGAACGTCGAAAAAATAATTTTAAAAAATAGATTCATCATTCGGGACAAGACTAGTTAAAAGGAAGGTCGACTTTGACCGGTTTGACCATTATAAAACCCAACCAAATAAATATAGGAAATTTTTAAAAAAATTACCACATCACTAAAATCGTTATATCTTGACAACCGTGCGATTGGAATGTCGAAAAATAATTTTAAAAAATTGATTCATCATTCGGGACAAGACTAGTTAAAAGGAAGGTCGACTTTGACCGGTTTGACCGTTAGAAAACCAAACCAAATAAATATAGGAATTTTTTTTTAAAAAAATTACCACATCACTAAAATCATTATATCTTCACACCCGTGCGATTGGAACGTCGAAAAAATAATTTAAAAAAATAGATTCATCATTCGGGACAAGACTAGTTAAAAGGAAATTCGACTTTGACCGGTTTGGCCGTTATAAAACCCAACCAAATAAATATAGGATTTTTTTTAAAAAAATTACCACATCACTAAAATCGTTATATCTTGACACCCGGGCCATTGGAACGTCATAAAAATAATTTTAAAAAAATAGATTCATCATGCGGGACAAGACTAGTTTAAAGGAAGGTCGACTTTGACCGGTTTGACCATTACCAAACCAAACCAAATAAATATAGGAAATTTTTTAAAAAATTACCACATCACTGAAATAGTTATATCTTGACACCCGGGCCATTGGAACGTCACAAAAATAATTTAAAAAAAATAGATTCATCATGCGGGACAAGACTAGTTAAAAGGAAGGTCGACTTTACCGGTTTGACCATTACCAAACCAAACCAAATAAATATAGGAAATTTTTTAAAAAATTACCACATCACTGAAATAGTTATATCTTGACACTCGTACGATTGGAACATTGAAAAAATAATTTAAAAAATAGATTCATCATTCGGGACAAGACTAGTTAAAAGGAAGGTCGACTTTAACCGGTTTGACCGTTATAAAACGAACCAAATAAATATAGGAATTTTTTTAAAAAATTACCACATCACTAAAATCGTTATATCTTGACACCCGTGCGATTGGAACATCGACAAAATAATTTAAAAAAATAGATTCATCATTCGGGACAAGACTAGTTAAAAGGTAGGTCGACTTTGACCGGTTTGACCGTTAGAAAACCAAACCAGATAAATATAGGAATTTTTTTAAAACATTACCACATCACTAAAATCGTTATATCTTGACACCCGTGCGATTGGAACGTCGAAAAAATAATTTAAAAAAATAGATTCATCATTCGGGACAAGACTAGTTAAAAGGAAGGTCTACTTTGACCGGTTTGACCGTTATAAAACCCAACCAAATAAATATAGGAAATTTTTTAAAAAATTACCACATCACTGAAATCGTTATATCTTGACACTCGTACGATTGGAACATTGAAAAAATAATTTAAAAAATTGATTCATCATTCGGGACAAGACTAGTTAAAAGGAAGGTCGACTTTGACCGGTTTGGCCGTTATAAAACCCAACCAAATAAATATAGGATTTTTTTAAAAAAAATTAGCACATCACTAAAATCGTTATATCTTGACACCCGGGCCATTGGAACGTCATAAAAATAATTTTAAAAAAATAGATTCATCATGCGGGACAAGACTAGTTTAAAGGAAGGTCGACTTTGACCAGTTTGACCATTACCAAACCAAACCAAATAAATATAGGAAATTTTTTAAAAAATTACCACATCACTGAAATAGTTATATCTTGACACCCGGGCCATTGGAACGTCACAAAAATAATTTAAAAAAAATAGATTCATCATGCGGGACAAGACTAGTTAAAAGGAAGGTCGACTTTACCGGTTTGACCATTACCAAACCAAACCAAATAAATATAGGAAATTTTTTAAAAAATTACCACATCACTGAAATAGTTATATCTTGACACTCGTACGATTGGAACATTGAAAAAATAATTTAAAAAATAGATTCATCATTCGGGACAAGACTAGTTAAAAGGAAGGTCGACTTTAACCGGTTTGACCGTTATAAAACCGAACCAAATAAATATAGGAATTTTTTTAAAAAATTACCACATCACTAAAATCGTTATATCTTGACACCCGTGCGATTGGAACATCGACAAAATAATTTAAAAAAATAGATTCATCATTCGGGACAAGACTAGTTAAAAGGTAGGTCGACTTTGACCGGTTTGACCGTTAGAAAACCAAACCAGATAAATATAGGAATTTTTTTAAAACATTACCACATCACTAAAATCGTTATATCTTGACACCCGTGCGATTGGAACGTCGAAAAAATAATTTAAAAAAAAAGATTCATCATTCGGGACAAGACTAGTTAAAAGGAAGGTCTACTTTGACCGGTTTGACCGTTATAAAACCCAACCAAATAAATATAGGAAATTTTTTAAAAAATTACCACATCACTGAAATCGTTATATCTTGACACTCGTACGATTGGAACATTGAAAAAATAATTTAAAAAATTGATTCATCATTCGGGACAAGACTAGTTAAAAGGAAGGTCGACTTTGACCGGTTTGACCGTTATAAAACCCAACCAAATAAAAATAGGAAATTTTTAAAAAAATTACCACATCACTAAAATCTTTATATCTTCACACCCGTGCGATTGGAACGTCGAAAAAATAATTTAAAAAAATAGATTCATCATTCGGGACAAGACTAGTTAAAAGGAAGGTCGACTTTGACCGGTTTGGCCGTTATAAAACCAAACCAAATAAATATAGGAATTTTTTTAAAAAATTACCACATCACTAAAATCATTATATCTTGACACCCGGGCCATTGGAACGTCGAAAAATAATTTAAAAAAATAGATTCATCATGCGGGACAAGACTAGTTAAAAGGAAGGTCGACTTTGACTGGTTTGACCGTTATAAAACCCAACCAAATAAATATAGGAAATTTTTTAAAAAATTACCACATCACTGAAATCGTTATATCTTGACACTCGTACGATTGGAACATCGAAAAAATAATTTTAAAAAATTGATTCATCATTCGGGACAAGACTAGTTAAAAGGAAGGTCGACTTTGACCGGTTTGACCGTTAGAAAACCAAACCAGATAAATATAGGAATTTTTTTAAAAAATTATCACAAAACTAAAATCGTTATATCTTGACACCCGTGCGATTGGAACGTCGAAAAAATAATTTTAAAAAATAGATTCATCATTCGGGACAAGACTAGTTAAAAGGAAGGTCGACTTTGACCGGTTTGACCATTATAAAACCCAACCAAATAAATATAGGAAATTTTTTAAAAAATTACCACATCACTAAAATCGTTATATCTTGACAACCGTGCGATTGGAATGTCGAAAAAATAATTTTAAAAAATTGATTCATCATTCGGGACAAGACTAGTTAAAAGGAAGGTCGACTTTGTCCGGTTTGACCGTTAGAAAACCAAACCAAATAAATATAGGAATTTTTTTTTAAAAAAATTACCACATCACTAAAATCGTTATATCTTCACACCCGTGCGATTGGAACGTCGAAAAAATAATTTAAAAAAATAGATTCATCATTCGGGACAAGACTAGTTAAAAGGAAGGTCGACTTTGACCGGTTTGGCCGTTATAAAACCCAACCAAATAAATATAGGAATTTTTTTAAAAAATTACCACATCACTAAAATCATTATATCTTGACACCCGGGCCATTGGAACGACGAAAAATAATTTAAAAAAATAGATTCATCATGCGGGACAAGACTAGTTAAAAGGAAGGTCGACTTTGACTGGTTTGACCGTTATAAAACCCAACCAAATAAATATAGGAAATTTTTTAAAAAATTACCACATCACTGAAATCGTTATATCTTGACACTCGTGCGATTGGAACATCGAAAAAATAATTTTAAAAAATTGATTCATCATTCGGGACAAGACTAGTTAAAAGGAAGGTCGACTTTGACCGGTTTGACCGTTAGAAAACCAAACAAGATAAATATAGGAATTTTTTTAAAAAATTATCACAACACTAAAATCGTTATATCTTGACCCCCGTGCGATTGGAACGTCAAAAAAATAATTTTAAAAAATAGATTCATCATTCGGGACAAGACTAGTTAAAAGGAAGGTCGACTTTGACCGGTTTGACCATTATAAAACCCAACCAAATAAATATAGGAAATTTTTTAAAAAATTACCACATCACTAAAATCGTTATATCTTGACAACCGTGCGATTGGAATGTCGAAAAAATAATTTTAAAAAATTGATTCATCATTCGGGACAAGACTAGTTAAAAGGAAGGTCGACTTTGACCGGTTTGACCGTTAGAAAACCAAACCAAATAAATATAGGAATTTTTTTTAAAAAAAATTACCACATCACTAAAATCGTTATATCTTCACACCCGTGCGATTGGAACGTCGAAAAAATAATTTAAAAAAATAGATTCATCATTCGGGACAAGACTAGTTAAAAGGAAGGTCGACTTTGACCGGTTTGGCCGTTATAAAACCCAACCAAATAAATATAGGATTTTTTTTAAAAAATTACCACATCACTAAAATCGTTATATCTTGACACCCGGGCCATTGGAACGTCATAAAAATAATTTTAAAAAAATAGATTCATCATGCGGGACAAGACTAGTTAAAAGGAAGGTCGACTTTGACCGGTTTGACCATTACCAAACCAAACCAAATAAATATAGGAAATTTTTTAAAAAATTACCACATCACTGAAATAGTTATATCTTGACACCCGGGCCATTGGAACGTCATAAAAATAATTTAAAAAAAATAGATTCATCATGCGGGACAAGACTAGTTAAAAGGAAGGTCGACTTTACCGGTTTGACCATTACCAAACCAAACCAAATAAATATAGGAAATTTTTTAAAAAATTACCACATCACTGAAATAGTTATATCTTGACACTCGTACGATTGGAACATTGAAAAAATAATTTAAAAAATAGATTCTTCATTCGGGACAAGACTAGTTAAAAGGAAGGTCGACTTTAACCGGTTTGACCGTTATAAAACCGAACCAAATAAATATAGGAATTTTTTTAAAAAATTACCACATTACTAAAATCGTTATATCTTGACACCCGTGCGATTGGAACATCGACAAAATAATTTAAAAAAATAAATTCATCATTCGGGACAAGACTAGTTAAAAGGTAGGTCGACTTTGACCGGTTTGACCGTTAGAAAACCAAACCAGATAAATATTGGAATTTTTTTAAAACATTACCACATCACTAAAATCGTTATATCTTGACACACGTGCGATTGGAACGTCGAAAAAATAATTTAAAAAAATATATTCATCATTCGGGACAAGACTAGTTAAAAGGAAGGTCTACTTTGACCGGTTTGACCGTTATAAAACCCAACCAAATAAATATAGGAAATTTTTTAAAAAATTACCACATCACTGAAATCGTTATATCTTGACACTCGTGCGATTGGAACATCGAAAAAATAATTTTAAAAAATAGATTCATCATTCGGGACAAGACTAGTTAAAAGGAAGGTCGACTTTGACCGGTTTGACCATTATAAAACCCAACCAAATAAATATAGGAAATTTTTTAAAAAATTACCACATCACTAAAATCGTTATATCTTGACAACCGTGCGATTGGAATGTCGAAAAAATAATTTTAAAAAATTGATTCATCATTCGGGACAAGACTAGTTAAAAGGAAGGTCGACTTTGACCGGTTTGACCGTTAGAAAACCAAACCAAATAAATATAGGAATTTTTTTTAAAAAAAATTACCACATCACTAAAATCGTTATATCTTCACACCCATGCGATTGGAACGTCGAAAAAATAATTTAAAAAAATAGATTCATCATTCGGGACAAGACTAGTTAAAAGGAAGGTCGACTTTGACCGGTTTGGCCGTTATAAAACCCAACCAAATAAATATAGGATTTTTTTAAAAAAATTACCACATCACTGAAATCGTTATATCTTGACACCCGGGCCATTGGAACGTCATAAAAATAATTTTAAAAAAATAGATTCATCATGCGGGACAAGACTAGTTAAAAGGAAGGTCGACTTTGACCGGTTTGACCATTACCAAACCAAACCAAATAAATATAGGAAATTTTTTAAAAAATTACCACATCACTGAAATAGTTATATCTTGACACCCGGGCCATTGGAACGTCATAAAAATAATTTAAAAAAAATAGATTCATCATGCGGGACAAGACTAGTTAAAAGGAAGGTCGACTTTACCGGTTTGACCATTACCAAACCAAACCAAATAAATATAGGAAATTTTTTAAAAAATTACCACATCACTGAAATAGTTATATCTTGACACTCGTACGATTGGAACATTGAAAAAATAATTTAAAAAATAGATTCTTCATTCGGGACAAGACTAGTTAAAAGGAAGGTCGACTTTAACCGGTTTGACCGTTATAAAACCGAACCAAATAAATATAGGAATTTTTTTAAAAAATTACCACATCACTAAAATCGTTATATCTTGACACCCGTGCGATTGGAACATCGACAAAATAATTTAAAAAAATAGATTCATCATTCGGGACAAGACTAGTTAAAAGGTAGGTCGACTTTGACCGGTTTGATCGTTAGAAAACCAAACCAGATAAATATTGGAATTTTTTTAAAACATTACCACATCACTAAAATCGTTATATCTTGACACACGTGCGATTGGAACGTCGAAAAAATAATTTAAAAAAATAGATTCATCATTCGGGACAAGACTAGTTAAAAGGAAGGTCTACTTTGACCGGTTTGACCGTTATAAAACCCAACCAAATAAATATAGGAAATTTTTTAAAAAATTACCACATCACTGAAATCGTTATATCTTGACACTCGTGCGATTGGAACGTCGAAAAAATAATTTTAAAAAATAGATTCATCATTCGGGACAAGACTAGTTAAAAGGAAGGTCGACTTTGACCGGTTTGACCATTATAAAACCCAACCAAATAAATATAGGAAATTTTTTAAAAAATTACCACATCACTAAAATCGTTATATCTTGACAACCGTGCGATTGGAATGTCGAAAAAATAATTTTAAAAAATTGATTCATCATTCGGGACAAGACTAGTTAAAAGGAAGGTCGACTTTGTCCGGTTTGACCGTTAGAAAACCAAACCAAATAAATATAGGAATTTTTTTTTAAAAAAATTACCACATCACTAAAATCGTTATATCTTCACACCCGTGCGATTGGAACGTCGAAAAAATAATTTAAAAAAATAGATTCATCATTCGGGACAAGACTAGTTAAAAGGAAGGTCGACTTTGACCGGTTTGGCCGTTATAAAACCCAACCAAATAAATATAGGAATTTTTTTAAAAAATTACCACATCACTAAAATCATTATATCTTGACACCCGGGCCATTGGAACGACGAAAAATAATTTAAAAAAATAGATTCATCATGCGGGACAAGACTAGTTAAAAGGAAGGTCGACTTTGACTGGTTTGACCGTTATAAAACCCAACCAAATAAATATAGGAAATTTTTTAAAAAATTACCACATCACTGAAATCGTTATATCTTGACACTCGTGCGATTGGAACATCGAAAAAATAATTTTAAAAAATTGATTCATCATTCGGGACAAGACTAGTTAAAAGGAAGGTCGACTTTGACCGGTTTGACCGTTAGAAAACCAAACAAGATAAATATAGGAATTTTTTTAAAAAATTATCACAACACTAAAATCGTTATATCTTGACCCCCGTGCGATTGGAACGTCAAAAAAATAATTTTAAAAAATAGATTCATCATTCGGGACAAGACTAGTTAAAAGGAAGGTCGACTTTGACCGGTTTGACCATTATAAAACCCAACCAAATAAATATAGGAAATTTTTTAAAAAATTACCACATCACTAAAATCGTTATATCTTGACAACCGTGCGATTGGAATGTCGAAAAAATAATTTTAAAAAATTGATTCATCATTCGGGACAAGACTAGTTAAAAGGAAGGTCGACTTTGACCGGTTTGACCGTTAGAAAACCAAACCAAATAAATATAGGAATTTTTTTTAAAAAAAATTACCACATCACTAAAATCGTTATATCTTCACACCCGTGCGATTGGAACGTCGAAAAAATAATTTAAAAAAATAGATTCATCATTTGGGACAAGACTAGTTAAAAGGAAGGTCGACTTTGACCGGTTTGGCCGTTATAAAACCGAACCAAATAAATATAGGAATTTTTTTAAAAAATTACCACATTACTAAAATCGTTATATCTTGACACCCGTGCGATTGGAACATCGACAAAATAATTTAAAAAAATAAATTCATCATTCGGGACAAGACTAGTTAAAAGGAAGGTCGACTTTGACCGGTTTGACCATTACCAAACCAAACCAAATAAATATAGGAAATTTTTTAAAAAATTACCACATCACTGAAATAGTTATATCTTGACACCCGGGCCATTGGAACGTCATAAAAATAATTTAAAAAAAATAGATTCATCATGCGGGACAAGACTAGTTAAAAGGAAGGTCGACTTTACCGGTTTGACCATTACCAAACCAAACCAAATAAATATAGGAAATTTTTTAAAAAATTACCACATCACTGAAATAGTTATATCTTGACACTCGTACGATTGGAACATTGAAAAAATAATTTAAAAAATAGATTCTTCATTCGGGACAAGACTAGTTAAAAGGAAGGTCGACTTTAACCGGTTTGACCGTTATAAAACCGAACCAAATAAATATAGGAATTTTTTTAAAAAATTACCACATTACTAAAATCGTTATATCTTGACACCCGTGCGATTGGAACATCGACAAAATAATTTAAAAAAATAAATTCATCATTCGGGACAAGACTAGTTAAAAGGTAGGTCGACTTTGACCGGTTTGACCGTTAGAAAACCAAACCAGATAAATATTGGAATTTTTTTAAAACATTACCACATCACTAAAATCGTTATATCTTGACACACGTGCGATTGGAACGTCGAAAAAATAATTTAAAAAAATATATTCATCATTCGGGACAAGACTAGTTAAAAGGAAGGTCTACTTTGACCGGTTTGACCGTTATAAAACCCAACCAAATAAATATAGGAAATTTTTTAAAAAATTACCACATCACTGAAATCGTTATATCTTGACACTCGTGCGATTGGAACATCGAAAAAATAATTTTAAAAAATAGATTCATCATTCGGGACAAGACTAGTTAAAAGGAAGGTCGACTTTGACCGGTTTGACCATTATAAAACCCAACCAAATAAATATAGGAAATTTTTTAAAAAATTACCACATCACTAAAATCGTTATATCTTGACAACCGTGCGATTGGAATGTCGAAAAAATAATTTTAAAAAATTGATTCATCATTCGGGACAAGACTAGTTAAAAGGAAGGTCGACTTTGACCGGTTTGACCGTTAGAAAACCAAACCAAATAAATATAGGAATTTTTTTTAAAAAAAATTACCACATCACTAAAATCGTTATATCTTCACACCCATGCGATTGGAACGTCGAAAAAATAATTTAAAAAAATAGATTCATCATTCGGGACAAGACTAGTTAAAAGGAAGGTCGACTTTGACCGGTTTGGCCGTTATAAAACCCAACCAAATAAATATAGGATTTTTTTAAAAAAATTACCACATCACTGAAATCGTTATATCTTGACACCCGGGCCATTGGAACGTCATAAAAATAATTTTAAAAAAATAGATTCATCATGCGGGACAAGACTAGTTAAAAGGAAGGTCGACTTTGACCGGTTTGACCATTACCAAACCAAACCAAATAAATATAGGAAATTTTTTAAAAAATTACCACATCACTGAAATAGTTATATCTTGACACCCGGGCCATTGGAACGTCATAAAAATAATTTAAAAAAAATAGATTCATCATGCGGGACAAGACTAGTTAAAAGGAAGGTCGACTTTACCGGTTTGACCATTACCAAACCAAACCAAATAAATATAGGAAATTTTTTAAAAAATTACCACATCACTGAAATAGTTATATCTTGACACTCGTACGATTGGAACATTGAAAAAATAATTTAAAAAATAGATTCTTCATTCGGGACAAGACTAGTTAAAAGGAAGGTCGACTTTAACCGGTTTGACCGTTATAAAACCGAACCAAATAAATATAGGAATTTTTTTAAAAAATTACCACATTACTAAAATCGTTATATCTTGACACCCGTGCGATTGGAACATCGACAAAATAATTTAAAAAAATAAATTCATCATTCGGGACAAGACTAGTTAAAAGGTAGGTCGACTTTGACCGGTTTGACCGTTAGAAAACCAAACCAGATAAATATTGGAATTTTTTTAAAACATTACCACATCACTAAAATCGTTATATCTTGACACACGTGCGATTGGAACGTCGAAAAAATAATTTAAAAAAATATATTCATCATTCGGGACAAGACTAGTTAAAAGGAAGGTCTACTTTGACCGGTTTGACCGTTATAAAACCCAACCAAATAAATATAGGAAATTTTTTAAAAAATTACCACATCACTGAAATCGTTATATCTTGACACTCGTGCGATTGGAACATCGAAAAAATAATTTTAAAAAATAGATTCATCATTCGGGACAAGACTAGTTAAAAGGAAGGTCGACTTTGACCGGTTTGACCATTATAAAACCCAACCAAATAAATATAGGAAATTTTTTAAAAAATTACCACATCACTAAAATCGTTATATCTTGACAACCGTGCGATTGGAATGTCGAAAAAATAATTTTAAAAAATTGATTCATCATTCGGGACAAGACTAGTTAAAAGGAAGGTCGACTTTGACCGGTTTGACCGTTAGAAAACCAAACCAAATAAATATAGGAATTTTTTTTAAAAAAAATTACCACATCACTAAAATCGTTATATCTTCACACCCATGCGATTGGAACGTCGAAAAAATAATTTAAAAAAATAGATTCATCATTCGGGACAAGACTAGTTAAAAGGAAGGTCGACTTTGACCGGTTTGGCCGTTATAAAACCCAACCAAATAAATATAGGATTTTTTTAAAAAAATTACCACATCACTGAAATCGTTATATCTTGACACCCGGGCCATTGGAACGTCATAAAAATAATTTTAAAAAAATAGATTCATCATGCGGGACAAGACTAGTTAAAAGGAAGGTCGACTTTGACCGGTTTGACCATTACCAAACCAAACCAAATAAATATAGGAAATTTTTTAAAAAATTACCACATCACTGAAATAGTTATATCTTGACACCCGGGCCATTGGAACGTCATAAAAATAATTTAAAAAAAATAGATTCATCATGCGGGACAAGACTAGTTAAAAGGAAGGTCGACTTTACCGGTTTGACCATTACCAAACCAAACCAAATAAATATAGGAAATTTTTTAAAAAATTACCACATCACTGAAATAGTTATATCTTGACACTCGTACGATTGGAACATTGAAAAAATAATTTAAAAAATAGATTCTTCATTCGGGACAAGACTAGTTAAAAGGAAGGTCGACTTTAACCGGTTTGACCGTTATAAAACCGAACCAAATAAATATAGGAATTTTTTTAAAAAATTACCACATCACTAAAATCGTTATATCTTGACACCCGTGCGATTGGAACATCGACAAAATAATTTAAAAAAATAGATTCATCATTCGGGACAAGACTAGTTAAAAGGTAGGTCGACTTTGACCGGTTTGATCGTTAGAAAACCAAACCAGATAAATATTGGAATTTTTTTAAAACATTACCACATCACTAAAATCGTTATATCTTGACACACGTGCGATTGGAACGTCGAAAAAATAATTTAAAAAAATAGATTCATCATTCGGGACAAGACTAGTTAAAAGGAAGGTCTACTTTGACCGGTTTGACCGTTATAAAACCCAACCAAATAAATATAGGAAATTTTTTAAAAAATTACCACATCACTGAAATCGTTATATCTTGACACTCGTGCGATTGGAACGTCGAAAAAATAATTTTAAAAAATAGATTCATCATTCGGGACAAGACTAGTTAAAAGGAAGGTCGACTTTGACCGGTTTGACCATTATAAAACCCAACCAAATAAATATAGGAAATTTTTTAAAAAATTACCACATCACTAAAATCGTTATATCTTGACAACCGTGCGATTGGAATGTCGAAAAAATAATTTTAAAAAATTGATTCATCATTCGGGACAAGACTAGTTAAAAGGAAGGTCGACTTTGTCCGGTTTGACCGTTAGAAAACCAAACCAAATAAATATAGGAATTTTTTTTTAAAAAAATTACCACATCACTAAAATCGTTATATCTTCACACCCGTGCGATTGGAACGTCGAAAAAATAATTTAAAAAAATAGATTCATCATTCGGGACAAGACTAGTTAAAAGGAAGGTCGACTTTGACCGGTTTGGCCGTTATAAAACCCAACCAAATAAATATAGGAATTTTTTTAAAAAATTACCACATCACTAAAATCATTATATCTTGACACCCGGGCCATTGGAACGACGAAAAATAATTTAAAAAAATAGATTCATCATGCGGGACAAGACTAGTTAAAAGGAAGGTCGACTTTGACTGGTTTGACCGTTATAAAACCCAACCAAATAAATATAGGAAATTTTTTAAAAAATTACCACATCACTGAAATCGTTATATCTTGACACTCGTGCGATTGGAACATCGAAAAAATAATTTTAAAAAATTGATTCATCATTCGGGACAAGACTAGTTAAAAGGAAGGTCGACTTTGACCGGTTTGACCGTTAGAAAACCAAACAAGATAAATATAGGAATTTTTTTAAAAAATTATCACAACACTAAAATCGTTATATCTTGACCCCCGTGCGATTGGAACGTCAAAAAAATAATTTTAAAAAATAGATTCATCATTCGGGACAAGACTAGTTAAAAGGAAGGTCGACTTTGACCGGTTTGACCATTATAAAACCCAACCAAATAAATATAGGAAATTTTTTAAAAAATTACCACATCACTAAAATCGTTATATCTTGACAACCGTGCGATTGGAATGTCGAAAAAATAATTTTAAAAAATTGATTCATCATTCGGGACAAGACTAGTTAAAAGGAAGGTCGACTTTGACCGGTTTGACCGTTAGAAAACCAAACCAAATAAATATAGGAATTTTTTTTAAAAAAAATTACCACATCACTAAAATCGTTATATCTTCACACCCGTGCGATTGGAACGTCGAAAAAATAATTTAAAAAAATAGATTCATCATTCGGGACAAGACTAGTTAAAAGGAAGGTCGACTTTGACCGGTTTGGCCGTTATAAAACCCAACCAAATAAATATAGGATTTTTTTTAAAAAATTACCACATCACTAAAATCGTTATATCTTGACACCCGGGCCATTGGAACGTCATAAAAATAATTTTAAAAAAATAGATTCATCATGCGGGACAAGACTAGTTAAAAGGAAGGTCGACTTTGACCGGTTTGACCATTACCAAACCAAACCAAATAAATATAGGAAATTTTTTAAAAAATTACCACATCACTGAAATAGTTATATCTTGACACCCGGGCCATTGGAACATCATAAAAATAATTTAAAAAAAATAGATTCATCATGCGGGACAAGACTAGTTAAAAGGAAGGTCGACTTTACCGGTTTGACCATTACCAAACCAAACCAAATAAATATAGGAAATTTTTTAAAAAATTACCACATCACTGAAATAGTTATATCTTGACACTCGTACGATTGGAACATTGAAAAAATAATTTAAAAAATAGATTCTTCATTCGGGACAAGACTAGTTAAAAGGAAGGTCGACTTTAACCGGTTTGACCGTTATAAAACCGAACCAAATAAATATAGGAATTTTTTTAAAAAATTACCACATTACTAAAATCGTTATATCTTGACACCCGTGCGATTGGAACATCGACAAAATAATTTAAAAAAATAGATTCATCATTCGGGACAAGACTAGTTAAAAGGTAGGTCGACTTTGACCGGTTTGACCGTTAGAAAACCAAACCAGATAAATATTGGAATTTTTTTAAAACATTACCACATCACTAAAATCGTTATATCTTGACACACGTGCGATTGGAACGTCGAAAAAATAATTTAAAAAAATATATTCATCATTCGGGACAAGACTAGTTAAAAGGAAGGTCTACTTTGACCGGTTTGACCGTTATAAAACCCAACCAAATAAATATAGGAAATTTTTTAAAAAATTACCACATCACTGAAATCGTTATATCTTGACACTCGTGCGATTGGAACATCGAAAAAATAATTTTAAAAAATAGATTCATCATTCGGGACAAGACTAGTTAAAAGGAAGGTCGACTTTGACCGGTTTGACCATTATAAAACCCAACCAAATAAATATAGGAAATTTTTTAAAAAATTACCACATCACTAAAATCGTTATATCTTGACAACCGTGCGATTGGAATGTCGAAAAAATAATTTTAAAAAATTGATTCATCATTCGGGACAAGACTAGTTAAAAGGAAGGTCGACTTTGACCGGTTTGACCGTTAGAAAACCAAACCAAATAAATATAGGAATTTTTTTTTAAAAAAATTACCACATCACTAAAATCGTTATATCTTCACACCCGTGCGATTGGAACGTCGAAAAAATAATTTAAAAAAATAGATTCATCATTCGGGACAAGACTAGTTAAAAGGAAGGTCGACTTTGACCGGTTTGGCCGTTATAAAACCCAACCAAATAAATATAGAATTTTTTTTAAAAAATTACCACATCACTGAAATCGTTATATCTTGACACCCGGGCCATTGGAACGTCATAAAAATAATTTTAAAAAAATAGATTCATCATGCGGGACAAGACTAGTTAAAAGGAAGGTCGACTTTGACCGGTTTGACCATTACCAAACCAAACCAAATAAATATAGGAAATTTTTTAAAAAATTACCACATCACTGAAATAGTTATATCTTGACACCCGGGCCATTGGAACGTCATAAAAATAATTTAAAAAAAATAGATTCATCATGCGGGACAAGACTAGTTAAAAGGAAGGTCGACTTTACCGGTTTGACCATTACCAAACCAAACCAAATAAATATAGGAAATTTTTTAAAAAATTACCACATCACTGAAATAGTTATATCTTGACACTCGTACGATTGGAACATTGAAAAAATAATTTAAAAAATAGATTCTTCATTCGGGACAAGACTAGTTAAAAGGAAGGTCGACTTTAACCGGTTTGACCGTTATAAAACCGAACCAAATAAATATAGGAATTTTTTTAAAAAATTACCACATCACTAAAATCGTTATATCTTGACACCCGTGCGATTGGAACATCGACAAAATAATTTAAAAAAATAGATTCATCATTCGGGACAAGACTAGTTAAAAGGTAGGTCGACTTTGACCGGTTTGATCGTTAGAAAACCAAACCAGATAAATATTGGAATTTTTTTAAAACATTACCACATCACTAAAATCGTTATATCTTGACACACGTGCGATTGGAACGTCGAAAAAATAATTTAAAAAAATAGATTCATCATTCGGGACAAGACTAGTTAAAAGGAAGGTCTACTTTGACCGGTTTGACCGTTATAAAACCCAACCAAATAAATATAGGAAATTTTTTAAAAAATTACCACATCACTGAAATCGTTATATCTTGACACTCGTGCGATTGGAACATCGAAAAAATAATTTTAAAAAATTGATTCATCATTCGGGACAAGACTAGTTAAAAGGAAGGTCGACTTTGACCGGTTTGACCGTTATAAAACCCAACCAAATAAATATAGGAAATTTTTTAAAAAATTACCACATCACTAAAATCTTTATATCTTCACACCCGTGCGATTGGAACGTCAAAAAAATAATTTAAAAAAATAGATTCATCATTCGGGACAAGACTAGTTAAAAGGAAGGTCGACTTTGACCGGTTTGGCCGTTATAAAACCCAACCAAATAAATATAGGAATTTTTTTGAAAAATTACCACATCACTAAAATCATTATATCTTGACACCCGGGCCATTGGAACGTCGAAAAATAATTTAAAAAAATAGATTCATCATGCGGGACAAGACTAGTTAAAAGGAAGGTCGACTTTGACTGGTTTGACCGTTATAAAACCCAACCAAATAAATATAGGAAATTTTTTAAAAAATTACCACATCACTGAAATCGTTATATCTTGACACTCGTGCGATTGGAACATCGAAAAAATAATTTTAAAAAATTGATTCATCATTCGGGACAAGACTAGTTAAAAGGAAGGTCGACTTTGACCGGTTTGACCGTTAGAAAACCAAACCAGATAAATATAGGAATTTTTTTAAAAAATTATCACAACACTAAAATCGTTATATCTTGACACCCGTGCGATTGGAACGTCGAAAAAATAATTTTAAAAAATAGATTCATCATTCGGGACAAGACTAGTTAAAAGGAAGGTCGACTTTGACCGGTTTGACCATTATAAAACCCAACCAAATAAATATAGGAAATTTTTTAAAAAATTACCACATCACTAAAATCGTTAAATCTTGACAACCGTGCGATTGGAATGTCGAAAAAATAATTTTAAAAAATTGATTCATCATTCGGGACAAGACTAGTTAAAAGGAAGGTCGACTTTGACCGGTTTGACCGTTAGAAAACCAAACCAAATAAATATAGGAATTTTTTTTAAAAAAAATTACCACATCACTAAAATCGTTATATCTTCACACCCGTGCGATTGGAACGTCGAAAAAATAATTTAAAAAAATAGATTCATCATTCGGGACAAGACTAGTTAAAAGGAAGGTCGACTTTGACCGGTTTGGCCGTTATAAAACCCAACCAAATAAATATATGATTTTTTTTTTAAAAATTACCACATCACTAAAATCGTTATATCTTGACACCCGGGCCATTGGAACGTCATAAAAATAATTTTAAAAAAATAGATTCATCATGCGGGACAAGACTAGTTAAAAGGAAGGTCGACTTTGACCGGTTTGACCATTACCAAACCAAACCAAATAAATATAGGAAATTTTTTAAAAAATTACCACATCACTGAAATAGTTATATCTTGACACCCGGGCCATTGGAACGTCATAAAAATAATTTAAAAAAAATAGATTCATCATGCGGGACAAGACTAGTTAAAAGGAAGGTCGACTTTACCGGTTTGACCATTACCAAACCAAACCAAATAAATATAGGAAATTTTTTAAAAAATTACCACATCACTGAAATAGTTATATCTTGACACTCGTACGATTGGAACATTGAAAAAATAATTTAAAAAATAGATTCATCATTCGGGACAAGACTAGTTAAAAGGAAGGTCGACATTAACCGGTTTGACCGTTATAAAACCGAACCAAATAAATATAGGAATTTTTTTAAAAAATTACCACATCACTAAAATCGTTATATCTTGACACCCGTGCGATTGGAACATCGACAAAATAATTTAAAAAAATAGATTCATCATTCGGGACAAGACTAGTTAAAAGGTAGGTCGACTTTGACCGGTTTGACCGTTAGAAAACCAAACCAGATAAATATAGGAATTTTTTTAAAACATTACCACATCACTAAAATCGTTATATCTTGACACCCGTGTGATTGGAACGTCGAAAAAATAATTTAAAAAAATAGATTCATCATTCGGGACAAGACTAGTTAAAAGGAAGGTCTACTTTGACCGGTTTGACCGTTATAAAACCCAACCAAATAAATATAGGAAATTTTTTAAAAAATTACCACATCACTGAAATCGTTATATCTTGACACTCGTACGATTGGAACATTGAAAAAATAATTTAAAAAATTGATTCATCATTCGGAATAAGACTAGTTAAAAGGAAGGTCGACTTTGACCGGTTTGACCGTTAGAAAACCAAACCAGATAAATATAGGAATTTTTTTTAAAAATTACCATATCACTAAAATAGTTATATCTTGACACCCGTGCGATTGGAACGTCAAAAAAATAATTTAAAAAAATAGATTCATCATTCGGGACAAGACTAGTTAAAAGGAAGGTCGACTTTGACCGGTTTGACCGTTATAAAACCCAACCAAATAAATATAGGAAATTTTTTAAAAAATTACCACATCACTAAAATCTTTATATCTTCACACCCGTGCGATTGGAACGTCGAAAAAATAATTTAAAAAAATAGATTCATCATTCGGGACAAGACTAGTTAAAAGGAAGGTCGACTTTGACCGGTTTGTCCGTTATAAAACCCAACCAAATAAATATAGGAATTTTTAAAAAAAATTACTACATCACTAAAATCGTTATATCTTGACACCCGGGCCATTGGAACGTCGAAAAAATAATTTAAAAAAATAGATTCATCATGCGGGACAAGACTAGTTAAAAGGAAGGTCGACTTTGACCGGTTTGACCTTTATAAAACCCAACCAAATAAATATAGGAAATTTTTTAAAAAATTACCACATCACTGAAATCGTTATATCTTGACACTCGTGCGATTGGAACATCGAAAAAATAATTTTAAAAAATTGATTCATCATTCGGGACAAGACTAGTTAAAAGGAAGGTCGACTTTGACCGGTTTGACCGTTAGAAAACCAAACCAGATAAATATAGGAATTTTTTAAAAAAATTATCACATCAATAAAATCGTCATATCTTGACACCCGTGCGATTGGAACGTCGAAAAAATAATTTTAAAAAATAGATTCATCATTCGGGACAAGACTAGTTAAAAGGAAGGTCGACTTTGACCGGTTTGACCGTTAGAAAACCAAACCAAATAAATATAGGAATTTTTTTTTAAAAAAATTACCACATCACTAAAATCGTTATATCTTCACACCCGTGCGATTGGAACGTCGAAAAAATAATTTAAAAAAAATAGATTCATCATTCGGGACAAGACTAGTTAAAAGGAAGGTCGACTTTGACCGGTTTGGCCGTTATAAAACCCAACCAAATAAATATATGATTTTTTTTTAAAAATTACCACATCACTAAAATCGTTATATCTTGACACCCGGGCCATTGGAACGTCATAAAAATAATTTTAAAAAAATAGATTCATCATGCGGGACAAGACTAGTTAAAAGGAAGGTCGACTTTGACCGGTTTGACCATTACCAAACCAAACCAAATAAATATAGGAAATTTTTTAAAAAATTACCACACCACTGAAATAGTTATATCTTGACACCCGGGCCATTGGAACGTCATAAAAATAATTTAAAAAAAATAGATTCATCATGCGGGACAAGACTAGTTAAAAGGAAGGTCGACTTTACCGGTTTGACCATTACCAAACCAAACCAAATAAATATAGGAAATTTTTTAAAAAATTACCACATCACTGAAATAGTTATATCTTGACACTCGTACGATTGGAACATTGAAAAAATAATTTAAAAAATAGATTCATCATTCGGGACAAGACTAGTTAAAAGGAAGGTCGACTTTAACCGGTTTGACCGTTATAAAACCGAACCAAATAAATATAGGAATTTTTTTAAAAAATTACCACATCACTAAAATCGTTATATCTTGACACCCGTGCGATTGGAACATCGACAAAATAATTTAAAAAAATAGATTCATCATTCGGGACAAGACTAGTTAAAAGGTAGGTCGACTTTGACCGGTTTGACCGTTAGAAAACCAAACCAGATAAATATAGGAATTTTTTTAAAACATTACCACATCACTAAAATCGTTATATCTTGACACCCGTGTGATTGGAACGTCGAAAAAATAATTTAAAAAAATAGATTCATCATTCGGGACAAGACTAGTTAAAAGGAAGGTCTACTTTGACCGGTTTGACCGTTATAAAACCCAACCAAATAAATATAGGAAATTTTTTAAAAAATTACCACATCACTGAAATCGTTATATCTTGACACTCGTACGATTGGAACATTGAAAAAATAATTTAAAAAATTGATTCATCATTCGGAATAAGACTAGTTAAAAGGAAGGTCGACTTCGACCGGTTTGACCGTTAGAAAACCAAACCAGATAAATATAGGAATTTTTTTAAAAAATTACCATATCACTAAAATAGTTATATCTTGACACCCGTGCGATTGGAACGTCGAAAAAATAATTTAAAAAAATAGATTCATCATTCGGGACAAGACTAGTTAAAAGGAAGGTCGACTTTGACCGGTTTGACCGTTATAAAACCCAACCAAATAAATATAGGAAATTTTTTAAAAAATTACCACATCACTAAAATCTTTATATCTTCACACCCGTGCGATTGGAACGTCGAAAAAATAATTTAAAAAAATAGATTCATCATTCGGGACAAGACTAGTTAAAAGGAAGGTCGACTTTGACCGGTTTGTCCGTTATAAAACCCAACCAAATAAATATAGGAATTTTTAAAAAAAATTACTACATCACTAAAATCGTTATATCTTGACACCCGGGCCATTGGAACGTCGAAAAAATAATTTAAAAAAATAGATTCATCATGCGGGACAAGACTAGTTAAAAGGAAGGTCGACTTTGACCGGTTTGACCTTTATAAAACCCAACCAAATAAATATAGGAAATTTTTTAAAAAATTACCACATCACTGAAATCGTTATATCTTGACACTCGTGCGATTGGAACATCGAAAAAATAATTTTAAAAAATTGATTCATCATTCGGGACAAGACTAGTTAAAAGGAAGGTCGACTTTGACCGGTTTGACCGTTAGAAAACCAAACCAGATAAATATAGGAATTTTTTAAAAAAACTATCACATCAATAAAATCGTCATATCTTGACACCCGTGCGATTGGAACGTCGAAAAAATAATTTTAAAAAATAGATTCATCATTCGGGACAAGACTAGTTAAAAGGAAGGTCGACTTTGACCAGTTTGACCCTTATAAAACCCAACCAAATAAATATAGGAAATTTTTAAAAAAATTACCACATCACTAAAATCGTTATATCTTGACACCCGTGCGATTGGAATGTCGAAAAAATAATTTTAAAAAATTGACTCATCATTCGGGACAAGACTAGTTAAAAGGAAGGTCGACTTTCACCGGTTTGACCGTTAGAAAACCAAACCAAATAAATATAGTAATTTTTAAAAAAAAATTACCACATCACTAAAATCGTTATATCAGACACCCGTGCGATTGGAACGTCGAAAAAATAATTAAAAAAAATAGATTCATCATTCGGGACAAGACTAGTTAAAAGGAAGGTCGACTTTGACGGGTTTGGCCGTTATAAAACCCAACCAAATAAATATAGGAATTTTTTTTTAAAAATTACCACATCACTAAAATCGTTATATCTTGACACCCGGGCCATTGGAACGTCATAAAAATAATTTAAAAAAAAAATAGATTCATCATGCGGGACAAGACTAGTTAAAAGGAAGGTCGACTTTGACCGGTTTGACCGTTACCAAACCAAACCAAGTAAATATAGGAATTTTTTTTAAAAATTACCACATCACTGAAATAGTTATATCTTGACACTCGTACGATTGGAACATCGAAAAAATAATTTAAAAAATAGATTCATCATTCGGGACAAGACTAGTTAAAAGGAAGGTCGACTTTAACCGGTTTGACCATTATAAAACCCAACCAAATAAATATAGGAATTTTTTTTTAAAATTACCACATCACTAAAATCGTTATATCTTGACACCCGTGCTATTGGAACGTCGAAAAACTAATTTAAAAAAATAGATTCATCATTCGGGACAAGACTAGTTAAAAGGAAGGTCGACTTTGACCGGTTTGACCGTTATAAAACCCAACCAAATAAATATAGGAAATTTTTTAAAAAATTACCACATCACTGAAATCGTTATATCTTGACACTCGTATGATTGGAACGTCGAAAAAATAATTTTAAAAAATTGATTCATCATTCGGGACAAGACTAGTTAAAAGGAAGGTCGACTTTGACCGGTTTGACCGTTAGAAAAGCAAACCAGATAAATATAGGAATTTTTTTAAAACATTACCACATCACTAAAATCGTTATATCTTGACACCCGTGCGATTGGAACGTCGAAAAAATAATTTAAAAAAATAGATTCATCATTCGGGACAAGACTAGTTAAAAGGAAGGTCTACTTTGACCGGTTTGACCGTTATAAAACCCAACCAAATATATATAGGAAATTTTTTAAAAAATTACCACATCACTAAAATTGTTATATCTTGACACCAGTGCGATTGGAACGTCGAAAAAATAATTTTAAAAAATTGATTCATCATTCGGGACAAGACTAGTTAAAAGGAAGGTCGACTTTGACCGGTTTGACCGTTAGAAAACCAAACCAGATAAATATAGGATTTTTTTTAAAAAATTACCACATCACTAAAATAGTTATATCTTGACACCCGTGCGATTGGAACGTCGAAAAAATAATTTAAAAAAATAGATTCATCATTCGGGACAAGACTAGTTAAAAGGAAGGTCGACTTTGACCGGTTTGACCGTTATAAAACCCAACCAAATAAGTATAGGAAATTTTTTAAAAAATTACCACATCACTAAAATCGTGATTTCTTGACACCCGTGCGATTGGAACGTCGAAAAAATAATTTAAAAAAATAGATTCATCATTCCGGACAGGATTAGTTAATAAAATAAAAAAATATCTAATGCAACACTTCAAACAACAAATGAAACACTACTATTACCTAATGCAACGCTTTTGCCACGTAGCAAATGACACATGATCATAGGTGGGTCCCACTTTTGCCACGCCATCAATTGTGGGTCCCACAATTGCCACGTAAGCATGATGGGCCTCTAACACGTCACCCTTGTGGGTCCCACACTACCACGTCAGCAGTGGTGGGTCCCACATCTGCCACGTCATATTTTAAAAAAAAATTATAAATATATCTAATGCAACACTTCAAACAGCAAATGCAACACTACTGTTACCGAATGCAACGCTTCTTCCACGTCAGCATAGGTGGGTCCCACTTCTGCTACGTCAACAATTGTGGGGCCCACAATTGCCACGTCAGCAAATGCCACGTCAGCACATGTGGGTCCCACTTCTGCCACGTCACCATTTATTAAAATAAAAAAAATCTAACGTAACACCAGCAGTTAGTGTTGCATGATGTGAAACACTGTGGGTAATACGCAACACTAAATTATATCTAACGCAACACCAATTCAGCTCAGTTGCAAAAGACCCAAAATTTCTATCTAACGAAACGCTTTCTGTGCAACGCTTTGTAAAAAGGGTTTCGTATGCTCACTTATGGCGTAGTGTTCTCATAAGCCTGATCACGAAATTCCTCAAGCTCATTTAACTGAATTAGACGTTTCTCACTCGCAGCCGAAATATCCAAATTCAATTTCTTCAACGCCCAATAGGCTTGTGCTCTAACTCGGCCGACAAATGACAAGCCTTACCAAATACCAACTGATAAGGAGACATACCTAGGGGTGTCTTGTAAGCAGTTTTGTATGCCCAAACCGCTTCGTCTAACTTCAAAGACCAATCCTTTCTTGATGGATTCACCACTTTCTCGAGAATTCTCTTGATTTCATGATTCGAAACCTCCGCTTGACCATTAGTTTGGGGATGATAAGCAGTGGTAACACGATGCGTCACATTATACTTCGCCATCATAGAAGTAAACTGACGATTACAGAAGTGTGTCCCCTCATCACTGATTATAGCTCGTGGAGTTCCAAAATGCGTGAAAATCTGCTTGTGAAGAAAATTCAGCACTACCTTAGCATCATTGGTCGGTAAAGCCTTCACCTCGACCCATTTAGACACGTAATCCACAACTAGCAAGATGTACTGATTATTGCAAGATGAAACAAACGGCCCCATGAAATCAATTCCCCACACATCAAAGATCTCAACTTCAAGAATAGTATTAAGAGGCATCTCGTTCCTCCTAGAGATATTACAAACCCTTTGACATCGATCACAACTCATTACATACCTATGAGCATCTTTAAACAGAGTTGGCCAATAGAATCCCGCTTGAAGTACTTTCTGAGCTGTTTTATCACCACCATAGTGGCCTCCATATGTGGTAGAATGACAATCATGCAAAATACCTTCCGTCTCACTATAAGGAATGCACCTCCTCAAAATCTGATCCACACCAAGCTTGAACAAGAATGGCTCGTCCCAACGGTACCACTTCACATCATGTAAAAACTTCTTCTTCTGAGCATAAGAAAATTCCGGAGGGATGACATTACTAACAAGATAGTTCACATAATCTGCAAACCATGGCTCCTCACCTTGCACCCCAAAAAGTTGCTCATCTGGAAAAGATTCATTAATAAGAGATTTGGCATGTGAATCCTTACCGTGGTCCTCCCAATGTGATAGATGATCAGCCACCTGATTTTCTGTGCCCTTCCTATCTTTGATCTCCAAATCAAATTCTTGCAATAACAACACCCAACGAATCAATCTAGGCTTTGAATCCTTCTTCGACATGAGATATCGAATAGCAGCATGATCCGTGTAAACAATCACCTTCGTACCAAGCAAATAAGATCTGAATTTCTCAAAAGCGTAGACAACTGCTAGCAACTCCTTCTCCGTAGTGGTGTAGTTAAGCTGTGCATCATTAAGGGTTTTACTAGCATAGTAAACCACATGAAAAAATTTATCCTTCCTTTGCCCAAGCACAGCTCCAAGAAAAGATGCACAAAAGCTCGAACGGTTCCTCCCAATTAGGTGCGGTAATGACAGGAGTAGTAGTCAACTTCTTCTTCAAAAGCTCAAAAGCCGCAAGACACTCATCATCAAACTTGAAAGGAACATCCTTCTCCAACAGGTTGCACAAAGGTTTAGAGATTTTCGAGAAGTCCTGAATGAATCGTCGATAAAATCCTGCATGACCAAGAAAACTGCAATTCCTTTAACAGAAATAGGTGGAGGAAGATTTTCGATTGTCTCCACCTTGGCCCTATCCACTTCAAGCCCCTTACCAGATACCTTGTGCCCAAGAATAATTCCTTCTTGCACCATAAAGTGACACTTCTCCCAATTAAGCACCAAGTTAGTCTCCACACAACGTTTCAATACCAAGCCAAGATTATGCAAGCACTCGTCATATGAAGTACCAAAAACTGAGAAGTCATCCATAAAAACCCCCACATTCGTGCCAATCATGTCTGAGAAAATAGCCATCATGCACCTTTGAAAAATAGCAGGAGCACCACAAAGTCCGAAAGAAACTCGACGAAAAGCAAAAGTACCAAAAGGACATGTGAATGTGGTCTTCTCTTGATCTTCCGGAGCAATGCAAATCTGATTATAGCCCGAATATCCATCTAGCAAACAATAATACTCGTGTCCCGCCAACCTGTCTAGCATCTGATCAATGAATGGAAGAGGAAAGTGGTCTTTTCTCGTGGCTTTATTGAGCTTCCGATAATCCATGCAAACTCTCCACCCCGTGATTGTCCGAGTAGGAATGAGCTCGTTCTTCTCATTAGCAACAACTGTCATGCCTCCCTTCTTTGGCACACATTGAACCGGACTCACCCAAGAACTGTCTGAGATAGGTGTTAGATATAATTGATGTAAGTACTAATCAGTGTTTAAGTGATACAGTGATTCATCAGAGTTTAAGCTGGAAGCAGTCAGAGTTTGAGTAAACGCTGACAGATGGAAGCGCAAACGCTGATTGATGAAAGCGACAGAGTTTGTTAAACTCTATTCAGAAGAAGCATCTACAAGTCAACAGTGATTGAAGATTAATTGAAGATAAACATGGAAGCAATATCTTTGAAGATCAGATAGTTCTCAAAGAGATTGAGTTGACTTAAAAGATGTGTAGCAATCGTAATTGATATCAGTTGTATAGCTTAATTATAGGAGTATCAATTTACGATTGTATAGTAGCTGTATGTTTTATAAATATAGTTAGGTTAACCCTAGAAGGGTATCGAACATTGAGATATTCATTGATTGTAACCTGAGCAGCTCTCTGTGATATTTTACATCACTGAGAGAGGAATTATTAATTCCAAACAGTTTTTAAGTACTAAAACGTGTGTTCTTGTTATTCTCTCATACAGTATTTGATTATATCTTGTGTATTCGGCCTAACAAGTGGTATCAGAGCCAATCTGTTACGTTATTACAGCTTAAGATCCAAACACAACTATAATCATGTCAGAGATTCCTCCTCCAACAAGTCTAGGTTTTGAGAAAACTCCTACTACTGTGAGTAGGTATGAGACAATTAGGGTTCCTATACTTAGGCCAGCAGAGTATGCAATCTGGAAGGTGAAGATGACTATGTTTCTGGAGGCTACAGATCCAGAATATCTTGACAGAATTTATGAAGGTCCTCATAAACCTACAAAGTTATCTGCTGCTGTTGCTGGTGAGGAATCAAAAGTAATTCCAAAAGAGAAGAAAGATCTGACTGCTGAGGATCTTTCATCTATTGCTAAGGATGCAAAGGTAAGGCATTTACTTCACAGTGCTTTAGACAATGTTATGTCTAATAAGGTGATTAACTGCACAACTGCAAAAGAAATTTGGGATGCACTTGAGGTTAGGTGTCAATGAACTGCTGTTATCAAGAAGAATAAAAGGAACATACTCACACAGGAGTATGAGCATTTTGAGGCAAAGTCTGAAGAAACCATGATAGAAACATTTGACAGATTCTGTAAACTGCTCAATGATTTGTCATTGGTTAACAAAGAGTATGATCTAGAAGACTCAAATCTCAAGTTTCTTCTTTCTCTACCTGAAAAGTGGGATGTGAAAACAACCACTATAAGAGATAACTATGATCTTGCTGATACTGAGATTGATGAAATCTATGGACCGCTCAAAACTAATGAATTGGAAATGGAGCAGAGAAACAGGAGATCAAGCAAGAAGTTAAAGTCTGTTGCTCTCAAGGTTGAAGAGAAACCCTTGAATAAGAAATCAAAGGGAAAGGCTTTAGTCATTCATTCTAAAAGTGAATCATCAAACTCTGATGATGATTCAAATACTTCTGATTTATCTGACTCTGAGGATGATGAAGAAGAAATGAGAAAAATGGCTACTTTGATGGTAAAGACCTTTAAGAAGATGGGTATCAAGCACTTCAAGAAGGGAAAAAGATTTTCCAGAAATTCAGATGACAGAAAGAGTTTCAGAAATTCTGAGAAAAGAAATACCAAATCTGGGAAGAAAGACAAGTCTGAGATTCAATGCTACAAGTGTAAGGAGATGGGTCACTATGCTCCTGAGTGCAAGAAGAGTAAAACTGAAAAGGCACTCTACACAAAAGGTAGAGACTGGGCAGACACTTCAGACTCAGATGAGGAAGTTAACTATGCACTCATGGCTTCTACTCAGAATGAAGATTCTGAACTCAAGGTACCCCCAACTACCTATGCTTATAATACTGATAATATAACTGAATTGAGAATTTATCTTAAAGCATTACATATCAGTTATAGGGATCAGACTTTAGAGAATGAGAGAATCAAGTATGAGAGTTCTCAACTTAAAGAGAGAAACAAACTTATTGAAGAAAAACTTGAAAACATGCAGAAAATTCAGAAAGAGAGAGATGATGCTGTTTTTCTAGAACAGGAGTTGCTAGGTAAGTATAAGCAACTAGAATCTGAATTGGAGGATGCAAATCACATTATTAAAACTTGGACACACTCTGGAAAAGATACCCAAGAGGTTTTTCAATCAGACACAGTAGGTCTCGGTTATTCTGAGGATGATGTACTTAGGTTTCAGAATACAGTCAAAATTAGACCACCACTTCCTTTTAAGAAATTTGGAACATTTGTTAATGGAATAAGTGAACCTAGGTTTGAACATGGAGTAGAAGCTGTTAAGAAAGAACCAGTACAAGCTAGTGTTAAACAAGTTAATATTGGTTCAATGATAGATAAACAACTCAAGCATAAGCTTAAGGAGTTAAAGTCTGTTAAGAAATAGAAAGTGTCTAGAAAGAACAGAAATGGAAAAGTAGGCATCACTCAAGGTAATTATCCAATGCTTGCTACTTTAGCTCCAAGAAAGACATGTCATAACTGTGGTAGCACTAACCATCTTGCTAGTTTTTGCAGGAAAAATAAAAATATTAATTCTTTACCTTCAAAGTCTGAAGTAAAGAAAGTTAATGTTAGAGCTAGACCACAGACTTTATGCAAACACTGTGGTAGTACTTGGCATTCTATTTATACTTGCAGAGACTATCATGCTATTTATCATAATTACTATGAACCCAAGCCAAATTTGAAATGGGTTAAAGTAAATCTGCAAATGTAAACTCTGATAAAGTTAGCTTAAACTCTGATAATGTGAATTCCGCTGCAAAAGCTAACAGAGTTAAGAAAGCCAAAGGATCCAAGCAAGTCTGGATCCTTAAAACTAATCCTCAGTGATTGTTTGTGATTGCAGGGCATTAGGGAAAGTACCCTAGTCGTGGACAGTGGATGTTCAGGACATATGACAAGAAATAAAGCCCTACTATCAGAGTATGTGGAGAAGGCTGGCCCAAAAGTTTCCTATGGAGATGGCAACATAGGACATACTCTGGGATATGGCAATATCAATCTTGGAAGTGTCATGATCACAAATGTAGCTCTGGTTCCAGGACTTAAGCATGATCTGCTATCTGTAAGTCAAATCTGTGACAGAGGATATCATGTAGATTTTCAGCCTGAATACTGTGAAGTCATCAGTAAATCTACAGGGAAAGTTGTTCTAGTTGGAAACAGGCACAATAACATCTATGAGATAAAATTGTCAACAAACTCTGATGGCAAAGCAGTGTGTCTGTCAACAAGAATGTCCAGTGAAGAGAGTTGGAAGTGGCACAAGAAACTCTCTCATTTGAATCTGAACAACATCAATGAGCTAATAAGAAAGAATCTTGTTAGAGGGCTTCCAAAATCATTATTGAATGTAGATGGCCTGTGTGATTCCTGTCAAAAGTCCAAACAAAGGAAGTCATCTTTCAAGAGCAAGTCTGAATCTTCAATTGTTGATCCTTATCATCTTCTACATGTTGATCTTTTTGGTCCAGTTAATGTAATGTCACTTGGAAGAAAGAAATATGCTTTAGTCATTGTTGATGAACACACTGAAAATGCACACCTAGAGGGGGGTGAATAGGTGTAAATGGCTAACTATATTCAACTAAGTCCGATTTTAAAAATTACCAGAAACAGCTTACTGATTTCGTTTTAAGCAGAGACAAATGGTATGCTGAATGCACAGACAACAAGTACAGTAAAGTGCAGAAACAGTAAGCTAAATGCAAGCAGTAAGTAAATAACAGAAATTAAAGAACACAGAGACTTTTAGCCAGGTTCGACCCCTAACCCCTTTGGTCTACGTCCTGGTCGCTTACCAACTTGGTAAGAGAATATATTATTGATCACTGAAATAAAACCAATTACAAGATACAATAATATATATCCCTCAATACCCAGCTGTTGACAAATGGCGTGCTGAACTCCTGTTTCTGAACTTGCTCTCTAAGCTATACTTCCCAAGTATACTTCTCTAGCAACAATCACCAAACCCTAGTTCCCAAGCCAACTTGTCCAACAACTAAACCTTACAAGTCGAACAATACAATCAATAGATGAATACAACTCAAACTATGAACTCTCTAAGATATAGCACGTATGAATATATTGAGCTCGAGAGAATTAAAAGATATAGCAATGAAAAACTGAGTTGTTTGAAATCTTGTGTGCTTGAATGTTTTCTCTGAATTGTTCTTAGATTGTTAAAAACGAATGAACACAAGAATCAGGTTTATAAAGCTTCACATCAACGTTCAGAAAATCAATCACCAATTATTCGAACGATTTGAAATCAATTTCCAACGTTCAATTGGTTAGAGATTTTACAAACGTTCTTGTGAACGTTAGACAGAAGGTTTGAGAGAAAGAGATCGATGAAAACTTTAACCTTCTGATTTGTATAGATATAAAACGCGTATAGGAGATTTTGAAGAAAGAAAATCTTTTAAATAAGGAAACTCCTATAAGTTTTATAAAATAATTTAAAGAAAGATATTTGAAAAGATTTGAGCTCTAGAATATATTATGTACGTATTATATAATAAAGAATTCTCACAATATATTTCCTGAAATAAATCCATGAGAATTTGTCTTGATATATATCTTCAGGATTTCTGGCAGTTTGCAAATGGCTTGCTGTTTGTGACTGTCTGCTGGAAATAGCTTGCTGGACTGTCTCTGTTGTAGCACCAAATGGCTTGCTGTTTGTATATTCTGTGTAAACAATCAGTAGGCTTAATATACCCTGCAAAACCAAGTTAGTACAACCATAACACAATGTTTTATATCAAACTACAAGCAAATAGCTTGCTGAAAGTGATCATCAAAACCATAGGAGTATCACACACCAGATATACATGGGTGTATTTTCTAGCAAAGAAGGATGAAACAGCATTAACTCTGATGGAACATGTAAAGCAACTGGACAAATGATCAAAACACAAAGTCAAGATTATCAGAAGTGATAATGGAACTGAATTAAAAAATGCAACAATGGAAGAATTTTGCAAAGACAGAGGAGTGAAGCAAGAATTTTCTGCACCTGGTACACCACAGCAAAATGGTGTAGTTGAAAGAAAGAATAGAACCCTCATAGAAGCTGCCAGAACTATGCTTGATGAAGCAAAATTGCCAACCTATTTCTGGGCAGAAGCTGTTCAAACTGCTTGTTTTACTCAGAATGCCACTCTGATCAACAAGCATGGAAAGACACCAGAACTATGCTTGATGAAGGAATTTTTGTTGGCTATCCACTGTCAACTAAAGCATTCAGAGTTTATAATCTGAGAACCAAAGTGATCATGGAGTCTATTCATGTGTCATTTGATGACAAGAAAATAACTGGACTTGAAGATGTAAATGAACATGATCAACTGCATTTTGAAAATGAAGATATATTCTCTGATGAAGTAAACTCTGATGAGGCTGATCTGACAAACTCTGTTGAGCTAAACTCTGATCCTCTACTGGTAAACACTGAAGAAACTTTTCAGCCAGAAACTAGAGAAGAACCAGTTGAGGGGGAGCATGAAGAATCACATCAAAGTGATAACTCAAATTCTGATAGTGACTCAGTTGAAAAATCTGGATCAATATCTGATGATTCAGGGGGAGCCTCAGAAAATGAAGAAAGAAATCAAGACAATCAGGAGAACATGGATCGAGGGGGAGGATCAAACTCTGAGAGAAATCATTTGCCTTCAGCTAGGAAATGGACCAAATCTCATACACCTGATTTGATTATTTGTGATCCAGATGCAAGAGTAAGGACAAGAAGTGCAACAACAAATGAATGTCTGTTTCATGCATTCTTGTCTCAGTCTGAGCTAAAGAAGGTTGAAGAAGCTCTTCAAGATGCTGACTGGATAACAACAATGCAGGAGGAGTTAAATGAATTTGAGAGAAATGAAGTTTGGACACTTGTACCAAGACCCAAGAATAGGTCTATTGTTGGTACTAAGTGGGTATTCAGAAACAAAATTGATAGTGAAGGGGTTGTTACAAGAAACAAAGCCAGACTTGTGGCAAAGGGCTATTCACAGCAAGAGGGAATAGATTTTGATGAGACTTTTGCTCCAGTTGCCAGGTTGGAGGCAATAAGAATGTTTCTTGCTTATGCTTCTCACAAGAAATTCAAGGTATTTCAGATGGATGTGAAAAGTGCTTTTCTGAATGGGAAACTTGAAGAAGAAGTGTTTGTTGAACAACCACCAGGATTTGTGGACCCCAAATATCCAGATTATGTCTACAGGCTTGATAAAGCACTCTATGGACTTAAGCAAGCACCAAGAGCATGGTATGAAACTCTTGCTCAATTTCTACTAGAAAGTGGGTTTCATAGAGGTACTATTGACAAAACTTTGTTTTACTTTAAATCTGGTAGTGACTTGCTTTTGGTTCAAATTTATGTTGATGACATAATTTTTGGGTCTACTAATGATAAACTCTGTACAAAGTTTGCCAAGCTAATGCAGTCCAGGTATCAAATGAGTATGATGGGAGAGCTTAGTTATTTTCTAGGCCTATAGGTGAAGCAAACAGATGATGGAATATTTATAAATCAAGCAAAATATACCAGAAACCTTCTCAAGAAATTTGGTATGCTTGATTGCTCATCTACATCAACTCCCATGGCAACAACAACTAAGTTGGATAAAGATACAGGAGCATCAGTGAATATGACAAACTACAGAGGCATGATAGGGTCTCTTCTTTATCTGACAGCAAGTAGATCTGATATCATGTATGCAACCTGTCTCTGTGCAAGGTTTCAAGCTGATCCCAGAGAACCACATCTCACAGCAGTGAAAAGGATTTTCAAATATCTTAAGGGAACCATTACTTTAGGGTTGTGGTATCCCAGAGAATCAGATTTCAAGCTTATTGGTTACTCTGATGCAGACTTTGCAGGATGTAAGATAGATAGAAAAAGCACTAGTAGAAGTTGTCAATTTTTGGGTGACAGACTAGTTTCTTGGTATAGTAAGAAACAAAAATCAATTTCTACATCTACAGCTGAGGCAGAGTATATTGCTGCTGGTAGTTGTTGTGCACAGATTCTATGGATGAAGAATCAATTGCTGGATTATGGATTAAGGTACAGTAAGATTCCTATTTACTGTGATAATCAAAGTGCTGCTATGACAGGTAATCCAGTACAACACTCAATGACCAAACACATCAGCATAAGGTATCATTTTATCAGAGAGCATGTAGAGGAAGGAAACATTGAGCTTCATTTTGTGTCTACAGACCAACAGCTTGTAGACATCTTCACCAAGCCCTTGGGTGAAGCTATCTTTACAAGGCTAGTAAATGAACTTGGAATGGTCTCTGGTTTTGACTAGAGATATTAGTTAGACTCAAATTTCACTTATGTAATGCATTACTTATGTTTTTGTGATGTGTTAAATGTTATGTGAAATCAGTTTTTAAACTCTGCTATGTAAACTCTGATAGCATGTTTTGTCAGTCAAACACTGTTAACATGCTGAATAAACTCTGATTAATTCTGATAGTGTTATTGTTTGAGATAAACACCAATGAAGAAAATGTATGAAGCATAATTCTCAGTTATTGATCATGAATCTTACTAAGTTATCTGTGATCTAATCTTAGACTGTGCAGAAATTCAACATAAGCATGATACTGTTCATATTTATAGCATCTCTTAGTTTATTTCTCCTAGACTCTGAGTCTGTCAATGATGTGTGCATTACCTCTCGTTAATAATTTCTGATATTGATGACTTTTAAACTCTGATTAGAGACACTCTGTTCCCAAGACATGAACATAGTACTTGATGATTTCCTGTTAGTACTTGTGAAAATTATAAAACTTGAGGTGTGTCATTGTTGATTTTGGTGAGTAATAAAGCATGTCTGTACCTTGAGAGAATTTGAGCCAAATAAGTGATTGATACATTTTATATCAATCGAATTTTATTGTTGTGTGATGTTCATCAGTAAGTATGTTGCTCTAGAACTTGTTTTAAACCATTTTAAGACTGCATGATATATGTGTGCATGAAAATGATAAAGGCACTAGGATTTACCACATTTATCTATACACTGTCCTTACAGAAAACCTTTAGTGAACCCCCTTGAGCCTTATTAACTGTTCTATTAAAACTCTGATGAATTTAGAACAGTTCGATTCTTTTGAAAATTTAGAGCAAACAGGTGAGAGTTTCTCTGCAAAGCAAAGTTTATTTGGAGGATATATATACATAAAAAAAAATTGTATATATTCTGATCATCTTGTACAAATAAGTACTTTCAGTACAACTGAACATTTTGCTCTATTAAATTGTTCAGTTAGTCATTTCTTCAATTATCTTCCTTCTTTTCACCTATTTGATTTCAACCAAATTACAACCCTGAATAAAGTCCTTTTGATTTGTGCACACATGTATTCAAAGTAGTGTAAATTTGGTGGACAATCAAGCATATGGTAGCATCTGCTTTTACTGATTGAACTTGAGTGTAAACACTGTCCCTAAACACTTGTGTGACTTGAGAGTTTGTAAGTTTAACCATATCCTTCGCATGCAACTCACTGAATGATGCTTTGATATCTATCTCCTGATCTTTTTGTCTATAAAGACTGTGTGCTTACTTGGATTATCATCGATATCAAAGGGAATAGATGTATTCAGATTTCTGTATGTTCCTTCATATTCACTATCACCCACTCATATTCACTTTTTACACTTTCATTCACGATTTCATATTATTTTCACTTGAAAATTTCATCAAACACCTTTCACTCATATCATTTTCTTTCGTTCTTCTCAAACTGTTCTAATGGCAACAAAACCCTTCAATACTCTTGGTCTTTTGTTTGTTTCCAACAATTATGAAGCTCCATTAGACAATGAAAATGCTCCAGAAGCTTTTCATTTGATGTAGAGTTTCTTGCGCGACTCAGAGATTGGTACAGCTTTGGTTCAACCCCAAACGCTTTCTGCATCTCAAATTGCTTCATTCTGGCAAAACTCTGTTTATGATGATGGTGGAGAGAATGGGACTCCATCAATTATTTTCACACATGAGGAAACTGACTACGTTATCACTCCAGATACAGTCAGAGAAACCATGGACTTTTACACTTATACTTCATATGTTGTTGTTTCTGAAACGAATCTGCGAGAGATGTTGCAGCAGATTGGGTACTTAGGTTCGTTGGACAAGATTGGATCAGTGAAAAGGCCTCAATTACGAAAATAATGGAGTTTCTTTTTCGACTGTATTACAAGGGCTTTTGGAAACAAGGTCACCAACTGGGATGCAATTCCTACTGATAGTCTCCAAATCGGGTATTCTCTTCTTTATGGTTCTAATTTCGATTTTGGAAGACATGTGTTAATGAATATAGGAGGTAGGTTGTCAGTATCTAGAACTGTATATTTTTCTAGATTTTGTCAACTACTATTCTCTGCTTGTGTGCCAAATGTTGAAATTGCTGAAGCTGATAAGATTCAGCCTTTTAAGGTCAATAAGAGAATATTCTTTGATTTGACAAATAAGGATGGCAACAGGGAGGTCCCTGCTCTGGTTTATCCTCTTGCGTTACAGAACTTTATAAATCAACCACAGGAACCTCAACAACCTCAAGAACCTCCACAAACTGAACAATCTCAAATAAACCCTGAACCACTAAACACTGAACAACCAAACACTCAACTTGCACCCCTAAACTCTGAAACACAACCACCTCAACCACAACCTCACTCTGATCCCATAAACTCTGAACCCATACACTCTGAACCAGTAAACTCTGACCACATAAACTCTGAACATCCACAATCTCAACAACAACCTCTTTCTCCTATTCAATCTCAACCCCAACCTGACCATCAACCATTCAAGTCCAAATCAAAACGTAAGGGGAGAACTAAGCATGTGTCTCATAATTCTAGACATAGACTTCCTAGAGCTACACTGGCAAGAAAGGAAAAGAAAGAAAGAGCTAATAGATCTCCATCACCTTCTGTTGCTGATGAAGATTCATCCTCTGATGAAGAAGAGGTAGTTGTTGAAGTGATCACCTACAAGAGACGAAAATTGGTAATCTCTGATTTCGATGAAGAAATGAATTTTGAAGCTCTAGAGGTACCTTCTATAGAAATACCTGCTGTTGAGATAAACACTGAAGAGGAGATTGTCAAATCACCAGTACATATGCCAATGGATGAGGATACCAGAGATGGTTTTCCTATAATGGATGATTTTGCTGAAACTGCCATGCCATTCTCCGATCCTGTGATTCATCCTACTTATTCTCTTCCTGTTCATTCTGAAGAAACTGGTGCAGTTGATCAGCCTACTGTACTTCTTGAAGAAATAGTGGCTTCTCATACTGATGTATTCTCTGACTCTCACCAAGGTTCTGAACATGGTGAAGAAGTTGATAAGGCAACAAATAATTCAAACTCAGATATTCTGCCTGCAGTTGTTCCTCTTGCAGACAATGTTGAAATTGTTGTAGAAGCTACTGAGATTGTTGCAGAGAATACAGCTGAGGCTGTTGTAGAATCTAAGCAACCTGTTGCTGAAAATGTTCCAGTTGCAGAGAATGTTGAACATGTTGGTGTTGAAGTTGAAGGTGAAGAAAGTGCAAACTCTGATTCTTTTGAGAGTGCACCTGTACAAACTGATGGAAAGCATGCACCTTTCACCCAGTCTTCCAAACGACATGAAATTGAAGCAGAATATCTTGCTAAGTTTTCTGCAAATTGGTACAAAGAGGACTGTATTTTTCCTAGAGGGAGAGCAGCAGATTTTGTGAAACAAACTGCTACAGCAATTTCAAATCCAGATATTCTCTCTAGTTTGAAGGCCACAGTGGTGCAAGTCAAAACACTGGATGGCAGACTTGAAGATTGCCAGAAGTCAATTACTGATCTACAGGCTGATCTTAAGGCTAAAAATCTGACTTTGGAGTTTGACACCAAACTTAAGATTACCAAATTCTCAAAAGCTCAAGACTCAATGTCTAACAGACTGACCAAAATTGAAGATAATCAGAATAGTTTGTCTGCTAAGGTTGATGCTATTGCTTCTTCCATGGAGCTGATTACATCCATTCTCATGCCTGATGATGTCAAAAAGGGGGAGAGATATGCTAAGACTAAATGCAGGCAATCTCAAACTCTGACTCAGAAGGATGATGCAGGAGATGGAGGAGCAAAAGGTCAAAGAAGTTTGAGGTCAAGGGCATCTAAGAAGAGTTTAAAATCTGAAAAGACTTCTAAGTCAATGTCTGGTGGAGTAAATACTGATACTCAGGGTACATCAAAGACCCAGAGTTTGCTATTCACTGATAATCCACAGACTGATGAAGAGTTAGCTGCTAAAGTGTTTCTACAAGAGAATGCAGAAGGGGTCACAATCGAAGACATTCAAGCTGAAGAGAAGAGTTTACAAGCAGAACATCAAAAAGCTCTGAAGTCTGGTAAACTAAAGAAAAATGTGAAAGCTTCTAGGCCTATTCTTAAAGGCATTGAAATCAAAGAAAAAGTTGGTACTGATCAGAGGATACAGTTATTCAAAAAGCCAACAGAAGAAGAAGCCAAGCAAAAGCTTAAAGGCATTGCTAAAGAGGGAAGCATGTCAAAGAAATCAGACACTACCTCTGTTGCTACACAAGTTATGCAGAACTCTCTATCTTCTTCTTTATAATCTGTTTTTGGAAATACATCAGTGTTTGAGCCAACCCCAGAGACTGGAGGTCCTATGAATTTTTCTGATGGGAGAGGTTTAACTGGAAAGGTTGGAAGAAATAGAGCAGGTCTGGGCTCAAAAAGAGATTCAAGACAGCATGTTGGTCCTAGAGATCCTTCCTCACTGGCTATTCCAGGTCATGGTGTTACTCAAGAGAGTTTAGATAGACTGGAATCAGTACAGTTGGTTCATCAGAAGAGTTTGGAAAAGGATTTTCTTTTATACTTCATGACTGATGGAACAGTATACAAGATTGGTGAATTTGATCTTGATCTGAAATACTGGGAAGAGCTTGAATATGTTCTGTATCTGTTCAAAGTGAGAAATTGAAGAACTGAATCAGTTGCAAATGTACTTCAAAGAAAAATGCTTCAGAATTTGGCAACCAGAGGCATTACTTACAACAGCAACTATGTTCCTAAGTACAGAGATTGGAATGGAAATTTAATTGAAATGAAGAAAGGAACAACAAAGTTAAAGACTGATCTTGGTTTTACAGTTCTTGATTTCAACTCACAATCAGAAGAAGTGAAGTTCATCAGACTCGGAAATGACATGAGGAGAAACAAAATTTATGATCTGAGGGCTGCTATCTATCAAACTGATGAGAATGATCCAGAGTTAAGAGAAATCAAGGAAGTGATACAGAGGGAACTTGAGAATGCTGAGAGAAGATTGCTGATAGATTATCTCAGATCAACACCAGATCTTGAGGCAATTTTATAAAAGATGCTCTGTAAGAATTTCTTTTTTTTTTTGTTGATTTTGTTTAAATAAGTAGTTTAAACTCTGATCATTTATTAAACACTGCATTTGTCTATTTTGTTTTGACATCATCAATTATCATTAACTTGTGCATTTTTGCTAATGAACAAGTTGGGGGAGATTGTTAGATATAATTGATGTAAGTACTAATCAGTGTTAAAGTGATACAGTGATTCATCAGAGTTTAAGCTGGAAGCAGTCAGAGTTTGAGTAAACGCTGACAGATGGAAGCGCAAACGCTGATTGATGAAAGCGACAGAGTTTGTTAAACTCTGTTCAGCATAAGCATCTACAAGTCAACAGTGATTGAAGATTAATTGAAGATAAACATGGAAGCAATATCTTTGAAGATCAGATAGTTCTCAAAGAGATTGAGTTGACTTAAAAGATGTGTAGCAATCGTAATTGATATCAATTGTATAGCTTAATTATAGGAGAATCAATTTACGATTGTATAGTAGCTGTATGTTTTATAAATACAGTTAGGTTAACCCTAGAAGGGTATCGAACATTGAGAAATTCATTGATTGTAACCTGAGCAGCTCTCTGTGATATTTTACATCACTGAGAGAGGAATTATTAATTCCAAACAGTTTTTAAGTACTAAAACGTGTGTTCTTGTTATTCTCTCATACAGTATTTGATTATATCTTGTGTATTCGGCCTAACAATAGGATGGATAATACCCGCATCTAACCACTTTAGAATTTCCTTCTTCACCACCTCTTTCATAATAGGATTAAGTCTTCGTTGATGTTCAACAGTAGGCTTAGCTCCTTCCTCTAGCAGAATTTTGTGCATGCAATAAGAAGGGCTGATTCCCTTGATATCTGCTATAGTCCAACCAATTGCTGACTTGAACTCCCTTAAGATTCGCAAGAGCTTTTCTTCCGCACTAGCTGACAAGTTAGAAGCAATAGTAACAGGTAATGTAGATGCATCATCAAGAAAAGCATACCTCAAGTGTTCCGAAAGTGGTTTGAGTTCAAGTATAGGAGCTTCCTTAATAGATGGTTTAAGACGCCCCTCAGAATTTTTTAGCTCTGCTAACCCAAGAGATTCAAAAGGCATGTCAACTCTCCTTCTCCACGGTGTTGAATTCAACTGTTGTAGCTGCTGGGCTATATCTTCTTCTTCAAACTCAGAATCACCAACTAAAACTTTTTCCAAAGAATCAGACTTTAGCAACTGCTCAATCTCCATAGTAACTGCAGAATCGACCATATCCACCTTCAAGCATTCTTCTTCATCTGTAGGAAATTTCATTGTATTGAACACGTTAAAAGTAACATTCTGGTCTTGCACCCTCATAGTGAGTTCCCCTTTCTACACATCAATCAAGGTCCTCCCTGTAGCCAAGAATGGTCTTCCCAAGATTATGGGAATCTTCTTATCCTCTTCAAAATCCAAGATATCAAAATCAGCAGGGAAGATGAGCTTATCAACTTTTACCAAAACGTCCTTCACTATGCCCCTTGGATATGTGATAGATCGATCAGCCAACTGCAAAGAGATGTTAGTTGGCTTTGGTTCCGGTAGACCAAGTTGCATGTATACTAACAAGGGCATAAGATTGATGCTAGCTCCCAAATCACACAAACACTTGCTGAAAGAAAGGTTTCCAATAGTACACGGAATAGTAAAACTTCCCGGATCTTTTAGTTTAGGTGGCAACTTCTGCTGCAGAACGACACTACACTCTTCCATTAGAGCAACGGTCTCTAATTCATCGAGATTCAATTTACGAGAAAGAATACCCTTCATGAACTTGGCATAGCTCGGCATCTGTTCAAGAGCTTCCGCAAAAGGAATGGTAATCTCCAATTTCTTGAACACCTCTAAGAACTTAGCAAACTTCTTATCCAAATTCTGCTTCTGGAGTCTTCTAGGATATGGAGGAGGAGGATAGATCTGAGTATTCTTTGTAGACTGCTCCGGAGAAGCTTTAACAGGTTCCTTGCTCTTCTCTACTTCACCATCTAGCTCATCAGCTACTAAGTCAGATTTCTCAATTTCGGGCATTGCAGATTTTTCAACTTGCTAATTCTGCACTTCTTCATGTTCTTTAGCGGCTGATTTAGGATCTGATGTAACCTTTCCCGATCTCAAAGTCACAGCTTTCACCTGTTCTTTGTTGTCTCTTCTACCTGGATTAGCTTCCGTATCACTAGGAAGAGTTCCTGGTTGCCTGCTAAGTAAAGCACTTGCAATCTGTCCCACCTGGCTCTCCAAGATCTTTTGAGAAGCTTGCAGGTTCTTCATCATCATCCTCAAGTCATCCATTTCTGATTTTTCATTAGAAGTTTGCCCCGCATGAGCCTGGTGTTGTTGCTGCTGAAATCCCGGAGGTTGATATGGTGCCCTTGGAGCATAAGGCTGCTGATAGCCTTGATTGAATGGCTTCGCTTGCTGATAAGGTTGTTGTGCACTTTGATTGTTGCTCCAGCTGAAGTTAGGATGATTCCTGTTGTGTGGATGATAAGTGGCTGGAACTAGTGCAGCAGGTCTCTGAAAATTACTCACGAACTGTGCTGATTCAGAAGAGATAGCACACTGATTCGTCTCATGTGCGCCCGCACATAGCTCACAAACACTAGCCACCTGCTGAACTCCATAATTTGCAAGAGAATCCACCTTCATAGTCAAAGCCTTCAACTGAGCTGCAATTGCTGAAGCTGTATCCACCTCAACAAACCTACTATCTTACCTTGAGAAAGCCTTTGGGTTGGATTCTGATATTCATTAGCAGCCATCGTCTCAATAAGTTCATAAGCTTCATCATAGCTCTTAGCCCATAGAGCTCCTCCTGATGCTGCATCTAGCATAGGTCTAGACTGTACTCCCAACCCATTGTAGAGACTATTGATAACCATCCAGTCAGGCATGCCATGATGTGGACACCTACGAAGCATCTCCTTGTATCGTTCCCAAGCCTCACACAACGACTCTCCAGATTGTTGCTGAAATTGAGTTAGCTGGTTCCTTATTGCTGCAGTTTTCGCCATAGGGAAGAATTTAGTAAGAAACTTCTGAGCAAGATCCTCCCATGTAGCAATAGAACCAGGTTGTAGAGAGTGTAACCAGCCCTTAGCCTTATCCCTCAAAGAGAATGGGAAAAGCCTCAACTTAATAGCATCTTCCGAAACACCATTGAACTTGAAAGTGTCACAGATCTCGATAAAGTCCCGAATATGCATGTTAGGATCCTCCGTAGAAGCTCCCCCAAACTGAACCGAATTCTGTACCATCTGAATAGTGCTCGGCTTGATCTCAAAGTTATTAGTTGTGATGGCCAGCCTGATGATACTCGACTGGATATCATTGATCTTCGGCTGAGAATACTCCTTCAAAGCCTTAGCTGCTGCTGCATCTGCCATCTCTACTTTAGTTTCAGATTCCTCTTTCTTATCCTCTCTATTCTCTACAAATCGTCTTCTGCCAGTTCTTGCTTCCGAGCTTGCGAACGTGTTCGCATACAAACTTAACTACCTGAAACACCACGAAACAAACAACTAAGTAAGAAATCCGAGTCAGCGAACGCTAACGACCACTATTGACAAGCACATAAACCAAAAATAAAACACCGATGATCCCCGACAGTGGTGCCAAAAACTTGTTAGCACAAAATTACGCAAGCGCACGTAGTCACAAGTAATATAATTTAAGTTTTAATAAGAAAATATGCCTATGCAACAATGTATGGTTTTAATCCACTGCTAAGAAAAGTAACAAATTTGGGTTTGATTATCTAAATTAAATTAAGATGCAAATTATAAATCTAAGAATTAACTAATTGACAAGAATTAAAGTCGAATTACTTATATGAGAATAAACATGGGATCCTAACTTCATTAAATACTTCACTTAGAGTCGATGCCTTTAATCAATACACATGCGGGATTTGATATCTGATCGGACAACACGAAACCAGTAAAAGTAGCTCTCGGTATACTAGTACCAAACTACGCATGCATCCACAAAAGAGATAGAAGATGGGTAGACACCAATTATGTTTAGACCCTATATCTCTATAGAATTTGAAAACATAAAGGTTTAAGCACAAGTTATCCACATAGATCACATAGGGTAGCATAATATCTCTATTCATGCCACAAATCATGATGTTAAAACATCAACCTATCCTATGCTAGCATGGCAAGTTCTAAATCTCAAGATCCACTCTCGTTTCGCAAGAGATTAACAAGTTAGATGTTCGCGACGCATCTAAATACATGAAACACAACCATACAAGGATATCAAGAATTCACCACACATAATCTTTAAAGCAATCAAACTACTAAGCTACATAATTAACTCCGTTAGGATCCCATGACAACGATTAGCTCATAATTGAACTGTTCATCGTCACGGGATTTGATGAAAACATGATAATAAACAAGATAAGGAAGAAAGAAAGAATAATATTATTAAAATAAAGAGTTGAGAAAATAAATCTATAATCCAACGTATACAAAAGATGAAGTAGATCTAGATCCGTGCTTGTCACCGAGCGTTGAATCCTTCTCTCCTTTTCTCCCTTGCAGATCTAAGCTATGTTACAATAATAAAGCGATCATGATTTACAAGGCTAAGATGTGTTTAAATAGGCTCTAGATCTCTTGCCCAGCAAGAAATTACCTTCTAATACAATTAGAATTCAATTAAAGTTCTAAAAACTGCCCAAAATACAATTAGAACTTGAAAAGGGCAAAACAGTAATTTCACTGCTTCCAACAGTCTGCTTGTCGTGCTTCCTGCCCCCACCACGCGCAACTTGCTCTTGTAAAACCTGTTCCATGTTGTAGAAAATCTCCCAAGCTTCGCGTGGGCAGTAAGATCGCTGGAAACGGACTTCTAGAACTCCAGATATGGCCAAAACAGTGTAAGATGCGCAGCCTTCCCGGAAAATCCGAATTTTAATCAAATAAATCTCCAAAAACGATTAAAGCATCAACCATAATCAACATTCTTGTAAATCTGCACAACTAAGCAAAACACATCAAAACTACAAGAAACTTGAGTCCAAGACAATCAATTTAAGCCGATTTAGAATGTTCCAAGTGGATATAAAATCCACTTATCAGTGTCCGGATACTAGAAGATCTACCTCCGGCTATTGTCTCTTTCTTGGTGATAACTTAATCTCTTGGTCTGCAAAGAGACAACCAATAATATCTAAATCTAGTGTTGAAGCCGAGTATAGAGGTGTCGCCAATGTTGTGTCCAAATCTTGTTGGATACACAATCTTCTCTTGGAACTTCATTGTCCCATTACTAAGGCAACTTTGGTTTATTGTGATAATGTTAGTGCAGTATATCTCTCAGGAAATCCTGTTCAACATCAACGCACTAAACACATCGAAATGGATATTCACTTTGTACGTGAGAAAGTTGCTCGTGAAGAAGTGTGTGTATTACACATCCCTTCCAAATATCAGATAGAAGATATTTTTACTAAAGGACTTCCACGCATACTTTTTGATGATTTTCGAGACAGTCTCAGCGTGCGCCAACCTCCCGCTCAGACTGAGGGGGTGTGTTAGAAGATATATTTAGAATAAATATTGTGATTGTAATCCCTTAGTATTAATGCGTAAATATTATGTAATTGCTGATTTTAGGCTATGTGATTATTACCATAGATAGGAAACATCTTTGTATATATATTCTTATCAAATTAATGGAAGAGACAGGGAGTATCGTTCTCTTAACATGGTATCAGAGCTCATGCACGCAGAGGTCCCAGGTTCGACTCTCTGCGACCCCCAATATTCTCACAATTTATTTCGGACACGAATGCAAATTTATGATTTTAGATGAGTTGCTACTTAACATGGTATCAGAGCTCAGGCACGCAGAGGTCCCAGGTTCGACTCTCTGCGACCCCCAATATTCTCACAATTTATTTCGGACACGAATGCAAATTTATGCCCCAAAGATGGGCGCCCGTGATCCACTCTCGACCCAAAAATGGGCTTTCGAGTGAGGGGGAGTGTTAGAATATAATATAAGATCCATATAAGGTCTCCCTCTAACACCTTAAGGTTTTAGATGCGTTGGTTACTTAACAAATATATTACACTAGATAGGGAAATGCAACGGTTAATTATATAAAATTCGAAATTTAATCTTTGTTCAAGCAAAATCCCATACACAACATTACCAAAACATAATCCCAATACTACAACCACAACTCCAATACATATTTACCCTACTACATAGCTAACTACTACATGATAATCACTTAAACATAATCGATCAAAGTAGGCTCCTCTCTAGCTCCTTGGCAACTTCCTCCATGTCTTGTATCTCATTTACCTTCAGAAGCACCTCCCCTCTCCCATGTTCCTAAACATTCAACAGCAAATTGCTCATTAGAGAAACTGAAACCCAAGAGCCTTCTTGAAAATTATATAAGATAAGAAGCAAAGTAGAGAAAACACAAGTCCTGACTCCTGAGGATGTGCAACACACACTAGTAGAAAACTGGTCTTTTACGTCGGTCAAATTGGTCTTTTACATCGACTAATTGGCGACGTATGTAGGGGCGACGTATAAAGTCAATATATACGTCGCTAAAAAGCCGACATATAATGTGATAAAAAGCCGACGTATAATACCAAAGGAAACCGACGTATAATCTCGTAAAAACCGACGTATAATGCTGAAAATGTCCCGCCGTATAATGATAAAAATGCCGACGTATAATGTCCACAAATGCCGACGTATAATGCCCAAAAAGGACCGACGTATATTGTCTATAAAAAAACGACGTATATTATCGGAAAAGAACCGACGTATATACCAACAAAGGACCGACGTATAATGTCAATTAAGGACCGAAGTATAAAGTCTGAAAAAGGCGACGTATAAAGTCTTGAAAAGGCGACGTATATTGTCTGAAAAAGGCGACGTATATTGACTGAAAAGGGCAACGTATATTGTATTTTGTAAAATGACATTTTTACCCTTTTTTTATTTTTATATACACCAGAATTCCTATTATTCAAACCAAAAAAATAAATAAAACTTGCAATCTAAATTTCTCAACAAAGTGATTAATTAAATTAAATAATTATTAGTACATATTTTAAAATACAACAATATTTACAAATTCTTAATCCAAGTAACCATGTCATACATCTAATTCAACACATGTTCATAACTATCATAAATCCAAAACATAATATCCATTTTCCAATTGTTGCAAGGTTAATATCATACTCTGTCTTTCCGGCACCTACAAAAATTACGTGTTTGAACTTGTTAGCAAAAAGTACATATAATACATTTTTTAAAGAAAAACAAAGAGATTTTTTGAACTTAAAGAGTTATCCGATCACATATATTCACGAGTAATATAATCTGCCCAAATATCTCGAATTTCTTCAATTTGTTCGTTTGTGTATCTTTTTCCAAGACCCTACATGCCAAAAGAAATGTTAATTTTAAATGCAAGTAATATTTTTAACATTATTTACCCAATTCAGATAGTTGGTACCTCTGTCCACTTAATTTTAGGATCTTTACGAGATAACATGACTATGTCATACATATATCTCATCACAAAATAACCACATTCTGTGCCACCTTTTTGTTGAGGACACTACAAACAAACTCAGAATATTTAAAAGTCGAGATAAAACAGAAAAAAACTTTCAAGACAAGCAAATAGGTATATATCTGAACAGCCTCATGGTACCAAAGTAGGTTATTGTGATTATTTTTCCTACCACCATATTTAGTATACACTTTATATGCCCTGCATGTTATAGAGTTAAAAATGTCAAAATATATATTTATTGTACTTTTCAAGATTTTAATTTTTTTCATAGCTTACGTATCCCAAGGAGCTTTCACGTAAAGGTCTCGTTTTTGATTTAGTGGATCAAACACGTATACAGCACTTTCATGAACAGAAAACATAAGCAACATCCAGTGTTTACTACAATTTAACAATGTAGGAAATTAGAATTTGTATTAAGGATACTCTTAATTGGAGTCCTAACTATCACGCTTAACGATTAATGCACCGAATAATATAATATTTTCATTATTATTTATGTCATCACCTATTACTAACTACGACGGTTTGTATTGTTTTTAAGCCTAAACATACTTAAATTAAAAGTGTAGTTGTTTGTTTTCATTTAATCATACAACATAACAAAAGCTTATGTTCTTACCTCTGAATGTATGGTGCTAGGATAAAACGTTTCTCCTTGGCATCTCTCATTACATCAACCATGTATCTAGATGTATCATCTTGATGCTTAGATGCCAATGTTAACACAGATGGACACATTAATGCAAATGAATTATCTCCCGAATCCTTGCACAATTTGTGAATGTACCTTTAATGTTATATGTCTGCACTGTTAGCTGCTATGAACAATAAATATATAATTATGTCTTATAAAAAAATGAGGAAGAAATTGATGTCTTACATCATAAAAACCTACAGAACCGATATATCAAGACAACTTAACCTCAAAAACTCATTGATATCTCCCGGGGTGACATATATTGGAATTTTAGTACTTTCATGAAACTTGAACAGCTCCACGTTTTTAACAACGACAGTAGAAGAATCACGAGGACTATTATCAACCAAGAAATGTGAATGAAAGGCATATGACACAGCCTATTAGTAGTACGAGAAATCAACTCAACTTAAATTAGATTGTAGTAAGTAAATAATTTAATTCTATCACAGGAGTCTCAGAAGATGCTATCTGTCAGAAGAAAAACTTCCAAGTCAATCTATAGTTTTGATGTTTACACTGGAAGAAGCTCAGCATGCTGATCAAGCCTCAGTATAAAATCAAAGAAGTGGATTTATTTAGTGTGACAGAGATTTCTAAAGTGACAGATGCAAAAAGAGTACAGATGAGTACAAGAAAGAGAAAGAGTTGAATGAAAGAAAAAGGAGAATCATATTGCTAGGGTCAATAATGAAGAAGTATCGTGAAAGTTAGTCGTTCATGAACCAGACAGTACATCGAACGTCAACAAACAAATCATTGGTATTTCTTTATTCATTACAGTGGTTCAAGAAAATATTAAGACAGTTAAAGGAGTTATGATTATTCTAGTTTAATTGACTAAATCAATTAATTGATTTAATTAATAAATTAATTCATCAAGAATTAATTTGTTTATTAAATTAATTGATAGATTAATTAAATCAGAATAATTATATAAGTATAAATGATTCAATTAAGTTAAATGTTTTTACTTGAATCATTTATGCTGAAAATTGAATTATTAAGACAATCAGAGATTGTCCTGACGACTGTCTTAGTAGTATAAAGCTGTTGGTCTTATGAATAAACGAGCTGATAAGACAATCCTAAGAAGGTCTTAACGACAGTCTTAGCGGCAGTCTTAATGATCTGAGTTGGTATTAACGGCAGTCTTAATAGCACAAATGTGACGCCCCCAAATCTGAGGTCAAAGATTCAGGTCGGCACATCATCATCCAACTATATCATACCTGTATTAACTTTACAACTCAACAATACATCCATCCATACCTCAATCTTACACACAATCAAGTTAGAGCCTCAGAAACGATAACCAAAAGTAACACTAAATATTACAATTCATCTGTACAATCCAGAGTCTTACGCAATTCCACTTATACAACTACACTTGAAGACAAGTCTTACTATTACAGTTGAAAACCTATCAGACTACTCTGTAGTATTTATCAGGGACTAAATCATCTCCGGGTAATTCTTCTACTCCTCTTCTGCTGGTGCGGAGTTAATCGGCCAAATTCTTCCCTTTCTGAAAAGTTTTTATAAAGCAAGAATGAGCTACATAATGCTCAGCAAGTTCACTATTTTGTAAAATAATAATGTGGTTTATTTCGAAAACATTCCCAACTATATGGGTATATATCTCAGATTTCAAACATAATTGGACAATGTATGTGCCCGAGTTTGAATAAAACATCTATACTCACTAAGGAGCTTTAGGATAACATATGAACCCCTTATAAGGTTCCCATTTCAATATATCTCAAGTTTGAAAATATATACATATTAATATATCATTTTCGGCAAAACACTCTACGATTAACATACTGTACAGGGAATACATCATTGCAAACCTCTATCCTTCCATTAGCTTAGAAGGTTTCTCATACAAAACATTTCATTCTTTGAAACAATTGCAAGAGTGCACTAACACGTGCCAATCTTTGTAGAAAATCTTGCAGTTCCAGATACTGCACGATGTCAATATTTTCTCATCAAAAACCACACTATCGGCAACTTGGCACTTAGGCCCAAGAAGCAGTGTTTGAGTATTTTTCCAAAGTGGAGAATGGGACTGGAAGAAAACATAAAAACCTGACAAGGATTGACGATGATCAGTCGCCACATCCAAGTCCAATAATCCGCGGGTCTTCTCTACTAGTAGAAGGATAGAAACTACATCCGTAACTACCCTTGGGTGAAAACTACATCCGTAATCACCCTCGATGAAAACTACATCCGTAATCATCCTTCGGCAACACCTGGGCCGGAATAATAATTGATGGACCGCCTGGCTCACGGCCGCTTACACATCCCGGGAATCGTTCGTCAACGATTCCCACACCTGCCAGAGTCCCCTTTTTCTTTTCTTTTTAAAAATCATTTTGATAGAAAATTCGAGTAGTTGAAGTTCGACCTCAGTCGACCGATAATTCTTGAAAAACGTACAAGAAGCAAAACCTGACCGGGGGTTTTCGAAAATGTTTTGAGTTCGAAAGAGTTCGAGTTTGAAAGTATTAAAGGTATCTTGGATTAGCTTTGTTTTTAAAATAGTGAACAATAATTATTAAATGATATTTTAAGATTTAATATTAATAATTAATAAAATAATTATTTAATAAATAAACTTTTAATCCAAGATAGGGTTTCGAGTATTTACGAAGATATAATAATAGTTATTTGAATATACGATACCACCCGAATGCCCCTTCGGGTTTTCGCAATATAGATACGATATAATAATATACCGCTCCCCGGTCAATAGTATATACGGACCGCTACGACCTCTATTGCTAGAGTCGTTGTCCGAAGAAAACATTTCAATCTAAGTTCAAGGGGTAAAAGCATACATGTACTTGTTCAATCTCAATTGCATCAATACTTCGATAAACATAGCATTTGATATAATTTGAAAACTACAAACACAACAGTGAAAATCCTTGTATAGGGATAAGTTTTGAAAAGTAAACTTGCCTTGGTTTGGTTGGGGTGGTCGAGCGTGCGAATTCGAACGATCTATGCATAAACAATAATCGTACGTTAGTACCTTAACAACTTCTTTCAAATTACGGGGTTTTAAGGGGATACGAAATTAACTTAACGACTTCGTCTTATGACTCCCTAGCCCCACTATAGGTCCATGACATCACTCGTTTACGCTCGTCACTTACTCGACTTAATTTAGTTACCACGTTCGAACCATAACCACTAACCCTAGAATAATGTTCCACTAATCGACCTTTTTCCATTGCGCGAATTTTACTCTAGCATTTTTATAAAATCCAAAAATTCATATTTTAATCCAATTCCTTTTGGGTGGTCTTCACCACTGCATTACCTACGTTCTCAAATTTTTCCATGATCCCAAATATTTTTTAAGGTGTTTAAACAAGGTTCACAAGGGGGTCACTTAATGCAGTCCATTGTCCAGAAACAAAATTCACTCCTCCGGCCATAACTAAAACTCCACACATCACCTAGCTATGAATCTTACATATCCAGAAACTACATTCAATTATCTTTCCATCAATATAAGGTAGGACATCAGGGGACATCATTTGGGTGTTCAAAATCGTGCTACAACACAGATCAAAGTTCCTGGACAAAATCAGCAAGCTCAAATCACTTAGATCAACCATCTTTCATGCTTCCATAACATAAACACCACTTAAAACACTTAGATCATGACTCATAACACTCATGGAGATATATATATTCACCATAGTCTTAAAATTCATCATCTCAACATCAAAACCCAAGATCCATGTTATCCAATACATATACATTCAAGATAACCCCTAAAATGCATGGATCTACTACCATACTACATGAACAACACATAACCAAGGGTGGTTTGAGATTTCATACCTTCTTGAGCTCCTAGAGACCTTGAACAATCTTTATACAACTTAAAAACACCTTAGATGGCCTCCTACGACACTCACAATGCAAGATCTAAAAGATAATAAACTTATGTTAACATTTCTCTAAACTTCCAACAATTATAACTCAAGAACCAATGGATGGAAGGCTTTGAAATTGATACCATACCTCTACTATGATGCAAGGAAGCCCTAGGAAGGTTGTAGATGAAGAAAGCTTGGAGAGAAAATCTCTCCCTCTCTCCCAAGATGGTTCGGCCGAGAGCTTTACAAAGGGGGGGGGGGAGAAGTGTTTTTTGCTTTGTTTTGTTTTGGAAAGGTAAAAAGAAATGCTAGAATGACTTGTATTATTATGGTTAGTAAGGAGTAGTCACATGTTGCCAAGCTAGCCTAGGTTGCATCCATGCCCTATTGTCCCCTAAGTACATCACCCACCATGCTAGTCACTATTCACATTTGCTTTTATGTTTTCTAGTTCCTTTTTCTAACTATCTAGTTACATGGCACTTGCATGTAATACTACTACTTGTAATATTATTCTCCCACCAATGCTTATTATCTAATCTTTAATTCGTATCGTATCTTAATTAATCTCTCGTAATAATATTTTGTCGCGTAGGGATTTCCCCTATAATTCCTTAAGTACTAATTGTGTAAATTCCTCTAATGTCCATAATTCCTTGTCATGATCCTTAATAAATCTTGTAACACTCTAATCATTCTCAAATCCCAAGTTTTATAATTCTCACTAACAATAAGACTCCTGCCTTCACAATCTCCCTTTTTATCTTACATAGGGAATACAACAACACAGTTTCTCAGACAATCAATTCTATTAATCACAGGGATGACCAGAAAGGTTCCATATTGACATTGCCACAAGATATTAAACAAAATAAAATATTACCAAAAATTAGGGTTCTTACAGCCTCCCCTCCTTAAAAGGATTCCGTCCCGGAATCAGGTTGAAAACAGTTGGGGGTGCTTTTCACGCATCGCGCTCTCTAGTTCCCGTGTTGATTCTTCGACATTCTGGTTCCTCCCCAAAACTCTCACTAGTTTGACAACCTTTTTCCTCAGCACCTGTTCTTTTCTATCCATGATTTCTACGGGTTGCTCCACATATGTTAAGTCTGGTTGCAGATCCACTTGATCATATTCTATCACGTGTCGGAAGTCGGCATGGTAGGGTCGTAGCATGGACACATGGAACACATTATGCACTTGCTGCAGGCTCGGGGGTAAAGCCAATTCAGAGGCTAACTTTCCAACTCGTCTCAAGATCTCAAAAGGTCCAATAAATCTGGGGGCATTCCTATACTCGCATGGTAACTGTTGTAGGAAAATTCGATCAACGGCAAGTGGTCATCCCAACTTCCCTTAAAATCGATGGCACATAATCTCAACATGTCCTCTATGGTCTGGATGGTTCTCTCGCTGTGTCCGTCTGATTGGGGGTGGTATGCAGTACTCATGTCTAACTTGATCCCCACACGATCCTGAAAACTCCTCCAGAAACTGGAGTTGAACCTTGGGTCTCTACCAGATACAATGCTCACAGGAACCCCATGCCTTACCACGATCTCCTTAGATATCTCATGAAATTTGACCATTCGAAATGATGGGCTTCGTAAAAAAAAAACTAATGACTTTTACATACACTCGTCTGCACCATAGAGAAGTAATATCAATTCGAAATCTTTATTTAATAATTCGTACATATCGTGATTGCAAAAATTTCTCATCCACCCATAAAATTACTATTCATCCAGGTTTCGAATATTCACGAAAATTAGGGTTATTGCAGTCTCCTCTCCTAAAAGGATTCTATCTTAAGAACCTAAGGAAGATAGTTGTGGATACAATTCCAACTTTACCCTTTCCAACTCTCAGGTTGACACTTCAACCCTTTTGTTCTCTCACCTTGGTCTCACCAACGCTTTAATGTTGTTCCTCAACGCATACTCTCCTCGACCTGTATTCCTTATCGGTTGTTCTATGATTGAAAATTTCCATCCCACTACTTACACGTTCCTCTTCTACCTTGTTCATAGTATCCGTGTTGAGTTCTTGTATCGTTGGCCCGTGAATACTTTGTGGTCGTGTTTTGTAATCCGAGACAACGTCAATACGCACGGTATTCCTCATATTCCTTCGCTTGATTAGCAGGCATGTGTTGCCTCCCGTCAACCGTTACCACTTGCTATGGATACTATATAGTCTTCGGTATACGTTGAACCAGTTCAACTACTATGTCCCTCGTTCATTGACTTCTTCGTAACGCAAGAGAAGAGAAACTTCTTCTTTCATAGTGCGCTCTATAGGAGACGTCCTTACGTTCGCATGGCGATGATCGTGATAACAACATTCATTTCATGGATAAGTTTTTATTCTCGACTGCCCCGTGAAACCTAAGGCACGACACTAAATATAAATTCGATCGTCTGGACAATTCTTCTTCCCTGTCCGTCAGCCACAGATCAAATTTGTACCTACGCTTAATCTCTTGTTAAATATACATGAAAGCACCTCCAGCCTTCGAGATTTAACCTTAAGTTTTTTTTTTTATCTGACGTACTCGCTGCAGAAGTTTTATATTGCACCACCATCTCTTCCGTATATAAATCGATAATCTTCTAAATGGAAAGTCTCTCGTAGGTAAGTCACTTGGTTCAGCAATTATAAATCAACTAGGGCCATCTCTTGGCTCGGTCTTTGGCGACCTACTTATGAAATTCATTATAATCCTGTCCACGTTCAAGATTTTCTACAGGCGGAATTAATCCACTAGATCTCTATCATTCTGCTTTTAACATGTTGCGTTTGTACTTAATAGTTTGCCAAACATTCCCTTAATTCTCTATACATCTGTCCTTCCCCATAATTTAGTCATTTTCCTCTAACATCATTCTTTATCGTATATACTATACTTTCTTGGTCAATACTAACTAAATTCCAATTTCGAATAATCCCTTCTATAGGTATCGGCTACCACATTGGCCTTTCCTGGGTAATAACAAATTTCTCCATCACACTCTCTGCTCCCTTTCGTCACCTTCTCTTTCTTATGTTTAGTTCTAGTATGAAGATATACTTATGGCACTTGTGGAAAAATTTCACACTTTTCTCATAAAGTTAACGTCTCAGTTTTATGCGTGAACGCTATCATGACTAATCCCCGACTCACGGTTAGTACATCCTATCCCGTAACATTTATGTTGTTTAGAAGTATAGGCTATCATCCCCTTTCTACTGCATCAGCACACCTCTCAAACTCTTGAAAGACGCATCATCGTGACTCTCAAAGTCCTCTTTTTATCATCAAGTATAGTTAACAACGAGGTTGTTGCTAATATCTCATTTCATTCCAAAACTTTGTTCATTAATCCATAAAGGCTTCTGACTCATTAGTCCACTCAAACAATACTACCATAATTTTATAAAGTTTATATTAGTGTGAAATGCCAACTTTGGCATAGTACAGAGGTCGATCTTGAGTTGGTGAAATTAACCCGCTTTTCAACCTTATCTTTGAAAAACAACTACGCGTTTTAACTTGTCAACAATTCCTACATCTCCGGTTAGAGGTATCGATTCTCGATGGTATATGTAAGATGTCATACGCTCATCCTCTTTCACAACTGGCACCAATCAGACTGAGGCCTGCATGCTACTGCGATTCCCAATAAACTTGATTAGGTGGTAATCTCGAAAGATCATTGGCATATCTCCATACATCCATTTGCTATTAGGGGCCTTTTAAACTTTATGTCTCTCTATGTGCCTCAATCCCTTTAAGCTAAGTAAAGCTTCATATTCTTGCCACAATATTTCTTCCTTTCTTGTCCATCTCACTTCCATGTTAGTTTCCTCTAAGGATATATCTTACATCGCAATCGATTTGCATTTCTTGGATCAGGAAAAGGCTTGGTAACTCCAGAATTCATTAATATAACATCCTGACAACGATTGGTAGGAGCGTACTCCCAACCACCTCATCATTTCTTATAACCTTCCTCAAACTAATATTAAAGGCCCTGTGGTATGCCCCGACATGTTATTCCCATTTTAAATAATTAGGCATAACGCTCTGGCTGCACAATTACAACATTTGGTTTTTGATCTCATATTGGTGCAACGGTTCACAATTGTACCTCCCGTTCACCTTAGAGTAATCACTTTTGAAAGGAATGGTTTCAAAATAACAAGGTCCAATAGATAATTTCAATAAGAATCTCACATTGGATGTTCCAAGAATGTTGATGGTTCCAAATACTAGGAGTCTCGATTTTCGGAGATGTAAGGATGGACAAAAAGAATACAACAAGGTTTATTCCTTCATGTCCTGATAATTTTGTAATATGATATCATAGAGAATGTTGCACGAGGGCAATGATTGTTGGATACAAAAGTCATAAAGACGACCTTTATACAATTCTTACATCTGGTGAATACTTTTCCTCTTGAAAAATAGAGGATCTAAAAAGTCCCATTGATAAAGGTCAACCGATCGAAAGAAATTCCACTCTATGACGATAAAAATGAAGCAGTTTATCATTCAAGTAATCTATGGTTTCAAATGAATATTCATTATATGAATGAAAGAACAGAATATTCAAGTGACATAAAGTCTGATACGAAGATGGGTAGAATTCAAGTTGAGTGGACGACCTCACTAGGTCTCAATCAAGTCATTCGTCAATACTTTCATCATCATACTTTACCACATGCAAAATGCATTGCGGAATTGCTGAATGAATTAAATTGGGAGTTGGACCAGTGAAACAATAACTAGTCCTTTTCAAGAAACACTAGCAACTAGCTAGACAAAATTTGCTAGTTCGCCTGTTTGAGACATCACCACTAGCTAGGACAATTAGCTAGGTGTTCTTCACAACATTACAATTTTGAGTAGTTAGAACAATCAACTAGTCATTCATATTGACATAACGACTAGCCAGTTCCAATTGGATAGAACGGAATTTCAACATCGTAGCCATCGAAGAAACTTTAGGCTACTCGGACAACGAATGGAAATAAGAAGTTATTAAGTTTGAAAAAGAAACTATAAAATTTGAAGAGAATATTCTAGGTATCGGAACAATCGATAACCTCTCATTAAATATTACTTATCAGTGAAACGGTCCATCCAAGGGTGTCGCCGTACACATGCTTTATCAGATCCGACAATAGAATTAAATTCGGAATACCAATATCAGAATGATATCCTTACTATGATTTCAACGTAAGACGCACAATCTCATTTTGAATAGGAGAAAGGACTCATGAGGAATATCTGGATGTTAGATCATCCCTGTTCTCAACAAGTGGATAAAAATTTATGGGCTCGACTGAAGAATGCAAGTATGAAAGAAGTAGTCAAATATCAATATTCGTTTAGGAATATTCATTGATTAATTAAGGAAACGATTGTTGAACATTCCTTGGATAATTGAAAGGAAGTGTAAATAGTCCTGAGCAGAACAAAGTAATTATAAACTTCAAATAGAATACTCGAGGATCAAATAAGATACTTGGGATGAGTCCCGGTTTAGAGAAAGTATATCATTGGCGGTTATTCCACAAGTTTGAAGTAGAAGGATAGAAGGATTACCTGATATAAACTAATCGAGGTAACATGGTTAGTGAAAAGTTTAAAATGAAGTAGTGCACCAGCCGGTAGTTACCAAAATAAGTTAATAATCATTCGTGCATCTCATTATCACCACTATGCGGGTAACTCCATCTCTTTATCTTCGTAATACAAGACACCAACTAGTGTGTCTCTCAATCATCATCTTAAAGTCATTTATCGAGTTGAGGTTTCACAAATGTATATGTCATTTCCGTGCTTTATCTTGAAGGCCAAGCTTCACATCATTCCGGGGACACCTGCTAAGTCCATAGGGTCCTACTTCATGCCTTCCGACACGAATCACAAGTGGCCAGTTCCCCCTGGGAACAGATCAAAGAGATCTCTCAGGGATCTCAATGCAGTCCATAGGTTCAGTGGCGGTGTGTGTGCACGTGAACATACGTTACCAACAATATATAGGTTTACAAGTATATATGCGTAGTCTCTGCTAAAATTTCTATCAAATAATTCCAGTATGGACTCACTGGTCTCTTCCTTTGGTAGACTCTGAGATCACTGTATCGCTCGTTGCAACCATATTCAACTTCACTAGAGTCGCTTTGTTAATTCTGCTTGTTTGTTCTCTAAGTTGAACTACCATGCTCTAGCGTCCGAATCATGCATGGAATTATCCAGCACGCTCGTCTTATGATAACATTCTTGTATAACACATGTAAAATTCGCCATCAAGAGTGATGAAGTCCGCAACGGCATAGTAACCACCTTTCAGGTAAACCCGTTACCTATCGAAAATTGGATCTTATAGCCAAAGTAAAAGACTGTCATTATTCCAAGTACTACGTACCCTTAATTATGTAGGGAAGTCTAAACTTCTTGATTCTTAAAATGCTGCCTCCTAAACTGTGGAGGACTATGGGCCACAAAATTTATGCCAGACTAGTTATCCGATTATATTGGCAGTATCGCCTCTATCTCAGCTGCTCTTGAGATTTCGCTCTGCTTCCTATATCATTACCTATGATAGGTCATGTACGACTCTCAAACCTCTATTCATCATTCTGAAGGTCTCTAAGGATTCTATCGACCCTAGTATAATACCTCCAGTAAACACTCCAGTCCATTCTACTCACCGGTACCTCTTCCGGTAGTCCAATAATAAGTTTACTACGATATCTTATGTCATTCTCCTACTTAGACTTAACTCTCAACACTTCTCGTTTCTGAGTACTGTAACTTATCTCTCTGATACCATTTCTGTGACGCCCCCAAATCTGAGGTCAAAGATTCAGGTCGGCACATCATCATCCAACTATATCATACCTGTATTAACTTTACAACTCAACAATACATCCATCCATACCTCAATCTTACACACAATCAAGTTAGAGCCTCAGAAACGATAACCAAAAGTAACACTAAATATTACAATTCATCTGTACAATCCAGAGTCTTACGCAATTCCACTTATACAACTACACTTGAAGACAAGTCTTACTATTACAGTTGAAAACCTATCAGACTACTCTGTAGTATTTATCAGGGACTAAATCATCTCCGGGTAATTCTTCTACTCCTCTTCTGCTGGTGCGGAGTTAATCGGCCAAATTCTTCCCTTTCTGAAAAGTTTTTATAAAGCAAGAATGAGCTACATAATGCTCAGCAAGTTCACTATTTTGTAAAATAATAATGTGGTTTATTTCGAAAACATTCCCAACTATATGGGTATATATCTCAGATTTCAAACATAATTGGACAATGTATGTGCCCGAGTTTGAATAAAACATCTATACTCACTAAGGAGCTTTAGGATAACATATGAACCCCTTATAAGGTTCCCATTTCAATATATCTCAAGTTTGAAAATATATACATATTAATATATCATTTTCGGCAAAACACTCTACGATTAACATACTGTACAGGGAATACATCATTGCAAACCTCTATCCTTCCATTAGCTTAGAAGGTTTCTCATACAAAACATTTCATTCTTTGAAACAATTGCAAGAGTGCACTAACACGTGCCAATCTTTGTAGAAAATCTTGCAGTTCCAGATACTGCACGATGTCAATATTTTCTCATCAAAAACCACACTATCGGCAACTTGGCACTTAGGCCCAAGAAGCAGTGTTTGAGTATTTTTCCAAAGTGGAGAATGGGACTGGAAGAAAACATAAAAACCTGACAAGGATTGACGATGATCAGTCGCCACATCCAAGTCCAATAATCCGCGGGTCTTCTCTACTAGTAGAAGGATAGAAACTACATCCGTAACTACCCTTGGGTGAAAACTACATCCGTAATCACCCTCGATGAAAACTACATCCGTAATCATCCTTCGGCAACACCTGGGCCGGAATAATAATTGATGGACCGCCTGGCTCACGGCCGCTTACACATCCCGGGAATCGTTCGTCAACGATTCCCACACCTGCCAGAGTCCCCTTTTTCTTTTCTTTTCAAAAATCATTTTGATAGAAAATTCGAGTAGTTGAAGTTCGACCTCAGTCGACCGATAATTCTTGAAAAACGTACAAGAAGCAAAACCTGACCGGGGGTTTTCGAAAATGTTTTGAGTTCGAAAGAGTTCGAGTTTGAAAGTATTAAAGGTATCTTGGATTAGCTTTGTTTTTAAAATAGTGAACAATAATTATTAAATGATATTTTAAGATTTAATATTAATAATTAATAAAATAATTATTTAATAAATAAACTTTTAATCCAAGATAGGGTTTCGAGTATTTACGAAGATATAATAATAGTTATTTGAATATACGATACCACCCGAATGCCCCTTCGGGTTTTCGCAATATAGATACGATATAATAATATACCGCTCCCCGGTCAATAGTATATACGGACCGCTACGACCTCTATTGCTAGAGTCGTTGTCCGAAGAAAACATTTCAATCTAAGTTCAAGGGGTAAAAGCATACATGTACTTGTTCAATCTCAATTGCATCAATACTTCGATAAACATAGCATTTGATATAATTTGAAAACTACAAACACAACAGTGAAAATCCTTGTATAGGGATAAGTTTTGAAAAGTAAACTTGCCTTGGTTTGGTTGGGGTGGTCGAGCGTGCGAATTCGAACGATCTATGCATAAACAATAATCGTACGTTAGTACCTTAACAACTTCTTTCAAATTACGGGGTTTTAAGGGGATACGAAATTAACTTAACGACTTCGTCTTATGACTCCCTAGCCCCACTATAGGTCCATGACATCACTCGTTTACGCTCGTCACTTACTCGACTTAATTTAGTTACCACGTTCGAACCATAACCACTAACCCTAGAATAATGTTCCACTAATCGACCTTTTTCCATTGCGCGAATTTTACTCTAGCATTTTTATAAAATCCAAAAATTCATATTTTAATCCAATTCCTTTTGGGTGGTCTTCACCACTGCATTACCTACGTTCTCAAATTTTTCCATGATCCCAAATATTTTTTAAGGTGTTTAAACAAGGTTCACAAGGGGGTCACTTAATGCAGTCCATTGTCCAGAAACAAAATTCACTCCTCCGGCCATAACTAAAACTCCACACATCACCTAGCTATGAATCTTACATATCCAGAAACTACATTCAATTATCTTTCCATCAATATAAGGTAGGACATTAGGGGACATCATTTGGGTGTTCAAAATCGTGCTACAACACAGATCAAAGTTCCTGGACAAAATCAGCAAGCTCAAATCACTTAGATCAACCATCTTTCATGCTTCCATAACATAAACACCACTTAAAACACTTAGATCATGACTCATAACACTCATGGAGATATATATATTCACCATAGTCTTAAAATTCATCATCTCAACATCAAAACCCAAGATCCATGTTATCCAATACATATACATTCAAGATAACCCCTAAAATGCATGGATCTACTACCATACTACATGAACAACACATAACCAAGGGTGGTTTGAGATTTCATACCTTCTTGAGCTCCTAGAGACCTTGAACAATCTTTATACAACTTAAAAACACCTTAGATGGCCTCCTACGACACTCACAATGCAAGATCTAAAAGATAATAAACTTATGTTAACATTTCTCTAAACTTCCAACAATTATAACTCAAGAACCAATGGATGGAAGGCTTTGAAATTGATACCATACCTCTACTATGATGCAAGGAAGCCCTAGGAAGGTTGTAGATGAAGAAAGCTTGGAGAGAAAATCTCTCCCTCTCTCCCAAGATGGTTCGGCCGAGAGCTTTACAAAGGGGGGGGGAGAAGTGTTTTTTGCTTTGTTTTGTTTTGGAAAGGTAAAAAGAAATGCTAGAATGACTTGTATTATTATGGTTAGTAAGGAGTAGTCACATGTTGCCAAGCTAGCCTAGGTTGCATCCATGCCCTATTGTCCCCTAAGTACATCACCCACCATGCTAGTCACTATTCACATTTGCTTTTATGTTTTCTAGTTCCTTTTTCTAACTATCTAGTTACATGGCACTTGCATGTAATACTACTACTTGTAATATTATTCTCCCACCAATGCTTATTATCTAATCTTTAATTCGTATCGTATCTTAATTAATCTCTCGTAATAATATTTTGTCGCGTAGGGATTTCCCCTATAATTCCTTAAGTACTAATTGTGTAAATTCCTCTAATGTCCATAATTCCTTGTCATGATCCTTAATAAATCTTGTAACACTCTAATCATTCTCAAATCCCAAGTTTTATAATTCTCACTAACAATAAGACTCCTGCCTTCACAATCTCCCTTTTTATCTTACATAGGGAATACAACAACACAGTTTCTCAGACAATCAATTCTATTAATCACAGGGATGACCAGAAAGGTTCCATATTGACATTGCCACAAGATATTAAACAAAATAAAATATTACCAAAAATTAGGGTTCTTACAACAAAGATGTGTTGCTGATTGTCTTAACCAAGTGAAAGGGAAGAAAAGCATCAGTAGGTTATAAATCAATGCAGGAGCTCATTTACAGAAAGACACGGAAATATCAGATCAAACAAAAACATAACCAGCTGATCTCTCTCTCATCTTTAAAGCTACTGCAAGAACATTAAATTCGTAGAAAAATCATAAGCTTTGTACTTGTAATATTCTATCCGTTCAAGCTTGATTACTTGTGACTCTTGTACTATTAGCGAGTTTTTACTCCTAATCTATATCTCGATTTTTATTAACAAATTAAGAAAAGTTCATGTCGAATTTTCTAATTTGTTTTTATTAACTTGATATTACTCTGTACTAATTTTGTAACAACCCTCAAGTTTAATATATTGATATATTTAACTTGAACTTTGTTTCATTTAATTCCGCACAAAATTTGTTTAAAGTGAATTTAAATATAAAGGACAAATTTCGATAAAAGGGTTAAGATTGTATTCAACCCCCCAATCTACAATCTTATTGGACCTAACAATTGGTATCAGAGCCGTTTGATTGATATACAAATCAAGATCCTATTCTTATTCAATTAAAAATCAAGCTCGAATTTTTAACTCTCTTAAAAATTCATCATGACTTCTAAAGCCATTGTTAAGATACCTATCTTTAACAAAGATAATTATGATATGTGGAAGAATAAAATGGAGTTGTTTCTAGATTGTACAAATGTTAAATATTTGGGTGTTTTGAAAACCGGACCTAAAACTCCTCTGGTCTATGAAGATGCAGTTGAAGCTGATGGTAAAGTTGTGATCCCTGCTACATCTTATGAAAAGGACCCTGCTACCTATACACCTGAGGAAAAGGAGGATGCGGGACTAGATAAAAACTTGAGACTCATTCTAATAGATTCCCTGGATGCTGTAATGTATAGCCATGTGATGAATTGTAAAACTGCCAAACACATGTGGGAAACTATTGAAACCATTAATGAAGGAACCGATGAAGTCAGGGAGAACAGACTTCAGATCTTAACCTCTGAGTATGAACACTTCCGAGCTGGCCCTAATGAAGGCATTCAAGAAGTGTTTGAAAGGTATAATAAAATAATCAACAACTTGCAAATCCATGGCAAGAACTATACACAGAAGGAGATTAACCTGAAGTTCTTACTGACTATGCCCACTCACCTGGAACACAGGATAACAACCATAAGAAAATCCCGTGACTTGAATAAAGTCTCTCTTGAAAAACTCTTCGGTATTTTAAAAACCTATGAGTTGGAACAAGTCCAATAGAAAGAGATTCATGGTAAAGGTAGGGTTGCAAGTTCATCTACAGCGCTAGTGGTTGAGGCTCCTAAGGAAGTGGAAGCTAAGGTTATTCGACCTTACAGCTCAGACAAGGAGCAGACTGAAGTGGAACATGGTCAGACACCAGCTACACAGGATGGAAGTGAGTTTTACTCATTAGAAGAATTGGATCAGTTGGAGGATGAATCCATGGCACTCATGGTTAGACAGTTTGGCGACTTTAGATTCAGGAGAAATCCTAAGTTTAAGTTCAAGTCTAATAACAGATTCCAGAGAGGAGGTTTCTCATCCTCTAGTAGCAGAGGTGGCTACAAAACTGGAACTGTTGATAGAAGCAAAATTCGTTGTTATAATTGCAATGAACTTGGACACTTTGCCACTGAGTGTCAGAAACCCAAACAAGCCCAGAGGAGAGATTATGTTCCTGAAAAGAAGAAACCTGGAAAAGCCTATGTGGCTGCTGGTAAAAGCTGGGATGATACAGATAGTGAAGATGAAGAATATGGTAATCTTGCACTAATGGCAAATGGTGACATGCTCACTAATCCTAAACCACAGGTAAAACTTATTGACTCTGAGTTGGTTCGTCAGTTAGGTGGTTCCTTGGTTAATGCACAAAAACACATTACTAGAATAACTCTGTTAAACACTGAACATGAAAATGAAGTGTTAGAACTAAAAAAGGTGCATGTTAATCAAGATCAACAAAAAGAGGAAATAGCACGACTAAATAGAAGAGAGAAATCCATTCTAGAAGTAGTGACTAAACAACTTTCTAAAATTGCTGAACTTGAAATCAAGGTTAGTGCTTCCTTTAATTCTGTTAAAACTTCTAAAGAGTTTTTCAATAAAAAACCTGTTGACCGAACTGTAAGAATAGGGTTTGGTTACAATGAAGCTGTTGGATTGTTAGGCATAAATACCCCTAATCTTGTTAGTGCTAAAGAAAGGGGTATACCACATGTGCTTAAGAATGTTGAAGATCCACTCTTTAAGAAGTCGATTGCAGAACCTCCAAACTTTACTTCTATCATTATTCAAGAAGAGATGCGTAATGAGGACAGTGCAAATGGCATAGTCCTTGATAATGTTAAATTTGTTAAGGAACCAGTTAAGGTTGTTTATTCAACCAGTTCATCTAAAACTGGGTTAAGTGGTAACAAGTTGAAAAAGAACAATAACATGTCTAACATGTATACCATGCCTATCATTAATGTTTCTCATAAAGCATGTGGTGTTGTCAATTGTATGTCTTGTGCTTTTAATGTAATGTCTGCTTACTTTAATGGTAATCAAGCATGTGCTGGTACAACTGCTCTTCGACAACATATGAATAGGAATAAAAATGTTAGATCAAAGACTGCTAGTCCTCCTCAAGTTAGGAGAGAGTCATTTGAATCAAAGCCTAAACAGACTTTTGGTAAGGCTGCTTACAAGGTCAATTGTCCAGTCAATGAAACAAATGTTATTGTTGCTAAAGAAACATGGATACCCAAGATAATACAAAAGATTGTCAAATCTGTTTATAGGGTTAAATGTTTGTTGGTTAATGGTGAAAATGGTGTCAAAGTTAAAAATGTTGTTTTGCCTGACAAAGGCCAATTCTTTAAGTATTCTGGACCCAATCAGATTTGGGTTCCGAAGAAGGTTTAACCTATTTGTCATTGTAGGGTGTGAAACAGGTTGATCGAGTGACCTGGATCTTGGACAGTGGATGTTCAAGGCATATGACTGGAGACAGAGCCCTGCTGACAAATGTGGTGGAGAAAGCCGGCCCAGTTGTTACCTTTGGAGATAACAGCATAGGTACAACTGATGGATATGGCAGATTGGAAGCTGGAAATGTTATCATTGATGAAGTGTCTTTTGTGAAAGGACTTGAGCATAATCTATTAAGTATCAGTCAATTCTGTGATAAGGGATTCGAGGCTTATTTCAACAAGAAGAATTTCTGATCTCACACAAGAGACATGAACAACCATCTCTTACAAGAGTCAGAAAAGGTAATCTGTACGTGGCCAATATGAACACTGGAAGCACTGAAGAAATCAACTGCTTCTATTCTAAAGCATCTACAGATGAAAGTTGGCTATGGCACAAGAAACTCTCTCACCTTAATTTCAAGACAATGAATTCTCTAGTTAAAAGAGAACTGGTGAGAGGTTTACCTTCAATGGAATTCACTCAAGAAGGACTCTGTGATGCCTGTCAAAAAGGCAAATTGAAAACAACAACTCACATGAGCACTGACACATCATCAATAACTGAACCTCTACAACTGTTGCACATGGATCTGTTCGGTCCAGTTAATGTGATGTCTATGTCAATGAAAAGATATGCTCTGGTGATTGTTGATGACTACTCAAACTACACATGGGTTTTATTTCTGAATTCCAAAGATGAAACTCCACAGTTAGTGATTGATCACATCAAGTTGATTGAGATGGAGTACAAGAATCCAGTAAGAGCAATAAGGTCAGACAATGGAACTGAATTTAAGAATGTAGTTCTAAATGATTTTTGTACTGAAAAGGGAATAACAAGGCAGTATTCAGCCCCGAGAACTCCTCAGCAAAATGGGGTAGTAGAAAGAAAGAATAGAACCTTGATTGAAGCTGCACGTACTATGTTAAGTGAATCAAGGCTTCCTTTGAACTCTAATCAACAAAGACTTGATGAAGACTCCCTATGAAATAATGTATGATAAGAGACCAACACTCAAGTACTTTCATGTATTTGGAGCAAAATGCTTTGTGCTTAAAGATGGAGATGATCGTGGTGGAAAATTTGAAGCCAAAGCACATGAAGCAATTTTTATTGGTTATTCAAGAAGAGCTTACAGGGTGTATGTGATTGATCATCAGATAATGCTTGAAAGTGTCAATGTATCATTTGATGACACTAAACTTCCTAGTATCCAAACGGAGGATTCATCTGAAAAGTTATCTTTCGATGATATGACAGACTCCGATTCAGATGATGACAACCAACCTGATGTTCTTGCTAATGATAACAGTAATAATGATGATAATGATCAGGGTGGTGGTGGTGAAAACAATGATCAGACTGGAGATACCACTGACACTCCTGAACATTCATCTAGTCAAACTGGCAACAACTCAGGGGGAGATGATGAAGGATCAGCTGGTCATACTCAACATCATAATGAAGAACAAGGAGAATCATCAAGGTCAAATCTTCCCAGACAGACTGTTTGGAATAGAGCTCATCGTTTTGAGTTGATCGTTGGTGATCCAGATGTTGGTGTAAAAACTAGAAGGAGCTATCAAAATCAAAGTAATTATTCTGGGTTTCTGTCTGTAATAGAACCTAAGAAAACAGAAGAAGCTCTTTCTGATCCTGATTGGGTGATTGCTATGCAAGATGAACTCAATCAATTCAAACAACAAGAAGTATGGAAGCTGGTACCCAGACCTAACCACAAGAAAGTAGTTGATACCAGGTGGGTATTCAGAAACAAACTTGATGAAGATGGCATTGTAACTAGAAACAAAGCAAGACTGGTTGCTAAAGGTTATTCCCAAGCTGAAGGAATAGATTATGATGAAACCTATGCACCAGTGGCTAGACTTGAGGGTATAAGGATATTCTTGGCATTCGCAGCACATTCAAACTTCAAAGTTTATCAAATGGATGTCAAGAGTGCCTTCCTGAATGGTAAGCTAGATGAAGAGGTATATGTAGAACAGCCCCCTGGCTTTGAAGATCCAGAATTCATGGACTTTGTCTACTTTCTCTTCAAAGCTATTTATGGTCTTAAGCAAGCTCCAAGGAAATGGTATGACACTCTTTCTGAATTTTTACTTGAAAATGGATTTGTTAGAGGTGTCATAGACAAAACTCTCTTTACTAAGAATCATAAGAATGATACTATATTAGTCCAAGTCTATGTGGACGATATAATATTTGGGTCTACTAATGATCTTCTGTGCAAGAAATTTGCTAAGCTAATGCAGGGTAAATTTGAGATGAGCCTGATGGGTGAGCTGAAGTTCTTTCTTTGTTTACAAGTAAGTCAAAGAACAGATGACATATTTATCTGTCAATCCAAGTATGTCAGAGAGCTCCTCAAGAAATATCAAATGGAGGACTCATCTTCAGCAAGGACTCCATCATCTACAGCTATCAAATTTGGTGCATGTGAAAATTCTGCCAAGGTAGATATCACAAGCTACAGAGGTATGATAGGTTCATTACTTTACCTTACTGCAAGTAGACCTGATATTATGTATGCTACATGCTTGTGTTCAAGGTTCCAAGCGGATCCTAGAGATGTGCATCTCATTGCTGTTAAACGAATCTTGAGATATCTTAAGGGTACACCTAACTTAGGTATTTGGTACCCTAAAGAATCTAGTTTTAACCTTGTTGGATATACATATTCAGATTATGCAGAAAGTGTTATAGATAGAAAAAGCACCTCTGGGAGTTGTCAATTCCTAGGTGGTAGGTTGGTCTCCTGGTACAGCAAGAAACAACAAACAGTTTCCAACTCAACAGCTGAAGCAGAATATATAGCTGCCGGAAGTTGTTGTGCTCAGATCTTGTGGATTAGGAATCAGCTACGTGACTATGGCTTTGTACTTGACAATATTCCAATTCTTTGTGACAATACAAGTGCCATAGCAATCTCCAACAACCCTGTACATCATACGAGGACCAAGCACATCGACATTAGGTATCATTTTATCCGAGAGCATATCATGAATGGTATTGTGGAGTTACATTTTGTACCCACGGAAGAACAAATAGCAAATATTTTTTCTAAGTCTCTTGACGAATCCACATTCACCAGAATTGTTGGTGAATTGGGTATGTTAAATAGTCCTAGTAATTAAACTAGTTAATATCTGAGGTTTGATCTTTAATAATTTACAAGTGATTATCTTGTTAATATTTGTTGATTAAAATCACTTATATAATTATTTTATCAACGTACCTTGTTACTTGTTAATGTTCAAACCATTGCCATTATCATCTTAATATATTCCTACTTACTTCTTTTCAATGTTAGAATAATTCATTTTCCTTAAAAATATTTTTCTCAAATTTTATAAGTTAAAATTTATGAGAAACTTATTTTTCTTGAAAATTATATTTATGATGGTTTAGTAAGTCATATTTTCTTTTTAAATAATTTTCTATTAGAAAGTTATTTTATTAGAAAATATATAGATTTATTAATTTACAATGAATATATATGTAAATTATTAATACTTAATAATTTGTAGTGTTTGTCCTTTTGTTATTATTGTCATGTTTTCGTTTTAGGGATATTCTATGATCGTTCTAATGGTTTTTGTAAATCATTCAGATATATGTAATTTAGATTTAAATCTTAGTAAGCTGTCTGTTAATTGATTAGCATATTTCTATATCAATCACTTAGCTTTTAGATTTTTCAGTATAGTCCCCGGATGTTTTGAACGATTAAGACAATCGTTAAGATAATTTTTAATTGTCATAATATGATTGTCTTAACAGTTCACTTCATATCTGGTATTTTATTTTCTTTTTCGATAGTATTAATCAGTTTTATGTTAATAAGACATAAACCGATTGTATTAACAACATTTTGGTCTATTAAGACTATCGTTAAGACAATAGCTCGATTGTCTTAACAAGTCATTTTTGTACTTAAAAGAAAAATAGAACGTATAGGTCTTAATTGTTTTTTTTGGTCAGTCTGTTCTCTCCCTCGCGTGTGTTTACACCGAGTACGATACATATACATACATATACACGAGCTTCTAAGTCGAACTGCTGCCAAAATTTCGTCAACTACTTTCGATTCCGAGATCAGTTCTGAGTAGATCGTGACAAGCTCGTTAATGTGAACCAAGAATCACGGGTTTTAGTTGAGTTTTCATGAATTCGATTTTTTCAAAACCCCAATCGATTTCTTCATTGTTCTTTAACTTTGAGAATTGATCTTTTAAATCTAAAATTATCAGTAGATTCACAGTGATCAGAGGAATAACATAATAAAATTTGGGATTTTTCTGAAAACTTTGAATTAATTGGATTGATTGGAATTTTTAATTAATTATTAATTCTGAAAAAATTGAAACTTGCTGATTCCTTGAAATTTGGGTTATTAAAAATTAGAGTGTGTATTGTGGTGTTAAAAGTTGAAGATGGCTGATAACTTTGAGATTGTTAAGCATAATTTGGTTGGTTACATTAATCCGGATGATTGTGCACATAATCGGTTTAAACCGTGGATAAGATTCTTGAACGAACAGTCGCTCATAAGGACTGCTATAACCTTGGATACACCATTGTAGATTGGACCTCTAAGGGCTATGTGCACAACTGTTGTGATATCTCAAGACTTGAGATCTTTCTTCTTCGCACCTGATGACAAATTGTTCGAAGTGAATGAGACGATTCTTAGGACTGTACTAGATCTTCCAAGTAACAACTTTGTCGTTTCACCATCTAATACTGAGTTGTTAAATTTCTTCACTGGTATTCGCTACGATGGAGTAGTTGATCTTAATAATATTCGAAGGAAGAATCTAGTTCAAGAGTGGGATGCATTCTTCGATACACTCTCCAAAGTGTTCACCAACTCAAAGAAAGGTAACTTCAATCATATTTCTCAAATGTTGCAATTTATTGGTTATGCTGTTGCTAATGATCGCAGAATTGACATTGGACATTTACTGTGGAATGTGATCCTTAATCGAGTGTCTAATGCTAGAAAGAATTTTGATGCTGGTGAAAAAGTTCAATGTTTTTATCCCAGATTTTTTATGTTAATTTTTAATCATCTGGTTTCTGATGAACTTCAAGAACCTTTTCGAAATGATCCACCCTTAGTGTCTGGTAGACAAACCAAGAAAATATTCTCTTCCCTAGCCACTAGCAAAAAGTTCTTAAACACTCCAGTTTTCATCACACCTCATATGGCACAATTCATAAACTTGCCAGTCATACCTGCACTAGTTCCAGTTGTTGAGCAATTGGAATTAATACATGCTCCTGTGCAACCTGAGCCACTTGCTCCTGAACCACAAGCAACTGCTATTGAGCAACCTACACCAATATTAAATCAAGTGGAACTTCTACCTGAACAAGTAGCACCTACTCTTGAGCAAGAAATTCAAAATCAAGTGGTTCAATCCACTCCATCTGCTGACCAAGTGTTGTGGAATAAAAGCTAGGTTATTAGATTGCGGCTAGGGTTTGATGTATTTAATGCTAGGGTGCGTGAGCTTCGTGCTTTAATGGCTGCTTCTGCGTTCGAGACTAAACGGTCCTCACAGAATGCCTACGTATCTCTGTATTTAGAGAATCAAGCCAATAAAACGTAGTTCTAGGTTGAAGGGTCTGACCCTTTATATAGGCTGAGAAGCCTCGGAATTAGGGTAGAGTTAATTGACTTGGTGGACAAGTCAATCTTGAGGAAAGTTCTAGACCCCTTCCTTGTAGGAGTCTGTTTCCTTGTATGAGTGTATGCCTTGGAGGCTACTCCTTGTAGAGATAATGTTCTTATCTGACATTTATTGCTGAGCTGTTTATTATCCCTAATATTAATTACGAAATTAATATTGTAAATAGGGTTTGGGCCCACCTGATGGGCCCAACGTTTGGACCATTCCGGGTTTAGTTAATGTCACATAAAATGTGTCTTTAGGGCTTACTTTTAGCCCATATCATTTGCCCCCCAACTTCTAGGAAAACTGATCAGGTTTTCCTTGAAGTTACAACGGCCTTATTCGAGACTTGGGTTAGGGTTCATTGCTCGTACGCGAGTATTTTCAACAATATCATCTTAATGTAAAGCGTGGAGTGACCGACGCATTTACGACGATGTTAAATGGCACTAGACAGCGCTAATCAGCCTTAAACAACGTTTAAACAGTGTTAAACAATGTTAAATGGCATAAAACGGCACTAAACGGCGCTTAACGGCACTAAACGGTGCTTTAAATGTAAAATTTTTCCATGTTTCTGGAATTTTTTAAGCTTTCCTCTCTTTTTTTCTTTTTTTTTAAACTCAATTTCGAGCTCAATTTTCGAGCTCAAACTGCCCCAGGTCGTAGCCATTTTACCTATTTGCTAAGTCATTTTCGATCTGGACATTTCGAGCTCAATTAGTACATTTTCGAGCTAAAAAACGAGCTCAAATAGGGGCCAAATCGTAGCTTTTTTCCAGGAAAATCAGTGTTTTTTCGACCTGAAATGGACGAGCTCAAATAGTGTTAAAACGACCTCGATATCGTTTAACCTCGACCTCAGTATAGCATAAGAACGACCTCAAAATGAATCCCAGGTCGTGGGGATTTTTTTCATTTCCTAGTTCAGATTCGACCTAAGATTTGCGATCTCAATCCATAATACAACGATCTCAATTGAAGTGGCAGGTCGTGGCCTCATTCTACTTTTTAAGTCAAAAACGACCTCATTTATGCGACCTCAATCTGTTTTGTTCCGACCTCAATTTTCAAGGTCTCTTACGACCTCAGAATTAAATTCTCCAGGTCTTCTAGCCGAGCTCGTAATTATACAAGAGAATGAGATCGAATCTCACGACCTCGTGCCTCGTTTTGGCAACTCCAAATCTCATTATGGATTTTAATGGGCCCTGTCTTTTTAATTTTCATGGGCTGGACCTAGGTTTTCAAATCATTTGGGCCCACAACACTTTTTAAATTTTGGTTGGGCCTTTACTATGGGTCAACATGACCTTAAATCAAAACCTTAATTAGTTTATCAATATTGATTGGGCCGTGACAGGCCTTAATTCTTTTTTAATTACTTTAACTGGACTTGGGCCTTAACAGGCTTGGTGTTGTTGAAGTAGATGGCTCTTCCAAGAGTGCTTGGCGTCCCAACTGGGGTATTAGGAAGAAGGACTCCATTGTTGGAGATTGCAGGCATGCCATGGATTGGTCCTATCATTCCATAACCCCTGGTGACTTCAAGGATTATGTATCTGGCTCCACTCTTGAAGGAGCTGAGAGTGCTGGAGCTCAGGCCTTTGCTGCTGTAAGCTCCTTACTACCCATTCTCTTATATACTTGTTTTGTTATTTGAATCGTGGTTTTAACTTTGTCTTTTGTAGGCTAATGCCAACTTCCAGGGGGCCATATTCCAGGCTAAGACTTGGCGTTCCAACTATGAGACTTACAAGGCAAAGTATGATGACTCTCAGGATGAACTGGGCTCTGTCAAAGCTACTTTAGCGAGGAGGGAGAAAGAGCTTCTAGAGTCTCAGGCTGAAAATGTCACTCTCAGGAAGAGCAAGGACGACCTGATTGATGACTACCTTTCCTCCTAGGAGTATGTGGGCTTCATGGAGAAGCATGACGACTCTCTATTCCCTTACCAGTTTACTCAGGGATGGGACGGAGCTCTTGCTGAGGTTACTAGGAGATTTCCTGGTACCCTTAGTATTTCAGACTTCCCTAGCCCTCGTGCTCCCATGGCCTTGGCAGTGCAGGACACTCAGGAGGAGGACCAGGAGGATGATGAGAGGATCCTGGAGCCAGATCCCTCTGCTCATCTTGGCGCAGATGAAGAGGATGAGCATACTGGAGATGCTTAGTAGTTGATCTCTTTATCTATCTATTTATGTACTCTGCCTTTGGGCATGACTTTGTACTTTAACTTATTTAGAACTAGTCGTTTATGTATTCTGCCTTCGGGCATAACTTTTTAATTCGTAATCCATTGTCCTGGATGCTTCACAACTTATTCATATTCGCATGTGTAGTCTAGCATTTTGTGCATATATATCAACGAGTAATGTGCATATCTTATGCGAAAATGTAGGATAGTCTTATGAAGAAATGGGCACAGCCCTTACATAGATACTCTATTTCCAATATTTCGAGTTTAAAAACTTGGAATGATTTCATCGACCTTATTTCTACTTCTATTACATAGGCAAAAAGCTAGGTCCTTTTCAGGAGAGCTTAAACATAGTAAACCTTGAGGTTCAATGCATGCCAAGTCCGGGGCACCTCAATCCCGTCCAAGGTTTCCAGTTTGTAAGATCCTCGTCCTAGCGTCTTCTTGACTCGATACGGCCCTTCCCAGTTCGGGGCTAGCTTTCCCTTCTCACCAACTCCAGAAGCCTCGATCTTCCTAAGAACCAAGTCACCTTGCTGAAAGAACCTCTCCTTAACCCTGTGGTTGTAGTAGAAGGATGCTTTCTTTTGATGCTCCGCATTTCTGGCATTTGCCTCGTCCCTGACTTCATCAATCAAATCTAGGGCGAGCCTCATGCCTTCTTCATTAGTCTCTGGTTCAAATGCCTCAATCCGAGGTGATGCATGCATGATTTCTAGTGGTACAACTGCCTCGGCTCCATAAGCCAGTAGGAAAGGGGTTTCCCCAGTTGTTACTTTGCAAGTAGTACGATATGCCCAAAGTATAGGCAGTAATTCATCCACCCAAGTATTTCTTGATCGTTCGACCCTCTTCTTAAGTCCATCCAGGATGATTCGATTGGCCACCTCGGCCTGCCCATTCGCTTGCGGATGTGCCACTGAGGTAAAACGAAGCTCAATAGCATTTTCCTCACAATACTTCTTGAATTCCTCATTGTTAAACTGTGTCCCATTATCTGTCACAAGAATTCGCGGGATTCCATACCTACAAATTATGTTCTCCCAAAAGAACTGGGAAACTTGCTTGGTGGTTATCTTGGCTAAAGGCTTAGCCTCAATCCATTTAGTGAAGTAATCAATGGCGACAATCAGAAACTTCCTTTGTGCTGAAGCCATAGGGAAAGGACCAAGAATGTCCATCCCCCACATTGCAAATGGAATGGGAGAGCTGATTGAGGTTAATCTCTCAGGCGGCTGCCTTACAACAGGAGCGTGTTTTTGACATCTGTCACACTTCTTGACATAATCCTGGGCATCCGCCAACATCTCTGGCCAATAGAATCCCAGGCGGGTAATCTTGTGAGCTAGGGCTCTGCCCCCCAAGTGCTGCCCACAGATCCCTCCATGAACTTCCTCCAATGCTTCTCTTGCCTCTTGGGGCCTTAGGCACTTCAAGTACGGGATGACAAACGATCTCTTGTATAAGATGCCTTCAATCAAGGCATATCTCAATGCTCTTACTGACAATTTTCGTGCCTCCAAGGCATTGTCAGGGAGCCATCCAGTTTCTAGATGAGGTTTAATAGGATCTATCCAACAGCTTCCCACATCGATAGGTGCTACCAACTTAGAGTTGACGGTCGGGGCCTTCAAGACCTGGAAGTAAACACTACCTGCATAATTCTCTATCTCAGAAGAAGCGAACTTAGAGAGGGCATCGGCCTTAACGTTCTCTTCTCTAGGAATGTGCTCCAGATAGCACTCCTCAAACTGAGTCATAACAGCTTTCACGACTCTGAGGTATTTTGCCATAGTTTCATCCTTGGCCTCAAACTCACCATTCACTTGCGAGACTACCAGTCTTGAATCTCCACACACTTTGAGGTTCTTGACCCTCATGACTCTGGCCAATCCCAATCCGGCTATTAGGGCTTCGTACTCAGCTTCATTATTGGTAGTTGGGAAGTCCAACTTCAGAGCGTACTCCACTATGAACCCGTCGGGACTTTGCAATACCAAACCAGCGCCACTAGATTTTGTTTTTGATGCTCCATCAAAATAGAGCACCCAATACTCTTTCTGATCAGGTACAAGTTCTTCATCCTTATTCTCAACCCCAGGAGTGGTTATTATCTCCTGCCCCCCGACTTCTTGGTTGTCAATGGTACATTCAACCACGAAGTCAGCTAATGCCTGAGCCTTGATGGCTGTCCGAGGCTTATATGTAATGTCAAATTCTCCGAGTTCGATTGCCCACTTAATTAGCCTTCCACTGACCTTCGGGCTATGCAGGATACTTCTCAACTGCTGGTCCGTCAGGACTTCAATCTTGTGTGACTGAAAGTAAGGTCGTAGTTTCCTTGAAGCTGTTACCAATGCTAAAGCAAACTTCTCAATGGTAGAATAGTTCAACTCAGCTCCGTGCAACACCTTACTCACGTAGTAGATGGGTTTCTGAACCTTATTCTCTTCCCTTATGAGGACGGCACTCAATGCTTGCTCAGATACCGCCAGGTATAGATAAAGAGTCTCTCCGATGTTAGGCTTGGTCAACAGCGGGGCTTCGGCCGTGTATTTCTTCAATTGTTCGAAGGCCTCTTGGCTTTCAGGTGTCCATTCAAAATTCTTTACCTTCTTTAATGTTTGAAAGAAAGGTAAACACTTATCACCCGACTTGGAGATAAACCTCCCTAAGGCTGCCACTCGGCCTGTCAACTTCTGCACATCTCTTACAGAACGTGGTGGCTCCATGTCTAAAATCGCCTTGATCTTGTCAGGATTGGCCTCAATGCCTCTCTTTGAAACCATCAGCCCTAAAAACTTTCCAGATCCAACGCCAAAGGCACACTTGGCGGGATTCAACATCATTTTATGGTGCCTCAGCACTTCAAATGCCTCTTCGAGGTGCTTAATATGATCAGCCTTGAGTAGGCTCTGATAGTATTTTGTCCTAAACCCAATCATGTATGATGAGTTAGGAAATACTTTCATGTAATCTTATTTGATTTTATTTATATTAATAAAAGACTTGTTGTTTTTTATTACGGGCATTATCTCTTTAAAGTGTTTAAATAAGAAGTTCCATAGTTTAGAGTAAAGCTTCTAGAATTATAATGAGATTATAATAATGAGATCTAGAAGATGATAACAATAAACTTAAATAGTTCCCGATCGTAGGATAACTAATTGGGAGTTAGTCAATCCGTAAAGATCGGTACATACTATGCTTGCTTCCTCGGAAGGATGTCTGTTCTCATAGACATTCGTGTGGTGACACTATAGCTAGTATGTAGGTGCTTATTGGAGAATAAGTTCACTGAACGTGACTTGATCAAATGAACGACTAATGGAGTTTACTCACGTGTTAATAGTTGTTCATAAGTTGATGGTGGTACAAGTGTCCTTAGACTTGAGACCGTTAAAGTAATCTTATATACAATGAACTATGTTTTGGTTTAGTTCTAAGTCCTCAAGGGACAATCATTAGTTCTATTCCGGGTATAGGAATTTGTATATGAAGATAGTTAACGATCGATAAAGAATCTACCCCTTTCAGTAAAAGAAAGTGAATATCCTATGATGTTCTTACTATGTTAGTTCTGGAATCTCTGGCCAGAGTAATTGAAGTTAGAAAGAGTTTCTAATTCAAATGAACTAGACATAATGTATAAGAAATTATATGATTAAATTAAATAGGCTTGACACGCGTTCCATGCCTTGTATTTAATCGGGATATTGTCGGGTAGAAGGAATTGATTGTACGGTAACCATTTGCTGAATAGGTTTTATATATTCTTAGCAATGAATTCATATTATCCGGATAGTCGCGATATATTCAAAAGTATCACTCACGATGTAGAATAAATATTAATTACTTATGTAATTATATTTAACGAATTAATTAGTAATTCGTATAAGTAATAATAAATAGTTTATTATTATTTATTTCTACTACCGGCTTAATATTGAACCTAAAGGGTCACACCATAAAAAGGTTAAATATTTATAGATGATGAGAATAATTAATAATGGCTATGAATTATTTATTTATTGAATAAATAATTAATTAGCAATTATTTATAATTTATTAAATGAGATTTAATAGATTATAAATAAATTAAGAAAAGTTCTTAATAATTATTAATTACAAAATTTAGTTTGAGAAATTAAATTTTATGAGAGAATTATTTTCTGAATGGGATTAATAATTAAAAAGGTTTTAATTATTAAATGATTATTTAATTAGATAAAGTAAAGACTTTATTTCTTTAAATATCAAACATTCCAAGAGTTGGAAGATACAACAACATCAAACACAAAACATCCCAGGGGATTTGAGAGGATTATTGAGAGCTTTTGAAGTTCATCAAAATCATTCCAAATCATTTTAATAATTTCTCAATTGTTATTTATCTACTATATGATATTTGATCTTGGTGGATACCATTAGAGCACTCCATACTTGAGGGGTGATTGCTGGAAATCAAAGACACATTCATAACAATCCCAGGAAAGCTATCAAGGTATTTTTCTTGTGTTCATACAATTTTTTAAATCTATATACATGATTAATTAGGTTTTTATGCAAGTAAATGTGATTTACGCTTCCGCTACGGCCATAAATTCCTTCAATGGTATCAGAGCATAGGTTGCATGTATATAGATCCCAGAAAAAATTTCGGAATTTTTCTAGCTTGTATGAATTAGTTATGAATTTTTGAAGTTCATGGAGGCTATAATCAAATTAATTACGAATTAATTAATAAATTATTTTTAAATTAATTTTGATCACTGATAAATTTTCTACAAGTGTTGTAGAAGTCCCAGAAAAAGTTTCATAATTTTCCCATGGATAGATTATTTATTATTGATTTTTAAAGAGTTTAGAAATTAATAAATAATAATCTGTTTTATAAATATATATATTATTTATAAAATATCTAGATGGGTTATTAAAGTTGGGGGCCCAAACAGGATATTTTGGGTTGATATAGTGGGCTGGTGGGAGGTGGGCTGAATAATATATAATATATATATTTTAACAAAAAGCTGTCGACTGAAAAAAACCAGCTCACTGCGCGTGACTGAGTACCGCGCGTGGGCGTCACGCGCTGGCGGCTCACGCGCCGCGCGTACAACCCACGCGCCGGGTCGGGTCGGGTCGGGTCGGATCTCGGGTCGGGTCAAGGGCCGGGTCGGATGCTGACGTCAGCATGACGTCATCAGTATGTAACGCCGCTGTTGAATGCGTTACTGGAGTATATGATATTTTTGGCCTATAACGCATTCTGGTAATGCGTTACAGGGTCTGTAGATGACAGAAATGGCCCTGATTCGTATTTTGAATTTTCCCGTTGATCCGTAAGTCCGATTGAGGCGTATAATATATCGTTGGATTCGTTTTTCTGAGACGGATGTAATGGAGTGGTCAAATAAATTTTAAAAATTAATTTTAAAATGGTTATAGCTTCCGGAAGTGTTTTAAAGCCCGTTTTAATTGTGTTAAAATGCTTTAAAATACTAATATTGTTTCATATAGATGTTTAACAATGTTTAACATGATATAACATGTTTGCCTAAATATATGTGTGCATAGAAATGCCATGAGATGATATATTTAGATTTATATATCATATATAATTGCATGTTTGTCTTTAGGTTTTAACGAAAACGTTTCGTAACCTAAATAATATAAAATCCCTCGTTATTTAATATCAAGTAATAAAATGGCCAATGTCACAACGGGCTTGTGTCGGTCATAGCCTTCCAACATGGTAGAAAGTAATTCTTAGTTTTGAGCTTTGTCATTTCGTGCTACAGCCGAGGGCTTCGTTTTCAAAATAGGAATTACTTGTCTATTACATGAGATGCGTATAATTAATTAGAATCCAATTGTCGTTACGTGCTACAGTCGTGGGCTATTGAGATCTTATTAATTTAACGAGATGTTGGGTCTCACTTGACTTAGAATATTGAATTTAGACGTGCTACAGTCGTGATTCAATGATTCAAGAGGCTAAATGAAATTAGGGAATAACATGAGATGTAATTGATAAAAAGTTATCTGCCTATGGAACATTACATAGCGTTTCGTGCTACAGCCGAGGTTATATAATGGAAAGTAGGATACCTATTCTCACATGCATTGAGAATGCTTAAGTTATACATTTGAGGGTTGTATAATTTTAATAAAATTGTGGGAGCCACCTATGAATAAAGACCCGATTCATAAGGTGTTATAATAAAATTGGATATCTACTAATGTTGTTATGTATTCACAAATTTCAGATTTATAGATCATGTCTTCTACTCTATCACTCCGTAGCATACTTGATGCAAACAAATTGACTGGTCCCAATTATGCTGATTGGCTTCGAAACCTGAGAATCGTTCTCAGGGCTGAGAAGAAGGATTATGTGCTTGACTCGCCTTTACCTGTACCTCCTTCTGATGATGCACTTTTCCATGAACGAGAAGTGTATAATGACTGGTTAGATGCTGCTAATGTTGCTCAATGTGTCATGCTAGCATCCATGACACCTGAGTTACAGAAGCAACATGAGAAAATGGATGCTCCTACCATTCTGATACATCTACAGGAGCTTTATGATGTACAAGGGAGAACCGCTCGATATGATATATCGAAAGAGCTATTCCAATGTAGAATGGCTGAAGGGTCGTCTGTGAATGACCATGTGCTTAAGATGATCAATCTGATTGAGCATCTAGGGCAGTTAGGTTTTGTCATGGATGGGGAGTTAAGCCAAGATTTAGTCTTGCAGTCACTCCCGAATTCGTTCTCGCAGTTCGTTATGAACTTTCACATGAACAAGCTGGATGTCAGCTTAGCTGAGCTCCACAACATGCTGAAAACTGCTGAGGCGAATTTTCCCTCCAAAAGGGGTTCTGTTCTTATGATCGGTGCCAGTACCTCTACTAAGAGGAAGAGGAACTGGAAGCCGAAGAATAAGAAAAAGGGTGAGAATAAGCCTGTTCCACCAAAGGCTGACCCGAAAAGCAAAGGAGTTTGCTTCCACTGTAACAAGGTGGGACACTGGAAGAGGAACTGCAAGGCTTACCTTACAGAGTTAAAGAATAAGAAGGGCAATGAGATTACCGCTTCTGATTCAGGTATGTTCATGATTGAACTAAATATGTCTTTAAGTCAGATTTCTACTTGGGTATTGGATACTGCTTGTGGGTCTCATATATGCAATTCGTTGCAGGGACTAAAGCAAAGTAGATCTCTGGGGGAAGATGAAGTGATTCTATTGATGGGCAATGGAGCAAGAGTTGCTGCTGCAGCTGTAGGATCATTTCCTTTGCATATGCCTACGGGCAAAACTATTGTGTTAAATAAATGTTATTATGTACCATCAATTGTAAGAAATATTGTTTCTATTCCTGTACTTGATTCGGATGGTTTTACATTTATTGTTGAGAATAATAAATGTTTAATTAAGAGAAACAATATTATTTATGGATACGGTACATTACATAATGGTTTGTATATATGTGACTTAGAACATAATTTATTTCAAATTGAACAACCAAATAATAAAAGAAAAAGAGATAATAAAAATCCAACTTATTTATGGCACTGCAGACTAGGTCATATTAGTGAGAACAGACTTCGCACATTACATAAGGATAAGTTACTAGAACATTTTGATTTTGAATCATATCCTACATGCGAGTCTTGTCTCATGGGTAAAATGACTAAATCTCCATTTACTGGACATGGAGAGAGAGCTGAGGGGTTGTTAGACTTGGTACACACAGATGTGTGTGGACCAATGTCAACAAGTGCTAGAGGAGGATTTTCATACTTCATTACTTTTACGGATGATCGATCCAGGTTAGGATATGTATATCTTATGAAATACAAATCCGAAGCTTTTGAAAAGTTCAAGGAATATAGAAATGAAGTAGAAAAACAAACCGCACGTAGTATAAAAGTTCTTCGATCAGATCGAGGAGGTGAGTACTTAAGCGGAGAGTTTTTAGGGTATCTTAAAGAAAATGGTATAGTTTCTCAATGGACCCCTCCCTATACTCCACAATTAAATGGAGTATCTGAGAGAAGGAATCGTACTCTATTAGATATGGTAAGGTCCATGATGAGCTTTACTGATCTTCCAGTATCACTATGGGGTTATGCCTTAGAGACGTCAGCGTATTTACTGAACAAGGTGCCTTCTAAATCGGTTCTCACGACCCCACATGAGATGTGGAGTAGGAAGAAACCAGGTCTTAAACATGTTAAGGTTTGGGGGTGTCCAGCTTATGTCAAGAAAGTTGAACATGATAAGTTGGAACCTAGATCCGTGAAATGCAGTTTTGTGGGATATCCTAAAGAAGGTCATGGATATTATTTCTATGATCCTTCTGATCAAAGGATATTTGTTTCTAGACACGCACACTTCTTAGAGGAACAGTTCCTCCTTGATAGAAACAGTGGGAGAAATATTGAACTTGATGAAGTTCAAGAAACACAAAATGCAACGATTAGAGAAGAAGTACCTGTTCAGAAAGAACAGCCTTCTGTAGAACAACCTTTACGTAAGTCAGAGAGAGTGTCCCGCCCAATCGAAAGATATTACGGGCTTGTCATTGAAAATGATGATGATTTGTCATTTGTTGATGATGAGGACCCTATGACTTATGAAGAGGCTGTGAGTTGTAATGACTCAGAGAAATGGCAGGAAGCCATGAAATCCGAAATGGACTCGATGTATATAAACCAAGTGTGGACTTTGGTTGAGGCACCTGAAGGATTTAAACCCATTGGGTGCAAATGGATATACAAACGAAAGTTAGGAGCAGATGGCCAGGTGGAGACCTATAAGGCCAGGCTTGTGGCAAAAGGATTCAAACAAAGACAAGGGATTGACTTTGATGAAACCTTTTCGCCTGTAGCCTTGCTCAAATCCATTAGTATTTTGCTTGCGATTGCAGCTTACTATGATTACGAGATCTAGCAAATGGACGTAAAGACGGCCTTCCTCAATGGGAAACTTGAAGAGGAAGTGTATATGACACAGCCAGAGGGTTTTGTTTCCAGTGGAAACGAAAATCTAATATGTAGACTGCTGCAAACCATATATGGTTTGAAGCAAGCTTCTCGAAGATGGAACATCCGTTTTGATGAGACAATCAAAGAGTTTGATTTTATCAAAAACTTAGATGAACCATGTATTTACAAGAAGGTTAGTGGGAGCGCGGTAACATTTCTTATATTGTATGTGGATGACATACTTATAATAGGAAATGATATACCGATGTTACAATCAGTCAAGGTCTGGCTATCAAAGAACTTCACTATGAAGGACTTGGGAGAGGCATCCTATATTTTAGGGATGAAGATCTATAGAGATAGATCTAATCGAACGATTGACCTATCCCAAGGTACATACATCGATAAAGTGCTAAAACGGTTTAGCATGGAGAACTCGAAAAGAGGTCTCATTCCTATTAGTCATGGGATTACTCTTTCCGAGAAGATGTCTCCAAAGACATATGAGGAAAGGGTGCGCATGAGTAGGATTCCTTATGCCTCGGCAATAGAATCCATCATGTATGCGATGTTATGTACTAGAGCTGATGTTGCTCATTCACTTAGTGTGACGAGCAGATATCAGTCTAACCCAGGTGAAGAACACTGGAAAGCAGTGAAGAACATATTGAAGTACTTGAGAAGGACTAAAGATGTTTTTCTTGTTTTTGGTGGATCTGAATTAAAAATTGAGGGTTATACTGACTCTAGTTTTCAATCAGAAGGCGATGGTAGCAGATCCCAGTCAGGGTATGTATTTACTCTAAATGGGGGAGCGATTAGTTGGAAGAGTTCCAAACAGCCTACAACGGCTGACTCCACAGCGGAAGCGGAATATATAGCTGCATGTGAAGCTGCAAAGGAAGCTGTCTGGATGAGGAAATTTGTTTCTGATTTAGGAGTAGTTCCTAGCATTGAGGATCCTATAGTGTTGTATTGTGATAACAACGCTGCGATAGCTCAAGCTAAGGAACCAAGATCCCATAAGAATTCTAAACATGTGTTGCGGCGCTTTCATCTGATTCGAGAGATCATAGAAAGAGGGGATGTCAACATCGTAAGAATTGACACACATAACAACATAGCGGACCCATTTACTAAGGCATTGTCTCAGGCTCACTTTGATCGACATAGAGATAAGATGGGTATAAGATACCAGAGTGATTGGCTTTAGTACAAGTGGGAGTTTGATAGTATTTTGTCCTAAACCCAATCATGTATGATGAGTTAGGAAATACTTTCATGTAATCTTATTTGATTTTATTTATATTAATAAAAGACTTGTTGTTTTTTATTACGGGCATTATCTCTTTAAAGTGTTTAAATAAGAAGTTCCATAGTTTAGAGTAAAGCTTCTAGAATTATAATGAGATTATAATAATGAGATCTAGAAGATGATAACACTAAACTTAAATAGTTCCCGATCGTAGGATAACTAATTGGGAGTTAGTCAATCCGTAAAGATCGGTACATACTATGCTTGCTTCCTCGGAAGGATGTCTGTTCTCATAGACATTCGTGTGGTGATACTATAGCTAGTATGTAGGTGCTTATTGGAGAATAAGTTCACTGAACGTGACTTGATCAAATGAACGACTAATGGAGTTTACTCACGTGTTAATAGTTGTTCATAAGTTGATGGTGGTACAAGTGTCCTTAGACTTGAGACCGTTAAAGTAATCTTATATACAATGAACTATGTTTTGGTTTAGTTCTAAGTCCTCAAGGGACAATCATTAGTTCTATTCCGGGTATAGGAATTTGTATATGAAGATAGTTAACGATCGATAAAGAATCTACCCCTTTCAGTAAAAGAAAGTGAATATCCTATGATGTTCTTACTATGTTAGTTCTGGAATCTCTGGCCAGAGTAATTGAAGTTAGAAAGAGTTTCTAATTCAAATGAACTAGACAAAATGTATAAGAAATTATATGATTAAATTAAATAGGCTTGACACGCGTTCCATGCCTTGTATTTAATCGGGATATTGTCGGGTAGAAGGAATTGATTGTACGGTAACCATTTGCTGAATAGGTTTTATATATTCTAAGCAATGAATTCATATTATCCGGATAGTCGCGATATATTCAAAAGTATCACTCACGATGTAGAATAAATATTAATTACTTATGTAATTATATTTAACGAATTAATTAGTAATTCGTATAAGTAATAATAAATAGTTTATTATTATTTATTTCTACTACCGGCTTAATATTGAACCTAAAGGGTCACACCATAAAAAGGTTAAATATTTATAGATGATGAGAATAATTAATAATGGCTATGAATTATTTATTTATTGAATAAATAATTAATTAGCAATTATTTATAATTTATTAAATGAGATTTAATAGATTATAAATAAATTAAGAAAAGTTCTTAATAATTATTAATTACAAAATTTAGTTTGAGAAATTAAATTTTATGAGAGAATTATTTTCTGAATGGGATTAATAATTAAAAAGGTTTTAATTATTAAATGATTATTTAATTAGATAAAGTAAAGACTTTATTTCTTTAAATATCAAACATTCCAAGAGTTGGAAGATACAACAACATCAAACACAAAACATCCCAGGGGATTTGAGAGGATTATTGAGAGCTTTTGAAGTTCATCAAAATCATTTCAAATCATTTTAATAATTTCTCAATTGTTATTTATCTACTATATGATATTTGATCTTGGTGGATACCATTAGAGCACTCCACACTTGAGGGGTGATTGCTGGAAATCAAAGACACATTCATAACAATCCCAGGAAAGCTATCAAGGTATTTTTCTTGTGTTCATACAATTTTTTAAATCTATATACATGATTAATTAGGTTTTTATGCAAGTAAATGTGATTTACGCTTCCGCTACGGCCATAAATTCCTTCAGGCTCTTGACCAACATGTCATCAACATACACCTCCATGGTTTTTCCAATCAGATGGGCAAATATCTTGTTCACCAGGCGTTGGTAAGTAGCTCCTGCATTCTTTAGACCAAATGCCATAACGAGATAACAGAAGACACCAAAGTCAGTTATGAAAGATACCTTAGGGATGTCATCTTTGTGCATCTTAATCTGATTATAGCCGCTGAATCCATCCATGAAGCTTAACATCTCATGTCCAGCTGTGGCATCTATTAACATATCAATCCTTGGAAGGGGGAAACAATCTTTTGGACATGCATCATTCAGGTCAGTGAAGTCTATACACATCCTCCACTTCCCATTCGCTTTTTTGACCATCACAGGGTTTGCTAACCATTCGGGAAACTGAATCTCTTCAATAAAACCAGCTTCCAAGAGCTTGTCCACTTCTTGCTTAATGGCCTCTTGCCTCTCCGGAGCAAAGTTTCTCTTCTTCTGCTTTATTGTCTTCCTCTCGGGATCAACATTTAACTTATGAGTTATAAGTTGGGGGTCAATCCCTGGCATATCAGCTGCTGTCCAAGCGAACACGTCGCTATTCTTTTGTAAGAATTCTATCAACTTGCCCTTCAAGGGTTCTTTCAGAGATGCTCCAACATAAGTAACTTTTTCAGGATCGTTCGGCTCTAGAGGTATGGGAATCAAATCCTCTGCTGGCTTCCCTCTATGCTCTTCATCATCACGGACATCCATGTCTTCAATTGGAAGGACCTGCCCCCCTACTCCATCGGCCCTCAGCGCGGCTACATAGCAACTTCTTGCCATCTTCTGATCACCCTTCTGTTCTCCGACACCATTCCGTGTCGGAAACTTAATCTTCATATGATAGGAAGAGGCCACAGCCTTAAACGCATGTAATCCAGTCCTTCCAAGGATTGCGTTGTATGTTGAAGCTGCCTTAATCACCAAGAAATTCAGCATCTGAGTCGTCTCCTTAGGCTCCTGCCCAATAGTTACGGGTAACTGAATAGTCCCTTCAACGTTGGACTCCACTCCGTTAAATCCGTATATGGGCATATTTGTAGGGGTCAACTGAGAGTTGTTGTACCCCATCTTCACAAACGCATCGTGAAACAAAATATCCACAGAAGCTCCATTGTCTATCAAGACTCGTTTTACTTCTGAATTTCCAATCACAGGAGTTATGACCAGCGGGTCATCATGGGGGAACTTCACCCCTTCCAAGTCTGAATCATCGAAACCAATTACCATCTCAGTTTTAGCACGCTTCGGGGCCTCTCCCACAATGTGCATTACTTCTCTAGCATAAGCCTTTCGAGAATTTCGAGTTGAACCGGCCGCTGTCGGGCCTCCCCAGATCATGTTGATAACTGGCCCTCGGGGCTGCGTGTTACGGTCACGATCATTATCCCTTCTATCATTGTTTCTCCTGTTGTAATCCCCTCTTTGGGTTCCATGATCTCCACCCTTTGTGAAATTACTCAGCTTTCCTTTACGGATCAAGAATTCAATCTCGTCCTTCAACTGTCTGCAATCATCCGTGTCATGTCCCACATCTCGGTGGAACCTACAGTATTGATCCTTGTTTCTCTTTGCGGGGTCACCCCTGAGTGGCTTCGGCCATCAGAAGTCTTTATCCTTCTCGATTTCTAACAAGATTTGGCTCCTAGGAGCATTCAACCTTGCATAGTCAGAAAATCTTGGTCCCACACTCTTCTTTGGTGATGAGTCGGAGTCCTTGCTAGTCCGGGGATACTTGTCCCTAGCATCATACTCCTGCTCTTGCTTTCGCTTCTTTGTACCATTGTCACCCTTACCATTGTGTATCACTACATCCTTCTTGGTACTGTCCTCAGCCTTGATATACTTATCAGCCCTTCGTTGGAGTTCCGCCATATTCTCAGGTGGGTGCTTTGCCAATGATCTTTTAAAGTACAAATCAGTGGTGCCATGCTCCAGGGCTACCATGGCCACCTTGTTCTCTAAATCAGTGATATTTAATGTCTCCTTGGTGAACCTCTTAAGATAATCTCTTAGATTCTCATTCTTCCCTTGTACCACATACATGAGAGATGCAGAATTTTTCTCATGAATTCTTCCGCTGATAAATTGACTCACAAAGGCAGCGCTCAACTCCTTAAAAGAGCCAATCGAATTTGCAGGTAAGCGGCTGTACCATCTTTGAGCCATACCCGACAGGGTTTGAGGGAACGCCCTACACTTCAAGGCGTCACTTGCAGGCTGCAATAATAGTGCGTTTGAAAACGTCCTGACGTGATTTGCGGGATCACCCGTTCCGTCATAAGCCTTAATAGTTGGCATCTTGAACTTCTTGGAGATACGAGCATTCATTACCTCCTCAGTAAATGGGGGTGTAGGGTCATCCGGATCTCCTAGTGGCATCAAATCTTTGGGGTTACTCCTGGGAGTTTCTACCCTCACTGTTTTATCAGATTGGGTATCAACCCTTCTTTGCCTCCTCGGAGGTCTCTCCAGATCAACAAAAGGGATCCCTCCAGAAGTTGGAGGTGGTAAAGTATGATTTGATCTGGCTTGCTCCCTGGCCATCTCTTCCTTTAACCTTAAGATCTCGGCTTCATAAGCCTTAATCCTCTCAGCGGTTGTTGAAGGGAGCCCATCGTGAGTAGTTTGAGTTCTCCCTCGAGGTTCTTTACTTGCACGTCGCCTCCTTGGAGCTTCATCACGCTCGTAATCATCGTCAGAAGATGATTCATCTGTATAAGGACCAGAAAAATCACGATAATCACGATCTCGAATATACAGGGCATGACCACTTGATCCAGCTCCGTAGTTAGGCATCCCGTACATTGGATTGGTGCTTATGGGGAGATCTGTGGTGTGGATCTGAACCCCTCGTGGAGGGTTGTTGGGGTCTACAATCAAGGAAGAAATCCCCGTCTGGAGGGGGTTAGTCCCTGGAATTGTGTGGACGATCGGAGGTAGCGTACTCTCAACATGGGAAGTCGTCCCTAGAGGTTGAGAAACTTGATGCGGAACAATAGTCCCGGATGCTGGAGGTATTTGTTCGGTGAGGGGCGGAGCAGAGCTAAGAGGTAGAGCCTCAGTTGCAATTGGCTCTGTAATTGCTGGTGTTCTTCGTGTGTTAACCATGGTTGATGTTGTTTTCCCACAGACGGCGCCAAATGTTGTGGAATAAAAGCTAGGTTATTAGATTGCGGCTAGGGTTTGATGTATTTAATGCTAGGGTGCGTGAGCTTCGTGCTTTAATGGCTGCTTCTGCGTTCGAGACTAAACGGTCCTCACAGAATGCCTACGTATCTCTGTATTTAGAGAATCAAGCCAATAAAACGTAGTTCTAGGTTGAAGGGTCTGACCCTTTATATAGGCTGAGAAGCCTCGGAATTAGGGTAGAGTTAATTGACTTGGTGGACAAGTCAATCTTGAGGAAAGTTCTAGACCCCTTCCTTGTAGGAGTCTGTTTCCTTGTATGAGTGTATGCCTTGGAGGCTACTCCTTGTAGAGATAATGTTCTTATCTGACATTTATTGCTGAGCTGTTTATTATCCCTAATATTAATTACGAAATTAATATTGTAAATAGGGTTTGGGCCCACCTGATGGGCCCAACGTTTGGACCATTCCGGGTTTAATTAATGTCACATTAAATGTGTCTTTAGGGCTTACTTTTAGCCCATATCACCAGGTATTACATTCTGATCCCTTAACTACTTCACTAACATCTGTATCTCAAACTATTTCTGAAGCCCAAGTGGCTGTTAGGTTAGACCAAGAGGTTGTAGAACCACAACTTTTATCCCAGGTCTTAGAGCCAAACACAGTGTCATCTCAAATCTCAAAACCTAAATCCAGAAATAAATTACCAGTGAAAAGACCTGATAGAAGTAGTAGTGATATAAGTGATCCCACAGCTCTGCCTCCACTAAAGAAGAGAAGAAACTTACTAATTGAGGCAACTGTCAGCCCATCCATATCCTCCCAAAAGGATATGGACACTGAATGGCAAATGAACAGTTACTGGAACCATTCTCTCAACAGGATGAGTCCATTGAAGTTCGCCAGTCAGCCATGGCACCCTGTACAGAGTCAAGCACACCCCTGTTATTCACAATTGGGAAACACATAACTTTAGAATCTGATGTTGCTAGGAACACTGAGCAAGGAGTGCATATTAGGACTGCTACTGAAACAGTGCCTACCATTGTCACGGTAGAAGAGCCTTCACAGGCTTTAGAGGGAAATCTTGACTCTTTGCCACCAATAATAGAGTCATCATCTCCCCTCCCAGGAGGAATATTCCTGGCTCCCTCAAGGGATTCTTCACTCGCAGATTTATCTGGTGAAAGTGAAGGGCAACTTGGTCATCCTATCACTGAAGAAATTCAGTTATCAAATCCAAATGAGTTGATAGATATGACTGAGGATCGGGATTTGTGAACTCCCATTGCACCACCACTGACCTTCCAAGAGGAGGCTAGGGTGATTTCTAATGTAGGTACAATGGATGCAGCTTCGGAACATGAGAGGAGTGATGTGAGGATCACCTCTAAACTGAGTGAAATACATGCACGTGAGGTGAGTGATACTCAGAGAGCTACTGAGATGAGCGCACATAATGACACAAACACTCTATCTCTCATGGCACAACTTGATCAAATGAAACAAAGACTTGCTCAATCTGAAGCTGAGAATACAAACCTAAGGCATGACATGGACAATATGAGGACTATCTTCAACAACAAGATCAATACACTCCAACTCTCTCAACATCAAGTAGTAGTAGACTCTGGAGATGTCACAGTGGCTCAAGATCTCATTTTTTCTTCAATGTCGAATAAAATTGAAGATCTTCAGAAAGACATAAATGAAAATCACTTATCCACTGAACATCGTCTCAGTCAAATTGAAAGGCAAAATGTTCATCAAGCAAAGGGGTTGAGACACTTATATAATATCGTTAGTAGAACTCACACACCTACAGCAGAAGAGATAAAATTCTTTGAAAGTAGTGGTGAAGATGTCACAAGCCATAAAACTGTAGAGGATAACCCAACTAAGGGGGAGAAAGCAAGTGGATCAAGAAGAATGGGGGATCAAACTACTGAACCAGAACCAGACCACACTGATTACTATACTGGTGAAGCTGATGACTTTGACATCTTTGATATTGCTGAACCAGAGGGTATCATTGGTAATGCTGAGTATGCACAACCAGAAGTTGATCTTAGTGAGTGGACCGAGCAGGAACCTGACCCTGAGTTTGATAAGAAGTTGGAAGAGCATCTATCCTTTATGAAGAAAAAGGGAGAAAAACTGGCAAAGCTATCTCACTTGTTGGATGAAAGGGAAGAGCTGTTTAAGAAAGAAAAAGTTGAAATTCAAAGGCAATATCATCTGGAACTTGAAAAGAGGAAACTTGACATTCAAAACAAGGTTGTTCCGAAATGGGATGAGGCCAGAAAAGTAATGAGTCTTCCTCAAATTTCAACAAACAATAATAAGCGATTTCTTGAACTCATCACTAAGTATAAAGTGGTGAATCCTAAACACCAAATGTACATGAATGCACTGCAGATTGAGTTTACAAGAATAATGGCTGGTTTCAACAATTTCAACAAGGAATTGTTAATCGTTGTTTACTCTCGTGGTGAAGGTTCATTTAACGTAACTCTTGACTGTCTGGAAAGAAGAACCTTGTCAGAATTATGGATTTTGCATCAAAAGGTACCTCCTTGTTCTTCACTGAATGTGTTGTTGCGTGAAAAACTCATAGAATTTGCTCGAAATGCCAGTCCAGAGATAATTCATAGGCCTCATCAAGTTGCATTTCTCAAAAATGACATTTATCAAACTATTGTCTGTGATTCTGATCACATGCCTACTTACTTTGCTAATCATCTGATATGGGTTGATAAAATGCTGAGAACTACTGGGTTCTTCTCAAAAGAAAAGGAGGTTGAAGCTAATTACAATCGAGAGTATTGTAAAAGAAGAGTTCCAAGGTATGATCAAAAAGTAAACAAACAAAAGGGATTTCCAAATCAACCAGTTAGACCTAAAGATCTTCCAACGGAACATGAAAGTGTTTTTGATGCTGAACTTCACAAAAATCTGCCAGAAGTTGAAGAACTAGAAACTGGAGAGATAAGGGAGGAAGATGCTTCAAAATGAAGATCAGCTCTACATGTTAGATTTCTAGAGTTTAGATAGATCAAGATAGGTTAATGTAAAATATGATCAGGCTAGAGGATCATCTATCTTGTATTTATCTTTTATGTTTGAATCTGGAAAATGTTAATATAAACCAGAACTTTTCCATTATTTACTTTGCACTTAAAGTTCTATCTTTTACTAAGTTAAGTTGAGTTAGTTGAGTTATCCTCTAAATATTTTCTTGTTATTTTCTAACAAACAAATAGGGGGAGATTGAAAGACATATGACACAGCCTATTTGTAGTATGAGAAATCAACTCAACTTAAATTAGATTGTAGTAAGTAAATAATTTAATTCTATCACAGGAGTCTCAGAAGATGCTATCTGTCAGAAGAAAAACTTCCAAGTCAATCTATAGTTTTGATGTTTTACACTGGAAGAAGCTCAGCCTGCTGATCAAGCCTCAGTATAAAATCAAAGAAGTGGATTTATTTAGTGTGACAGAGATTTCTAAAGTGACAGATGCAAAAAGAGTACAGATGAGTACAAGAAAGAGTTGAATGAAAGAAAAAGGAGAATCACATTGCTAGAGTCAATAATGAAGAAGTATCGTGGAAGTTAGTCGTTCATGAACCAGACAGTACATCGAACGTCAACAAACAAATCATTGGTATTTCTTTATTCATTACAGTGGTTCAAGAAAATATTAAGACAGTTAAAGGAGTTATGATTATTCTAGTTTAATTGACTAAATCAATTAATTGATTTAATTAATAAATTAATTCATCAAGAATTAATTTGTTTATTAAATTAATTAATAGATTAATTAAATCAGAATAGTTATATAAGTATAAATGATTCAATTAAGTTAAATGTTTTTACTTGAATCATTTATGCTGAAAATTGAATTATTAAGACAATCAGAGATTGTCTTGACGACTGTCTTAGTAGTATAAAGCTGTTGGTCTTAATGAATAAACGAGCTGATAAGACAATCCTGAGAAGGTCTTAACGACAGTCTTAGCGGCAGTCTTAATGATCTGAGTTGGTATTAACGGTAGTCTTAATAGCACAAAGATGTGTTGCTGATTGTCTTAACCAAGTGAAATGGAAGAAAAGCATCAATAGGTTATAAATCAATACAGGAGCTCATTTACAGAAAGACACGGAAATATCAGATCAAACAAAAACACAACCAGCTGATCTCTCTCTCTTCTTTAAAGCTACTGCAAGAACATTAAATTCGTAGAAAAATCATAAGCTTTGTACTTGTAGTATTCTATCCGTTCAAGCTTGATTACTTGTGACTCTTGTACTATTAGCGAGTTTTTACTCCTAATCTATATCTCAATTTTTATTAAAAAATTAAGAAAAGTTCATGTCGAATTTTCTAATTTGTTTTTATTAACTTGATATTACTACTTACTGATTTTGTAACAACCCTCAAGTTTAATATATTGATATATTTAACTTGAACTTTGTTTCATTTAATTCCGCACAAAATTTGTCTAAAGTGAATTTAAATATTAAGGACAAATTTCGATAAAAGGGTTAAGATTGTATTCAACCCCCCAATCTACAATCTTATTGGACCTAACAGTAAAGTTCGACATTTTTCACTTATTTTGTCATCAGTGTGCAAAGATTGATTCTTGGGTGTTGCTGACTCTTTACTAACAACCTTGTTTAGTTTCCGTTGAGCTATCTTGTGGCCTTTTTTCTTCTCAGGTTCCTAATTACAAACAAATTATGTTAAAACCAGATTTTTCTCTAAATATCTTTGAATTTTCAGTTTCGCAAGTTTGTAAAGCAGTTCGACTCTTGTAAAGATGCATGTGCAACCTATATAAAAAACTTCACTCCAAACTATATGAATGAAGTTGAATAGCATTAAAATTACCTGCCCCAAGATCACAAGATCCTTTGGCCACTCAACAAAGCTACCGGCTGCATTGCCTATAGTTTCATGTTCATCACATGGCACCGGAAGTGGGGCAATTTGAAATTCAACTACAACTTCATCCACACATACTTTCACATTACTTGGCACAATTGGTTTGCCATGAATAAAATTTCCGCCCTCACTATTCAATGGGAAAACTTGCCCTCTTGCTACAACCACCCTTCCTTTGTCGGGATGTTTAAGACATAGACGACACAAGGTTGGAATCTGCATTGATTAAAATAATTTATAATGCAAAGCGAACAAGAAACAACGGACAATGTACGTAGAAACATGAAATTATAAATTTATACAACTAATTTATAAGCACTCTTCTGGTGTAGTAAACACATAGGGAGCTTAATCTTAATCAGTAAAAAGTAAAATAAGTGTGTAGTATATCGGCAAACCATGCAGGTTATTTATCAGTTCCCTACATTTTTCTGCTAAAAAAAGTCTTGCTACCCCTGCTGCTGTTCTTAGCTTCCCAATTAGGAAGATTAGATTTCAGTATTCACAAACATTACAGAGTCAAAAAGAATTACGATACAAGATATAGATAAATAGTGTACGAAAAAAACAAACTTTTCTTATGCAGTAGTGATGGGTTAGGGAAGCTAAATTCTAAAAACCTAAGAGAAACCTTTTATCGATAATACAAGGAGCCAAGTATTGTACGAAAGCAGGAAACACCGCAAGCTCAAAAATTAATAAGAAGAGATTCCTACAAAATGCCTTTAAGGTATAAATTCACCATCTCAGCAGAGCACATGTATTATTAAGAGTAGTGCTTATAATTAGTTAGTACATTATATTTACCATCTCAGAATAAAAGTCTGTTTTCAAAAAAAAAATAGAAGGCATATAAATTGTGACTATCAGGATAAAAGTCTGTTTCGTCAAGAAAGGCATGCTGTTAAATATTCTGACACAGGTACAATAAAATTAGGTAATCAAAGTTCTAGATATTGCCAAAATAACACAATCATAATACAATGCAATAAGAGCTGCTCTAGGGGTAATTTTTTTACCCTGCATAATACCCTATTTGTAAGGTTCCGATTCTTGTTAGCACAAAGTTATATAGGCTTATAATTACTGGTGTGTGCAAATAGATGTGGATTTACCTGGATATCTAAGAAATTTTCTGCAGGCTGGTCCACCGATTGACAACTACTTCGAACCAATTCATTTGATGGTGTACCTTTCTCCATCTATCCCAAATTAGCAACTGGAAGTGGCAAACCCAATTGCTTTAAATGATCAAAAACCCTTGAAGCTGGACATTATGTACTTGCTCTTCATGCACAACCATGGAGGCAAATTATAAACCGTCAAAAGAACTGGCCAGGTGCTATGGTTACACCTCATAGTGCGATATGGATTAATGCCATCTGCACATAATCCCAGCCATAGATTTCTAGGTTCCTCGCTAAATTCTGGAAACTTTCCATCAATCGTTCTCCATTGCGGAGAGTCACCAGAGTGTCTGAGCATCCCATCAGATTTTCTCCCTTCTACATGCCACCTAAGAAACTTTGCATCTTTTGCACTCGCAAAGAGGTGTTTGAATCGCTGCACTACAGGTAAATACCACATTACCTTGGCAAGAGGCCTTTTCTTATCCTCATTACAAGCATTATTGCCCTGTCGCTTGTCCGAGATGCTCCACATTTGGGACATATGTCTAAATCTTCATGCTCATTTCGGAATAAGACATAATCATTCGGACAAGCATGTATCTTTTTTACATCCATGCCCATGGGACACAATATCTTCTTCGCCTCATAGGTAGAAGTGGGGAGCTCATTACTCGTAGGAAGTATTTCTCCTAAAAGCTGAAGCATCTCTGTGAAACTCTTATCACTCCAGTTATGCTTTACTTTTAGCTTACACAACTTCATGGTTGTTGACAACCTAGTAAATTGATCCTTGCACCCTTGATACAGAAGTTTCTTAGAATCGTCAACCAAACTATTTAAAATGTTTGGTTGGCGCATGAAATGCTCTTCCATATCTTGTATCATCTCTTGTACCGTATCGTTTTCCATATATTCTTCATCATTATTCATCATACTATCTTCCTCCCTTGCACGTTTTGTACCTGAGGTCCTCGTAGACTGTACTCCTTCACCATGTCAAATCTATTTCACATAGCCCTCCTTAAAACCACGACGGAAAAGATGATCCTCTACTATATCAACACTACGATACATTTTAAAATTCTTATAGTCACGACATGGACATAAGATCATTTATTATTTTCCCTCTTCCTTTTGCTTGTTTTCCAAGTATAGCGTCGCACAAGTAATAAACTCTTTAACACCATCAATATACTCGGTTGTTGCACGTGAAATTGTGTACATCCATGTATGTCGATCCATTATATATTACTAAAAGAATGCAATAAAGGGCAAATTTGAGAGTTAGATAATTTAACAGCAAGAACATTTCATTATTTATGCTGAAAATCAAATTAAAAACATTTTGTATTTTCTGGTTTTTATCACTACATTTTTTCACTATTATTGCTCTAAATTTTTATTCAGTAACTTTAATTAAGTAATTCTTGTTCTCAAGCAGTCTAGACAATTGAGAATATAATCTACAAGAAGTTCAGGGTATTAAAAGCAGTACATATCTCAAAGATTATACTTCATATTTAATTTACCTTGAGAATTAATAAGAATTAAAACATTAATGATGCAAGCATTTTCCATCTCAAAGCACCCATTGGTTGCATTAACATAAATGCCAAGATATGCCGAACGAAGTTATAGTTATAAATTTAATATAATTAAAACTATAATAGATACCTTGAGAATATTGATGGAATCTGTGATATTAATCATGTGTTTTTGCCATGGGTAAAACATATAGAGGATTCAGGAAGAGGGGTTGTAAGTATTTATATAAGCTAAGTAGAGGCATTTATACTCAATAAATTAATTTTTATAGGAAAATATATATAATCTGGTACATACTGATACCACTGTCAGTGGCGGAGCCAAGAATAGACATGAGTGTACTCTAAAATAGTCGATAATTTTTTTAAACATGCATATCGGCCATCTGGTATAGCTACACAAATATGATTAACCTGCTGTCCAGAGACCATATTGTCGAGGAAACTATGTAAACTACAATATCAAATGCTTTCAGATTCACAAATCTTAATACTTCCCGATTCACCCATCTTTATTTCTTCAATTTTAGATGTTTAGGGCCATAGATAAGTCATAAGAGTACAAATACATACAGATATGTGAATATTGTTGAACAATGAGTTACTCCTATTAATTTATGATTTATGGACTGTTTGTCATTGGGACTGACCCGAGTAATAAATAAAAAAAACATCTTTTCCATGGACTGACTATAATGTATATTAAAAACAAAACTACAAAAAATTCAGGGTACGCGGAAGAACCCTCTCGGTTCTTAATACCTCCGCCCCTGCCCACTGTTATTCGTTATAATTAAAGATTTTCTGGCAATGGTTGATCAGGTATGTATCGACATAACTGTTAATTATACTTTCCGTTCTATTTAGTTTTCAATATGTTAATAGATACTTCTGATTTTCTCTGAGTAAGAAGTAAATCTACACCTAACAGTAAGTTATGAGTTATTATACTCTCTGCACTTGTACTTGTTAATTTCCATCAACTAACAAAGCCGGGCAATTACAACTGATAAGGCACGCGATTACAATTACAATTGAAACTTGAAAGATATTACATAAACAAAATACTTTGAAAAGAATCAAATCTTTATGTTCACAGTACCTAATTCTTTTATAAGGTTTGGCTCAATACACTTTCTTGTTTCCCATTCTTGAAACAATAAAATTTTATCGTCATAATTTTCGACCACAATGTCCTAACAATATAACATCTTGATCTTTTAAAGAGGGGAGGGTGTATAACAAATTCCCAACTTGAATGTAGGGTCTGGGAAGAGTTGAGAAAGAAAGATACTCTGCACAAAGTAGCTAACACAAACTTAGACATAACATCACCTATGTTTCAAACAAGAACTCACCACCAACTTGTAAAACCTGCTAATTCACACAATTGCAAGGGCCACAAATTTGTTAGGACATAAAATACAGCAGCAAAGTACATGCTTCTGCTCATAAAGACAAAACAAGCTTAAGATTTATGGTCCCTATTAAGTACTAACTATTTTCCGCGTAGTTTTGATCTACAGAATTTAAGAATTAATACAATAAAAAATAAAGATTTTCTGGCAATGGTGAAATAGATATTAACCCAAAACACACTTTTACTATATATGTTCAGTTCAGTTCAATTCAGTCAAAAGACCAGTTTTCTACTAGTGATATCTTAAAAGAGAATAGAGACATTTTTTACACTTAATACTAGCAATAGGAAAATCAAGCAAAGTCCTCGAGCTTGGTTTAGCAAATTTTCCTTAGTTCTAAAGAAGGCGGGTTACTCACAAAGTGAAGTTGACCACACTCTCTTCTAAAAACATGGAACTAATGGAAGGATTGCAATACTAAGTATCTATATCGATGACATTGTAATTACTGGTAATCATGTAGAAGAGATTGTCTGACTAAAACAAATGCTTGCCATTGAATTCGAGGTCAAATATTTGGATAAGCTAAAATACTTTCTAGGAATGGTAGGCAAACTCAAAAGAAGTAGTAGACATATGAAGATATCAATGACTAGTAGGCAGACTAATTTACTTGTCTAATACCAGACCAGACATTGGCTTCGCTGTTAGCTTGGTTAGCCGGTTCATGAACATTCTAAATGAGTCACAGAAGGAAGTAGTTTTCAGGATCTTACGGTATCTCAAAGGAGCCTCAGGAAAGAAAAATGCTAGAGGTACCAAATTGGGGTACCAAAAATTATTACCAAATGACATGGTATTGATTTGATTGGCTATAATTATAATGGGCCCGCCAGGGTCAACCAATTAAAACATTTCAAAATGACAAGTAGTTAGTGACATGTCATTTTGTAACAAAATTTGGTACCTAATTTGGTACCTCTAGCACTACTCCTCAGGAAAAGGTCTATTTTTCAAGAAAAATTCACGTCAGCGTTTGAAGTGTTCACTGTTGCTGATTATGGAGGTTCTCAGACGGACATGTGATCTACATCAGGCTACTACACCTTCGTTTGCGGGAATTTGGTAACGTGGAGGAGTAAAAAGCAACCAGTTGTCTCTCGTAGCAGTGTTGAACCTGAAAACTGATCACTTGCCCGGGGAATTTGTGAAGGTATTTGGATCAGTAGATTGCTTAACAGTTTAAAGATTTCATGTGAGGAACAGATTCTTCTCTATTATGATAATGAAGCTTCCATTAGCATAGTAAAGAATCTTGTACATCACGATCGTACAAAACATATCGAGATAGACAAGCATTTTATAAGTGAAAAGGTTGATAATGAAGACATCAAACTACATCACATTCCCTCTCGTCTGTAAACAACTGATATTTTGACTAAAGCTCTCCCATCTCCTTTGTTCAATGAATTCTGTTGTAAGCTAAATCTTCTTAATGTGTGTAGTTTAGCTTGAGGGGGAGTGTTGAATTATTCACTGATTGTTGTCTAGTAGACTAAGTCTTAGAGTTATCATCTATGTAGTTATCTTATTGTTAGTTAGTTAGTTCCTTGTATTTAGGAATAAACTAAACTAAACCAAACCAAACCAAACGTACCCAGTTATAATACCACTCAAAGTGGTGTCTGAGGAGGGTAGATGTACGCAGACCATGCCCCTATACAATAGGGAGACTGTTTCTGAGAGGACCCGCGGCCTATTACAGAATTACAAATACAGAAATACAAATACAGAAAGGAAATCTAATACAAACTAGGAAACTCACGCACACGCAGGAGTCGAACCCCTGACCTCCTTTGTATTTAGGAATAGGTTAGCTAAATCTCTGTATAAATTCACCAGATCAATAATGAAAGCGTAGACCAATTTTCGTTCTTTATATCTATAATTTACACTTTTAGAAAAATTCCTTACTTGCCAATGATTTTTTTTTTTGCCAAAGAAAATAAGACTTTCATTAATACTGCAAATCGTTCGTTAGAACATTACAAAGTTCCGGGTGGGTATTCCCCCCATTCCAAAAACAATCAGACATAGAACTATTGTACCTCGCTAGGAAGTGAGCTACCTTGTTCGCGGATCGTTTTACAAATTTTAACGCCACATGACGTTCCTTTAAAACTGAAAGTAGAGACTTACACTCATCAATCACCCTTCCAAGGTATGATAAGTTTACTGAATTGCATCGAATTATTTGAACAATGGAGAGACAATCTGTCTCCACCACAACTGGTTGAGTGAATCTATCCTTTATCCAACTCAACGCCTCACGAATTCCTATCGCTTCTGCCATATCTGGGGCAATATTACCATGTCTGCAGCTGGACTTTGCCTCTATTAATATTCCGTCATGGTCCCGGGCTAACATAGAGTAACTGTATGAACCGAGTTGCTCGAAGATTGCAGCATCGACATTGACCTTAACTATACCTTCCGTTGGACGTTCCCAGCACTCATTGCCGTCTTCTAAGGTCATAAACCCCAGAAAATTATCGTACGACCTATCCTGAGCACTCTTCCAGTCGTTAAGGGTAGAAGTTGCTGACCTGCAAACCTCCATGTAATCCAATCCACCTTGTTTCCAAACTATGTTATTTCTATTTCTCCATATCGACCAAGTTATCATAACTAACTCTTCCATCTCCTTTTTCTTGTATTTCTGAAATGCTACATTTAGCCATTCCAAAAAACTGTCATGAGTTCCCCTAGCAGTCATGAAATGTGTGTAATCCCAGCACAATCTAGCAAACTGGCACAGCACCAGGATATGATACACGGTTTCTGGTTCGGTATTGCAGACTGGGCACATTATAGTTACCTGAACTCTCTTAGCAACCAACTCATCCTTCGTAGGCAAGCATCTTGACAAAGCTCTCCACATAAAATGCTTGATTTTTAGAGGGATCTTCAGGTTCCAAACCTGATTCCAAATCTTCGAGTTGTTCGACTGAGATGAGTTTCTAGCATCTTGAATCGCCGAGTAAGTACTTCTTACTGAGTAATGTCCCAATTTCTCTTTATTCCAAAACCAAGAGTCTACATCTGTGTTATTTAGAGGGATTGATAGAATCAGTCTGGCGTCTCTCACAGTGAATATATCCTCAACTAACTCTACATCCCATTCATTCTGTCCTGGAATCATCAAAGCATCAACCTTCCTGCCAACTAAAGCCATATGCTCAGTATGAACATAAGGGTCTTCAACATGAGGTAGCCAAGGATCGAGGAGGATGTCGACACTGATACCTGATCCCACACGACGCACTGCACCTTGTTTAAGAAGAACTTGAGCCTCCATAATGCTTCTCCAAATGTAACTAGGGTTGTTACCAACTTTAGCTGTCAGGAAAGTGCCACTCGGATAATATCGTGCCTTGTAGATTTTGCTTACGAGACTATCCTGTTGAGTAGTTAACCTCCAGCCCTGTTTACCAAGAAGAGCAACATTGAAATCATGCAACTTACGAAAACCAATACCTCCTACTGATTTTTTCCTGCTCATCCGGTCCCAGCTCATCCAATGGATTGGCCTACCGTTTTGCGACCCATTGCTCCACCAATACTTACTCATCTCCTTTTCCATCTCAGAACACAATTGTTTAGGCAATAAAAACATACTCATTGCGTAGTTCGGGATGGTCTGAGCCACTGACTTCAAGAGGATCTCCTTGCCTCCTTTTGATAGCGTCTTTTTGTCCCACCCCTTGAGCCTTTGTTTGAGGCTATGCTTCAAATAACCCAGCACTGCAGACTTATTTCTGTTCAAAATGTTTGGAAGGCCTAGGTACGTTGTGTTGTGACCTGCTTCTTTGAAGTACAGCATATCACAAATGACATTCTTCAAATCATGATCCGTATTTCGACTAAAAAACACAGAAGATTTATCTGCATTTATTTTTTTACCCGAAGCCTGCTCAAAAATTCTAAGCATTGAAATGATATTATCCACGTCATCTGTTTTTGCTCTACAGAAAATATATGTGTCGTCTGCAAAGAACAAATGAGTTAATAAAGGAGCATCTCTTGCCACCTGGATACCTTTGATCAATTTCCTCCTTTCGTAATCGCATATCAAGGCTGACAAACCCTCCATACAAATCAAGAAAAGGTATGAAGACAACGGATCTCCTTGACGAATTCCTCGTTCGGGAAGAATTAAGCCAAATTCCTTGCCTGCATGGCTAATTTTGTATTTTGCTGATACTACACACTCCATAAACAAACCCACCAGCTTCTCGTTGAGCCCCATACGCTCAAGCATTGCTCTCACAAAACCCCACTCCACCCTATCGTAAGCCTTGCTCATATCCAATTTAAGAGCCATCCATCCCAATTTACCCTTTGTCTTTCTTTTTATGAAATGCATAACCTCATACGAAATCATAATGTTGTCCGTAATGAGTCTCTTTGGAACAAAAGCGATTTGAGTTTCAGAAATAATTCCGTTTAGCACCGTCTTAAACCTGTTTGCTAATACATTCGAGATGATTTTATAGGCCACATTACACAACGAGATGGGACGTAAATCCATCATCGTCATTGGGTCCTGAATTTTAGGAATCAAGGCTATGTTTGTATCAGCAATATTCTTCTCCAACTTCCCTGTTACGAAGAAATCATTGACCATAGAAACGACATCACCACCTACCGTACTCCAGAATTTTTGATAAAAACCAGGGCTCATCCCATCTGGCCCTGGTGACTTGTCTGGAAGCATACTAAACAAAGCTTTTTTTACTTCAATAGTTTCCACTGGATTCATTAAAGCTTCGTTCTGTTCTCTTGAAATTGAGCTATCTATACACTGAATAACTGTACTCCACTCTGTATTAGATGCCTTGAACAAAAGAGTAAAGTAATCAGTCATAGTCTCTTGCAAACCTGTACCCCAGCCTACAGATATGCCATTTTTGTCTTTGAGTGTAGTGATTTGGTTCGTTTTTCGCCGATTACGAGCTGTAGCATGGAAGTACTTGCTGTTTTGGTCACCCTCTTTAAGCCATAATTGTTTGCCACGCTGCTTCCAAAAAATCTCTTGTTGAGTATAGATTTCATTGAGATTTTTCGATTCCTCCCGGTATGTCTTGATAGAGGTCGCATCTCTTCTCCCCTTCACTAGCTTTAACACCTTCTTGCTCTGGTTTATTCGACTCTTAAAATTCCCTGTGACTTCTTTACCCCAAATCGATAGAACCTCAGAACAAGCCTTTAATTTTTCCTGCAAAGAACTCCGTTCATGCTTATGCCAAACCTCTTCTACAATCTGCCGACACATAGGTTCTCTCAACCAGGCGTTTTCGAACCTAAAAACTCTGGCAGCAATAACATCAGCTACCTTAATTGGTTCGAAGAAAATTGGACAGTGGTCAGACGTCGACACCTCCAGATTTGTTAGCTTAACATCTGCAAACTGTTGCATAAAAATGGTGGACACCAGAGCCCTATCCAATCTGACTTCAATCCAATCCTCTGTTCCATAACCTCTCTCCCATGTGAAAGGATAACCTGTCAAAGCTACATCGTGCAGATCGCAATCAGTTATCGCATCTTGAAAACCTTGAACTAGCCAATGAGGATACGGTCGGCCTCCCCTTTTGTCCTCCTGACTAAGAACATTGTTCATATCCCCCACCAAACACCAAGGGATATCAGGTCTTGTGTTTAAATTGCGGATAAGATCCCATGTTTCCTTCCTTTTTGTACGGTTTGGTTCGCCATAAACACCAGTAAGACGGAATTGATTCCAACCTCTAATATTAACCAACACATCTATGTGATTTTTGCTATACGAAAGCAATTGAACCTCCTCCTTAACACGCCACATAAGAGCTAAACCACCACTGTGACCAATCGACTCTACAGTTACTGCACCTTCAAAACCTAATCTAAGCTTAACACGCTCCACTGTATGTTGCTGACACAATATCTCACTTAAAAAAACAATTTTGGGTCTCTTTTGGAGAACAGTCTCCGTTAGGAATTGAACAGCCCACGGGGTCCCAAGCCCACGGCAATTCCAACTCAACGTACTCATGACTCCTGGCGAGCCCCTATTACAAGGCCCGCCGTTTTGACGTTTTTTGGATCGGTTTGACAAATATCCAGGCCCATCTTCGAAACATTATCCTCCTCCCCCTCGGAGCCCATATATAACTCTGTATCCATGTTGAGCCCATCATGTGTGCTTGACCCATATTCAGTTCTGCGTTTTTTATTATCCACCACAGTAACTCCTTTTTTGTTGGAATTTAGTGAATCCCTTTGACTTGAAAAGGCTGAGTTGGCGCCCATATCTGTACTATTATTGTAATAATTTCCTTGACTTGTATCTTTCATTATCAGTTGCGTATTTTGCGGAATGTGATTTGAGAAAACAGTGTTGGCGCCCATATCTTTACTATGATTATGTTGGTCTCCATGATTTACGCCTTTGACTATCTCTTTCGAATTGAGTATGTCTGTGGGGCTCATCCCTGCTCTTGTACCACTTTCCGTTTTCCGATCACCATCCTCTTCACCGATGTCTTCTTTCAGCCACCTTGCACCCACCAATTTAGTATGGTTTCTGGGTGGTGCTCGCATCCACAATCCATATGATTTTACTATCTCATCTTCTGGTGTTTCAAAGAGTCGACTACAGAATTTTTCATAATGCCCGATTAAGCCACATATGAAGCAAAATGTGGGTATGTTCTCGTACTTAAACGTGAGCCATATCCATTCACCCCCTTGCTTTCTTATTTTCATCCTTCTTTTCAACGGTTTTGTAGTGTCAATTGCAACTCTTACCCTCATGAATTCTTTCCAGCCTCTATCGAAGTTTTTTGAACAAGATTCTACAAACTCCCCAATATAATTACCCACCTCTTTGATAATTCTCTCTGACATGAAACCAATACGGAGATCATGTACTTGAACCCACAATTCTAACTTGTTAAGACACACCCCTCGAGGGATATCTCCATCATTCATCCTTGCAATAATAAGAGCCTTTCTATTGAAAGTCCATGGGCTACCATTCATAACTCTCTTAATGTCCAGTTCATGATAAAACTGGAAAATGTACAGATTAACATCTATTTCCTTCATGTAGACTCCTTTGCCAGGTCGCCAAAGGGATGCTAACGTGTGTTTCATCGACGGGAAGTCCACAACTCCTTCGTTTATAAAACGTCCAACCAGGCATAGCTTTGTATTAAAGCCATTCAAATCCTCTGCCGCCTCCGCGCCTTCTATCTCCCCTATAGCGATACCTCCTTCTTCCGCCTCTTCTATAGTAATCTTGTTCATTGCCTGAATGATGGAACTTGTTGACGCCATTGTGAACTGATGGTAGAATAAAGACTAGAGACTTTACTATCTAGAACAGAATGGACTTTGCTGACTATAAAGACTACCTTACCATGTCAATAGACAAGACGATTTCATATAGAAATACTTTTGTGTCTATAGACTTGCTTAAACAACAAAGTTTAACAACAAAGTTTGCGAAACGCCCTTACTTGCCAATGATAGTGTAGTAGAAAATAATATATCTTGCAGCCCATGCTACTTGACAAAGTAAAGCCGCAAAAGGACTAGAAAAGTAAGCCCATAACTATTCATGAGTATATTCAACAATGAATTTGAAGACTAAAACCCAGTTATTGATTCGTAAGCTAATTGGGCCTGAGCCGAATATAGTGTTGCTTGTCTCTATGAGTAGTATGGTGTCAGTAAAGATGAAATTTAAGAAAAACAAATCACCAAACTTCACACTTAACAATTTCCTCATAGAATCTTCCTTTTATTGTGAACCGCATGCACTACAAGGAGAAGGAGACGACGAATCATTTCAGAGTTTTAAACCCATTGGCCATGGACATGAAACAATGAAAAAGAAGCCCATGCATTGGGTGAACAAGAACACCAGGAAGTAGGAAGTAGGAAGTTAATTAAACATGCAAAAGCCAGTGTTGACAATAGTAAACCCTCCATCAACCACAATATTCTGACCACTCACATATTTGGCCTCATCACTCCCCAAATATAGAGCAGCTTCTGCAATGTCTTCAGGCATAAGGACAGGTCCTTTCAGGTTGTTGTAAATATGATAATTACCATCATCACCCAACATGTCCCCAGCCAGTGACTTCACCATTGGCGTCGGAACAAAATAAGGCGACACACAGTTAACTCGGATCCCAAACTGGCCTAGCTCCACGGCAGTGTTCTTCATCAGCCCCACCACACCGTGCTTAGAGCATGCATAAGCGTGCGGACCTGCACCGCCTACTACTGCTGCAACGCTTGCCGTCATTATAACGCTGCCGCTGCGGACTGGCTTCATTACTCGAGCGGCATGCTTTGTCCCCAGGAAAGCTCCGACCAAGTTCACGCCTACCACCTTCTCGAACTCGGCCTTTGTGTTGTCAACAATGTCTGGCTTTGCTACACCAGATATACCTGCATTGTTATACATGATGTCTAGCTTCCCATACTTGGAAATGGCGGTGTCAATAAGGTTTTCAACGTCTTCTTCCTTGGTTACATCACAGTGGACAAACAAACTACTGCTAGACCCATCCTTTGAGTTGATATCATTGCAAAGTGATTGGCCTAGTTCGTCTTGGACATCAGCGATCAACACTTTAGCTCCTTGCCTGGCAAAAAGCCTGGCAGTGCTCTCTCCGATGCCGCTGGCTCCTCCAGTGATAACCGCCACTTTACCTTCCAGCCTACACCACCATATGATAACAAGAACAACACAAGTAAATATGCATTAGAGAGAGAGGAAGAGAGTTTTGTGTTTATGTGTTTTCTTACCTCCTTGCAGCTGCAACCAAGGAAGCCATACTGTAAATCTCTAAAACTTTTTATGAGTAATTCTGGGAGATATATGTAGTTCTGTTTTACTTATGAAAACATACACACTCATAAGTAGAACACCATACAACTTATAGGATGTGTTATATACTGTTACTATAATCCCTTATTGTGAGTTTTGATGAATCCGGTGGCAAAAGAGTGAAAATGATAGACCCGGCAAGATCTGCAACCAAATAATATGGGTCTAAAGCATCCGATAGTTGCCATATTTGACTTTGATATTGGAGTTGGCACTTAGCCCACAGAAGCATGAACATAGTTATCAAAAATAATATTTTTCTCTTCGCGTCTCGAAGGTGTTATGTATATTTGTTAGCTATAATATAATATATTGATAATTATCTAAAATTATAGCTAAGAGTTTATAGGTTTACTCCAATGATATTATGTATAATTATATTATCTAAAATTATACCTAATAGATTTAGTGGTTTTACAAATGTAGCTAGCCCAATTTTAGTTATCTATATTTTTTTGCTAAGGGATAATGGCTGGAGTATTGAATTTTAACCTAATATCTAAAATGTGCCACATAGATGCCATGTAGCTGACACATACATGAATTTAACTAACATGTTTTACCATTGGAGATGCTCTAAAGATATCCTAATTAACAACCAACTTCTCCTCTTTATTACTACCTCCGTCCCATAATATATGACACACACGTTTACTGTTTACGCGCTTCAATGTGTTTAAAAAAGGTATTTATATATAATATTTTTTCATAATTTTTGTTTTGTATAAAAATTTAAAGTTCAAATTTTTATACAAAATAAAAATCATAAAAAAATATTATATGAAAGTAGCTCATTTATGCTCCTAGAAATTCGTACACATATATATTATGAAACGGGGAGTATTATTTACTTAATCCCTTATTGTGAGTTTTGATGAATCCGGTGGCAAAGAGTGAAAATGATAGACCCCGCAAGATCTGCAACCAAATAATACGGGTCTAATTAAAGCATCCGATAGTTGCCATATTTGACTTTGATATTGGAGTTGGCACTTAGCACACAGAAGCATGAACATAGTTATCAAAAATAATATTTTTCTCTTCCTAAAGATATCCTAATTAAGAACCACCTTCTCCTCTTTATTATTACTAGCTTATAACCCGTGCAACGTACGACACCTTTTTAATATCTACAATTATATTACTTTTATGAAATTTTATAAATTACTAATTTACATATCAAATTTGTGTTTAAAAATTGATATATATATATGTTGTGGAACAAAAAGTAGGGTGTATTTAATGTTAGGGTTTGTGGGAGCTTCTAGCTTTTAATGGTGTTGTGGAATAAAAACTAGGTTATTAGATTGCGGCTAGGGTTTGATGTATTTAATGCTAGGGTGCGTGAGCTTCGTGCTTTAATGGCTGCTTCTGCGTTCGAGACTAAACGGTCCTCACAGAATGCCTACGTATCTCTGTATTTAGAGAATCAAGCCAATAAAACGTAGTTCTGAGTTGAGGGGTCTGACCCTTTATATAGGCTGAGAACCCTCAGAATTAGGGTAGGGTTGAGTGACTTGGCGGACAAGTCAATCTTGAGGAAAGTTCTAGACCCCTTCCTTGTAGGAGTCTGTTTCCTTATATGAGTGTATGCCTTGGAGGCTACTCCTTGTAGAGATAATGTTCTTATCTGACACTTATTGCTGAGCTGTTTATTATCCCTAATATTAATTACGAAATTAATATTGTAAATAGGGTTTGGGCCCACCTGGTGGGCCCCACATTTGGACTATTCCGAGTCTAATTAATGCCACATTAAATGTGTCTTTAGGCTTACTTTTAGCCCATATCATTTGCCCCCCAACTTCTAGGAAAACTGATCAGGTTTTTCTTGAAGTTATAACGGCCTTACATGAGACTTGGGTCAGGGTTTATTGCTCTTACATGAGTATTTTCAACTTATCATCTTAATGTAAAGCGTGGAGCGACCGACGCAATTTACGACGATGTTGAACGACACTAAGCGGTGTTAAATGGCACTAGACAGCGCTAATCAGCCTTAAACAATGTTTAAATAGTGTTAAACAATGTCGAATGGCATAAAACGGCACTAACGGCACTAATCGGCGCTAAACGGTGCTATACCGGCACTAAACGGTGCTAATCGGCAATAATCGGTGCTAACAGGCACTAATATGTGCTAATCGGCATTAAATGGTGCTTAATCGGCACTAAACGGTGCTAGCGGGGGTCCGGGGGCGGCAGCCCCCGGGCGGGGTCCAAGGGGCGGCAGCCCCTGGCGGGGTCCAAGGGGCAGAGCCCCTGGCTGGGGTCGAGCTGCCAGGTCAGCCTTTCTGAAGACTATTACTATTTAGAAATTATCGTTTCGACTTATTTTTCTAAAATTTTATCACTAATTTTGCTTCCAAAATTGCATGTTTTTCTTCCTTTTTTTTCAGGCCAAATTCGAGCTCAATTAGTTCATTTTCGACCTGGACATTTTCGAGCTCAAAAAACGAGCTCAAATAGGGGCCAAGTCGTAACTTTTTTTCAGGAAAATCAGTGTATTTTCGACCTGAAATGGACGAGCTCAAATAATGTTGAAACGACCTCGATATCGTTTAACCTCGACCTCAGTATAGCATAAGAACGACCTCAAAATAAATCCCAGGTCGTGGGGATTTTTTTTTCATTTCCTAGTTCAAACTCGACCTCATTTATGCGACCTCAATCTGTTTTGTTCCGACCTCAATTTTCAAGGTCTCTTATGACCTCAGAATTAAATTCTCCAGGTCTTCTAGCCGAGCTCGTAATTATACAAGAGAATGAGATCGAATCTCACGACCTCGTGCCTTGTTTTGGCAACTCCAAATCTCATTATGGATTTTAACGGGCCCTGTCTTTTTAATTTTCATGGGCTGGACCTAGTATCCAACTGAAAGTTTATTGGGCCTCAAATCAAATTTGGGTCAATTCAGACCTTGGGTTTATAGTTGTTTCGGATGTATTTGAGATTAATGACGACCTCCTCAAGTTTGGCCTTCATAGCTAATCTTGGCCTTTATGGCTAATCTTGGCCTTCATGGCTAACTTTGGCCTTCATGGCTAATCTCGGCCTTCATGGCTAATCTTGGCCTTCCACGTCGATGTTCTGGATCAGAGACTCGGGATCCCAAGTACATTTTTCAATTTCCAAATTGAGGTATTAACCTTTCTTGTTAGCTTTTCTGATAAGCGTTCTTAATCAACTACCAAAACATTTATCAAGTTGGGGGTGTTATGGACCACCAATCACGTGGTTTCAGGTCAATAGGAGGTGTTTGCCATGCCTTGAAAGGTTTCGTGAACCTTGAATTCAATTTACTTGTTTCTTAGTTCTTGCCCCCCTTGCTTCATATGGTGGAGGTCTTGCTTCTCGGTTGATCATTCAAGAAGTTCCTTTGCCACTCAGCACTTGACTCAAGTCTGGTGTGCCTTGGCTAGTTGTCACTACTCTATCTTGACTCTAGGTTTCAACTCGACTGACGACTCTTGATTCGAGCCATTAAACTCAGACGACAAGCTCGATTGGAGGCAGACAGCATTGTTGGCCATCAAGGCATTATCAAGGAGCCAACCAGCCTCAAGATGAGCTTTGATGGGGGTCTGTCTAGCAACTTCCAACGTCGATGGGCGCCAACAATTTGCGTTCTATAGTGGGGTCTCCAAGAACTGATAGTAAACACTTCTAGTGTAATTCTCGATTTCAGACGAGGCGAATTTGGACAAGGCATCGGCGGTTATACAAGTTGGTATTCCTCGAATCATACCATACCAACTGTGATTTTACAATTTTCAGATATTTCAACATCGTTTCATCTTTGGCTTTTAGAGCTCTACTCACTTGGGCTATCACCAGCCTTGAGTCTCCGTAGACTTTAAGATTTTTGGCCCTCATGGCTAAAGACGAGCCTAGTCCGGCTTTCAAGGCTTTATACTCTGCCTCGTTATTGGTTGTCGAAAAATATTCAACTTCAAGGCACATTCAATCGCGAAACCATCAGGGCTCTGTAGGACTATACAAGCACCACTTGATTTTGTTTTTGATGCCCTATCAAAATAGAGCACCCAATGTTTCTTCTAAACTTTATAAGTTCTCTCCCTCTTGGGGTGTCTCATCTTGCCCTTACTGGGGTGTTGTGCCTTCCTGCCCCCCGACTTCTTGGTTGTCAATGGTATATTCAACTAAGAAGTCAACGAGTACCTGTGCTTTAATTGCAATTCGAGGATTGTACGCAATATCAAATTATCTGAGTTCTATCGCCCACTTAGCTAGCCTTCGGGCTATGCAATATGTTTCTCAGTTGCTGGTCCGTCAGGATTTCAATCTTATGTGCCTGGAAGTACGATCGTAGCTTCCTCGAGGCTGTTACCAATGCCAAAGCACACTTCTTAATGGGAGAATAATTTAACTCAGCTGCATGCAACATCTTGCTCACATAGTAGATAAGCTTCTGAACCTTGTTATCCTTTCGAATGAGGATGGCACTCAATGCTTGTTCAGATATTTCAATGTTGGCATTCTGGATTGAGGGTCCAAAATTTCAGATTGGTTTTCAAGCTTTGACTTGAAGTTTCAACCATTGGATCTTATCTGGAGGTTCATGACCCCTTCAAGTTTGGCCTTCATAGCTATCCCATGGCCTTCATGGCTAATAACTCGTGTTCCTTATCCTAGGATTCGAGGTTGACGTTTACATGTTCATCGTTGGTGTTCATATGTCGACTACCAAGTATTCACGACCTTTCTTTTGGATTGATGTCAAACTAAAGGTCTTTAGGATCCCTTACTTGACTTCATGTCTTTCACGGCTTGTCTCGAATCTTAGTTCTGATTTCAGGGTTTTCAAACCTATCTTTGCTTCTTGTTTTTTATCCGGGGTCCTTCAAGGACTTAAACTCTTAGTAACTCTCGACCTTTCAGGGTTTTTATTTATGCGTTTGTTTGTTTCCATTCGTGTATTTTTTTATTTTCGGTACTTGGTCATCTTTGACTTACACACATCAGGTGTTAGGTACATAAATAAAATCACATAATCAATGAATGGAAAACAAACTTGCATTAATAACTTGAGATGGGTTCAACCCTTACATAGAATACTACTATCCTACTCGGAGCAACATGCTCTGCGATGGTTTCATCGAACCTTATTTCTACTTCTACTAGATAAAATATGAAGCTAAAAACTACTAGGATAATTTGAACCCATCGGGGCTTTGCAAGACTAGGCTTGCACCACTTGATTTTACTTTTGATGCTCCAATAAAATAGAGCACTCACTACTCCTTCTGGTCACCTCATTCTTATTCTGAAGTTCACTTACAGCTTGGGGTACAATCTCCTGCCCCTCGATTTCTTGATGTTCCTTATCACTACAAACGTCCATGTCTTCAATCGGAAGGACCTGCCCCCCGACTCCATCAGGCCTTAACGCGGCTACATAACAGCTCCTAGCCATTTTCTGGTCACCTTTTTGTTCTCCTACACCATTCCTGGTTGGAAACTTGATCTTCATGTGATAGGTTGAGGCCACAGCCTTAAGAGCATGGAGTCCAGTCCTCCCGAGGATGGCATTGTAGGTGGAAGACGCTTTGATAACCAAAAAGTTCAGCATCTGAGTGGCCTCTGTTGGCTTCTGTCCGATGGTGACGGGCAACAAAATAGTTCCCTCAACTTTAGTCTCTACTCCGCTGAATCCATATATAGGCATGTTAGATAGGGTCAACTGAGAGTCGTTGTATCCCATTTTCACGAATGCATCATAGAACAAAATGTCCACTGAAGCTCCATTGTCTATCAAGACTCGCTTCACCTCTGAATTCCCAATCATGGGTGTTATGACCAGCGGGTCATCATGGGGGAACTTCACCCCTTCAAGGTCTGAATCATCAAATTCGATTGTTACTTCGGTTTTTGCACGCTTTGGTGTCTCTCCGACAATATGCATCACTTCTCGGGCATAAGCCTTCCAAGAGTTCCTAGTCGTCCCGGCCGCAGTCGGGCCTCCTGAGATCATGTTGATCACTGGCCCTCGGGGCTGTGGGGTGCGATCCCGATCGTCGTCGTTCCTATCATACTCTCTTCTCTGATTACCACGATCTTCACCCTTAGTGAAGTGGCCCAACTTCCCTTTACGGATCAAGAACTCGATCTCATCTTTGAGTTGCTTACAATCATCAGTGTCATGCCCTACATCCTTGTGGAATCTGCAATACTGATTTTTGTTCCTCTTTGTGGGATCACCCCTGAGTGGCTTCGGCCATCGGAAATCCTTATCCTTCTCAATGTCCAATAGGATTCGACTCCTGGGAGTGTTCAACCTTGCATACTCAGTGAACCTTGGTCCTTGGCTCTTCTTAGGGGCAGAGTCGGAGTCCTCACTAGTTCGGGGATACTTGTCCCTAGCATCATATTCCTGGTCATCATACTCCTGGTCTTGCCTTCGCTTCTTGGAGTTCCCGTTGCCTCCATTGCCCAACGTGGCTTCCTTCTTCATGCTATCCTCAGCCTTAATGTACTTATCAGCCCTTCGTTGGAGCTCATCCATGTTCTCAGGGGGATGTTTTGCCAGTGACCTCTTAAAAAAGAGATCCGTGGTTCCATGCTGCAGGGCTACCATAGCCACCTTATTTTCCAAATCAGTGATGTTTAGGGTCTCCTTAGTGAATCGCTTGAGATAATCTCTCAGGTTCTCGTTCTTCCCCTGTACTATATACATAAGGGATGCAGAGCTTTTCTCATGAATTCTTCCGCTAATGAATTGACTGACAAAAGCGGTACTCAATTCCTTAAAAGAGCTAATTGAATTTGGAGGTAGACGGCTATACCAACGTTGCGCCATGCCTGACAGGGTTTGGGGGAACGCCCTACACTTAAGGGCATCGTTAGCGGGCTGCAATAACAATGCGCTCGTAAACGTTCTCACATGAGTTGCGGGATCCCCCGTTCCATCATAAGCTTTTATTGTGGGCATCTTAAACTTTCGGGAGATATGCGCGTTCATCACCTCCTCAGTGAACGGAGGGGTCGGATCATCGAGATCTCCTTGTGGCATCAAGTCTTTGGGGTTACTCTTGGGGAGTTCCACCCTTGTAGTCCCTCTGGTTGGGGCTTCAGCCCTTCGGCGTCTCCTTGAAGACCTCTCCAAATCTATGAAGGGAATCCCTCCTGAAGTCGGAGGAGGTCGAGTCTGATTAGGGTTCTGTCTTTCTTGCTCCCTTGCTTGGTCGTCCTTCAGCTTCTGAATCTCGACTTCATAAGCCTTAATTCTCTCTGCGATTGTTAAAGGACCATCACGGTTTGCTGGATTCCTCCTCAGAGGTTCCTTACTAGCGCGTCGCCTCCTTGGGGCTTCGTCTCGATCATCGTCTTCAGACGACGAATCGTCAGTATAGGGGCCAGAGTAGTCAAGATACTCTCGATCTCGGATCTGGAAGGCATGACCACTGGGTCCAGGAAGGTAGTTAGGAAGGCCATACATCGAGTTAGTACTCACGGGGAGATCCGTAGTATGGATCTGTACCCCTGGTGGTGGGCGACTGGGATCAACTAGAGGAGAAACCAGCGTCTGGAGGGCGCTGGTTCCTTGACCAGGATGGATGACCAAAGGCAACGTCCCCTCAGCATGGGAATTCGTCCCTAGAGGTTGAGAAACCTGAGTTTGAGTAATCACCCCTGTGGCTGGGGGTATTTGTTCAGTAACAGGCGGAGCAGAGCTTAGAGGTAGAGCCTCGGTAACGATCGGCTCGGTAGTGCTTGGTGCAGTTCTTCGTGTTTGAACCATGGTTGATGTCTTCTTCCCACAGACGGCGCCAAATGTTGTGGAATAAAAACTAGGTTATTAGATTGCGGCTAGGGTTTGATGTATTTAATGCTAGGGTGCGTGAGCTTCGTGCTTTAATGGCTGCTTCTGCGTTCGAGACTAAACGGTCCTCACAGAATGCCTACGTATCTCTGTATTTAGAGAATCAAGCCAATAAAACGTAGTTCTGAGTTGAGGGGTCTGACCCTTTATATAGGCTGAGAACCCTCAGAATTAGGGTAGGGTTGAGTGACTTGGCGGACAAGTCAATCTTGAGGAAAGTTCTAGACCCCTTCCTTGTAGGAGTCTGTTTCCTTATATGAGTGTATGCCTTGGAGGCTACTCCTTGTAGAGATAATGTTCTTATCTGACACTTATTGCTGAGCTGTTTATTATCCCTAATATTAATTACGAAATTAATATTGTAAATACGGTTTGGGCCCACCTGGTGGGCCCCACGTTTGGACTATTCCGAGTCTAATTAATGCCACATTAAATGTGTCTTTAGGGCTTACTTTTAGCCCATATCAAATGGCTAATCTTATGTTTTGTGACTTAGATCGGGTCCTCACAAGATGGCTACGTATCTTGGAATTATCATGAATCAAACCAAAAAACGTAGTTCTAGATGTGAAGGAGCAGGTCCTTATATAGGTGATGAAAACCCTAGAATTAGGGTTAAATAGGAGACTTGATGGGCAAGTCACAGCTTAGGCCCAATTCTAGAGCCTTCTAATAGATAAGAAGATATGTATTGGAGATATGTGCCTTGGAGGCTACTCCTAATATGATTTAGTTTCCTTTCTGGACTCAATTTCGAAGTTTTTTATTTGGCTGATTTATCAGCTACGAATTTACCATTTAATTAGGGTTTCGGGCCTCATTAATGGGCTTCGTATTTGGACCAAACTAGGTTTAATTAATACATCATTAAATACGTTTCTAGGGCTTACTTTCAGCCCATATCAATATATATAAGATTTTACATGTTCGATTTAATATTTGTACTCTATCTTGAATTTTAAAATTTGATTTGGACGTTTACAGCCCACATGAAATTAACAAAATAATCTTTAAATTAATGATGGTTTAATATAATTAAATCTACACAGAAACAAAAAAGAGAAGAAATTGACGATTTTTAAGTTGAAAATTCTATTTGATTTATGAATTCTACTTATAATTCGTTTTGATTATCAAAATATCCTTTTAATTATTTAAAGATAGTTCTACTCACAATCAAATACAATTTTAATAATAAGTGTAAGAGAGATTTTGTCCAAAATTTTGATAATCGGTAGTCTATTCCTCCGTATGACAAAGATCTTAAAATAAATAGATGAAAACCGTTGGATTTAGCATAAAAAATGTTTTACATTTTAATATGTTATAAACTAAAAAGTACTCCGTATATATATTTATATAAGATAGATTTTGTCCAAAATTTTGATAATCGTTTATTCCTCCGTACGACAAAGATCTTAAAATAAATAGATGAAAATCGTTGGATTTAGCATAAAAAATGTTTTATATTTTAATATGTTATAAAATCAAAAGTATATTTATATTGAAATACGAAAATTTATATGTCAATGATTTAAATCATATACAATTTGGTTTTCTACAATTGATAGCATTATCAATGTAGAACTTCTACATAGATTAGGATTAATGTAAAAAATTCGTAATTATATTTTCTCTTGATATTCTGAGTGTTCTTATTTGAATAATAATTATTAAAGCAACACTAAATTAAAGATAATTTTATGATGTTCGTATGGATTGTAAAATCATTAAAATCTGATTTCTAGATCTCAAGATAGAGGCCAAATAGTAAATATGAAATTTTTTAATACTAAAAAATAAAAAAAAATTCAATTCTAATACAACTTTTTTTAATTATATCCTTTTTAGAATATAATTTTCTTTTTAAAATTCAATTATAATACAACCTTTTTTAATAATATCCTTTTTAGATTATAATTTTCTTTTTTTTTTTTGAGTAAAATTCCATTCATTAATGAAAAGTCATACGACATCTACAAAAATAGTCGAATAACGTAAACAGAGACAAATACTGATTAATCCATTTTTTCTTGGAGATATAATCATGCAATTTGTTGAAGATGAAATTGCCCCTTTCATGTGGAGATTTATATGTACTCGCTTTGTGATGACCTCCAACTGGGGCTAATGCTGCTTGAATAATCGACCATAAATGCAACATCCTACAAACTTGTTCCACTAGATCAGAAATCATACTCTCACAAACAAAGGAGAGACCACCAAAACTCTCACCAGGGAGAGAAGCCAAGCTGCAAAATACAAGCCGAAATAAAAACAAATTGAAAATACGAAATAAAATCCAAAAACTCTTAGATCTGCAATCCGAAACCACAAGATAGACGGTTAACTCTCGAATCCACCAAGTGCCTCTTGAACCTCTTGAATCGAAGAAGAGAGAAAACTGAAAGCCCCGATGATGTAGATCTAGAAAAACAATCCAAAACGAAACAAAATGATAGAAATCCATATCCAAAAAGGAAGATTATTGAACAAGACAAATCAAACAAAATAAAGAAACGAAATTGGGGCTTTCCACCGGAAAAACCGGTGGAAGCCCCGCCGGTAAAGGTGCAGATAAGAGGGAGAAGCGGGTAAGGGGGAGAGAAAAGGGAGAGAGAGAATAGAGAGAAAAGGGTACAATAAAACAGATTCAGACGAATAGATTATAATTTTCTTTTAAAATTCACTTCTAATACAACCTTTTCTAATTATATCCTTTTTAGATTATAATTTCTTTTTTATGTCGTCTAGTTTCAATCCAACGGATCATACCCGACAAAAAATTTGGATAAGATCCCGATATTTTTAAATTAAATTTAGTTCTAATGATGAAGAAAAAAAACAAATCGATGAAGAAAGGGTATTATAATAAATTAACTGATATGGGCTAAAAGTAAGCCCTAAAGACACATTTAATGTGACATTAATTAAACCCGGAATGGTCCAAACGTTGGGCCCATCAGGTGGGCCCAAACCCTATTTACAATATTAATTTCGTAATTAATATTAGGGATAATAAACAGCTCAGCAATAAATGTCAGATAAGAACATTATCTCTACAAGGAGTAGCCTCCAAGGCATACACTCATACAAGGAAACAGACTCCTACAAGGAAGGGGTCTAGAACTTTCCTCAAGATTGACTTGTCCACCAAGTCAATTAACTCTACCCTAATTCCGAGGCTTCTCAGCCTATATAAAGGGTCAGACCCTTCAACCTAGAACTACGTTTTATTGGCTTGATTCTCTAAATACAGAGATACGTAGGCATTCTGTGAGGACCGTTTAGTCTCGAACGCAGAAGCAGCCATTAAAGCACGAAGCTCACGCACCCTAGCATTAAATACATCAAACCCTAGCCGCAATCTAATAACCTAGCTTTTATTCCACAACATTTGGCGCCGTCTGTGGGAAAACAACATCAACCATGGTTAACACACGAAGAACACCAGCAATTACAGAGCCAATTGCAACTGAGGCTCTACCTCTTAGCTCTGCTCCGCCCCTCACCGAACAAATACCTCCAGCATCCGGGACTATTGTTCCGCATCAAGTTTCTCAACCTCTAGGGACGACTTCCCATGTTGAGAGTACGCTACCTCCGATCGTCCACACAATTCCAGGGACTAACCCCCTCCAGGCGGGGATTTCTTCCTTGATTGTAGACCCCAACAACCCTCCACGAGGGGTTCAGATCCACACCACGGATCTCCCCATAAGTGAAGGAATTTCTACGCATACGGAAGTAATTATAACATTTATTTGCATAGAATTCCTATATAATCATGCATATAGATCGTATTAAAATTCGAGAATACAGAAAAATTACCTGGAGAGCTTTCCATAAGTTAAAAATCAGACCTTGTTCTTCTCCTTGCAATCACCCCTCAGTGTGTGGAGTGCTCTAATGGTATCCACCAAGAAATTTGATAAAGAAAGAAAAGAGAGAAAAATTTGGCTAATTTTGATTTAATACAAGAAAACCTTTTCTTGCAAATCTTTTGTGTGTCCTGCTGAAATCTGATATCCATGCTATATATAGAGAAACCTTAGTTGATGTTTCTTGACTTTAAGCATTTTAGATTAATTAATCTTTATTAATTAATCAATTAATCATTAAAACTCTTTTAATGATTAAAACATATTTATCATTGATTTCATTTAAAACAATTCTCTCTATATATTTAATATCTCAGATTAAATATATAATTATTTTATTAAGAACTTTTCTTAATATTTATAATTAATTAAATCATATTTAATTAATTATTTAATTATTTATTTCTAAAATAAATAATTATTAGCCAAAATAATTTTTCTTAATCTTCAACAATATTTCTTTTTATGGTGTGACCCTTTAGGTTCATAATTATGCCGGTAGTAGAAATAAATAATAATAAACTATTTATTATTATTTATACGAATTACAATTAATTCGTTAAAAATAATTATCGTTATAATTAAATTTATTCTACATCGTGAGTGATACTTTTGAAGGTATATCGCGACTATCCGGATAATATGAATTCATCGCTAGGAATACAGAACCTATTCAGTGACTAGTTACCGTACAATAAATTCCTTCTACCCTAACAATATCCCGATTAAATACAAGGCATAGATCTCGTGTCAAGCCTATCTAATTTAATCATATGATTTCTTATTCCTTATGTATAGTTCATGTTAATGCAAATTAGAAACTACTTTCTAATTTCATTCACTCCGGCCGGAGATTCCCGAACTACCATATTAAGAATAACATAGGATATTCACTTCTTTTACTAGAACGGGTAGATCCTTTATTGATCGTTAACTATCTCCATGTATAAATTCCAATGCCCAGAATAGAACTTATTAATTGCCCTTGAGACTAAGGACTAAACCAAAGCATTGTTCATTATATACAAGATGACTCTAACAATCTCAAGTCTAAGGATACTTGTACAACCATCACTACATGAACAATTATTGACACGTGAGTAAACTCTATTAATTGTTCAAGTGATCGAGTCATGTTCAGTGAACTCATTCCCCAATGAACACCTACATACTAACTATAGTGTCACCACACAAATGCCTATGAGAACAGACATCCTTCCGAAGAAGCAAGTATAGTATGTACCGATCTTTACGGATTGACTAACTTCCAATTAGTTATCCTATGATCAGGAACAGTTTAAGTTTAGTGTTATCATCTTCTAGATCTCACTATTATAATCTCATTATAATTCTAGAAGCTTTACTCTAAACTATGGAACATCTTATTTAATACACTTTAAATAGATAAAGCCCGTATAAAGACAAATATGTCTTTCACTGATGATCATAAAACCTATTAAGATTACAAGAAGGTTTATCCTAACTCATCATCCATGATTGGATTTAGGACACTTCTCTTTCAATCTCCCACTTGTACTAAAATCAATCACTTCGGTATCCTGTACCCATCTTCACTATGTGAAAATCAAAGTGAGTCCGACAAACGGCTTTAACACTGGGTCTACTACGTTGTTTGTGTATGTCAACTTTCTCAATGTTGACAACCTCTCTATCAATGATCTCTATAATCGAATGATAGAGCTGCAATTATGTGTTCAGATCTTATATGGGATCACGGCTCCTTAGCATGCAATAATCTGATGCCCTTGAGTTGTCATATTACAACTCAATGGCTTATTATCTGCCAGGAACAAACCCAACACAGAAACTAGTTTTCCAATCCACTGTCGCAACACACTTGCAACAAAACACACCATGCATTCTGATCTAATATTAATGAGTGTCTACTGTTTGAAACTATTTCAACTCACTGTTTTTCCACTCAGGACTATCAAGTGCCCCAAACTAAATCCACTATCAAACTGACCTTGATTAGATTTGAGTCTACAAGATCCATCAGAGAAAATAAATATATCACCATACTTCTAAAGTATACTACAATATTTTATTGTCATCTGATCCTTTTCTCCTATGAGTAAATTGATACTTGCTTGTCACAACAAGAAACATCATTACTTGTACATATCATGTAACACATAATGGATTCAGAGATATTCCATTCACGTGTCCTCTCTCTCAGAGAGATATTCTCTCATGTTCATCAGCATGAAACATCACTTGGAGTGTTCATGCCAAACACTTTAGCATCCAATCAATGTACATTATTTTGCATCAGACCTCTTATCCTAACCATGATCTATCAACAAAGATCATCACACTTAGTTTATTTGAGGCCTAACTCTAGTTCAAGGAGAAATTCTTTGATAGCTTAATTCTAATGAAAACCAAAAATATCAAAGGTGCATTTTTACTAATATATCCATATATATTAATATGTTACATTACTCCCACTAAACTCCTGTACCATTAAATGGATCATTCACCTTTTTGATAAAGTCAAACTCTTTGACTATCTCATCAAAATTAATGTTCCATTACCGAGAAGCATGCAAGCGAAATCTTAATGGTTTTGGTCATGGCTATTCAATAAAGGTTTCTTTAAGGTGATCATATTACTTTCACTTAAACCTTTACAACTAGCCTGGCTTTATAAGTCTCTACCTTGCCATTCATTGAAAACTCTCTACAAAACCATTAGAGATTCCATGACATTCATTCACTCCTCAGAGTCATTAAAACTCAAAACATTGTCGTTATCATTTATAGTGGATATCGCATCACCATTCTTAATGATGAAACCATGATACCCTCCTAGATTACAACAATGTTGTTGTACAGAAAGTTTAACTACTCAAATAGGTTCCATACTTAATCCGCGATGATTTGTGGTTCTTTGAACTTCATCAAGTTTACTATAGCTCCCACTGAGCCCTTGAAGGATAAACTAATTTTGCCAAAAAGATGGAGTATCTACAAAACAAAACACTCCCAGTGTCTTCAAAATAAATACTCCTTGCTCAGCAAGATTGCATACAGTTGTCCTAAACTCTGTTTAAGACTAACCACAAACCTTCTCTATTCAGATCCAGTCTCTAACTTATTCAACTCTTGACATAGGTTAGACAACCCCAAATCTCAAAACAATTGAGACTTGCATTTACTTACTCCACATCTCATGCAGACTTTAGTTAACGTGTGTTGAGGATACCTTATCGAGTAGTTTGACTATTTTACTAAGTCATTTTTCCTAATAGATGTCGGAATTCACGACGTCATTCATTGTGGACTAAACCTTGTCTAACAAGAGTCTACAGTGAAATAACATCATTATATATAAGATAACTCAGGAACTAACTATTTATATATTAACGACCTCAATCTCATTGATTGTTTCCAATACCCTTAAATAGTTTGTTGTTATACTTCAACATTCATTGAACCTATCACCAAAACTTGGATTTTGTATTTCAATAAATACACATATCCTTACTTACAATGATCGTCATTGAATGTGACAAGGTATCAAACCTGATCTATCTCATTATATCTAGTTTGTTCAATATGAAACATCTAATCCTTAAGTTCAACATCACGACTAATCAATAAGTTCTCATAATTGAAACAACAACAGTTGTTCTATTTCAATTATGTAGTACTTCATCGATGTCTAGCTATCTACTTGTCCTTTGGTTAAGATTCGTAATCCTTTAACCTAAGTAATGTCTAGTACCCAAGTAGATGATTGACTTATAGATTTATTCATTTCAACTATTAACAAACTTATATTGAAGTATAGGTTACACTAACCTTTTACTTCCTTGATTCTGTAAGACTTATCTTACATAATCCAATTCCAATATCCTCTCCTTATTCAGTGGAAGTCTAATACCTTTGCTCTCTTGGTTAACACTTATATTAAAGATTGTGTCTTTTCAACTCACCTTCCTATTCTTACAATAAGACCTCAAGATCACATCTTGACTTTATTCTTACAATGAGATTTCAAGATCACATCTTGAATTGACTATATATCTATCTTAAAGACCAGTTATATAAACGAACAATCTTATTGATCATATAAAACAAGGTCATTGATAGAAATATTGTTAAACCGTTGTTATCGATAAACAACATCGATATCTTATATCTATGTCCCTTACTTATTCATCTAACAACCTTGTAGATGAACAAAACGAGACATCTCACTCATAGTTAGATACATCTCTCACAACTTGCGAAGATTAGTGAATTCAAGATGAAAAACAATCTATTCTACTTGTGAAGACTATTTTCACTTTCCTTGTCAACAAGTCATTGACCTAGCATCCATTATGCTATTTCTACAGTGCAGAAGACATCTCATTAATATTTTAAATAAAATTAACAACATAAGTAAATTATTCGATTTTATAATCTTAACACCAAATGAATCGGGTCTTTATTCATTGGCGGCTCCCACTATTTTATCTAAATTATATAACCCTCTATATATAATTGAGCATTCACAATGCTAGTGAGAATAGGGATCCTACTTTCCATCACACAACCTCGGCTGTGGCACGAAACGCCATGTGATGTTCCATAGGAAGACAAGCTCTTGTCAATTACATCACATGTTATTCCCTAATAAAACTTTAGCCTCTTGAATCATTGAGTCACGGCTGTGGCACGACAAACTCAATATTCTAAGTCAAGTCAAACCCAACATCTCGTTCAAATTGAATCAGATTTCAATAGCCCACGGCTGTGGCACGTAACGACCATTGAACTCTAATTAATTCACGCATCTAATGTAATAGAAAAGTACCCCCTATTTCAGAAACAAAGCCCTCGGCTGTGGCACGAAACGACAATGCCCTAAAATAAGAACCACTTTCTACCATGTTGGAAGGCTATGACCGACACAAGCCCGTTGTGCCTTTGGCCATTTTATCACTTGATATTTAATTAAAAGGGTTTTTATTTTACTTAGGTCACGAAACATTTTCGTATGAACCTATAAGCCTTTCGTGTTTTAAATTTAATAGATAATCTAAATCTATAATAAAAACACGACAAATCTCAATATTATTAAGTCAGGTCAGAACCAACATCTTATATAATTAAATCAGATTCCAATAGCCCACGGCTGTAGCACGTAACGGCCACTGTAATCTAACTTTTGTACACATCTAATGTAATAGACAAGTACTTTCATGTTGATCGGTAACAAAGCCCTCGGCTGTAGCACGAAACGACAATGTACCGAAAACAAGAAACACTTTCTATCATGATGGAAGGCCATTACCGACACAAACTCTTTTGTGTCTTTGACATATTTAATATTTGAGGGATTATATTATGTTACAATCATAATCATATTATAAAGGGATTCTTCCTTTTAAATTAAATATTTCAAATCAACGATCGATAATTGGATGATTCCCAGAATACTCATTTCTCACAGATCGTGATCTGTTTTTGATGGAATCATCATTTCTATCAATTTTGAAAATTCATATTTAATTACGTGTTTCACAAACACAAGAATCTCATTATTGTATACATAATATTAATATTAAACTTGTGAAACAATTTCGCAAATCCTAAATCGTCTAAACTACGCCTTATGTCAATTTATGTTCACTTAAATCTAGCATCGCATGGTAAACATAAGCATATATCACATATATAAACATAAAGGAACATAAACGTAGGCATGTTATAACATATAACACAATTATATACATCCCTATGTATCATTAATTGCATTAAAAGAAGTTAAAACATTTAAAGAAGGGTTTTAATCATATTAAGGTTACGAAACACTTTCGTTAATACTTAGATGTCTAACATGCTTCGTATGTTTAAGGAATCAGCCTAAATCTAACATCTCATGTTCAACCTAGACATATATCATCTATATATTCATTCAATAATACATAGGTAGGCATGTTAGATCATGTAGTACTGTTTTAAACTTATGTATGGATCATTGGTTGTGTTTAAAAGTCGTTAAACAGTCAAAACGGGCCTTAAAAACACTTCCAGAAGCTATAATCGTCTCAAAATTATTTTTATAAAAATATTTGACCCCTCCATTAGAACCGCCTCGTCAATACGAATCCAATGGCACCAACCACGCCCCGAAAGGAGCTACCACGCGCCTCCACGCGCCGTCCGAAATTTCTGTCGAAAATGACGCTCTATCACGCATACTGTTCATGCGTAATACGATGTTGCGCAGTTGTCTCATGCGTTACACGCCTGTAACGCATTCCTAAAATGCGTTACAGTGCAAGTCTAGCGCGCCGCTCCTTTCCCCACGTGTTGTTCAGCCGACAGTTGTATTTATGTATAAAAATCAGCAGCCCACTTAATTTGTAGGTCCACTTGAACCAATTCAAGCCCACCATCTTTTATCAAGCCCACCAATTTGGAAATATTTATATATATTCTTTATTAACAGATTATTATTTATAAATCCAAACTTCTTTAAAAATTCATAATAAATAATCTGTAGGTTCAAAAAATATAATAAAAATATCTCCATGTTCTACAACACTTGTGGAATTTAAATCCAGAGTCATTTTATTCTATAAAATTAATTTCGAATTAATTCATAATTAATTTGATTATAGCCTCCATGAATTTCAAAAATTCATAATAAATCCATACATGCTTCAAAAATTCTCAAATTTTTTCTGTGATCTATATGCATCAAACCTAGGCTCTGATACCATTGAAGGAATTTCTACGCATACGGAAGTAATTATAACATTTATTTGCATAGAATTCCTATATAATCATGCATATAGATCGTATTAAAATTCGAGAATACAGAAAAATTACCTGGAGAGCTTTCCATAAGTTCAAAATCAGACCTTGTTCTTCTCCTTGCAATCACCCCTCAGTGTGTGGAGTGCTCTAATGGTATCCACCAAGAAATTTGATAAAGAAAGAAAAGAGAGAAAAATTTGGCTAATTTTGATTTAATACAAGAAAACCTTTTCTTGCAAATCTTTTGTGTGTCCTGCTGAAATCTGATATCCATGCTATATATAGAGAAAACTTAGTTGATGTTTCTTGACTTTAAGCATTTTAGATTAATTAATCTTTATTAATTAATCAATTAATCATTAAAACTCTTTTAATGATTAAAACATATTTATCATTGATTTCATTTAAAACAATTCTCTCTATATATTTAATATCTCAGATTAAATATATAATTATTTTATTAAGAACTTTTCTTAATATTTATAATTAATTAAATCATATTTAATTAATTATTTAATTATTTATTTCTAAAATAAATAATTATTAGCCAAAATAATTTTTCTTAATCTTCAACAATATTTCTTTTTATGGTGTGACCCTTTAGGTTCATAATTATGCCGGTAGTAGAAATAAATAATAATAAACTATTTATTATTATTTATACGAATTACAATTAATTCGTTAAAAATAATTATCGTTATAATTAAATTTATTCTACATCGTGAGTGATACTTTTGAAGGTATATCGCGACTATCCGGATAATATGAATTCATCGCTAGGAATACAGAACCTATTCAGTGACTAGTTACCGTACAATAAATTCCTTCTACCCTAACAATATCCCGATTAAGTTCAGGGATAAACCAGGTTCCGGCCGGAGATTCCCGAACTACCATATTAAGAATAACATAGGATATTCACTTCTTTTACTAGAACGGGTAGATCCTTTATTGATCGTTAACTATCTCCATGTATAAATTCCAATGCCCAGAATAGAACTTATTAATTGCCCTTGAGACTAAGGACTAAACCAAAGCATTGTTCATTATATACAAGATGACTCTAACAATCTCAAGTCTAAGGATACTTGTACAACCATCACTACATGAACAATTATTGACACGTGAGTAAACTCTATTAATTGTTCAAGTGATCGAGTCATGTTCAGTGAACTCATTCCCCAATGAACACCTACATACTAACTATAGTGTCACCACACAAATGCCTATGAGAACAGACATCCTTCCGAAGAAGCAAGTATAGTATGTACCGATCTTTACGGATTGACTAACTTCCAATTAGTTATCCTATGATCAGGAACAGTTTAAGTTTAGTGTTATCATCTTCTAGATCTCACTATTATAATCTCATTATAATTCTAGAAGCTTTACTCTAAACTATGGAACATCTTATTTAATACACTTTAAATAGATAAAGCCCGTATAAAGACAAATATGTCTTTCACTGATATCATAAAACCTATTAAGATTACAAGAAGGTTTATCCTAACTCATCATCCATGATTGGATTTAGGACACTTCTCTTTCAATAAGCACCAATCCAATGTACGGGATGCCTAACTACGGAGCTGGATCAAGTGGTCATGCCCTGTATATTCGAGATCGTGATTATCGTGATTTTTCTGGTCCTTATACAGATGAATCATCTTCTGACAATGATTACGAGCGTGATGAAGCTCCAAGGAGGCGACGTGCAAGTAAAGAACCTCGAGGGAGAACTCAAACTACTCACGATGGGCTCCCTTCAACAACCGCTGAGAGGATTAAGGCTTATGAAGCCGAGATCTTAAGGTTAAAGGAAGAGATGGCCAGGGAGCAAGCCAGATCAAATCATACTTTACCACCTCTAACTTCTGGAGGGATCCCTTTTGTTGATCTGGAGAGACCTCCGAGGAGGCAAAGAAGGGTTGATACCCAATCTGATAAAACAGCGAGGGTAGAAACTCCCAGGAGTAACCCCAAAGATTTGATGCCACTAGGAGATCCGGATGACCCTACACCCCCATTTACTGAGGAGGTAATGAATGCTCGTATCTCCAAGAAGTTCAAGATGCCAACTATTAAGGCTTATGACGGAACGGGTGATCCCGCAAATCACGTCAGGACGTTTTCAAACGCACTGTTATTGCAGCCTGCAAGTGACGCCTTGAAGTGTAGGGCGTTCCCTCAAACCCTGTCGGGTATGGCTCAAAGATGGTACAGCCGCTTACCTGCAAATTCGATTGGCTCTTTTAAGGAGTTGAGCGCTGCCTTTGTGAGTCAATTTATCAGCGGAAGAATTCATGAGAAAAGTTCTGCATCTCTCATGTATGTGGTACAAGGGAAGAATGAGAATCTAAGAGATTATCTTAAGAGGTTCACCAAGGAGACATTAAATATCACTGATTTAGAGAACAAGGTGGCCATGGTAGCCCTGGAGCATGGCACCACTGATTTGTACTTTAAAAGATCATTGGCAAAGCACCCACCTGAGAATATGGCGGAACTCCAACGAAGGGCTGATAAGTATATCAAGGCTGAGGACAGTACCAAAAGGATGTAGTGATACACAATGGTAAGGGTGACAATGGTACAAAGAAGCGAAAGCAAGAGCAGGAGTATGATGCTAGGGACAAGTATCCCCGGACTAGCAAGGACTCCGACTCATCACCAAAGAAGAGTGTGGGACCAAGATTTTCTGACTATGCAAAGTTGAATGCTCCTAGGAGCCAAATCTTGTTAGAAATCGAGAAGGATAAAGACTTCCGATGGCCGAAGCCACTCAGGGGTGACCCCGCAAAGAGAAACAAGGATCAATACTGTAGGTTCCACCGAGACGTGGGACATGACACGGATGATTGCAGACAGTTGAAGGACGAGATTGAATTCTTGATCCGTAAAGGAAAGCTGAGTAATTTCACAAAGGGTGGAGATCATGGAACCCAAAGAGGGGATTACAACAGGAGAAACAATGATAGAAGGGATAATGATCGTGACCGTAACACGCAGCCCCGAGGGCCAGTTATCAACATGATCTGGGGAGGCCCGACAGCGGCCGGTTCAACTCGAAATTCTCGAAAGGCTTATGCTAGAGAAGTAATGCACATTGTGGGAGAGGCCCCGAAGCGTGCTAAAACTGAGATGGTAATTGGTTTCGATGATTCAGACTTGGAAGGGGTGAAGTTCCCCCATGATGACCCGCTGGTCATAACTCCTGTGATTGGAAATTCAGAAGTAAAACGAGTCTTGATAGACAATGGAGCTTCTGTGGATATTTTGTTTCACGATGCGTTTGTGAAGATGGGGTACAACAACTCTCAGTTGACCCCTACAAATATGCCCATATACGGATTTAACGGAGTGGAGTCCAACGTTGAAGGGACTATTCAGTTACCCGTAACTATTGGGCAGGAGCCTAAGGAGACGACTCAGATGCTGAATTTCTTGGTGATTAAGGCAGCTTCAACATACAACGCAATCCTTGGAAGGACTGGATTACATGCGTTTAAGGCTGTGGCCTCTTCCTATCATATGAAGATTAAGTTTCCGACACGGAATGGTGTCGGAGAACAGAAGGGTGATCAGAAGATGGCAAGAAGTTACTATGTAGCCGCGCTGAGGGCCGATGGAGTAGGGGGCAGGTCCTTCCAATTGAAGACATGGATGTCCGTGATGATGAAGAGCATAGAGGGAAGCCAGCAGAGGATTTGATTCCCATACCTCTAGAGCCGAACGATCCTGAAAAAGTTACTTATGTTGGAGCATCTCTGAAAGAACCCTTGAAGGGCAAGTTGATAGAATTCTTACAAAAGAATAGCGACGTGTTCGCTTGGACAGCAGCTGATATGCCAGGGATTGACCCCCAACTTATAACTCATAAGTTAAATGTTGATCCCGAGAGGAAGACAATAAAGCAGAAGAAGAGAAACTTTGCTCCGGAGAGGCAAGAGGCCATTAAGCAAGAAGTGGACAAGCTCTTGGAAGCTGGTTTTATTGAAGAGATTCAGTTTCCCGAATGGTTAGCAAACCCTGTGATGGTCAAAAAAGCGAATGGGAAGTGGAGGATGTGTATAGACTTCACTGACCTGAATGATGCATGTCCAAAAGATTGTTTCCCCCTTCCAAGGATTGATATGTTGATAGATGCCACAGCTGGACATGAGATGTTAAGCTTCATGGATGGATTCAGTGGCTATAATCAGATTAAGATGCACAAAGATGACATCCCTAAGGTATCTTTCATAACTGACTTTGGTGTCTTCTGTTATCTCGTTATGGCATTTGGTCTAAAGAATGCAGGAGCTACTTACCAACGCCTGGTGAACAAGATATTTGCCCATCTGATTGGAAAAACCATGGAGGTGTATGTTGATGACATGTTGGTCAAGAGCCTACTCAAGGCTGATCATATTAAGCACCTCGAAGAGGCATTTGAAGTGCTGAGGCACCATAAAATGATGTTGAATCCCGCCAAGTGTGCCTTTGGCGTTGGATCTGGAAAGCTTTTAGGGCTGATGGTTTCAAAGAGAGGCATTGAGGCCAATCCTGACAAGATCAAGGCGATTTTAGACATGGAGCCACCACGTTCTGTAAGAGATGTGCAGAAGTTGACAGGCCAAGTGGCAGCCTTAGGGAGGTTTATCTCCAAGTCGGGTGATAAGTGTTTACCTTTCTTTCAAACATTAAAGAAGGTAAAGAATTTTGAATGGACACCTGAAAGCCAAGAGGCCTTCGAACAATTGAAGAAATACATGGCCGAAGCCCCGCTGTTGACCAAGCCTAACATCGGAGAGACTCTTTATCTATACCTGGCGGTATCTGAACAAGCATTGAGTGCCGTCCTCATAAGGGAAGAGAATAAGGTTCAGAAACCCATCTACTACGTGAGTAAGGTGTTGCACGGAGCTGAGTTGAACTATTCTACCATTGAGAAGTTTGCTTTAGCATTGGTAACAGCTTCAAGGAAACTACGACCTTACTTTCAGTCACACAAGATTGAAGTCCTGACGGACCAGCAGTTGAGAAGTATCCTGCATAGCCCGAAGGTCAGTGGAAGGCTAATTAAGTGGGCAATCGAACTCGGAGAATTTGACATTGCATATAAGCCTCGGACAGCCATCAAGGCTCAGGCATTAGCTGACTTCGTGGTTGAATGTACCATTGACAACCAAGAAGTCGGGGGGCAGGAGATAATAACCACTCCTGGGATTGAGAATAAGGATGAAGAACTTGTACCTGATCAGAAAGAGTATTGGATGATCTATTTTTATGGAGCATCAAAAATAAAATCTAGTGGCGCTGGTTTGGTATTGCAAAGTCCCGACGGGTTCATAGTGGAGTACGCTCTGAAGTTGGACTTCCCAACTACCAATAATGAAGCTGAGTATGAAGCCCTAATAGCCGGATTGGGATTGGCCAGAGTCATGAGGGTCAAGAACCTCAAAGTGTGTGGAGATTCAAGACTGGTAGTCTCGCAAGTGAATGGTGAGTTTGAGGCCAAGGATGAAACTATGGCAAAATACCTCAGAGTCGTGAAAGCTGTTATGACTCAGTTTGAGGAGTGCTATCTGGAGCACATTCCTAGAGAAGAGAACGTTAAGGCCGATGCCCTCTCTAAGTTCGCTTCTTCTGAGATAGAGAATTATGCAGGTAGTGTTTACTTCCAGGTCTTGAAGGCCCCGACCGTCAACTCTAAGTTGGTAGCACCTATCGATGTGGGAAGCTGTTGGATAGATCCTATTAAAGCTCATCTAGAAACTGGATGGCTCCCTGACAATGCCTTGGAGGCACGAAAATTGTCAGTAAGAGCATTGAGATATGCCTTGATTGAAGGCATCTTATACAAGAGATCGTTTGTCATCCCGTACTTGAAGTGCCTAAGGCCCCAAGAGGCAAGAGAAGCATTGGAGGAAGTTCATGGAGGGATCTGTGGGCAGCACTTGGGGGGCAGAGCCCTAGCTCACAAGATTACCCGCCTGGGATTCTATTGGCCAGAGATGTTGGCGGATGCCCAGGATTATGTCAAGAAGTGTGACAGATGTCAAAAACACGCTCCTGTTGTAAGGCAGCCGCCTGAGAGATTAACCTCAATCAGCTCTCCCATTCCTGAGTAAACTGGTAAGGGAATAGAGAGTCGTCATGCTTCTCCATGAAGCCCACATACTCCTGGGAGGAAAGGTAGTCATCAATCAGGTCGTCCTTGCTCTTCCTGAGAGTGACATTTTCAGCCTGAGACTCTAGAGGCTCTTTCTCCCTCCTCGCTAAAGTAGCTTTGACAGAGCCCAGTTCATCCTGAGAGTCATCATACTTTGCCTTGTAAGTCTCATAGTTGGAACGCCAAGTCTTAGCCTGGAATATGGCCCCCTGGAAGTTGGCATTAGCCTACAAAAGACAAAGTTAAAACCACGATTCAAATAACAAAACAAGTATATAAGAGAATGGGTAGTAAGGAGCTTACAGCAGCAAAGGCCTGAGCTCCAGCACTCTCAGCTCCTTCAAGAGTGGAGCCAGATACATAATCCTTGAAGTCACCAGGGGTTATGGAATGATAGGACCAATCCATGGCATGCCTGCAATCTCCAACAATGGAGTCCTTCTTCCTAATACCCCAGTTGGGACGCCAAGCACTCTTGGAAGAGCCATCTACTTCTTCAACATCAGCTACATGGGGCCTCAAGTAGGCATCCGTGGCCGTTGGGGCTCGAGGATCTTTCCCTGAACGAGCCCTTTTCAACCTAGCAGTGTCTCCATCTTCAGGCTCATTAGTCTTGTTGATAAAAGCTGCAGCTGCGATTACAAAACAAAAGACAAATAATGGGTATGAGACAATCATATTCAGATAAAGGAATGCAAAAAGAAAGGAAATTACCCTTATTATTCACTCGGGAAAGTCCCAAAGTTTTAAGCTGGAACTCATTTAGGAGATCCCAAGCCATAGTAGAATGATTATCTTTGATGAGCTCCTGGTAGGCATGGGTCTCTTCCTCGTTTAGCTCAATATCACTGGCACTGCCATCTACGACCTTACCAAAGGTACTACGAAAAACATTGCCCCAATCTCCACCTTCCCATGTCAAATACATGAACTCCTTCTTCCACTTTGGGTTGGAGTCAGGAATAGATTGAGGGTGAAAGATTGGAGGAGTGGAAGTACGATGACTAATGTAAACCCAACCCAGAGTAGATTCAGCAGAATTTTTAAATTGAAAAATCTTCCTAAAAAGAGCTACAGAAAGAGGGAATTTATTTTTAAGGCAGAGGACCATGAAACAATTGATCACCCTCCAAGAGTTGGGAGGAAGTTGGCAAGGGTTAATTCCTACATCTGCTAAGAGCCTAGGAATAAACTCATGAAAAGGGAATCGAACCCCTGCAACAATGGCACCCCTATAAATACAAAGTGCATCAGGGCGCCAATGGCAAGATCGATCCCCAGGATCAGCTGGGATAAGTCTATAGGGTGATTCTATTTTATACATCCTGTTATAGTCAGTGATTTTTTCTATGTCATGAAAGGTGTTACTATGATTAAAGGAATCAAGGTGTGACAAGGATGGAAAATCCTCTTTACGATTTAAAATCATATCCTGTAAACTCATGAGGGGAGAACGAATGATGATACCTCTTTTGGAGGCTCCTTGCAATTTCTGGAAACGAAGTGTTGCGCGATCTTCTGCCATCTCTTCAAATCTTCAAAGAAAGGTTTTGATCTTCAAAGGAAATCTGCAAAAAGATGATGAAAAGAATTAGAACAATCTTCAAATCTTCAAAGGAATTGAAGAACAAACCCAGAAAAAGGGTGATCTTCAAACTACAAAATTAGAAATTCTGGAAAATACCTTGAGTATTCTTCAAATCTTCAACAGCTACTGGAAAATTTCTGGAAAATTGCCAGAAAACTTGAAGGATGCCTTCAAATCTTCAGAGAATCTGCAGAAATGTGCAGAATTGAGGATGAAAATCTATGAACTTTGAATGATCTTCAAAGAATGAAGATCAAACTCAGATTCTTCAAAGGAAATTTCTTAAAGAAACTTTGGAACTTTTGAGAGAGTTTTTAGGAAACTTTTGTAATGAAAATGAAAGTGAAAGCCTTGGCATTTTTATAGGCAAAAATCTAGGGCATTTCAACCGGTTGGGGAGAAGGTCAACCGGTTGTAGCCTATTAAAAAGTGTTGTGGGCCGTCGACACAAAGTTGGACTATAAAAGGCCCAACAACACCAAGCCTGTTAAGGCCCAAGTCCAGTTAAAGTAATTAAAAAAGAATTAAGGCATGTCACGGCCCAATCAATATTGATAAACCTAATTAAGGTTTTGATTTAAGGTCATGTTGACCCATAGTAAAGGCCCAACCAAAATTTAAAAAGTGTTGTGGGCCCAAATGATTTGAAAACCTAAGTCCAGCCCATGAAAATTAAAAAGACAGGGCCCATTAAAATCCATAATGAGATTTGGAGTTGCCAAAACGAGGCACGAGGTCGTGAGATTCGATCTCATTCTCTTGTATAATTACGAGCTCGGCTAGAAGACCTGGAGAATTTAATTCTGAGGTCGTAAGAGACCTTGAAAATTGAGGTCGGAACAAAACAGATTGAGGTCGCATAAATGAGGTCGTTTTTTACTTAAAAAGTAGAATGAGGCCACGACCTGCCACTTCAATTGAGATCGTTGTATTATGGATTGAGATCGCAAATCTTAGGTCGAATCTGAACTAGGAAATGAAAAAAATCCCTACGACCTGGGATTCATTTTGAGGTCGTTCTTATGCTATACTGAGGTCGAGGTTAAACGATATCGAGGTCGTTTTAACACTATTTGAGCTCGTCCATTTCAGGTCGAAAAAACACTGATTTTCCTGGAAAAAAGCTACGATTTGGCCCCTATTTGAGCTCGTTTTTTAGCTCGAAAATGTACTAATTGAGCTCGAAATGTCCAGGTCGAAAATGACTTAGCAAACAGGTAAAATGGCTGCGACCTGGGGCAGTTTGAGCTCGAAAATTGAGCTCGAAATTGAGTTTAAAAAAAAAAGGAAAAAAAGAGAGGAAAGCTTAAAAAATTCCAGAAACAAGGAAAAATTTTACATTTAAAGCACCGTTTAGTGCCGTTTTATGCCATTTAACATTGTTTAACACTGTTTAAACGTTGTTAAAGGCTGATTAGCGCTGTCTAGTGCCATTTAACATCGTCGTAAATGCGTCGGTCGCTCCACGCTTTACATTAAGATGATATTGTTGAAAATACTCGCGTACGAGCAATGAACCCTAACCCAAGTCTCGAATAAGGCCGTTGTAACTTCAAGGAAAACCTGATCAGTTTTCCTAGAAGTTGGGGGGCAAATGATATGGGCTAAAAGTAAGCCCTAAAGACACATTTAATGTGACATTAATTAAACCCGGAATGGTCCAAACGTTGGGCCCATCAGGTGGGCCCAAACCCTATTTACAATATTAATTTCGTAATTAATATCAGGGATAATAAACAGCTCAGCAATAAATGTCAGATAAGAACATTATCTCTACAAGGAGTAGCCTCCAAGGCATACACTCATACAAGGAAACAGACTCCTACAAGGAAGTGGTCTAGAACTTTCCTCAAGATTGACTTGTCCACCAAGTCAATTAACCTACCCTAATTCCGAGGCTTCTCAGCCTATATAAAGGGTCAGACCCTTCAACCTAGAACTACGTTTTATTGGCTTGATTCTCTAAATACAGAGATACGTAGGCATTCTGTGAGGACCGTTTAGTCTCGAACGCAGAAGCAGCCATTAAAGCACGAAGCTCACGCACCCTAGCATTAAATACATCAAACCCTAGCCGCAATCTAATAACCTAGCTTTTATTCCACAACATTAACAAAGTGAAAATTATAAATAAATGTATAAGGATATAATTTATAATCCAACGGATAACTTTTAATCCAATTTTTTTATCCAACGGATCATATGTTTTTGGTAGTAGAATGACGACGACCAAAAATTTGGATAAGATGTCCTTATGCTTATTTTTGGATAAGATGTTTCTTATGTTTATTATACATAAGGTATTAATTTACTTAAAAAAGGGTGACATTTGTACGATCTAATCAGTAATTAACTAATTGTATACTCTAAATTTATAATAAAATAAAATTAATTGTTGTTTGTTATTAAGGAATGGCCTGATAATGTTTTTAAGAACTCTTTTATTTATTACAAAATTTTGGGACAGGAACAACGGTTTAAAACGGCTTAATCATCCAAACCATGATAAACACATATATAGAAGAGAGTAAAAACACTGAACAAACTATATTAAAAGATCAATATAGTTAAAAAAAATATTCTCCAAAGGTAAATTCGTAGTGATTAAATATTTGACTGGGTCATAAAATTGATTATCAACTTATTCTAATGTTATAATTTAAGTTAGCACTTTTCATCTATTTTCTTCTTTATCCTTGCAAGATTAGCGAATTTATTTTTAAAAATTATTAATCTAATTAGATAATTCAATATCACTACAACACAGAAGGGCTAAATTCAACTGTTTAAATTCGACTGCGGCTTAAGTCGACTGATTCTGGTCGAAATTAGTACGGGCGGCTAAATTCAACTGTAATCACTCGATCGGAGAAACGGTCGAAAAAAAACGGTCGAATTTAGTAGATATTTTCGACCGAAATTCACTGGCAGTCGAAATTAGCCGCCGGCAAAACCCACGTGGGAAGAGACCCGCCAATTCCTCTCCCTACACGGCTAAATTCGACCGGAAGTGGTTGAACAATAATTTGAGCGGGAAACTTTGAGCGCCAAAATTTTCACTGAAAATATTCGAAAATCCAATTTTCCCTCGTAAGGCTAAATTCGACCGTTATCAGTCGAAGGCTAAATTCGACCAGTTTCTATTGATTTTAGCCGTACTAAATTCGACCCTTGCTGGTAGAATGGATATGCTAAATTCAACCATATTTAATTGTATTTAGGCGCGCTAAATTCAACCATTTCTGGTTGAATTTAGCCGTCTGGTCTTGGAAACCCTACTGCCTCTCCATGGCTTGCATTTGCAGATGCAGTAGCCGATTTTTTCAATTTCACCATTCTCTTTCCACCATTTTTCTTCATGTGAGCATCTTAAATCTTTAAGTAAGTGTATTTTTTCTGCATTTTTTTCATTTTTTACTCTATTGTATTTTAAATTTGATTACTTTTTGTTTTGATTAGTGTTGTTATGATAATTTGTTTTAATATGTGTTGATATATGTATGAATTTTATGGGTTTAAATGTGTTGCTAAAAATATTATGATAGTTGTTTGTTTTGTGTTGTCCACAATAGAATTATGATGAGTGTATTATGTTAATAAAATTTGAGATATTATTAGTTCTTAAGGATTGTATTGATATATGTATAAATTTTATGGGTTTAAATGTGTTGCTAAAAATATCATGATAGTTGTTTGTTTTGTGTTGTCCACAATAGAATTATGATGAGTATAATATGTTAATAAAATTTGAGATATTATTAGTTCTTAAGGATTGTATTGGAAATTTATTTTATTTATTTAAAATTGCATTTGCCTTATATATATTCACGTTTAATTTGTAGATGGCATCGGATCGTAGTTGGATTGGTCGTAGTCGGTATAATGAGGCAAAATACTTAACGGAAGAGTACAAAATTGGTGTCGATAGTTTCATTAAATTTGCTATGGATCATCTTGAAGAAGAAGACAATGGCCTTATAAGATGTCCATGTAAAGAATGTGGAAATCAATACTATAAGAATCCTAGTACCGTGAAAGTGGATTTGTATCGACATGGTATCATGCAATGGTATACTAGATGGGATTGTCATGGGGAGAATGATACATCGGGGGTGGAAGTTGGAACGTCACTAGTACAAACTGGACCTATTGCGTCGCCACCTATAGCGTCGGTTATTGACCTATTGCGTCGCACTTTTACCTATTGCGTCGGTTGTTTGCATTAACCGACGCTATAGGCCTATTGCCAGAAGCTTTAGCGTCGGTTGTTTGCATCAACCGACGCTATAGGTAGAGCCTATAGCGTCGCCTTTTTCAGGGGCGACGCTATAAGTATACCTATAGCGTCGCCCTTAAAATGCCGATGCTATAGGATACACTTATAGCGTCGCCCCCTAAAATGCCGACGCTATAGGTATTTTCCATTTTTTTTATTTTTTACCCATTTTTAACTAGTTTGTAAAATAAATCAAAAAAATAAATAAAAATAGGAAAAATGACAATTTTTGAAAATAAATTCATACACACCAAAGTAGTCATACTCTTGTGATGAATTTTAACATACTTTCACTAATTTTCCATTTTTTTTATTTTTCCACATTTTTAATTAACTAGTTTGTCAAATAAATCAAAAAATTAAATAAAAATAGAAAAATGACAATTTTTGAAAATAAATTCATACATACCAAAGTAGTCATACTCACTATTTGTGTGATGAATGTTACCTTATTTTCACTAATTTTCCATTTTTTTATTTTTTCCCCATTTTAACTAGTTTGTAAAAGAAATCAAAAAATTAAATAAAAATAAGAAAAATGACAATTTTTGAAAATAAATTCATACACACCAAAGTAGTCATACTCACTATTTGTGTGATGAATGTTACCTTATTTTCACTAATTTTCCATTTTTTTATTTTCCCCATTTTTAACTAGTTTGTAAAAGAAATAAAAAAATTAAATAAAAATAGGAAAAATGACAATTTTTGAAAATAAATTCATACACATATCAATAAAATATCTTATACTAAATATTACATATCAATATCATATCTTATACTAAATATTAATAATATAATATTGGGAAATTGGGATTTAATATAACACATTAACACAACACACGGGTCAAGTCTAAAATTGGGAAATTGGGATTTAGGGTTACTGCGCCGCTCCGCCCCTCTCGTCTCTCATAGTCACTCGACTCACTCTCGTCGCTCCACTCATCTCTCGTCTTCAACAAATCTGCTCAAGGTTAGATTGCTATCTTGATTCTTGAGTTTAAACCGTTGTTTCGTATTTTGATTCATATTTTATATCTTCAATTCGAATCTTTGATACGAATCTTTGATTCGTTGATTGATATATAGTAATATAGTAATACGAATCTTGAGTTGAACTGCACGCTTATATTTTTGTTATGTATATGCAGCCATGTCAACTTCTGATGGTTTAATCACATGATTACCTGCTGAAATGGAAGGTAATCACATGATTTTCTGATGGTTTAATGTTGTAATGAAGCTTTACAACTTTAATTCTCATGTTTGCAACTTGTTAAAATTTCAGGTGAGGCGTCTACTGGATATGCAACTATATACAAAGATTTGGATGTGGAAGAATCATGTATTACACGCGAGGTAATTAAAATCATTCAATTTAGTATAGTCAGAGTGTTTTTCTTATGTTAATGCCTTTTGTTTTACTATTTTTCTTAGGCATGAAAATTCGGAGACAAGGACTGTTGTAAGGTTAGCTGTTCTGCAAACTTTGTTTTTCAGGATTGTTAATGTTGTTCTGGTTTTGAAATAATTGAATTTGTATAGAAGGGCTATTGTCATGATCTTTGAAATAATTTGAATCATTGAGTATTTGTCATTTTTTGTATCTTGCAGTGATTGAGGTTGTTAAATAAATTGGGTTGTTTGTTGACATATTGTTTAAAAATGTAATCTTTAAATGTAAAGTTCAAACCTTTTTCCCAGTACAAGTCTAAAGTTCTCTATAAGCAACTTTTGTAAAGGATTTTCACAATTATTTTCCCGCTTCTCGTCAGTTATGTTTTATGTAGAATCTCCTTCTCTCTCTATATGTATACATGTCTCACTTTCTTTGAATAAAAACCTGTAGTGACATTTGGTTGGGCAGGGAGGATGTACTGTTTGGCTGTTGTAGTTTAATTCATTATGGGGGAATTCAGTTTTTTTTTTAATTCTCACTTGATGTTCAACTACTTTATTTAGTTGTAAGTGTTCTTCATGGTCTTAAGGAAATAGCTTATGGTTTAGTATCTTGATGCATTATAAGTTAAATATTAAATTGGTACTCTGGATTGTTATTAAATCAGCTGATTGTGCAGCATTTCTTCATTTAAGTTAGGATGGCTCTAGGTTTTTAGCTGGTACAGTTCCTGCTTTGTGACCTGAAAGCATTGAAATTTAAGAGAAATGGAGATTTAATCAGGTGGAGTTGTAAAAATAAGAAAAGCACTGCGATTTTTCATTAAGGTTCCATCTAAAAATAAATCAGTAGCTTGTCTGTTGAAAGTTTTCCAGATCTTAGCTTAATTAAAAATTATGACACTATGTTTATTTTACTGTTAATTTTTTTTCCCCTTTGATTTGTTTCTTTCAGTTCATATTTGGAGGCTTTCTCATGGATTAGAAATCCTTTGTAATAACGTCGTCGTGATCTGTGACTCTCTTGCATTTTTATCATTGTAGGCCCTGTAGAGTTGGCTTCAGCTGGTGTGTCCATATCAATCTTCAATATTGTCTCAAAGCTATTTAATATTCCTCTTCTCAGTATTTCTACTTCTTTTGTGGCTGAAGACATTTCAAAAAATGCAAGTTCAATCTCCACTTCAGGTAAAACATGCTGGATATGTAAAGATCTGTCTGGTGCATATATGGTTCAGTTTTCAGGTATCTGATTTCATTGGTCTTTGAAGTTTCATGTTCCATTATCAATATGATTATGCAGCGGAGGGCCACGAAGAAATTAAAAATGCTAGACCTTTGGAAGCACTGGCTAAAAGAGAGCAGTTATCCTCTGTGTCAACAGCGTTGACTTTAGCAATTGGCATTGGCTTATTTGAGGCCGTAGCATTGTGGCTAGGATTTGGAGTTTTTCTCAATTTAATGGGCTTATCATCGGTGAGCTTTTCACATCTTAAAGTTGCCAGAGTTCCTAAGATATCAGTTTATTCTTCCTGTCTCTGCACATGTATCATTTCTGTCACTTGCACTTGCGTGTGTATCCTTAAAATATTGATGCCATCTATTTGAGGTTGGGTATCGTATTATTACAAATTTACAATATGCAAGTGTAGGTCCCAACAAGTGTAGCTTCACTTGTCGCTGCTGCAACCTTAATTCTGGATTCTGCTTACTGCAACTTATTAAATCCATTTCCCATATCCATAACTGTTTGCAAGTAGGAATACATTTCTAGAGTGGTAATCCATCTGCCTTACTTCGATCTAGTCAGTGATGCAGTTAGAGAAATAAGCAATCTAATTAGAAAATCACACACAGTTATAAATATTATAGATCTTTGATTACTAAATTACCGTTAGATGTTAGGACAACGAGAATGTTGGTTGGTCTATCAGTCGACACTTTTAAATACGAATGCTCTCTCAATATGCAAGTCTGGAACCACTGCTTAGTGAAAGCGTGTGGTAAAAATCCATATGGCTAGTTTCAATATAATGTCTGATCATTGTTTGTGCAGAGGCATGAAACTCTGCACAAGAGTTCTTGTTTGAGTAGTTATATTATTCGTCTATAAACTGATTCTAGAGACAGCTAGATGTCAGCATGCCAAATATTCTTGTATAAGCCGATGTGTGTAAATGTAATGTATCTAATCTCTTCATTCTGATTGTTTAATCAGGCATTTCAGTGTGAATATAGCATCAGATGAAGGATTTCTGAAGGATGGTCAGGATCATGTGAATATGTGCTTGATTGAAATTGGAGCTGACGAAGGGAAACATATCCTTTTTTGATGCAATTTCCACGGCCTAGCACATATCTGCTGATTCTTTTGAATGAAGTCAAGAGTGCTGCTGATGATGATGAAAGAGCAACAATAACAATCGTACTGATGAGATGTTGGTATGTAATGGATGAGTTTTACTTATCTCAAGAGCTTCAGGTCATTACTATGGCTGCATAAGATGCAAGTTTTTTCTCCAGACCTTTTGTGCTGATCTACATAAGTTGATGTTGTATATTATGGGTTAAATGGTGTATAGACTAGTTTGATTGGTTGGATTATATTTTGGTTGTATTGAATGATTTGTTTTGTAATGGGATTAAAATTGTGTTACTTGTTTGGTGCTCTAGCTTGGATCATATTTTGTAATGGTGAAATTCCAATTTTGAAATTATTTTTTTTAAAAAAAATATTGACCTATAGCGTCGGTCATTTGAAAGGGCGACGCTATAGACCTTTTTTTTTAAAAAAAAAAAATAACCTATAGCGTCGGTCATTTGAAAGGGCGACGCTATAAGCTATACCTATAGCGTCGGTCATTTCAAATGACCGACGCTATAGGTTAATTTTTTTTAAAAAAATTAACCTATAGCGTCGGTCATTTGAAATGACCGACGCCTAAAGTAGGATTCAACGTCGCCTTTTTAACCGACGCTATATGTATAGACCTATTGCGACCCCTACATGTACTACGCCATTTAACCGACGCAATAGGTCAATTTGACCGTTGCAATAGGTCCAGTTTGTACTAGTGCGTCTTCCAACTACAGAGATGATGATATGTATGATGCATATGATGATGATTTTGAGGATTGTGAAGATTTCGAGGAAGAACCCAACGCAGAGGCAAAAAAATTTTATGAGAAGGTGAACAGTGCTTCTGAACCAATTTATCCAAACAATGCCAATTTTACAGCATTGGAATACGTAATGGAGTTGCTTTCTTGGAAAAACAAGCATAATTGTAGTAATAATGCCTTTGATGAGTTGCTTTACCTCATTGGATTAGTATTGCCCGATGATCATAAGTTGCCTGAGAAGTACTATACGGCGCGAAAGATGCTTAAAGAGTTGCATATGGAGTATGAAAAGATTGATGCTTGCGAGAATGATTGCATGTTATATTACAAGGAAGATAGCAATAAGACACATTGCGATGTATGCAAAAAAGACAGATACAAAGTACAAAAAGATCCTAAAAAACAGAAGATCCCGCAAAAGATCTTGCGTTACTTTCCAATTACCACGAGATTGCAGCGTTTATTCATGGCCGAGAAGACTGCAAAATGTATGAGATGGCACCACGATAGAGTTGTGGTTGAAGGTCAGCTAAGTCACCCAGCAGATGGAGATGAATGGAAACAATTTGATCGTAGATTTCCAAGATTTTCAAAAGATATTCGTAATGTTAGACTTGGACTCTTCACTGATGGATTTGACCCTTTTCGTGATGCACATGCTAGGGATTATACTGTATGGCCGGTGATTGTTTTTGTGTACAATCTTCCACCATCTATGTGTACTAAGGCTTCGTACATGTTCATGCCTCTTCTTATTCCCGGACCAACGGATCCGTCAAAAGACTTACTTGTCTATCTTAGACCACTCATTGATGAATTGAAAGTGTTGTGGCATATTGGGGTGGAAACATATGACATATTCTCGCGCACAAATTTTATGATGAAGGCGGCACTTTTATGGACAGTTAGCGACTTTCCTGCACTTGCCATGCTTAGCGGGTGGTCCACCAAGGGTAAGTTGTCATGTCCAGTTTGTATGGGAGAGATGAAAGCTAAACAACTCAAACATGGTGGTAAACCTAGTTTTTACGGCACTGCTAGGTATTTTTTGGAACCAGATGATCCCCTAAGAAGGAGTACGAAGTTTGGAAGTGTTGAGACACGATCAGTGTGTGCTCGACATTCAGGATTGTTCGCGAAGACCATGGTTGAGCATATACAGTTTCCCCCACCGGGAAAGTCATCGAAGAAAAAACCGAAGGATTATGGTGTGACACATAACTGGACTCACAGTTCTCCATTTTTTGAGCTTCCATATTGGGAGACACTCAGCCTTCGTCACAACATTGATATTATGCACACTGAAAAGAATGTCTTTGATAACATATTCTACACAATTCTTGGTGATGCGAAGAAGTCCAAAGATAACACAAAAGCAAGGAAAGATTGTGAAGACTTACGTGTACACCGTGAGTTGTGGATTCAAGGTGTTGACACGAAACCAGATGCACCATATGTTCTTTCGAGGGAACAAGTTCAGAAGTTGTACAAATGGATTGAAGCATTGAAAATTCCAGATGGATTTGCCTCAAATATATCCAGGTGTGTGAACTGGAAGACAAATTGCATTCGCGGGATGAAATCACATGATTGTCATGTCTTCATGCAAAAATTTTTGCCTATCATTTGTCGTGACCTACTTCCGAAGCATGTAGCTGATCCTATTATTGAGTTATGCAACTTCTTTCAAGATTTATGCTCATCAAATCTCAAGTACACAGATTTGCAAAAGATGGAGAAAGATATAGTGAGGATATTCTCAAAGTTTGAAACTATCTTCATTCCAGGTCTTTTTGATTCGATGGAGCATGTGCCACTACATTTAGCTACCGAGTGTAAGTTGGGTGGCCCGGCTAATTTTCGTTGGATGTATTTTGTTGAGAGATACTTGCACAACTTGAAATTGAAAGTTGGAAACAAAGCTCGTGCGGAGGGTTCGATGGCACAACGCTACATTGAGGAGGAATGTGTACACTTTTGCTCGTTATTCTTCCATTCCAAAACTAGAATAATGGGAAATAAATTAACTCGAAACGAGGCACCTCAAATGTTTCATGTTGGCAATTTGTTAGAAGTGTACACATATCCGACACATCCTATTCTACGGAGTAGAGATAGAATCTTGACTAGTGATGAGCATGGACTCGTGGCATACTATGTTCTTATCAATTCTCCGGAAGTTGGAAAGTACTTGCGGTAAGATTTTGAAGTCATATTCATTTCAAATAAAATGAATTAATTTAGTTCACAATTTAAATTTTTATTGTTCAACTTGATTATGTAGTGGATTTCAAAGATTGGTACACCAACAATTCACACATCTCAATGATGAAGAAAAAGAACAATTTCAAAAGGAACAATTTAGAGATTGGTTTGAAAGAAGGGTATGTGTTTCATTTTATACATACACACATGTGCACACACACATTTACATATTATGTTTCTCACATATTTTTTTAGGTACAAGATGATGAAGAGCTCAAGGAGAAATTTATAGACCTAATAAGAGGTCCGATATTTAAGGTGGAGTCTTATAAAGCGTGCAAATGCAATGGTTACAAATTTGATTGCATAAATGCTAATGAGCTCACTTCACCAAATTCCGGTGTAGTTGTTATTGGTGAGAAATTTTATTAATCCTTAACATCTAAATTGTATTTTTTTTCTACGTTCTTTGTTCATAAATCATTTACATTCATAATTGTAGGGACTTCTTACAAAGAAAGTCATGGAAACTATTATGGAAGAATAGAAGAAATTTTAAAACTCTTCTATCGCAATGGACATCAAGTGATCGTCTTCAAATGTCATTGGTTCGATCATACGACACATGTTAAAGTTGATAGACACCGAATAACTACTGTGGATGTCAAGTCAAAACTCAATGCGGATGATGTTTTTGTGTTGGCTAGCCAAGCCCATCAAGTATACTATGCACCAAATATTTCGAATCCAAAATCATCGTGGTACACGGTTCTAACAACAAAGAGTCGACAAGTTGATGAAAGTGTGTCAAATCAAAATTTGACCCAAATCAATGATGATGCTTTACAAAATGAAGTATCAAATGCTTCATCATCACACGTCGAAAGAATTATTATTCGTGATCCCTCAAATTTTTTTGTTGATTTGAGGATGTTCGAAAATGATTACTCGATAGATCAAAATGACGAAGAAGTAAGAGAAAATGAAAATGAAGATGAAGACAAAAATGAAGACGAAGACGAATTGAGTGATAATGATGATTTAGTGTAATTTACGAATTAAGTGATAATGATGATTTAGTGTAATTTATCAACTTTAATCAAATATGTAACAAAATATTTATTTTTTAAGCATTTATTAATTATGTAGAGCTGAATTGTGATAGTGTTATTTGGTACCTAAAACAGGGGTTTAGTGCAGTAGCTACTACCTTCCACAAAATTATAGTTCATTTATTTCAATTGATTTCGGTTGAATTTAGGGCCCCGGCTAAATTCAACCGAAAATAGTCTAACGACCCTGTCGGCTAAATTCAACCAATTTCGGTCGAAAATATAGAAAATATATAAGACAAACTTTCCCCTCTTTTTCTTTTTCACCTCATTTTATCCGCCGCTCAGCTGTTTAGGGTTACGCGCTCAAATATCAATTACGCTCAAATCCACTCAATTCCGTTCGATGGCTGAAGCTCAGATTACACAAAAAGCTCAGATACTCAACTCAGATACTCAGATTACACAGTTATCAGCTCAGATACTCAGATTGACAAAAAGCTCACAGGTACTCTCTCTCCTTCTCTCCTTCTCTGTTGTATGTATAATAAATTAGAGTTTTTTGTTTATTTTTCTCTGATTCGAAGTTCGTATATGTATAAATTAGGTTCTTTCTCTGTTTTTGTTGTAATTCAATGTTTTAATATGTATAAATTAGGTTCTTTCTCTGTTTTTGTTGTAATTCAACGTTTTTATATGTATAAATTAGGTTCTTGTTTTGTTTTTGTTGTAAATTTGGGGGTTTTCATTGTGACTAAGGTAATAATACCAAGTACAAGTAGTTCTGTAATGGTGTTAATTATGTCAGGGTTTTGTTTAATTGTAATTTATGTCTAAATTAGGGTTTCTCTGTTAATTCAAAGTTCGTATATGTTTTAACAATGTATAATTAAGGGGTTTTTGTTTAATTGTATAATTTTCATAATGTATGTTTCACTTTTATATATTTTTAGATTCATAGATTAAAGATTTTATGTCATGTTTGTCGATGATGTCTTATTGGTGAACTCTAGTTCTGTAATGGTGTTAATGAAGTTGAGGCAGAGCTAAGCTGGGTACCCAAACAATAAGTCCAGTGCAAATTGTTAATTGTTCGTAAATTAATTATATTGATAAACTAATTGTTTTATAGGTGACATGGGCCGGTCCACATTCAAAGAAGGGAAAAAGTAACAAAACTAAGAATGTTGGGACCAGTGGAGTGGGTGATGAAGAAAGTCTCATTGAAGGAGAAAGTAGCCAGAAACTTATCTTTGAGAGGAAAAGGCGCAACTGTTGTGAAGGAGACTACCCGAAGAAACCACCAGTGAATGAAAGGCCAACTATTAAGTTTCTTTCGAACAAAAAAGGGTAAATACTTAGGTTTTTCGTAATTTCTTTGCTTCAACTGTATATGTACTTTATTGTCTTTCGTTATATTGTTACAGTTTCAGAGATGCTAAACCCAAGAAAACTCTGGGTTACATTGTTCGTATGAAATGGGATGAACATACGATCTATACAAAGGGAGCCAAGCGTGAAGCTTTCTACAACACTTGTATCAACTGTTTTAAAGTAAGTAAATACTTATGTTTTTTTCTTTCAGTCTAATAACTTGTGTGTAATATGTAAACTGGTATGGCAATCTGGTCTGTTAGTGAATTTCTTTTAATATTATGCAATCTGGTTTGGCAGGAGTATTATGTTTATCCCAAGAAATACTTACCTGAAGAGGGGGATAGAGTAGTGAGAGCGCATTTAAAAAGAAATTGGAAGTATTATATTGGTTGTGAGAGGGCCAGACTTGTGAAGTTGGTGAACACTTGTTTGGATGCTGGATATGCAGAAAAGGATATTGACATTACTCTGATTAAGCCTCACTACTACTCACAGCGTGTATGGAATTCTTTCTGCGAGTATTGGGGAAGACCGGAATTTAAAACTTTGTCTGTTAATGGACAGAATGCTCGAAAAATGGTGGAATTTACTTCTCGCAGTGGGGCCAAACCATATGATCAAAGACGGGAGGTATGATTTTCTGGATTAAATAGATTAATCAGTCTTCATTTTCATATTTTATATTTTTTATTCGACTGATTTGGTGTATATTTTTCATATGATAGGAAATAGATGAAGAAAGAGAGGCTAAAGGAGAATTGCCCATCCAAGATGATGAATTTTTGACTATGATGTACGACCCCACTGAACCTGCTGTGAAAGACCTACAGGTTTGTATTCTGTCATCACTAAAATCGGAGTGCTTGTGAAAGTAGCATTTGATCCTTGTGTTATTTGATTAAATCTCATACTTTTGTAATCTGTACTATGTAGTATGCATTCGGGTTTGGTTTAGTCTAAATGTTTGTGAATCGAGATTTGACATAATATAAACTCAAGTTCTGTTGTATTTGTTAAAGTATGCCAGAGAACCATTTGACACTGCTACAAGTGTGATCGTAAAAATATAATATAATATAAAAGCTAGATTGGAACAGAAAAGCTAGATTGCCAAGAAATTGAGATAGATTTAGCTTAGATTGTTTTTTTTTCAACAAGAAAGTAATATTCTTGATTTATGGTGCTTTAAATTTAATTATTTTGTTGCTTTGTTTAGGGGATAGTATTACTACTTTTCATTTTGTTAGTTTTAGAGTTTACTTTTTTTTTTGAAATTTTATGAGATGAATTTTGAATATGTTCGGATTAGTTTTGATTGAAAGGTAAACCTAGAACATATTTTCTATATGTGGACTTCCCAGAAAACAGTGGGATATTCCTGATGTGCTTTTCTATATGGAAGCACAAGTGAACAAATGTGCTTTTTGTTGTTGTAAATGATTGATTTTGTGGTGAGTAATTAGGTTTAGTTAATATTCCTGATTCTTGATGTAAAATGGTTTGAGTATTCTTGATTGTTAAAGTTTGCTAAATCAGGGTAATATATAGCTCATAAATGTGAAATATCGACTTTTATATGCTTTCAACCTTGATCATTTGTTACCTATTTCGTCAACTGCATCACTGCAAGTCATTTTATCTAGTCATTTATACGCTAAATTTCTTTAAAAATTTCATTTGCATTTATTTATTAAGATGGAGTTGCATTTACCTACTTGATTTACTTGAATGAAAACTCTTACTTTCATTTGACTTCACATATTGCAGGAAAAGATGAAAAAGGTGCGAGCTGACTTGAAACCCGAATTTAATTATCCTACTGATGAACCACCATCCCCCCGTACCCAAAGGGAAATTCATCGAATGAATGATCTTGCTGTGGCAGTTGAATCTAGAGCCCCGAAGAAGGGGAAAATCCTTCTTCATCCCCAAGAATCCTTGGCGGAGCTTATGGGAGGAAAGGAAGCACTGCGATTGATCAAGAAACGAAAAGCAGAAGACTGTCAGGCTGTGATTTGCGGTTCAGGTGTTCCAGATGACATTTACTCGATGATGTCTATGATCTTAGATCAGGTAACGCAGATGGTTAGCTCCTTACCCATGCATGAGGTGCAACAATCTATTTTGGACAAGGAGGTGCGTAACTTAGCCACTACTGCTTTTCCGGACCCGAGTCAACATTCAATGCACAACCATTATAAATGGTTTGCTTCCCCAGATCTTGAAGGACAATGTTAGGATCATTGCAGAGGTAACATCCTTTTATTTATATAAATGATAAGACCTGCTTAGTTTTAGAATGATTTACGCCCTTTTGTTGTGCATGTTTTTTAGAATAATATTGGTGCAGATATCAAAAAATAATTTTTTTAATCTTAATTCATCTTGTTGTGCTAATCTGCTCTATTTTGATTTCTTATTTGGTTGGTTGATTGTTTGATTTTCTTGTTGTTTATGTTGAATATAAGTCTATGACTAAGTGGTTAAGTTTTATATGCACGTAACGTTTCTCCAGAAGTTTATGGTGATCACTTGGATCTCTCTTACCCCAATAAGCAGGTTTAATGTTTTTTGCCACCTTTTCATTGTTTTTTTATTAATGGGTCATTGTTATAATTAGTGTATGTATCATTTTTAGTGTCTGTTATGCATATTTGAAATTTATTGTATGCACACTGTTTGTGAGTGAGAATGGTTTAATGTGTGTTTGATTATAATTAATGAAATAGGGTTACTGTAGTTGTATGGAATGTTTGCTTGGTCTGTTTTTGATCTGACAAGAACGTTTGGAGTGAAGAGTGGTAACAATGTTAATATGACCCAGAACCCGTGTCAAGGCAAAATATGAAAATAACTGAAATAACTTAATTGATCAGATAGAATGCGACTCTTATGTATATAGTGAATGTTATCAAATTTTAGCAAGTTCTATGTCAACTTATATTTGTCATGTTTACGAACACAACCTTAATCCCAAAATTGCCTGCTGTGAAGTGGTAAAATACAGTGCAAGCTGTGTCTTGTGATCACTTTCATGGGTTGCTTAATGAAAATGAGATCAAGTGTTGTGGCTAAGCTTGTATTAGTACATGGCGTGCAAATAGGTTTTTTTTAATCCCAATGGTAAATGAATTTTGCTCAGCATGACAGTGAATTGTATTTAGAAGTTTTCACTTTCACATAGATCATTTTCCAGTGCTGACCAGATTTGCAAAGTAATATCTAGTCACACTTGTAAGTACTACATGGTGTTTAATTGAATTGTAACTGTTCCGTGTAGGAGAAGCTGACAAAGAAGGAGGCTGTGGTGGAGGGCATCACTGAAGATGAAGATCCAGGCAACAATGAAGATGAAGATCTTGAAGCATACAAGTTTCCTCTGGTTTAGGTGAAGTTGGCTAGAATCAAATGGTATGAACTGAAAAAACCTTGTAGGTTTTTAGAACTTTTAAACTTATCTCTTTTGTTAAACTATTCTGGCCTTTTGAGCAGAATTTAAGTGCATGTAACTGTTGGGCTTTTGCAAACTTAAGTGCGGTTTTATTTTCTATATTTTAGGATAATTTTCAATTTTTTTTTGTATTGTGAATGCATGTTTGGGGGTAAAGTTTTGGCACAATAGTTTTGGGGTTAAAGATTGCTCAAAAACAGGGCTGAATGATTTTTGGATGGTAATTTTGATTGAAAATGGTTGAATTTAAAATATCATGAATTTCAATAAAATATGGTCGAATTTTAAATTCAACAAAAAACAGGTCGAAAATAAATTCCACAAAATCTGGTCTGACATTTATAATTCAACTACAACTGGTCGATTTTAATACTCAATAAAAGATGGTTGAATTTTAAGCTCGACAAAAGTAGGTCGAAAATAAAATTGCAATACAGCTGCATAGCTTTTAAACTCAACTGAAAATGGTCGAACTTAATATTCAATGAAGAACGGTCGAAACGAATTCGACTCTAGTCAGTCGAATTTAGTACTCTGGGCGGGCTTTTTAATTTTTTCACAAAAAGACGATTCCACCGCAGTTGGTCGAATTTAGTATTTTGGGCGGGAAATTCAAATTTCAACTGAAAATTTGAATTTTAAATTGAAATTTATGGGCTGACCAAAAACCACTGATTTCGGTCGAATTTAGCCGGTCGAATTTGACCGGTCGAAATTAACCGGTCGAATTTAACCGGTCGAATTTAGTTAAATGCGACCGACTTTTCTAAATTCGACAAAGCTTAAAACGACCGTCAAGATTTCGGTCGAATTTAGCTAAAAACGACTGATTTCGGTCGAATTTAGTTAAATTCGACCGGAAAATTTCGGTCGAATTTACCCGATTCTGTTGTAGTGTATCAAATCCAAATTTGACAATTTTAAATTGAACGGATAGGAATTGGCCTAAAAATAAACTCAATCACTCATATGAGACCGTATCACACTATATTTTGTGTGAGACTATATATTAAAATTAGTCACTAAATAATTAAAATGGATCACTTGATTTTTTTAATTAACCCGTTTTAATGATTCAGTAACCCATTTTTTGGTTTTCTGTAACCCATTTTTTGGTCATATTCTAAATTTAGTGTGAGACGATCTCACATAAGACTTGCTCAAAAATAAATTTAATTTAAAACTAAATTCGATAAAATTGAAAGATAGAAATATAAATTTAATTAAATTCAACTAGTTTAAAGACGTGGTAATATCTTAATTAGTCTTAACAATTCCTCTTTAATCATCAGATGTTAAAGAAGATGTTAGTAACTTTGTTTTAATAAAAGATTGAGTGAGTCTTGTGTGTTAGCTAGATGGTCTGACACTATTACCGTAGTGTGAGATCGGGCTAACTCATACCTTAAAATATACTCCCTCTGTCCCCCTTGGTTCTTTACCTTGGGGACGTAATTCTGGCACGGATTTTAAGGTGCAATTTGCGGATAGTTTCATAACTTATTTTTTAAATTTTCTTTTTTTGTATAAAAATAGAATTGTTCTATTTTTATACAAAAAAGGAAAATTTAAAAAATAAGTTATGGAACTATACTTTTTAGGAGCCTTAAAATGCGTGTCGAGTAGTGAAAAAGAAATGTAAAGAAATGGGAGGGACAGAGGGAGTATTACTTAAATATCATCATTTAAAAGCATGAATTACCTCGATATGGCACTAAAATAATGTGAGACCATATCATATGAGCTTTTATGTAAAAGATTTCACGTGTTTTCTATCGTGTTTTGTCATATCTTGTATTGGTAGATTTTTTTAAAAGTATCTTATAATACTTATCCTAATCGTAGATATTAATATTTAATTTTATAATATTATTTTTCTTAATGGGAATAGCTAAATAATATTTTATTGTGTAAAAAATAAATATATTTTTGTCATTTATATTTTATAAGTGAATTATATTCATATTGTCTTTTTTATTTTTAGAAAATAAAAATTAATACTCCTCCCGTTCCACTTTTATTGTCCTCTTTCTACTTTTGTCATTTTAAAAAAATACGTAAAAGTTACTAAAATATCTTAACTTAACATACTATTGATATAAGTTAGTGAAATGAGTATATTTAATTATTTTATTTATTTTGATCATGAGAATAGTATGGAAAACAAAATTAACATTTACTAATTATAGAAAGGGGATAATAAAAGTGGAACAAACTAAAATAAAAAAAGGAAACAATAAAAGTGGAAACAGGGAGTACCTCTTTTATAGTTAATAAATGATATTTACAATAATTATTTTAATTTAAATATTCAAAGATATTATATAATAAATAGTATATATTTAAATAAATTCAATATTAACAAAGGGGATCATTATTTTAATTACTCTACATATTTTATTAATGAAACTGAATAATAAAAAAAAAACTAAAGAAAATAGACAATTGTAGAAAGGAAAATATTGAAGTTAAATAGATGAATTTGAAGTAAATATTAAAGTTGGACTCGAATGAAAAAAAGTACAAGAGAAACCATGCTCAAAATGCATGATTGTCATAGATTTTGTGCTTAGCTCAAAATTTGCCTCTAGACAACAACCCTCATAAATCACAATCAACCCATATTCACACATGCATAATTATTTTTTTACTAAGTCCGTTCCTTTTTTATTTATTTTTACACAATAAAGTAGATGTACTTAATATAAATTTAAAATATGCTAAGAGTCAAATAAATTAAAATTGAAAACTGTATTTTTTATTTGAAATATTAAATTAAAATATGTTGGTTCTTAAAAAATACTTCTCTAAACAATTTATGAGGGGGAATATATAATTTATGGATCATAACTATCATAAAAATTAAAATAAAAAGAAATTATTCTGGAAAATTGCATGGGATAACTTTTTTGGTAAAGAAAATAACTATTATATAAATTGTAAAAGCTCATATGATACCGTCTTACTTAATGTTAAACTGGAATAACTTATACATTTAAAATGGATCACCCCAATTTTATTTAAATGACCTATTTTAAATATTAATGATTTATTTCTTTTTTTTTTTGACGAACAAGCAATTTTATAAACTTGAGTCAGCTTTCAAAGCAACATCCACATCAATAGGAACAGAACTCCTATCGAAGTACCGATCTGGAAAAGAATACGATGCACGAGCTAGCTCATGTGCTACCATATTAGCAGATCGTTTAATAAATAACAACGACACTGTGTTTTGATCTTGTAACATTCTCCTACACTCCTCAACGATGAGCCCAAATGGTGAAAACATAGGCACCTTGCTTCGAACTGCTTGCACTGCAACCAAGCAGTCTGATTCGACTATAATGCTCTGCCATGTTTTGTTCTTCGCCCAGCTGAGAGCTTCTTTAATAGCCATAACTTCAACCATTTCCGGGTCCAAAACCTCATTCAATCGAACTGTTTTGGCCATGATCATCTTCCCTTTTGAGTCACGAGCAACTAAACCCATCCCTGAAGCATTAAACTCTCTGAATATTGCTGCGTCTACAGACACCTTGATAGCTAACCCCTGTGGCTTCACCCAGGAAACACCTCCATCCCCTTCCACTGATTGAGGGAATACAGAGTACGAAATCTTACTTTGGGCATATCTCCATTGTTCAAGGTATTGCTTTGCATTCGCAACTATAGCATAGAGTCTAGTACTCTTTTTGTTCCAAACCACATCATTTCTGGCCTTCCACAGTGACCAACACACTGCTGCAATCTCAGCTTTCTTATTGTTATCATAGCTTGCCAAAACGCACTCCCACCACTGTGTGAACGTAACTCCTGTACATTGCACATTAGGAATGATGATTTGCCAGCACTGTATTGCTATCGAACAATGCAAGAAAACATGATCGACTGTCTCAGCTTCCCTTTTACAGACTGGGCATCTTGACTCCACATCTACTCCTTTTTGCTGCAGCATAACCATTGTAGGTAAACAATATGATAGGGAACGCCATACCAGATTTAGAATCTTAGCAGGGGCTTTAATTCTCCAAATTTTATTCCAAAAGCTGTTGTTATCTGACAGTCTCCAGTAAGCTTTCTGAACCTGAAGTAATCGATATGCACTTCTTACTGAATAACAGCCATGTCTCTCCTGGCTCCAATACAGTTCATCCCTCTCTCCATACTCTCCTATCTTTATTTTCTTAATGCACCTCTGATCCCGTTCAGTAAATAGATCACTGAGAATCTCCTCATCCCAACTTCTCTGATTCACATTCATAAGTGAAGAAACTTTATTATTCTCCAGAGCAATCGAATCTGACTCAATAAACGGCCTCTCACTATCAATTAACCAGGGCTGATTTAGAATATTGATATCCTCACCTGTACCCACCTTCCAACGAACACCACTTGCCACCATCTCTTTTGCTTCCAATATACTACGCCAGATGTAGCTAGGGTTATGTCCTATTTTAGCTTCAAGAAAATTGACAGTAGGAAAGTAACGTGCTTTGTACACTCTACTCACCAAACTTGAAGGTTTTGTCAAGAACCGCCACCCCTGTTTTCCCAATAAAGCTAAGTTAAAATCTTTAAAATTCCGAAACCCCATCCCTCCAACTGATTTATGCCTACTTAACCTATCCCAGCTCATCCAGTGAATCCCCTTCCTATCCCTCGTTTTCGAGTTCCACCAGAATTTAGATATAGTTCTTTCAATGTCTCTATTAATCTCTTCCGGCAACAAGAATACAGACATGGCATATGTAGGCAGTGTCTGTGCCACTGACTTAACTAGAATCTCCTTCCCCCTTGTGAGATTAAGGCCCCATCCCAAGCCAAAACTCGCTTCTTCACTTTACCTTTCAGAAATCCCAGCGTAGCAACCTTGCTTCTTTGCATCATGTTTAGGAGACCTAGGTACTTACAATCTGCACCAGCCTCTTCCATACTTAACCTGTGGCATAACTGAACTCTGTTGCTTTCAATAATATTCGAACTAAAGAATACAACTGATTTATTAAGGTTCACTTTCTGCCCCGATGCCCGCTCAAAAATCTGAAGCAAAGTCAACACATGATCGACCTCTGTCCCATTAGCTTTGCAATACAAATAGCTGTCATCCGCGAAAAGCATATGAGTAATACTTGGAGCTCCATTACATACTTTAACTCCTTGGATCCACCTGTTCTGTTCATACTGTTGGATTAGGGCTGAAAGACCTTGAGCACAAATAATGAACAAATAGGGAGACAACGGATCCCCTTGACGGATTCCACGACTAGGAAAAATTGGACCAATATCCTTATTTTCTTGTGTTATATTGTACGAGACTGTACTTACACAAGTTAAAATTAAGTGCACCCACCAATCGTTATAGCCCATTTTAGTCAACATTGTCCTCAAAAAACCCCATTCAATCCTGTCATAGGCCTTGCTCATATCGAGTTTGATTGCCATATGACCTTCCTTACCTCTCCTCTTCCGTTTTAAGTAATGCATAACTTCGTACGAAACCATCACGTTATCTGATATCAACCTTCCTGTCATGAACGCACTTTGATTCTCTGAGATTACTGATTCCAACGTCTTCTTCAATCGATTTGCAGCCACTTTAGTTATGATTTTAACCAACACGTTGCAAAGAGAGATCGGACGTAAATCATTCGTTGAAACAGGACATTTCTTTTTTGGAATCAAAACTATATTTGTGGCATTCAGCTCCGAGTTTAACGTACCATTTGTAAAGAATTCTTGCACCACTTTCACCACATCTTTTCCGACTATTTTCCAGTGCTTTTGGAAGAATGCCGGGGTCATACCATCCGGCCCCGGAGCTTTGTCTGGATTCATTTGAAAAAGAGCTTCTTTCACCTCCTCATCTACTATCGGACTGAGCAACTCCTCGTTCTGAGCATTTGTAATTGTACTAGTGACTCCTTCAACAACTGCTTGCCAGACAGATTCAGTTGCCTCAAACAGATTATTATAGTAGTTCATTATCAGCTCAGGTAAACCATGATCCAAGTCCAGCCAATTTCCATTATCATCCTGAAGCTTTTGAATATGATTATTCCTCCTACGTCCACTAGCAGTCTTATGAAAGTACTTTGAATTTTTGTCTCCTGCTTGCAGCCATAACTGCTTGGATCTCTGCCTCCAAAAAATCTCTCTTTGATTAAAAATAGTATCCAGTTTTGTTTGAGCTTCTTTGTACTTCTCTTGAGAATCTGTGTCTCTCCCATTCCTGTATATTTTCATCTCTGCCTTACACTCCTTGATACGCCCTGCAAAATTGCCCGTGATTTCTTTCCCCCAAACTGCCAGCTTATCACTACACCTTTTGATTTTCTCCTGCACATTGTATTCCTGGCCCTCCAGCCATCCTTCTCGAACCAGTTTCTCACACATAGGTTCCGTGAGCCATGCATTTTCAAATCTGAACCGATATACCCTTGCTCTACGTTTTATAATTTGAGGAACTAGTAATATAGCACTATGATCGGACGGTGCACCCTCCAGATTATATAATTTTGCCATTGGGAAGTTGTTCAACCAATTCTCATCTGTTAAAGCCCTATCCAACCTTACCTCCATCCAATCTTCTGTACCCCTGCCACGTTCCCACGTAAATTGGTGTCCTGACAGCTCCATGTCCACCAGACAAGCATCATGTATGGCTTCATTAAAACCATCTATCAACCATTCAGGATACGGCTCTCCTCCTCTTTTGTCATTTGCAGATACCACGTTATTTAAGTCACCCACTATACACCAAGGTAGGTTTGCGTCCCTGGCCAAGTTACGAATAAGATCCCAGGTATCACGTCTTTTAGCTCTATCCGGTTCTCCATAAATCCCCGTTAGCCGCCATTCATTCATGTCTGTAATACGAACCTTAACATCAATATGATGTTGTGATAATCCCAGAAGTTCTGCTTGCTCTTTCTCCTTCCACATTAACGCCAGACCACCACTTTTACCTACTGGATCAACCGTAATCAAGCCTTCAAACCCTAGCTTATTCTTTACCCATTCAAGTCTCGATCTTTTCGCCATTGTTTCACATAAAAATATAAAAACGGGCTGTTCTTGACGCACCATGTCAAAAAGGAACTGAAAGGGAGCCCCATGCCCCGGCAGTTCCAGCTGAGAATACTCATAAAGACTGCAGTTAGGAGGATAACAGAAGGCAGATACAAGAGACAAACACGACTAAACTTGCAAATATGCAAGACAAATACACTTGCAAGATTGCAAGACAAAACACTTGCAAGAAAGCAAGACAAATTCAGTGAGGCATTTAGACAAACAGGTTCGGTGTGAGGAACAAGAATTGGAAAGGGAGAGAGAGAGAGGGAGAGATTAAACACACAACTCTTATTTGAAGGTATATGATTTTTAGGTTATGGGAATCAAGGAGAAGAATAAGTGGAATTAAGAGAAAGAAGGATTGGATTCTAAGTGAAATCCATTGTTTGCAGACTTTATTGTTAATTCAGTTACTACTTTAGTTGGCTGTGCCTGTGTCGTTGCTATCTGCTTCTACTAGTCTCACAGGTTTTAGTTAATCATACACTGGAAGGCTGTCTTAGGATAATCAACCATGTGTTAACATGTGTATTTTAGGCGTGTACCTCAACAGGTTATCAGGTGTTTTGATTAAAAGTATATGGGACTTGAGAGTAGAGAAACATTGAAGACAAAATATGAGTGAAGAACCATTACTCAAACCTAAAGTCAATTGGAAGAAATACAATGATTTATTTCTTAGTCTTTGGAAAGGATCTAAGATTTAATCAATAATAATGGAGTAGAACAGATAATCAGGTTTAATGATTGTACAATAATTAAGCATGTAGGTAATCTAAATATTAGTACTACCTCCGTCCCAAAAAGACCGACCCTCTTTGACTTTCACGGAGATTAAGAAAATGTAGTAAAAAAAGTGTAAAGTTGTTTGAAAAGTGAATAAAGTGGTGGGACCTATCAATATTTAATAATAGATTTGAGATAGTGGGGGAGAGTAGTGGGTGTAATAGTGTTTATAGTTATTTGTTTAATAAAAAAGGAATAAAGTTAGTGGGTGTAATAGTGTAAAGTAGTGTTAAAAAATAGTAAGTATAGTAGGTTCATTAGTTTTGGGACGTCCCAAAAAGGAAAGAGTGTCAATCTTTTTGGGACGGAGGGAGTATAATTTAAAACTGTTTGGTTGAGTCAGGTGCACCTTTTGATTGCACAATATTCAATAACGCACACCGTTTGTGGTCAAGACTAACTTATTATGCACCAAATGTTCAAACTTGGCAACTGCGATTTATCATATGTAAAATGAGAGAGGTTAATTTAGTAGCATGTCTTTTTTTCTTTTTTCTTTTTCTTTTTCTTTTTTATATTTATAGAATTTAGTAGCATGTTTTTTTACACCTTTAAATATATTTAGTTTAAAATAGAAAAACACGCAGTATTTTTTCTAATCAATTAAGAAATTATGTAATATTTTCTTTAATAAAAAAATTATAAATCATCACAATTCTCTCGTATTATATTATCTTGTAATATAAGAATTATCATTACATAATCCCACACAACATTATGACATAGAATGATTCATTAATTAATTTAAATGGTATTTTTAATTTTCACTAGAAGATAAAACTTATTTATACATATTCGTTTTCAGAGTTTGATATGGGCTAAAAATAAGTCCTAAAAACACATTTAATGTTACATTAATTAGATCCAGCTTGGTAAATATGAAGCCCAGTAATGAGGCCTGAAACCCCTAATTAAATATTAACTTCGTAATTAATATTAAGGGTAATAAATAGCTCAGTAATAAGAGTCAAATAAGGATATTACTCCTATAACGACCTAGAAAATCGCGTATTTAAAATTTCTTATTTGATATTAAATGTGGATTATATGATGTGAATATTTTTGAGAAGGTCAGTATATATGATATTATGTTCCTGTGATTATATGATGATTTATGTGTGCCGTGTAAGTTCGTGTATTTTCATTTGTATTTTGATGATTAAAATGTATGTAAATCATGTATTATTGATCTTCTGAGAATTTTATAAAATCATCGGAGTTGTTAAAAATCACGAAATTTTTGTGTTGTCATATTTATGATATTAACTAGTTTTTAAAATTTTTGGGAGAATTATTTTGGGTGATTAAATATTCAAGATGATTTTAGAGTTTTTAGTGTATTTAAAGGATCAAAATTTGCAAAATTCATATTTAATTCATTTTTTATCCTAAAAATATTTTAAAAAATATTTGGGTGTGTATAAATTCATATTCTTTATTTTAGCATTTATAACTAATTTTATTCGTTAATAATTTAATTACGATTTTATAAGTGATTTAATTAAATTATTAGTTAATTTTCAAAAATGTGAAATGTAGTTTGTGCCCTGTCTTTTTAGCTCTGTTCTAAAAATCACCGATTAATCCCGATTAATCACCGATTAATCCCTGTTCCATGGGTTACCGTACTGATTAATAATCCGATTATTCGATTAATCATTCCGATTAATTCCCAAATACCCGATTAATCCCCGATTAATCCCTGGACAGTACCTCTACCGATTAAGTCCGATTTCCGCTTTTTACAACACCGCTTTTTAGTAAAAATCCACAGCTTCCTCCTGCTTCTTCAATACGCTCAGTCCCTTTTCTTTTTCGAGAGTTCTCTGGAAACATCTCTCTCTTTATCCTATATCTCTCCCTCAAAATATCTCTCTATTTCTTTTTCCCCAATCTCTCTCCCTCGCAATAAAAATCTCTCCCTCTCCTCTATGAGTCCCTTCTCTGTTTTTCCGTGTGTATTGCAGTGGCTGTACAACGTGGAGAGTGGGGGTGTTTCAACCGTGTGTGTGTGTAAGTATATTAGCGTTTTTTGTGATGAAAATCTTGGTCTTATTCGTGTTGTAGCTCGGCTGTTGTAGTAGTTTTTCTTCGTTCCTTGGTTCAGGGTATGTGTGTGTGCAGGTGTGTGATTTCCTATGTGTTTTTGCTGGGTTTAGTTGGGTTGCCGGGGAAAATCTCTGAACTTGCCGGAAGCCTTATTTTCTTGGGTCCGTTTTGTTGATTGCTTGCTGCCGGCTGTGATGTTTTAACCTGTTAGATAAGAAGCGTATGTGGGGTGACTGATGCTTATTGGGTTTGTTTGGTTTGCCGAATTTTCTTTCAATTCCGGCTAGGTGTATATGGTTCGAGTGTTGGTTTGATGTTGTTAATTATTGCGGCTTGAATTAAAACTGTATTGCAACTGTGGTGTTGATTTTCGAATGTGTAAATATGTGAATTATCTATTAATTAAATTTTTGTGTGATGTTGTCGAGATGTGTGTTTGTGGCCAACTCGAAGTAGTGGTCTCCCCTGTTCTATTTTGTTATCACGGGTGCTGGTTACGTGAGTTCTGTGATTTTGGTGAATTATCACTGTGAGTTTGTTAATTCCTCTTTAATTCGTTCAGTTACAAGCTTGGTTCTGTGATTGTGGTGTTGATTAAACTGGTTGCTGAGTTGTATAAATGGTGTGTGTATGGGTCGAATTGGGCCATCGATAATTGGAGTACTTCGTGGTGTTGGCGTGTATGGGTACTACGGGTGTGGGGAGTATGAATGTATGTTATAGTGTAAAGTTGAAGAATGAAGCAGGAGTGTGTGTTGGTTGTGGCCGTAAGTGCTTGGGAGGGTGTTATGTGTAATGTAAGGTGTAGAAGAAACAGGGCAGTTGCTGAAAAGAAGGTTGAAGAGTGTAGTAACGTTGTGTATTGTGAATTTATGTGTGGGTTGTACACAAGTGAAGGTGTGATTATTGGCATATGTGAATGTTGGTGGTGCAGGAAAAAAAAGAAAAAAAGAAAAAAAAAAAAAGAGAAGCCGAGAAATCGAGAAAAAGGAAGAAAAGAAAGGAATAAATTGTGGTAAAGCCTAGAAAGAGAATTATGGTGGTAAATGTCGTTGTAATGTAGTACAAAATGCTTGGGTCGATTTTATGGTATTATATGTTATAATTAATGTTAAGTGTGTTAGTGGTAATTTAAGTCGTAATTGTTCAAGTCGGTGTTAAGTTGCTAGTAATGGTAGTCTAATCATAGAATTGTAGTACTTCCACGGTAACTTGAAAAGTTGAGATGGGTTAATCAATATTAACTGATTGCTAATCTGGATTTGTATGATTAGTAGTGTACATTAGTATGGTTGGTGATGACTATAAATTATGTTTGCTTGATGAGTCGGTTGTATTTCCGACGAGTTAGTTTATATTATAAAGGAGGTGATGTCCAATTTTTTCTTAAAATTATTTTTTAGAGTAAGTTGATGATACGTGTTAAATGCCTACGTGATGTATACGGTTATATTGTACTAATTTAAGAATATGATCAGTATGTGCTATATGTGTTAAGTTGTAAAGCGTTATAGGACGCGTTTGGGTAGAACAGAGTTAGACGGTTAAGGTTATAAGCGGATTGAAGTAGTACTTTACCTTGTATAGGTACGAGTAGGAGTCCCGGCCAAGAGCAGTGCACGGGTAAATGGTTATTCGAGCAGAAAGATATTTATCGAAGTCGACGAGGGTATTGTCATGAAGATTGACGAATTATGAAGGAAAGATGGAAGTAGAACTGAGTAAGAGGCAATTGTGTACAGAAGTAGAAGTTGTTGTAAAGTGAGTGACGGATCGAGATATTGGAAGTGGAAGCTTCATGTATTGAGGCAAGTGTTATCGCTCCTCACTTATTGTCCAAGTGATGCAATTCTGTTTTGTTTATATACCCAATGTGTCGGTCAAATTATGTTTACAAAATGACGTCCTTCTTCAAAGATGTGCAAATGTGCATATTCCACCCTTGAGCTGCAAATTTTCAAGTGATCTTACAAATACTTTTTTCTCAAATATTTTTTTTTAAATTACGACATGTTATTGAATTATTCAGTAGAGTACCATTCCTTTTATGCTTCTTCAAAAGTGTTCAAGAGATGTTCTAAAACAGAGAAATCTAAGATTTTAAATCCTTATAACAATCTTTTAGCATGATTCCTTGTTACCTCATATTTTCACCGATGGACCCTCTGTTAGGAATAATTCATAAGTTGTGATGTTAAGAATAGAATTTACACATTATACTTCTTGTAATCCTGATCTTATAAAGGATTTAGCACTTTATAGAGGATTTATGTATAAGACAGTTATCTGTATAGTTTAGTCAGGAATGAACAGTGTATCGGAGACTACATGTCAGGAACAAAGGGCAAATCCTGATGACGGTCTAATACTGATGATGATCAGATACTGATGCAAGATGAAATCCTGATATCAGTCTTGTTACTGATGATGTCATTATGGATGCTACAGAAACTGGCAAGTGCTATAAAACAGGATCTTTGTTTGAAGAACAAGCAAGAAGATATTATGAAGGAAAGAGTTTTCTATTGATGGAAACTATCGACTAGAAGGCAGAACATTGTCATGTATAGATTATATCTTTCTGTTATTAGTTGATAGGTAGCATTATAAATACTCTCTCTATATCATTGTAAAGAGCATGGTGAAAAATTGAGTGAATGTGCGTAGCTCTGTATAAGGTTTGTATTCGAGAGTTCGAAACAAACAGAGAGAGATATTTGTATTGTCAGCAGCTGCTAAAGGTATTTGTACACCTTTGGTAGAGTTTGTATTTGATCTTATTAATACAAACAGAGTTTGATTTATTCGTTTATTCTTGTTCATATAATCAAGCAAAAATCAGACACGATTATATAACTTGTATTCAACCCCCCCTTCTACAAGTTATTCGAGTTAACAATTGGTATCAGAGCAGGTTGATTTCGAATAATCATAAAGATCTGCAATCATGTCTGGTTACAAGGATGGGAATACTAAGATTCCTATGCTCAAGAGAAACGAATATACTCTATGGGAAGTAAAGATGTTGCATCATCTGGAAGCAACAGATCCTGATTATCTTGACAGAATCAGAGATAGACCTTTTGTTCCAACAAAGGTCGTTGGACAAGCAACTGTTGATGGTGTGGTTGTTCCAGAACATACAGCAGAGAAGCCAAAATCTGAATGGTCAGATAAAGACAAGGAGAATGTTCTTAAAGATGCTAAAGTGAGAAACATATTATTCAACAGTCTTGATTCTGTTCTCACTAACTATGTTCTCTCTTGTAAAACTGCTAAGGATATATGGGACAATCTTAAGGTTCACTGTGAAGGAACTGTAAGAACCCTGATTTTTGATATTATTGGAGTAGACGGAATGAATAGTAACTCTGTTTTGTAAGAGGAGTGAATTCCACCCCCATATATTAATGACGGATAAATGAAGATTTGAAGTTATATTATGTTTCCTTATGAAAAATGAGTGTATGTGAATGTCGACGGATTTCGCAAAATCCTATTTTATTATTTTCGTATATTTCCGGGATATCGATAAATACGAATACTATGATGAGGTCATGGATTTATTTATTTGAAAACCCAAGGACCCATATATATTTAGAATTAGGAAGTTGGACTTTAGAAAGATTATTTGAAGGAAAAGCTCCACCAAAAAATGTTTAAGAAATTATCTAGAAAATTGTGGAAATTGGAAAATACCTACTAGCCATGCTAAGGTGACTAAAATACATGCAATTCCATGCAAATCCCATGCACTAACCAAGTCAAAGCTATCAACCAATAGTTAGTAGGATAGTTAGTAGTAGTAACCAAGTTAGTACTTAGTAGTTAGCTTTTTAATGACATGGTTCCCCATTTTAGGGATCACCAAGTATAATTCAAGAGGCATGGCATAATATTTACCACATGTTCAAGACTTGGCCAATATTTAGCCAAGACCACTAGCACTTATCTCATTTTATTACACACCACCAAATAAAAACAAGAGCAACCCCCCCCCTTGCTTGCTAACTCACGGCACTTCAAGAAACAAGGAGAATAAGAAAATTTCTTCTACCACTTCCACTCATCCTAAATTCATGATATTTTAGCCCAAGCCTCCTCTTGATATAACTAAGGTATGGTAAATTTTTCATGATTTAATTCCAAGTCTAGGATAGGTAAAAAAATTCCTAAAGTTTCTAGATGAATAGTGACTATCTAAACTTTTATTTTTGATCTTAAAGATTAAGCCTTAGATTGATCAACCAAGGTGTTTGGGAAGGATCTCAAGCTTTGTCAAGGTACCTAGAGCTTCAAGGAAGGTATAAATTTTAAACCCTAGTAGCCATGGCAAGAGAAGTTGCTTGATATGGTTAGATCTACAAGTGTTAGTGCTAAAAAGTGTTAGTTAGAGCATGATTTATGAATATCTTGGATATTGATGGATATTGCTATAATAAAAATTATTTTTATGTTATATGAAGTCACATGAGTATATGATATTTTCTTGGTGGATTTATGATGATATTGAAGTGGGTGGAGATTTTAGAAGGTGGATGACTTGTAGAAATGAGCTGTTGGACGAATCTGTAAATGACCCTACTTGTAACTGCAATTCAGAGGCCTAAATCTAATCCCCTGAAAACCTACCTTATATGGTTGGAAAGGTCTTGGAGTGTAGTTTATAGAAATATAAAGCTCATGGACAGGGGAGCTGTAGATTTGGAGATATGATTTATTTAGTAAATCGTGTTCTGAATGGCAGACTGCTGAAAATTGTCCCCTTGTAAATTATGTTTGGACCCTTTAAAAATATGGTAAATTCGTGGTAAAAATTGAGAAGTGAGATTTTACAGTGGAGAAGATGACCCAAAAGGAATTGAGTTAAAATTCGAATTTAATATTTTTCTAAAAATGTTAGAGTGAGATGCGCGCAAGTGGAAAATCGCGCGTAGGATTAGTTTTTCGAGATTTTTTACACAAACTTAGCATAATTGAAATTTGGCGATTATTTCGAGTCGGATTATTAACGAACATGAACTTATGATATTAAGGACCTTTAGGAGGGTTAGTGGACTTAAGAGTGGAGTCGTTAGGGTAGGCTCATAATTATTTTATATTATTATTTAGTCGTCTCGTTAAGTTACTAACGGGCGTACCCTTGAATATTTATAGATTACCGTGCGACCCCGAGAGCTTTACCACCCTTACCATACCAAGGCAAGTTTACTTTTCAAAACTTATACATATACAAGGATTTTCACTGTTGTGTTTGTAGTTTTCAAATTATATCAAATGCTATGTTTATCGAAGTATTGATGCAATTGAGATTGAACAAGTACATGTATGCTTTTACCCCTTGAACTTAGATTGGAATGTTTTTCTTCGGACAACGACTCTAGCAATAGAGGTCGTAGCGGTCCGTATATACTATTGACCGGGGAGCGGTATATTATATCGTACCTATATTGCGAAAACCCGAAGGGTCATTCGGGTGGTATCGTATATTCAAATAACTATTATTATATCTTCGTAAATACCCGAAACCCTATCTTGGATTAAAAGTTTATTTATTAAATAATTATTTTATTAATTATTAATATTAAATCTTAAATATCATTTAATAATTATTGTTCATTATTTTAAAAACAAAGTTAATCCAAGATACCTTTTAATACTTTCAAACTCGAACTTTTTCGAACCCAAAATCTTTTCGAAAACCCCCGGTCAGGATTCGCTTCTTGTATGATTTCAAGAATTATCGGTCGACTGATGTCGAACCACAACTACTCTGTTTTCAATCAAAATCTGGTTTTAAAAAAGAAAAAGAAAAAGAAAAAGGGACTCTGGCAGGTGTGGGAACCGTTGACGAACGATTCCCGGGATGTGTAAGCGGCCGTGAGCCAGGCGGTCCATCACTTATTATTCCGGCCCAGGTGTTGCCGAAGGATGATTACGGATGTAGTTTTCATCGAGGGTGATTACGGATGTAGTTTTCACTCAGGGATAGTTACGGATGTAGTTTCTATCCTTCTACCGGTAGAGAAGACCCGCGGATTATTGGACTCGGATGTGGCGACTGATCATCGTCAATCCCTGTCAGGTTTTATGTTTTCTTCCAGTCCCATCCTCCACTTTGGAAAAATGCTTTGACACTGCATCTTAGGCCTATGTGCCAGTTGCCGATAGTGTCCTATTTTGATGAGAAAGATGTTGACTTTATGCAGTAGCTAGAACTGCAAGGTTGTTTTGAAAACAAGGGCACGTACTGGTGCACCTTTGAAACTTACCAATAATGACAAGTGATTCTATAACTGATTGATACAACGAGTTTAATGACTATTATACATATGAAATGTTATATTGCTTATCTTATACATATATTCTTGCTGAGCTATAGTTGCTCACTCTTGCTTGTTTTCAAAATTTTACAAACACAACAGCTAAGAGAAATGGCAAGAACCAGTCAGACTGTTCGAAAGCAGGTGACTAGACCCCAGGCTGCAGTTGAGATTCCACCGGTAGGCCCCGTTAGCCGGATTGGTCGGCAACTTTTGTCAGTACGTTTTATTTATAAGTATGACCTGTGCAAGGCAGTGTACCGCAGCAAACTTTCAAGCCGCCAACTTCGCTTCATATCGAAGTGTTGCTGGTAGCATAAATGCTATTTAATTCAGTCTGTAATAACTCTAAAACTTTTACTTTTGCTTAATCAAATGTATGAGGTTTCTGAGGCTCTAACCTGTGTGTGTGTGTGTGTATGCGGTGTGAGTTTATTGTGGGGTCGATGGCTGTTTATTTATATTGTGTGCAAGAACAAGTATGATAATAATGGAAAATGGACCGTGAGCGCCTAGATCTCCGACCCCGGATCTGGGGGCGCCACAGAAATGGTATCAGAGAGAAGGTTACAGTTCTCAGAAACGATAGTAATTTAGGAAAGCAACCATAATAATACGAATAATATAACACTAATAATAATCCCATTAATACCTGGAGCTCTCATCGAGTTCACAGTCGGGTTATCGGATATAGCCCTGACTTCTAAGGCCCGTGAGGGAACTACTTCTTAAACCCTTCTTTTTGGTTAGTAACCTAGCTTATTTCCCTTGTGTAGATGGAGGATATACCAGACCCTGAGGCCTATGAGAGGGAGCATGATGAGGCACTACTGAGAGAGACTGAGGACCCTGTTGAGGATACTGATGCTGACCCTGAGCTGGGCCCCTGGATTACGATATTAGGGGATACTGATGATGAGGACCCCGAGGAGGAGCCCTTTATGGAGCCTGAGCCTGTTACCCCTTCCCCTGTGGCCACTGATGAGGAGAGTGTGCGATCCGGTGAGGACCGTGTTGTGACACCCCCGCCCTCTCCACAATTATTGAGCCTCACTTCTTCTGATGATGATGATCCCGAGGAGGACACTTCTAGCGAGGAGGAGCGTGACCCTACCCCTGCTCCTGCTCCTGCCCCTGTTATGCCACCCCCACCACTGGACCTGCCCCCGGTGTCGGGCGCTGAGCACGCCTATGTCGTGCAGTTCATGACCCGAGACTTACTTTCTGCCGAGGCCCGACTTACCGAGGCGAGGAGGGTGATAGTGGAGGAGCGCGAGGCGCGCTTGAGGATCCAGGCTGAGATGAGGACTACTGTTGCTAGGAGGACTAGAGCTCGACTCCGCAGGATTGAGAGGAGGAGTCGCGAGAGGGTTCTCGGATTAGGGATCGGAGTGATCCGGGCTAGGGATGCTAGGCGTGTTGTGCGTCGTGCATTTGCCCGGGTGAGGGCCTTGCTCCGTCACGGTGCGGCCCCGTGATGTGTTACTGATAGCTCAGTCCCCTAGGTACAGATGACATTAGTGTGTCGATTTTGCGGGATAGTTGACTTGTGCAGTGGCGTCCTTTCTGACCAGTGGATGAGTAGACTGACCTACATATAGATGTGACTTCAGATAGTATGTATGGATGTAGCCCTACTTTTGTGTAGCCTTGACTATTCGGATTATGTACTTGTATTTGTTCCACTTTTGCTAGACTTTGACATCAGAACTATGTATTTGGCTCTAACATCCGAACTTGTGACCACCCTTAATCATGCCACCCAGGAGAATGAACACTCGAGCTCACCCGGCCAGCTCTGAAGGCCAGGGTAGCCACCATGGGCCGGAAGGCCACCAAAACCGAGAGGGAGAGGATCAGAACCTGAGCGAGGATGAAGGTAGTGACTATAACCTGTTTGATAACTCTGAGTATGATGAAGAGGAAGCTGAAGATGATACCCTGGAGGTGGAAAACCCAAGGAGAGACCCTATGGAGCGATTCATGGACCTACTTAGGCAGAACTTGGACCGTCCCCCGGTTCAGCCACCACCCAACAATGCCACTGCTAATGCCTTTCGGAATTTCAAATCTCTGAAACCCCCTGAGTTTAAGGGAACTGCGGACCCAATCGAGGCAAGAGCCTGGCTGAAAGAAATGGAAAAATCTTTTGAGATACTAGGAGTCGCTGAAGAGCAGAAAACTGTTTTCGCCACCTATCTGCTGAAGGGTGAGGCAAACTACTGGTGGGAAGCCAAAAAGAATTTGGAGGGAAGAGGTGTGGTGACCTGGGAGAGGTTTAGCGAGTTGTTCTTGGAAAAGTATTTCCCTAGGTTCATGGAAACACAAATGGAGCTGAAATTTTTGGAACTCAAGCAAGGTAACATGACGGTGGCCGAGTATGAGGCCAGATTTACTGAGCTGTCGAGGTTTGTGCCGGAATATGTGAACTCTGAGGTGAAGAGAGCCCGAAGGTTTCAACTGGGGCTAAAGCAATGGATTCAGAATCGTGTGGCGGTTCTTGAGCTGACAGACTATGCCACCCTGGTACAGAAAGCATCGATTGTTGAGGCTGGAGGCGAACAGATGCAGAAGGAGAGAGAGGGAAGGAAGAGGAAGTTTGATAGTCGAAAAGGGAACTCTGCGGGAGGTAGCTTTCCAAGCAAATTTAAGCGAGGAACAATGTCCCAACCCAGCGGAAACTTTGGAAACAAGAGAGCGGAAAGTTGGAGTGTGGGCCAGAGCGGCCGACCCCAGGGATCATCGTACTCTACCCCACCCCGAGCCCCACTCCCGGAATGCAATAAATGTGGAAGGAAACATGCGGGCGTGTGTAATCTGCAAGATGTGAAGTGCTTCAAGTGTGGGCTGACAGGACATTATGCTAACACCTGTCGAGGAACTAGTAACAACACCAGTGCCGGAGGTAATTGCTTCAAGTGTGGGAAACCAGGGCACCGAATGAGGGAATGTATGTCCTCTGGGCCAGCTGCGTCAAGAGTGAGTGGAACTGCTTCTAACAGGGCCCCTACTGCAAGAACTTTTAACATGATTGTGCAAGATGCCGTGAGGAACACGGATGTGATCGCAGGTACCCTACCACTCAACTCAGTTAATGCGAATGTTTTATTTGATTCGGGAGCCACCAAGTCTTTCATATCTCTAGATTTTGTAAGTCAGTTAGGCCTTAAGACTGAACCACTGCGAGACAGACTGCAAGTAGAGATAGCTAATCATGAAATTATTCCTGTTAACCAAGTTTGTCCAGGTTGCGACCTAGAAATAGAAGGGCGACACTTTCGGGTAGATTTAATACCTTTTCAATTAGGGGAGTTTGACGTAATAATAGGTATGGATTGGTTGACAACCCATGGAGCTCAGATTGATTGCGTGAAGAAGAAAGTGAGTTTAAGACTGCCAGGGGATAAGGAAGTAGTGTTTAGTGGAAAGCGACAAACCCAAAAGTTCCTGACTATGATTCAAGCTAAAAGGCTGTTACGTAAAGGATGCGAGGCCTATTTAGCCTATGTAAAGGATACCAATAAGGAGACGCCAAACCTACAGGAAATCCCAGTCGTTAATGAGTTCGCGGACGTATTTCCGGATGATCTTCCAGGACTACCACCTGATAGAGACATCGAGTTCGCTATAGATTTAGTTCCGGGCACGGCCCCAATTTCAAAGGCCCCGTATAGGCTAGCCCCAGTGGAGATGAAAGAGTTGGCCACCCAATTGCAAGAGCTGTTGGATAAAGGAATGATAAGACCTAGTGTGTCACCGTGGGGAGCCCCGGTGCTATTCGTGAAAAAGAAGGATGGCAGTATGAGATTATGCATAGATTACAGGGAGTTGAATAAGGTGACCATCAAGAATAAGTATCCCTTGCCCAGGATAGATGACCTGTTTGACCAATTGAAAGATGCAGTTTATTTCTCTAAGATTGATTTGCGGACCGGGTATCACCAGTTAAAGATTAAACCAGAAGATATACCAAAGACGGCCTTTCGCACCCGGTACGGACACTATGAGTTTTTAGTAATGTCGTTTGGGTTAACAAATGCACCCGCAGCTTTCATGGACTTAATGAATCGAGTCTTCAAGAAGTATCTGGACAAGTGTGTTATAGTCTTCATCGATGACATCTTAATTTATTCCAAGACGAAAGAGGAACATGCAGAGCATTTGAGGATTGTATTGGGAGCGCTAAGGGAAGAAAAGTTGTACGCTAAGTTCTCGAAGTGTGAATTTTGGTTGAAGGAAGTTCAGTTTTTGGGGCATGTGATTAGCGAACAAGGCATCCTAGTGGACCCAGCCAAAATAGAGGCTGTATCAAATTGGGAGAGACCAACCACTCCGACAGAGGTGAGAAGTTTCATAGGATTGGCCGGCTACTATAGGAGATTTGTCCAAGACTTTGCCAAGATAGCAGCCCCTTTGACCCGGCTAACTCGCAAGACCGAGAAGTTTGTGTGGACTGAGAAATGCGAAGAGAGCTTTCAAGAGTTGAAAAAGAGGTTGGTGACAGCACCAGTACTAGCCCTACCCGATGATAAGGGAGATTTTGTGATTTACAGCGACGCGTCCCATAAAGGTTTAGGGTGTGTGCTTATGCAGCACGGTAAGGTGATTGCGTATGCGTCCAGACAACTTAAAGAATATGAGATAAGATACCCCACCCATGATTTGGAATTAGCAGCGATAGTCTTTGCTTTGAAGATCTGGAGACATTATCTTTACGGAGAAAAGTGTGAAATCTACACGGATCACAAGAGCTTAAAGTACATATTCACTCAGAAAGAGTTAAACATGAGGCAGAGGAGATGGTTAGAGCTAATCAAGGATTATGATTGTGAGATTCACTATCACCCAGGGAAGGCCAACGTAGTGGCCGATGCACTTAGCCGAAAGGAGAATCTTAAGATGATAACGTCAGAGGACGAATTGATCAAAGACCTCGAGAGGCTGGAGATTGAGGTGAGGTTACCAGGAATTGGCCAGGAGAGTCTAATGGAAATAAAGGTCCAACCACCGCTATTAGAAAAGATTAAGTTATGCCAGGAAAAGAAGCTAGAAGAAGAAAAGAATTCGATGGGGAAAATTTTGACTGGCGAAGAAATTAGGTGTGAGAAGGACGGGAATGGAGTTATGAGGTACGCATCTAGGATATGGATCCCGAACGTTCGAGAATTAAAAGATGAGATTTTGCAAGAGGCTCATAGTTCAAGGTATTCGATTCACCCTGGAGGCACCAAGATGTATAGGGATTTGAAAGAATATTATGGGTGGCCAAACATGAAGAAGGATGTAGCAGAGTGGGTAAGTAAATGCTTGACATGTCAGAGAGTGAAGGCCGAACATCAGAGGCCCAGTGGATTGTTGCAACCCTTAAGGATACCCGAGTGGAAGTGGGAGCAGATTGCGATGGACTTTGTAGTCGGATTACCAAGGACCAAGACTAATCATGACGCCATTTGGGTAATTATTGATAGATTGACCAAGTCAGCCCATTTTCTTCCAATCAACGAGAGATACACCGTCGACAAGCTGGTAGATATCTACTTAAAGGAGATTGTGGTTAGGCATGGGGTTCCTGTGAGCATCGTATCAGATAGAGACCCAAGATTCAACTCCAGGTTCTGGAGGAGTTTTCAGGATTGTGTGGGGACTAAGTTAAACATGAGTACTGCATACCATCCCCAAACAGACGGACAGAGCGAGAGAACCATCCAGACCATCGAGGACATGTTGAGAGTATGTGCCATAGATTTCAAGGGAAGTTGGGACGACCACTTGCCGTTGATCGAATTTTCCTACAACAACAGTTACCATGCGAGTATAGGCATGCCCCCATACGAAGCTTTATATGGACGAAGATGTCGATCTCCCTTGTGCTGGGAAGAGGTTGGAGAGCGAAAGATTTTAGGGCCCGAACTGGTCCAACAGACAAGAGAAACTATTGAGCTTATAAGAGGACGGCTGGTAGCGGCCCAAGACAGACAGAAGAAGTATGCGGACCAGACCCGCAAGGACAAGGAGTACGAGGTAGGAGAGTTCGTGATGTTGAAGGTATCACCGTGGAAAGGATTGATGAGATTTGGTAAGAAGGGGAAGCTAAGCCCGAGATTCATTGGACCTTTTGAGATCTTGAAACGAGTTGGAAAGTTAGCCTATAAATTGGCTTTACCTCCGAGCTTACAACAAGTACATAATGTGTTTCATGTGTCCATGCTACGACCCTACCATACCGACTTCCGACATGTGATAGAACATGATCAAGTGGATCTGCAACCAGACTTAACATATGTGGAGCAACCCGTAGAAATCATGGATAGAAAAGAACAGGTGCTGAGGAACAAGGTTGTCAAACTAGTGAGAGTCTTGTGGAGGAATCAGAATGTCGAAGAATCAACATGGGAACTAGAGAGCGCGATGCGTGAAAAGCACCCCCAACTGTTTTCAACCTGATTCCGGGACGGAATCCTTTTAAGGAGGGGAGGCTGTAAGAACCCTGATTTTTGATATTATTGGAGTAGACGGAATGAATAGTAACTCTGTTTTGTAAGAGGAGTGAATTCCACCCCCATATATTAATGACGGATAAATGAAGATTTGAAGTTATATTATGTTTCCTTATGAAAAATGAGTGTATGTGAATGTCGACGGATTTCGCAAAATCCTATTTTATTATTTTCGTATATTTCCGGGATATCGATAAATACGAATACTATGATGAGGTCATGGATTTATTTATTTGAAAACCCAAGGACCCATATATATTTAGAATTAGGAAGTTGGACTTTAGAAAGATTATTTGAAGGAAAAGCTCCACCAAAAAATGTTTAAGAAATTATCTAGAAAATTGTGGAAATTGGAAAATACCTACTAGCCATGCTAAGGTGACTAAAATACATGCAATTCCATGCAAATCCCATGCACTAACCAAGTCAAAGCTATCAACCAATAGTTAGTAGGATAGTTAGTAGTAGTAACCAAGTTAGTACTTAGTAGTTAGCTTTTTAATGACATGGTTCCCCATTTTAGGGATCACCAAGTATAATTCAAGAGGCATGGCATAATATTTACCACATGTTCAAGACTTGGCCAATATTTAGCCAAGACCACTAGCACTTATCTCATTTTATTACACACCACCAAGTAAAAACAAGAGCAACCCCCCCCCTTGCTTGCTAACTCACGGCACTTCAAGAAACAAGGAGAATAAGAAAATTTCTTCTACCACTTCCACTCATCCTAAATTCATGATATTTTAGCCCAAGCCTCCTCTTGATATAACTAAGGTATGGTAAATTTTTCATGATTTAATTCCAAGTCTAGGATAGGTAAAAAAATTCCTAAAGTTTCTAGATGAATAGTGACTATCTAAACTTTTATTTTTGATCTTAAAGATTAAGCCTTAGATTGATCAACCAAGGTGTTTGGGAAGGATCTCAAGCTTTGTCAAGGTACCTAGAGCTTCAAGGAAGGTATAAATTTTAAACCCTAGTAGCCATGGCAAGAGAAGTTGCTTGATATGGTTAGATCTACAAGTGTTAGTGCTAAAAAGTGTTAGTTAGAGCATGATTTATGAATATCTTGGATATTGATGGATATTGCTATAATAAAAATTATTTTTATGTTATATGAAGTCACATGAGTATATGATATTTTCTTGGTGGATTTATGATGATATTGAAGTGGGTGGAGATTTTAGAAGGTGGATGACTTGTAGAAATGAGCTGTTGGACGAATCTGTAAATGACCCTACTTGTAACTGCAATTCAGAGGCCTAAATCTAATCCCCTGAAAACCTACCTTATATGGTTGGAAAGGTCTTGGAGTGTAGTTTATAGAAATATAAAGCTCATGGACAGGGGAGCTGTAGATTTGGAGATATGATTTATTTAGTAAATCGTGTTCTGAATGGCAGACTGCTGAAAATTGTCCCCTTGTAAATTATGTTTGGACCCTTTAAAAATATGGTAAATTCGTGGTAAAAATTGAGAAGTGAGATTTTACAGTGGAGAAGATGACCCAAAAGGAATTGAGTTAAAATTCGAATTTAATATTTTTCTAAAAATGTTAGAGTGAGATGCGCGCAAGTGGAAAATCGCGCGTAGGATTAGTTTTTCGAGATTTTTTACACAAACTTAGCATAATTGAAATTTGGCGATTATTTCGAGTCGGATTATTAACGAACATGAACTTATGATATTAAGGACCTTTAGGAGGGTTAGTGGACTTAAGAGTGGAGTCGTTAGGGTAGGCTCATAATTATTTTATATTATTATTTAGTCGTCTCGTTAAGTTACTAACGGGCGTACCCTTGAATATTTATAGATTACCGTGCGACCCCGAGAGCTTTACCACCCTTACCATACCAAGGCAAGTTTACTTTTCAAAACTTATACATATACAAGGATTTTCACTGTTGTGTTTGTAGTTTTCAAATTATATCAAATGCTATGTTTATCGAAGTATTGATGCAATTGAGATTGAACAAGTACATGTATGCTTTTACCCCTTGAACTTAGATTGGAATGTTTTTCTTCGGACAACGACTCTAGCAATAGAGGTCGTAGCAGTCCGTATATACTATTGACCGGGGAGCGGTATATTATATCGTACCTATATTGCGAAAACCCGAAGGGTCATTCGGGTGGTATCGTATATTCAAATAACTATTATTATATCTTCGTAAATACCCGAAACCCTATCTTGGATTAAAAGTTTATTTATTAAATAATTATTTTATTAATTATTAATATTAAATCTTAAATATCATTTAATAATTATTGTTCATTATTTTAAAAACAAAGTTAATCCAAGATACCTTTTAATACTTTCAAACTCGAACTTTTTCGAACCCAAAATCTTTTCGAAAACCCCCGGTCAGGATTCGCTTCTTGTATGATTTCAAGAATTATCGGTCGACTGATGTCGAACCACAACTACTCTGTTTTCAATCAAAATCTGGTTTTAAAAAAAAAAAAAGAAAAAGAAAAAGGGACTCTGGCAGGTGTGGGAACCGTTGACGAACGATTCCCGGGATGTGTAAGCGGCCGTGAGCCAGGCGGTCCATCACTTATTATTCCGGCCCAGGTGTTGCCGAAGGATGATTACGGATGTAGTTTTCATCGAGGGTGATTACGGATGTAGTTTTCACTCAGGGATAGTTACGGATGTAGTTTCTATCCTTCTACCGGTAGAGAAGACCCGCGGATTATTGGACTCGGATGTGGCGACTGATCATCGTCAATCCCTGTCAGGTTTTATGTTTTCTTCCAGTCCCATCCTCCACTTTGGAAAAATGCTTTGACACTGCATCTTAGGCCTATGTGCCAGTTGCCGATAGTGTCCTATTTTGATGAGAAAGATGTTGACTTTATGCAGTAGCTAGAACTGCAAGGTTGTTTTGAAAACAAGGGCACGTACTGGTGCACCTTTGAAACTTACCAATAATGACAAGTGATTCTATAACTGATTGATACAACGAGTTTAATGACTATTATACATATGAAATGTTATATTGCTTATCTTATACATATATTCTTGCTGAGCTATAGTTGCTCACTCTTGCTTGTTTTCAAAATTTTACAAACACAACAGCTAAGAGAAATGGCAAGAACCAGTCAGACTGTTCGAAAGCAGGTGACTAGACCCCAGGCTGCAGTTGAGATTCCACCGGTAGGCCCCGTTAGCCGGATTGGTCGGCAACTTTTGTCAGTACGTTTTATTTATAAGTATGACCTGTGCAAGGCAGTGTACCGCAGCAAACTTTCAAGCCGCCAACTTCGCTTCATATCGAAGTGTTGCTGGTAGCATAAATGCTATTTAATTCAGTCTGTAATAACTCTAAAACTTTTACTTTTGCTTAATCAAATGTATGACGTTTCTGAGGCTCTAACCTGTGTGTGTGTGTGTGTATGCGGTGTGAGTTTATTGTGGGGTCGATGGCTGTTTATTTATATTGTGTGCAAGAACAAGTATGATAATAATGGAAAATGGACCGTGAGCGCCTAGATCTCCGACCCCGGATCTGGGGGCGCCACAGGAACTAAACCTGTCAGGAAGAATATGAGGACATTACTTATACAACAGTATGAGTACTTTGAATCCAAGTCTGGTGAGTCACTTACTGATACCTTTGATAGGTTTACAAAACTCATCAATGAGATGGCCATGCATGGTAAATATTATGACTTGGAGGATATGAATACAAAGTTCATGAAAGCTTTGCCTGATTTCTACAATGAGAAGATATCTGCGATTGAGGAAGCTAATGATCTGGATGAGATTTCATTAGAGGCAGTATATGGAAAATTGAGAGCTTATGAACTTGACAAGCAGCAGAAGAAGAGCAGGAGTGAAGGAAAGATGAAGACTATTGCACTTACTGCTCAATCTGAAGCTAAGAAGCTTCCTGAAGAACAGCATGAAGAGATTGCTGTAAAGAATTCAAGGAAGAAGAAAAGCAAAGAAAGTTCTGAGTCAGAGACTACTGATATGGACTCTGACAACAATGATTCTGAATCTGAGATGCAGGAACTCTTTGCTATGTTTGCTAAAGCCTTTAAGAAAGGAAGATTCAACAGGAGAAGATTTAGCAAAGGATCTTTTCAAAAGAAGGAGGAGAAGAAGAGTGACAAAGGCAAAAGTACAATTGTCAAGCTTGATAAGGCCAAGATCAAGTGCTTTAACTGCAGCGAGCTTGGACACTTTGCTAGTGAGTGTAAGAAGCCTAGGAATTCAGGAAAAGGTAATGCACTTATGGTCACACAGAAGGATTGGGCTGATTCCAGTGATTCTGAAGATGAATTGAATTATGACAACATTGCATTGATGGCAAATAGTTCAGACAAACCTGGATCTCCAAAGAAAACTTTTCCATCCTCTGTTAAGGTATCACTTCACTCTCTTGATTCATTTGATAGCTTAAATTCTGATGAAATTAGATCTATCCATGCTGAGTTTAAGAATCTTATGACTTATTTTAGAATTCTTACTTGTGAAAGAGATGAACTTACGGTTAAGAATGATATATTAGTTGATAGAAATAATTTTCTTGAATCTGAATTAATTCAAATGGAAGAATACAAGTTAAGTTCTGATAAAGCTAAGCATGATTATAGTGTTATTCTTGAGGCTTATGACTATGTCAGAAAAGAACTAGAGGAAGAGAGAGATGTGATTAAGACCATTAACAATTCCAGTAAAAAGACTATAGAAATCTTTGAAAGTGGAATTCGTGGTAAGGTTAATGGTTTAGGTTTTGATAAGGCTAGACAAGAAGAAAGAGTAGCTATTGTCAATGATGATAGTAAGATAGAAGCTAACACATCTAAATCTGAAGGTAAGAAAATTGTTTCTGAACCTAATCATGTTAAATTTGTTGATTCAAAAGGTACTCCTGTTGTACACAAAAGGATTAACAGTAGTAATTCAGATGAGAAAGTGTTAGAGAAACCTAAGAATGTAAACATAGGGTTTCTGTCTAAGTCTCAGTTGAAACAGAGATTAGATGATCTTTCAGAGTCTGGCAAGATCAAAAGAAATAGGAATGGAAAAGAAGGTATTAACAAAGAGAATAATTACAAGAATGTACCTAATGCACCTAGGAAAAAATGCTATAAGTGTGGAAATCATAATCATTTGGCCCTAGACTACAATCAAAAACCTTCTTGGAAAACTGAGTCCAGATTTCCTAAGACTCAGAAAATTCAATACCAACCTCAGAAAGCTTGTTATCATTGTAGTAGTTTACTTCATTCCATTTACATGTGTAGAGAATATCATGAATTATATTATGACTATTATTCTTTGAAATCTGAAACTCCTAGTCACAAACAGTTTGTGAAATCAAAGTCTAAGATTGACTCTGCAACAGGTAAAGTAAAAGCAAAATCTTCAAAGCCTATTGTTTCTAAATCTAGTAAGAAAGGATCCAATCAAAGTTGGGTCCTAAAAAATTCTAACTAGTTACTTTTTGTTTGCAGGGCACAGGAAAGAAGCATTCAATTATCTTGGACAGTGGATGCTCTGGACATATGACTGGAAAGAAGTCCCTGCTTACAAAGTTTGAGAGGAAAGCTGGCCCAGTAATATCTTTTGGAGATGGCAACAAAGGAGAAACTCTGGGATATGGCTCAATTATTTTGGGGAATGTCATCATAGAAAATGTAGCACTGGTTGAAGGCTTGAAACATACTCTTTTAAGCATAAGTCAACTGGGTGATAAAGGTTACAAATTAATCTTTGACAGAGAAGGATGCAAAATCTTGAATATGCAGAATGGAGACATTGTTCTAACTGGTCAAAGACATGGTAACATATATGAAGCCAGCTTAAGTGATACATCTAAAGGAATTGTTAGATGTCTCTACAGCAAGGCTACAAGTGATGAAAGCTGGAATTGGCACAAGAAGCTCTCACATCTTAATTTCAAGAAGCTTAATCAACTTGTTAAGCACAATTTGGTGAGAGGCCTACCTCAGGCAAATTATGTGCAAGATGGACTTTGTGATGCATGTCAGCTTGGAAAGCAAAGAAGAACCACTTTCAAGAGCAAGACTGAAAATTCAATTACTGAACCATTTCACATGCTACATCTTGATCTGTTTGGTCCAGTAAACATTATGTCTATCAGCAAGAAAAGATATGCTCTAGTTATGGTGGATGATTTCACAAGGTTCACATGGGTGTTCTTTCTACACAAGAAGGATGAAGCTCCTCAGCAAATCATTGAACTTATCAAGAATATTCAGAATAACTCTGAGTACAAAGTCAAAGTACTTAGAAGTGACAATGGTACAGAATTCAGGAATTCTACGATGGAGGGGTTTTGTGCAGACAATGGAATCACTCAACAGTTTTCTGCACCTGGTACACCTCAGCAGAATGGTGTAGTGGAAAGAAAGAACAGGACTCTCATAGAGGCAGCAAGAACCATGCTTGCAGATGCAAAACTTCCAACCTACTTTTGGGCTGAAGCTATTAACACTGCATGTTTCACTCAAAATTGTACTTTGGTAAATGGTCATGGAAAAACTCCCTATGAGATGATCAAAGGAAAGAAACCAAGTGTGAAATACTTTCACATCTTTGGATGCAAATGCTATGTCCTAAAAGTTCATCCAGAACAACTTGGAAAATTTGAAGCCAAATCGGATGAAGCAATTTTTCTAGGATATTCAGCATCTAAGGCCTTCAAAGTTTATAATCTCAGAACTCACATTGTTATGGAATCAATTCATGTTGCATTTGATGATAAGAAATTTGGAATTCTGCAAACTGATGAAAGCCATGACAAATTGGAATTTGAAAATCTGAAGAATTCTGAGATAATCTCCAGTGATGATGAAGGTTCTCCTGAAGGAATTTCTATTGCTTCTCAAAGGAATGCTACTGTTGAGGGGGAGCAAATAAATCAAAGAGAACACAGTGTTCATGAGGAGCAGACTAGCCTTTCAGAGTCTACTCCATCAGGAATTGACGTTTCAAAGTCTACTCCATCAGGAACTGATCTTTCAGAGTCTACTGAGGAAAGATCAGTAACTAGCAGCAATATGGAATCTACTAATTCTATTGAACAAAGGAGAGTTTTTGAAGGTAGAGAGAATTTTTCTACAAGAGATACCACTAACTTAGGGGGAGAGACTAGCAGAGTTAATCTACCACCTATTAGAAAATGGACAAAGGATCATACTGAAGATTTGATAATTGGTGATCCAAATAGTGGTGTTCGAACTAGAAGATCAATTCAAAATGAATGCTTGTATAGTTGCTTTCTCTCAAAGAATGGACCTAAGAAGGTTGAAGAAGCCTTACAGGATCCTGATTGGGTAATTGCAATGCAGGAGGAGTTAAATGAGTTTGAGAGAAACAAAGTATGGAAACTGGTACCAAGACCTAAAGATAGATCTATTGTTGGTGCAAGATGGGTTTTCAGAAACAAGCTAGATGAATCTGGTATGATTGTAAGAAACAAAGCAAGACTGGTGGCCAAGGGTTATTCTCAGGAAGAAGGCATTGATTATGATGAGACCTTTGCACCTGTAGCAAGATTGGAAGCAATCAGAATGTTTCTTGCATTTGCAGCTCATTCAAAATTCAAGGTATTCCAGATGGATATAAAGAGTGCTTTTCTAAATGGATATAAAGTGCTTCATGTATTGAGGCAAGTGTTATCGCTCCTCACTTATTGTCCAAGTGATGCAATTCTGTTTTGTTTATATACCCAATGTGTCGGTCAAATTATGTTTACAAAATGACGTCCTTCTTCAAAGATGTGCAAATGTGCATATTCCACCCTTGAGCTGCAAATTTTCAAGTGATCTTACAAATACTTTTTTCTCAAATTTTTTTTTTTTAAATTACGACATGTTATTGAATTATTCAGTAGAGTACCATTCCTTTTATGCTTCTTCAAAAGTGTTCAAGAGATGTTCTAAAACAGAGAAATCTAAGATTTTAAATCCTTATAACAATCTTTTAGCATGATTCCTTGTTACCTCATATTTTCACCGATGGACCCTCTGTTAGGAATAATTCATAAGTTGTGATGTTAAGAATAGAATTTACACATTATACTTCTTGTAATCCTGATCTTATAAAGGATTTAGCACTTTATAGAGGATTTATGTATAAGACAGTTATCTGTATAGTTTAGTCAGGAATGAACAGTGTATCGGAGACTACATGTCAGGAACAAAGGGCAAATCTTGATGACGGTCTAATACTGATGATGATCAGATACTGGTGCAAGATGAAATCCTGATATCAGTCTTGTTACTGATGATGTCATTATGGATGCTACAGAAACTGGCAAGTGCTATAAAACAGGATCTTTGTTTGAAGAACAAGCAAGAAGATATTATGAAGGAAAGAGTTTTCTATTGATGGAAACTATCGACTAGAAGGCAGAACATTGTCATGTATAGATTATATCTTTATGTTATTAGTTGATAGGTAGCATTATAAATACTCTCTCTATATCATTGTAAAGAGCGTGGTGAAAAATTGAGTGAATGTGCGTAGCTCTGTATAAGGTTTGTATTCGAGAGTTCGAAACAAACAGAGAGAGATATTTGTATTGTCAGCAGCTGCTAAAGGTATTTGTACACCTTTGGTAGAGTTTGTATTTGATCTTATTAATACAAACAGAGTTTGATTCATTCGTTTATTCTTGTTCATATAATCAAGCAAAAATCAGACACGATTATATAACTTGTATTCAACCCCCCCTTCTACAAGTTATTCGAGTTAACAATTGGTATCAGAGCAGGTTGATTTCGAATAATCATAAAGATCTGCAATCATGTCTGGTTACAAGGATGGGAATACTAAGATTCCTATGCTCAAGAGAAACGAATATACTCTATGGGAAGTAAAGATGTTGCATCATCTGGAAGCAACAGATCCTGATTATCTTGACAGAATCAGAGATGGACCTTTTGTTCCAACAAAGGTCGTTGGACAAGCAACTGTTGATGGTGTGGTTGTTCCAGAACATACAGCAGAGAAGCCAAAATCTGAATGGTCAGATAAAGACAAGGAGAATGTTCTTAAAGATGCTAAAGTGAGAAACATATTATTCAACAGTCTTGATTCTGTTCTCACTAACTATGTTCTCTCTTGTAAAACTGCTAAGGATATATGGGACAATCTTAAGGTTCACTGTGAAGGAACTAAACCTGTCAGGAAAAATATGAGGACATTACTTATACAACAGTATGAGTACTTTGAATCCAAGTCTGGTGAGTCACTTACTGATACCTTTGATAGGTTTACAAAACTCATCAATGAGATGGCCATGCATGGTAAATATTATGACTTGGAGGATATGAATACAAAGTTCATGAAAGCTTTGCCTGATTTCTACAATGAGAAGATATCTGCGATTGAGGAAGCTAATGATCTGGATGAGATTTCATTAGAGGCAGTATATGGAAAATTGAGAGCTTATGAACTTGACAAGCAGCAGAAGAAGAGCAGGAGTGAAGGAAAGATGAAGACTATTGCACTTACTGCTCAATCTGAAGCTAAGAAGCTTCCTGAAGAACAGCATGAAGAGATTGCTGTAAAGAATTCAAGGAAGAAGAAAAGCAAAGAAAGTTCTGAGTCAGAGACTACTGATATGGACTCTGACAACAATGATTCTGAATCTGAGATGCAGGAACTCTTTGCTATGTTTGCTAAAGCCTTTAAGAAAGGAAGATTCAACAGGAGAAGGTTTAGCAAAGGATCTTTTCAAAAGAAGGAGGAGAAGAAGAGTGACAAAGGCAAAAGTACAATTGTCAAGCTTGATAAGGCCAAGATCAAGTGCTTTAACTGCAGCGAGCTTGGACACTTTGCTAGTGAGTGTAAGAAGCCTAGGAATTCAGGAAAAGGTAATGCACTTATGGTCACACAGAAGGATTGGGCTGATTCCAGTGATTCTGAAGATGAATTGAATTATGATAACATTGCATTGATGGCAAATAGTTCAGACAAACCTGGATCTCCAAAGAAAACTTCTCCATCCTCTGTTAAGGTATCACTTCACTCTCTTGATTCATTTGATAGCTTAAATTCTGATGAAATTAGATCTATCCATGCTGAGTTTAAGAATCTTATGACTTATTTTAGAATTCTTACTTGTGAAAGAGATGAACTTACGGTTAAGAATGATAAATTAGTTGATAGAAATAATTTTCTTGAATCTGAATTAATTCAAATGGAAGAATACAAGTTAAGTTCTGATAAAGCTAAGCATGATTATAGTGTTATTCTTGAGGCTTATGACTATGTCAGAAAAGAACTAGAGGAAGAGAGAGATGTGATTAAGACCATTAACAATTCCAGTAAAAAGACTATAGAAATCTTTGAAAGTGGAATTCGTGGTAAGGTTAATGGTTTAGGTTTTGATAAGGCTAGACAAGAAGAAAGAGTAGCTATTGTCAATGATGATAGTAAGATAGAAGCTAACACATCTAAATCTGAAGGTAAGAAAATTGTTTCTGAACCTAATCATGTTAAATTTGTTGATTCAAAAGGTACTCCTGTTGTACACAAAAGGATTAACAGTAGTAATTCAGATGAGAAAGTGTTAGAGAAACCTAAGAATGTAAACATAGGGTTTCTGTCTAAGTCTCAGTTGAAACAGAGATTAGATGATCTTTCAGAGTCTGGCAAGATCAAAAGAAATAGGAATGGAAAAGAAGGTATTAACAAAGAGAATAATTACAAGAATGTACCTAATGCACCTAGGAAAAAATGCTATAAGTGTGGAAATCATAATCATTTGGCCCTAGACTACAATCAAAAACCTTCTTGGAAAACTGAGTCCAGATTTCCTAAGACTCAGAAAATTCAATACCAACCTCAGAAAGCTTGTTATCATTGTGGTAGTTTACTTCATTCCATTTACATGTGTAGAGAATATCATGAATTATATTATGACTATTATTCTTTAAAATCTGAAACTCCTAGTCACAAACAGTTTGTGAAATCAAAGTCTAAGATTGACTCTGCAACAGGTAAAGTAAAAGCAAAATCTTCAAAGCCTATTGTTTCTAAATCTAGTAAGAAAGGATCCAATCAAAGTTGGGTCCTAAAAAATTCTAACTAGTTACTTTTTGTTTGCAGGGCACAGGAAAGAAGCATTCAATTATCTTGGACAGTGGATGCTCTGGACATATGACTGGAAAGAAGTCCCTGCTTACAAAGTTTGAGAGGAAAGCTGGCCCAGTAATATCTTTTGGAGATGGCAACAAAGGAGAAACTCTGGGATATGGCTCAATTATTTTGGGGAATGTCATCATAGAAAATGTAGCACTGGTTGAAGGCTTGAAACATACTCTTTTAAGCATAAGTCAACTGGGTGATAAAGGTTACAAATTAATCTTTGACAGAGAAGGATGCAAAATCTTGAATATGCAGAATGGAGACATTGTTCTAACTGGTCAAAGACATGGTAACATATATGAAGCCAGCTTAAGTGATACATCTAAAGGAATTGTTAGATGTCTCTACAGCAAGGCTACAAGTGATGAAAGCTGGAATTGGCACAAGAAGCTCTCACATCTTAATTTCAAGAAGCTTAATCAACTTGTTAAGCACAATTTGGTGAGAGGCCTACCTCAGGCAAATTATGTGCAAGATGGACTTTGTGATGCATGTGAGCTTGGAAAGCAAAGAAGAACCACTTTCAAGAGCAAGACTGAAAATTCAATTACTGAACCATTTCACATGCTACATCTTGATCTGTTTGGTCCAGTAAACATTATGTCTATCAGCAAGAAAAGATATGCTCTAGTTATGGTGGATGATTTCACAAGGTTCACATGGGTGTTCTTTCTACACAAGAAGGATGAAGCTCCTCAGCAAATCATTGAACTTATCAAGAATATTTAGAATAACTCTGAGTACAAAGTCAAAGTACTTAGAAGTGACAATGGTACAGAATTCAGGAATTCTACGATGGAGGGGTTTTGTGCAGACAATGGAATCACTCAACAGTTTTCTGCACCTGGTACACCTCAGCAGAATGGTGTAGTGGAAAGAAAGAACAGGACTCTCATAGAGGCAGCAAGAACCATGCTTGCAGATGCAAAACTTCCAACCTACTTTTGGGCTGAAGCTATTAACACTGCATGTTTCACTCAAAATTGTACTTTGGTAAATGGTCATGGAAAAACTCCCTATGAGATGATCAAAGGAAAGAAACCAAGTGTGAAATACTTTCACATCTTTGGATGCAAATGCTATGTCCTAAAAGTTCATCCAGAACAAATTGGAAAATTTGAAGCCAAATCGGATGAAGCAATTTTTCTAGGATATTCAGCATCTAAGGCCTTCAAAGTTTATAATCTCAGAACTCACATTGTTATGGAATCAATTCATGTTGCATTTGATGATAAGAAATTTGGAATTCTGCAAACTGATGAAAGCCATGACAAATTGGAATTTGAAAATCTGAAGAATTCTGAGATACTCTCCAGTGATGATGAAGGTTCTCCTGAAGGAATTTCTATTGCTTCTCAAAGGAATGCTACTGTTGAGGGGGAGCAAATAAATCAAAGAGAACACAGTGTTCATGAGGAGCAGACTAGCCTTTCAGAGTCTACTCCATCAGGAATTGACGTTTCAAAGTCTACTCCATCAGGAACTGATCTTCCAGAGTCTACTGAGGAAAGATCAGTAACTAGCAGCAATATGGAATCTACTAATTCTATTGAACAAAGGAGAGTTTTTGAAGGTAGAGAGAATTCTTCTACAAGAGATACCACTAACTTAGGGGGAGAGACTAGCAGAGTTAATCTACCACCTATTAGAAAATGGACAAAGGATCATACTGAAGATTTGATAATTGGTGATCCAAATAGTGGTGTTCGAACTAGAAGATCAATTCAAAATGAATGCTTGTATAGTTGCTTTCTCTCAAAGAATGGACCTAAGAAGGTTGAAGAAGCCTTACAGGATCCTGATTGGGTAATTGCAATGCAGGAGGAGTTAAATGAGTTTGAGAGAAACAAAGTATGGAAACTGGTACCAAGACCTAAAGATAGATCTATTGTTGGTGCAAGATGGGTTTTCAGAAACAAGCTAGATGAATCTGGTATGATTGTAAGAAACAAAGCAAGACTGGTGGCCAAGGGTTATTCTCAGGAAGAAGGCATTGATTATGATGAGACCTTTGCACCTGTAGCAAGATTGGAAGCAATCAGAATGTTTCTTGCATTTGCAGCTCATTCAAAATTCAAGGTATTCCAGATGGATGTAAAGAGTGCTTTTCTAAATGGAAAACTTGATGAGGAAGTGTATGTGGAACAGCCACCTGGATTTGTTGATCCAAAGTTTCCAAATCATGTCTACAAACTTGACAAGGCACTCTATGGACTAAAGCAGGCACCAAGAGCATGGTATGAGACTTTGTCTAAATTTCTTCTTGAAAATGGCTTCACAAGAGGGTGTAAGATAGACAGGAAAAGCACGACAGGTACATGTCAATTCTTGGGAAATAGATTGATTTCTTGGGCAAGCAAGAAGCAACAATCTGTTTCAACCTCAACTGCAGAAGCTGAGTACATAGCAGCAGGCAGTTGTTGTGCACAGCTCCTTTGGATAAGAAATCAGTTGATGGATTATGGTATGACACTTAGTAATATTCCTATGTTTTGTGATAATACTAGTGCTATTAAAATTGCAGAAAATCCAGTTCAACATTCAAGGACTAAGCACATTGATGTCAGGTATCATTTTATTAGAGAACATATTGAGAATGGTACTGTGGAACTTCATTTTGTTCCTACTGACAAACAGCTTGCAGATATTCTAACTAAACCACTTGATGAGACTACATTCAGTAGATTAGTAAGTGAGTTAGGAATGTTAAATTTTTAGATCTTTAACATCTGCAAAAGTAGCAAGGTATGTTGTTTTTAGCTTATAGACTTGATATTCTTGTCAGGATCTATATTTGATTGTTAAATGCTTTAGCTATAACACTTTGCCTTGATAAATTTCAGTATGATAGACTTGTTAATAATCATCAGGATTAGATTTGTTATCAGGATGCTGACGTCATCAGTATTGTGTCAGTATCAGGATTATGAAAATTGTTTCAGATCCTGACGTTTACTTTTTGTAGTAATCTAATTCTATGATGTGCTAAGTCTATGCCAGCAAGTTTTAATTTTTGCATACTGATAATTTATACATCATTCAATAATCAAAAGACAAGTAGATAACAAGAAATTGTATTTTCATTAATTGAAATCATTACATATATGGAATTGAAATACAACATCTTTTTGTCTAATTTCTACTGATAATTCTATACTTGTCTATTGATATGAATTCTGAGGAACAGGACAAGGAGCATCTCAAGAAATCCATCAGGGGATTAAACAGCCTCGTTTGCTCTTGGATTCCTTGTCTGGGCGACTTGAATGAGAGCAGCTAACTTAAATGTATAGCATCCTCATCAAGATCAACCTCAGACTCTCAGCCAAATTCTTCATCCTCAAGTTTTGAGGAGGTTAGAGGAAGATTGTATCCAACAGATGGATGTTCTAGGAGAAACCTCTGGATATTTTCGAAAACCAATCCATTCATGATTAGTTCGATGAGAAGAATCGTCTGTTCAAAGAGATGATCAAGAACAGGATGTTCATCGACCGAGAAAGATCTAAAGAATGGGTTTGAATGGAATTTTGGTTTGAGGAGCATTGTTGAGAAGAAAAGAAATTGAAAGGTTTATGGAGAATGGCATAAGGCGTCTGTTTCTTTTAAAGAAAGACGTGAGAAGCTGAACAGTCACTTGGAAGTTTTAATGAAGTCAGATGCTAATTATTGCATGTGACTGTATTTCTTGTTTTCAAGAAATATTGAATATATCTAACCAATTGATTTTTGTTCAGATTAATTGTTTATTTCTTTTTCAGATAAAAGAAAAATGCCACGTGGAAACTCCATATTAAGTCTCTGGAATCAGGATGATATTGGTCAGGATTTCATGTGTGATCATCAGGATTTGAGAATTATTATCACATTGTATTTTGTGATTATTTTGATGAGATGTTAACAGGAAAAGGAAGCTGATCAGTATTGATTATTTATATCCTGATTTATTTCATGAAAATCAATTTTGGATTTTATTTTCCAAAAAATCGTGGGTAACCGCATTTTTCAGGGACTGACACCTGTCAATCTACGTGTCAACGTGGGATAGTGGTCTGAAAGATTTGTGAAATATATTTGTTTTGAAACTCTAATCGTGTAATTGCTTTCTCTAATTTTACATTCTCTAAAGCAAAAACCACTTTTGAGTTTTCAAAATCACTAATCCATTTCAAGAATTTTTCAAGTTCTTTTCAGATCAAAAATGGTAGTTTAGAGTAGATTACCTAAGTCAGTAGCCTTCAAGTTTGGTGACTTCGATTTTATGACAAACAATCATGTAGCAGCTATCACCAACAAGGAAGGAGTGTCATCTGATTTTCATCCAATCATGGACTTTCTGGCGTATGGACCATTAAGTTATGCATTGACAACATCTCCACAAATTAATCAAGTAGCTGTTTCACAAGCTTGGGAGAATGCTGAGGTAATTGATTCTACTCAGAGTCAATCAGGTAAGATTGTTCTACATTTAGGACAAGATTCATTTGACATTACTGAATCTGTTGTTAATTCAGTACTTTGCTTACCTGTTACTGATAGTTATGCAAGTGAACCATCTGATGATAATATAAGAACTATGTTGTCTGAATTAGGTTATAGTGGACCTCTAGACAACATGAGCCAGTTGAATAGGTCTTTTCTTAGAAATGAATGGTCTTTTTACTTTGATCAAATTGCTAAATGTTTTACTGGTAAATGTAGTTCTTTTCAGCAAATTACTTCTGTTACATCACATATTGCTTATAGTTTGATTTATGACAGAGTAATTAACATTGGACATATTATCTTAAGTCAGATGAGTATTAAACTTGGGTTAAGAGATCAAAACAGGAAAATGGTTTATTATCTTAGATTTATGCAAATGTTTATTAACCATTTTATTCCTGATGTTGAAGCTAGATTTGGTAGGGAACATTGTGTTTCTTTTTATGAACAGCAAAAGAGAATTTTCTCTGATATTACAAAGAAGGACAATGAAAAGAATCTAGATGAAATACCTGCAATTCATTATCCACATCATTTTCAGGTAATTCTTAAAACTCATCTTCCTACTCTCTACAATTCTTTTTTCTTTTGTGGTGAAATGACTCAGGAATCTCAATTGGAGGAGAACCCACCTGTGTCTACCCAAGTAGCCCAAAACATTATAGTCTCTGAAACAATTCAAGAACCAAATTTTGATCCATAGCCTATTGTTTCAAAGAAACCAACCTCTGGTGTTTCTCAAAAGACATCAGTTGTAAGGAAGAGAAGATTTGTTGTGTCAAGTAGTAGTAATTCTAGTGAAGATGATGATGATTTAACTCTTGCTGAGAGAGCAGAATTGAAGGCTGCAATTCAACTTTCTTTGTTATCACAAAGAGATGAAAAACCTAGTCACAGCCAGGCTGCAGTCTCCCAAAAGGCTGTAGTTCTTAAAAAGGGAAAACAGTTACTGGATACTGTCTCTCAAAAGACTGTGTCTATTGAACAAAGATCTCATCCCAAGATCACTTCTGTGTCTACACCTCTTGAGTCTTCTCAGGATAAATCTTTTGCTCACTATACCAGGAGAACAAGGAGAAAGATTCAATTGTCACCTACACACACAGAGTCTAGTCCAACTAATATCATGCAGGTCTCTACAAGTGAAGCTACAATCAAGTCAGCAAATGACCATAGAGATCTAGATATTGATTCTTCATGGGAAACTACATTATCATACAGACTGGCTATGGGACTAATTTCTCTCAAGTAAAGTTGTCAAGGCCTGTTCTAGATTTTCTGGTTGAAAGAGTACCAAAACTGTTATTTCCAAATGAATATGGACTTCTACATCAAAGACTTGACTTAATGAAGATGTATTTCTATGTATCTGTCAAAAGACAATTAGTCAAGAAATTTGGACTCTCAAAGCATGTTGCACTTCAATCACTTCATGCATATTTATTTGATAAGAATGTCATTATTGAAGATGCTTTAGCTCAAGGTGAACAACTGGTGGAAGTAGATAGAGAGAAGCAATCAACAGAAGATACTATTGCACCAGTGGTGAATAGTAGAAAAGATCAGATCACAGTCACTGCAACACAAGAACCATCTAGTCAGAGGTTGGATGACTCAGGAGCTGTGATAGCTGATGTTGAAAGGTCTTCTGTGATGACTGAGAATGCAAGTGAGATACCCTATGATATGGGAGGAATGACTTTGGTTGATTTTTCTGAAGATCAAACAAATTTTGTTCAGTCAGAGTCTATCCACCTTGAGGGTGTGTCTCAACAAACAACACTTAAAGACGGTGATGTACTAACTATGGTGTCTAATGAAGTATTACTGAAGACATCAGAGTCTAGTAAAGAACCTGAAAGTGGTATACTAGAGCCTGTAGTCTCTGGAAGGAAAAAAGATGATTGTAAGGGTTCAGAGACTATAGCAGCTCACTCCTTGGAGAAAACCTCAAGCCACATGCCATATGAGGAACCCTCTCTCCATGTGAGTTCAGGTATAAAAACTCCTTCTAAACCCTATTTTTCTGTAAGTCATTAGAGCACTTATCTAAATTTGAGTGATACACTTGAAAAGATGGACTTAGATCCACAATTTGAGCAGCTGGCTCCTGACCAGGCAAAAGGTGAGGTAGAAAGAGTGTTGACTTTAGTAAGTCAAAGTGAGAATGAGGGTATGGATGATCAACTCCATAGTGAGGAAGAGAAAATTAGGAAACCATCATTTGATTTCTGGGATCAGGTTTTTCCTGAATCTTGGTCTGAAAATTTGGATATGGATGCTGGTACTTATTCATTCATCAAAATGTATCAGAAGAATGACCTAGCACATCACAATGCAAAGCCAGAAGTTAAAGCTCAGAAGCAAAAGGAGAGGCTTGCAGGAATCATTAACAGAAGAGGTGCCAGGATAAAGCAATCTCTTGATACATATGTACCAGATGAAGTTCCTAATGATCCTAGTGTTCCTTTGTATGTACTTCCAATATCAGCTAGAATTGAGACATCTACAGTCTCTGATCACTCTAAGGAGGAGTCAGGATTTGATGATGTTAGTACACAGAATACTGGTGAAGGAGATGTTGATCATGTTTCAGTTCCAAATCAGAAAGATGAAGATGTTGATACTTCTAATCAGGTTTTATTACTTGAATATCATACAACTCAAGCAACTTCTTCTACAAGACTTGGAGATACAGTTCTTTCTGATTCTGATACTGAAGATACTAGAAGCACTTCCAACATTGAAGTTCATTCTGATGTTTTGAAAGATATTCAGAATTCTCAAATTGCTATGCAAACAAGACTTCAATCACTTGAAGATAACCAAGTCACAATTATGGAAAATCAAGCAGTTCTGATGAATATCATTTGTTCTGTTTCTGAATCTCTTGGAATTAATGTTGTTGATGTCAAAAAGGGGGAGATAAAGACAATTCAAAGACAACAACAACAACACCACCAGACTGAGGAAGATAAAGCTGGGGGAGATAAAGAGCAGACAAAGGGAGGTAAAAAGAAGAACCAGGAGTGACAGTGGTGAATCTCGGCTAGGAAGTGGTAAAGGAAGAGCAGCATTAATAGTTAATTCTTTCTTCTAAGTACTAGATAAATGTCTACATCTGGGAAGGAGGTACTTAACTTCATAATTCTACATTCATAAATTCTATTTCTGGTTGCATTGTTATATGTTTTGACATCCACAACTTAGATTTATGCTTCAGATTTTAAAGCATAAATAGGGGGAGATTGTTAGGAATAATTCATAAGTTGTGATGTTAAGAATAGAATTTACACATTATACTTCTTGTAATCCTGATCTTATAAAGGATTTAGCACTTTATATAGGATTTATGTATAAGACAGTTATCTGTATAGTTTAGTCAGGAATGAACAGTGTATCGGAGACTACATGTCAGGAACAAAGGGCAAATCCTGATGACGGTCTAATACTGATGATGATCAGATACTGATGCACGATGAAATCCTGATATCAGTCTTGTTACTGATGATGTCATTATGGATGCTACAGAAACTGGCAAGTGCTATAAAACAGGATCTTTGTTTGAAGAACAAGCAAGAAGATATTATGAAGGAAAGAGTTTTCTATTGATGGAAACTATCGACTAGAAGGCAGAACATTGTCATGTATAGATTATATCTTTCTGTTATTAGTTGATAGGTAGCATTATAAATACTCTCTCTATATCATTGTAAAGAGAGTGGTGAAAAATTGAGTGAATGTGCGTAGCTCTGTATAAGGTTTGTATTCGAGAGTTCGAAACAAACAGAGAGAGATATTTGTATTGTCAGCAGCTGCTAAAGGTATTTGTACACCTTTGGTAGAGTTTGTATTTGATCTTATTAATACAAACAGAGTTTGATTCATTCGTTTATTCTTGTTCATATAATCAAGCAAAAATCAGACACGATTATATAACTTGTATTCAACCCCCCCTTCTACAAGTTATTCGAGTTAACACCCTCTTTAGGGAATGTTTTTCTTCAAACAGATTTACAATTAATTATTCTAGTATTATTTTACAAATTCTCATTTTGAACCACTTAAATTACCCAATTTAATCCAAACTTTTCAAGATGTTGCAGAGATTTTATTAAATGTTTAGCACCTGATTATATCCCTGTGTTATTGTATATCCTCAATTGTTGTTAATCATGTTGTTAGTAAATTCTTTCTACGATTCCTTTAATGATGTTATGACCCCAATTATATCTATCTACCTTGTTGATACATGTCATTCTTATTGTTTATTCGTTTACACCCCACTTATTGTATCGAACTCGTCGATACTTGTTGATGATCTTGATTATTCAGTTATTACCCTTTATTGTATCGAACTTGTCGATACACTTAGAGCTTATTATTCCTTAATAATTCCCTAATTATTGTGTCGAACTTGTCGACACCTGTTGGTCCTGTTGATCCTGAATTCTTCATTAATACTTGGATTATGAGTTGTTGTTCTGGAACGTGAGTTTTCCAGTTGGTTGGATGACAAAGGTTGTCGAGTGTCCCGACACCTAGTGCGTTGGATTTAGAATTGGAATGTTTTTCAGATGTCCCTTCGGGGAGACCAGTTTAATGGTCAACAGAGGAGTCCTTTCGGGGAGACCAGATTCGTGGTCAGATGTTAAGGCCAATGTGTGCCATGGATCCATTAAAGGACATTGCTGTGTGCGTTTGTCCGGGGTTAGTGCGTGACTGATCAGCAGCCTAACCTTATTGTTTTTTTTTAAAATAAAAATCTAATTCTAATCCATACATTGAGGTTGAGTTGCTTCAAAGCCTGATTCCCTTGAAGCCTATTATAATTATCTTTAATTACCAGAACTTTTATCAGTTCCCATTGTTGATGCATTTTATTTTAAAGGAGTCGTACTGGCTTATCTGGAAGTTCAATATTTAATTTCTTCAGCTGATTTCTTTCAATATCGTATTATGATTATTCTTGTTGACCAGAACCTATATTGTTCTTGATATTGCTATCACTGTTTACACTTGCTAAGCATTGTTGGCCCACTCTTGCTTGTTTATTTTTCTCCAGTTAATAGAGGAGAGTAGTGGACCTTGTGTTGATGAGTTTTCCGGTTCCAGCAGCGAGATGTGACGTTCGAGTTGTTGGTTCGCCGGGTAGTGATTTAAGCTTGTCAAAGGTTGGTTTACTAGTTCGGCAGACGAACTTAGTGGTTATCAATTCATATAATTCTGTTATTCTGAGATTGGATTGTAATAATTAAATTTGGCAGTTTGTTTCATACCATAACCTGTAAGCGGTCTTGGATCAGGGGTATTTTATTATTATATTATGTTTATGTCCAGGTTTGTGTTGTGTGGATTGTGGTTAGTGGCCCCATATCTGTACCCCGGATTTCGGGATGCCACAGTTAGTATCAGAGATACAGGTTATGGTCATTGAAACAAGTTAGGACGGGTTGGTATACGTGTGTGAGACGGACGTTAGATAGAACGATTTAGGACAAGGTTCGCCTTAGGATATTCCGACGAGTATTGCGACGTTGTAGGTCTCTCGACATATCGCGTGAGTAGAAGTTCAATTCGTTCGAAGAATTGGTTATGGGCAAGGTAGCTAATCTAGAACCGCACGAGCTAATTGGGCAGTTGGAGCTACCAGATTGGAAGACAATATCTTGAGACTTTCACGTACCTTCTAAAGCTTTTCTACGCCTTTAGCTACGATGGGAACGTTATAGAGAGAATACGAGAAGACTAGCTATAAGATGTGGGAAGCGACTGTTGGCATGAGTTGGAAGTGTGGGCATAGCTGCACGCTACTAGCCATTGATCTCGATTGAATTATCTTATAAAATCATCGGAATATTTAAAAATCTCGAAAACTTTTGTGTTATTATCTTTTCGATATTATTTAGTTTTTAAAATTATTGAGGGAATTATTTTAAGTGTTTATGTATTCTAAATTTATTTTTCTACTAATTAATCTCCTACTAATCCCAAAAACTCATCCCCAATTCAGTATCACGTGCGTACGACTCTGTTTGTTTCTCTGTTTGATTAACTAAAACCAATCAAAGCGCTATATTTCGATCCTATCTGTTCACTTCTCTGGAGCGAGGCGGCATCTCTCGACTCTGTTGTTCATCTGGACATCTCCACATCTCTCTGCTTTGATTCAATTTGTAAGTGTCAATTGAGGTTAATTTTAAGGTTTTAAATATATGAATCTCTGTTCTCTGTTGTGTGGGGGTTATCATTTTAGGGGTTTTAATTTGGTAATTTTAGGGGTTGTTCATCCAGCCTACTACTTCGTCCAAAGTAAGGATTCAGGGTTTTCAAAAGAAAATTGAAGAAAATCTTAAGTTCTTTGTAGAGATTGGATAATTTTTCTTATTTTATTTCACGTAGACTTCCGTCTCGTCGATAGCACTGAGTTGTCGAAAAGTATGGAAGCGGGAGGACTTTGTACCATCTAAGCCTGTCATATAAAATGCTCCAAAACCAGAGCAAGCTACTCGTGTGAGAAATAAATCCAAATTATGCTCACTCTCTCGCTCTAAGATCAGGGAATATGTTTCTAATTAAAAATAAATTACAAGTAAGACATATGAATCATCTTAGGCCTTGTAATATTGGGCATCCTTCGAGGCATATTCCACCCACCTATGCCTTCCTATGTAACCAAAAACAGTGTCAGTGGAAGAATTAAAAGGAATATTGGTGAAACACTATGCAAGTTTTGTTTTTCCTGACTTGTTTCAAACAAAGAAATCAGTGGAACTTGAGCATAGCTGAGTCATATAGAGCCCCTGAAATAAAACTAAGCAATAATTGCTTTATTTAGTACTTAGATGACAGTGTGGTTGTCGCTGCGCTCGACTAGTCGACCAGTCATTTTCAGAGGATCGGCTCGTTTGGTCAGCCTGCTATCTGATGGAAAGTCAGTCAACTTGTTTTGTTGAATTGAATTTAAATGTCATTCACATTCCTCATACTCCACTAGTATGATTCTGATTTTTTGCATTTCATAAATTTGCATTCAGCATTGTGCATGTTATAAGTGTAGCTGCATATTCTGCTTACCACTGCTCCATCCTTATTGCAAGAGAACTAATTTTTAAGGTGTTTATTTTCTTTTAGGTGTTTGCCATGGATGAAGATAATAGAGAGGAAAGTTCAAAGGAAGTAACGAAGAAAAGGACTAGAGGTCCAACGACATGCAAAAAATTAAAAAAAAGGATGTTAAAACAAAATTCAGAGTGTAGCATTGATTTTGATGATCTAGGTGACCCAATTGGGGACATGGGTGGAGATTTCAGGAAGTACGTAGGATCAGTGGTTCGAGTCCAAGTTGATATTAATATCGAGAGTTGGGATATATTTAATGAAGGATTGAAAGATGCAATATGGGATGATATTAAGGTATATATTGATTTCTCAGCTATTACTATCATTTTGCGGATATGTTCTTTAATTTTGTTATTGTATACAGTTTCCTATACCAGTCCCATAAATGATATTATATCTTTAACTAAATTGCATTTCCTTCTTTTGTATATCTTAATATTTCTCTTTTAGTTGAATAAATTATATATTTGTTAGTAGTGTTAGATATTATGTAGGCATTTAACTATAATTTGGCCATATTAAGTTGATGTGCAGGTGTTAGTTCCTATTTCCATGCTAGTAATTAATGCTAATCTTGCAGTAATGTATCTCATTATACATCTGAGAATAGACTACTGAAATAAGGGATCAGATTTGTTAACACTGGAGTACAAGTATTTATATACCTCTGGAGTTATATACCAGTCCCATAGATGATTTGTTCATTTTTTCTATTTTCTAATATGGCTTAAAGTTAATGAAGTCAAACTTTATCAGTAAGTATCTTCGTTAACACATCAGTTAACTGGTCTACAGTAGGAGTGTAACATAGAGAAATGAAACCAGAAATTCACCTTTTCATCCATAGAATGAAATCCAAATCTAGGTTTTCTGCTCTTTCATTAAATATTGGGTTATAGGCAACGGAACCCAATATTTAATGTAGATAAAATATGTCTAATAGAGATATCAAAATTTTTTCATTTTTGTTAGATGCGTTGGAAACTTGATGATTCGCGTAAGAAGAACTTGTTAGAAAGAGCAGGAAAGCAGTGGAGAGATTTCAAGGGTAAGTTGACTAGGAATTGGTTGCGCAAAGGGAAGAATCCATGTGAAAAATATCAGTACATCACCGAGGAGATGTGGGAACTTTTCAAAAAGAGACGTGAAACTGAGGAGTTTCAGGTAAAAAATTGGACTTGATATATTTTACTTTTGTTGAATTCTCTACTAATATTCTGTTCCTTAACCTGCTAGACGAGCAAATATTGGACATTGTTTACTAAGAGTTATTTTTTCTTTATTAACAGGAAATAAGTGAAAAAGCAAAAGAAAGTCAGAAACATAACGAACATGTACATTATCTTGGGCCTGGTGGATATGCGACTAAAAGGGGTAAGTGGTGTGTTGAAGACCCCATCAAGTCTTTTAATGATTCTGAATCCATTGATCCATCAATTATATCGAGTCAGCGTACTGGACGTAGTTATGGTTGGATTAGAGCACGTACAGAACTGTTGGAGGATGGACGTTACTATTTCCCAAATGAGAAAACAAAGGAGGTGTTTCTGAAAATGGTAAATTACTTAATTATTCCGAAGTTAAATTACGTATAATTCTATAGGCTATTATTATGTCTACTTTCTAATGAACATTTTCAACAGGGAGAATTGGAGAGCCAAGTTTCTGATGGCTTATGGACTCCACAGGGCCATGATGACATATTGTCTCGTGCACTTGGGACAAAGGAGCATGGAGGACGTGTTACAGGGGTTGGTGGATCCGCAAAAATTAAAGATGTATTTGGATCAGGGATAAAAAACACAGTGGAGTTGTCTCCGTGGATGAGTTGGCTAAAATTACACAAGATATTACAAAGAAAGTTCAGAAGGAGTTCGAGGAAAAGATGAATGATATGATGAATTTAAAACTCGAAGGTATCTTTGGTCAATTAAAACAGATGGGTGTGTCACTCCTGGATGATATTGGTACTTCGAAAAATGAAGTTATTCGAAGTAGTTGCCAGTCGGTGGATCGGGAAGATCATTTCTCAGTTCTTAAGGTACTTTTGTAAAATTTTATTGTTAAGTATATGCATATGTTCTTTCGAAATTCATATGAGGCCTGTTGCCGAAACTAGATCCACTGAGATTGCTGTCTTCGTTGAGGCTAGTGCTGTTACTGAATTCACCGATACTACTATTAGAGCTCTGTGATAGATCACCTTTTTCTCTAGGTCTCAGTTACAAGTTTACAGTATATGGTAACTAGTATATAAACTATTTCTTCTCTTTTTGACAAAAAAAAAAGGCATTACCAGTCATATTAACTCATCAGTGTCACTGTCATCAAATGGATGCAGCCTCTCACAGTCTCACTTGCTGTTAAGAACATCAATATAACTTCATCTAGTGCTAAACCTTTAATAGAAACCCGTGTCCCTTTAACGAATGCACATAGAAATAAGACCTGCATGTCATTTTTTTTGTTGAAGAGTACTCTTACATTACAGGAAACGAAATAGCTGTACTTAATTATTTACAACGTACCGCCTTATAATTGTCTTTGTTGAAACTCTACACAGACAAGTCTCAATCTATTGATAAGATGCTTATAGCTCAAAATCGATTTAAACACCAGGACAACATACAAACATTAAGCCATAGAAGATCTGGTCAATTTATTGAATTCATGACATATCAAATCATGTTGATGTTACCTCATGTTTAAAACTGAAACTACTCCTGTAAACATATGCAGTCTAAACCAGATTTCGAACAGCTTAAAATTGATCTTAAATGCTAATCTATGGACATAATACTTAATTTACAGTCAGATGGCAAAGTCATCACAATGCTGAAGGTAAAGTATCATTGCTATTACGTCCGTGTTGTACAAATTAGGCGATACAGATCCAAATTAAGCAAATACAATATAACAAGAGAACCTGATGCTAATGTAGCAATGTTTTAACTCAAGTAACAAACAGATTCAAGTATACTGATGAATAGGAGAATACTTTACACTATTGAATACGAACACAGAACATACATTAAGAAAAACTACCTGGTAAACCAACTACTTAAAAAATAAACAAACAAATTTATCACTTGTCGTACAACAAAATAATTACCGTGGCCATCAGTAGGAAGCAAAATGACTCTGATTCACCACATTGCTACTGTAACAGTTGGTAAAAACTAAATCCTAAATCCTAAACTGACTCTATTTTTTAGAACTGACTTTTTTCTTTATATCGTACAAAGTATTTGTTTTGCTTAAAAACATTCTGATCTGTGCAACTCTATGATGCAGAGTCCTGCAATTTGAAGTCTTTGGGTCATACATTCAGAAAAAGAAAGAGTTGTTGTGGCAAGAGGGACTGTTTTCCCATTAAATAGTCAGGGTAGTAATATGCTTCATAATAACCCAATTGCGCCTCACAATGTCAAAGTATCAGTTGATGATGTTATAGCTGAATATCAACTTACTCCACTTCCTGTTCCCTGTGAAGAACATGAGACAGTAGGAAATGCTGCAGGTAGCTTTGTTCAATGGCCGAAGGACCTTGTGACGTTAGGGCAGGTATATCATGTGAGGTTTATTTGTCAATTATTTGTTTCTCATTTAATTGGAACATGATCATTGCTACAACTGTCTTCGATTAGGAGCCTATATCATTGGAGAAGCAAAAAGGCCATGCGATGAGCCCCAAAAGAACAATTCAAATGTCAAAAAAGGTTAAAAGCAAAGGTTCGGTGACTGCTACGAAGAAGAAAACCCCTATAGTACTTGATGATGACATGAATTCTAGTGAGAATTGCCGATCTTTGCGTTTCTTGCTCAATAAGAGGCCATCTACTAAAAAAGATGATGTCTTTAAGTTTCATGAAGATGGAAAAGATCTTATACTTATCGGGCCTGAAGATGTCGATCAGTTTTTGAAAATGAGTTGCTTAAACACTTCCATTTTGGAAGTTTTTTCAAAGTAAGACTAAGTCCTTTTTCCTTAATTTACTTTGGTATCTATCAAAACACATGTTTATTATAGTAAGTAATTTTGTAGGTACGTTACCACGTTGTGCAAGGATAATATGTTCGCATTCATGTCGCCATCTAGATTGGCAATACCACATATCCGTGACTATCAACGTCAAAGTGCAGCATCTGAGTACTTGAGTGAATTTTTGGTTGCCAATAAAGATAAGCGTTTTATTCTAGCACCTTACCACCAAGAGTAAGAAGAAAATAAATTTCTGTTAGTAATTGTATTATTATTATAATCCAACATATACATCATACATGTCTATATTATTGTAGCAACCATTGGATGTTGCTCCTTTTTTGTCTCTGTGAAAGTACAATCTACGTCTTTGATCCGTTGAAAAAAGAAAGAAAAATACGCTTGATAACACCTGCACGAACGTAAGTTAAATATGAATTCAGATTTCACGTAGTGTAATTTATATTTTCTAATTTAGTTAGAGTTGTGATTACATTTACTTATTTTACAGGGCATTTAAATTGTATACATCTCAAGGTGGAGCGAGGAATAATAAAAAAGAATTTCTTTGGCATCATGTTGAGGTTCAAGTATAACTTGGTTTTTACATTCAGTTATTTTGCTCATTCGTTACTTGTATTAAATAAATCTTTTTGGTTTATTGTAGTGTCCTCAGCAAGAAGGAGGTACCGAGTGTGGTTATTTTGTTATGAAGTACATGCATGACATTGTCATGCTTTGTCAAAAAAATCCTAACAATAATTGGAAAGTGGTAAGAGAAAAAAGAATTATTTTTACCTTTATCGAACTCGTGATTTTTTTTTAATATCACTACACCATATATGCTCTTTAGCAACACCTAAAACCAGTGTTGGCTGTAAAATGTAGCCTTAGATGGCTTAATTTTGATGTAAGCCAACATTTTATTTTGATGTTGCAATACATTTCAATGTATGTTACCTTAAATATTTTTTATTAACAAAGCCAACACTTAAAATGATGTTGCCGTAGACATTAAAAAAGTGTAGGAATTATATTTGGGGGAAAGTGAAATATTTGGGGGGGGGGGAACTAAAATATTTGGGGGGGAAAATGAATTTTTTGGGAAAAAATCGGCCGGGTTATAATTTTTGGGAAAAAATAGTTCAAAGTCCCCTCTCTTGTCTTGTACACTCTCTCATCTCTCTCTCTCTCGAACAGGTCTCTCTCTCGTTCTCTCTCTCGAACAGGTCTCTCTCTCGTTCTCTCTCATTCTCAATCCCTCAATCTCAATCTTGTACTAATTCATCTATATATCTATATCTATATCTCATTGATTCTCTCTCTCCCTCGTTCTCTTTCTATATATATATATATATATATATATATATATCCATATCTTATTCTCTCTAATTGATTTTTTAGTTGCTACCGAGGCACGTTCTCAAATAGGTACAAACCTTCCTCTTTCTCTCAATTTGTATTTGATTTCGATTTGTAACTGTTAATTTAAGATTTGTAAACCCTAAAATTTGGGGGTTTTTTACTTCTTTTAGCACTTTATCAATCTATTTAAAAAGAAAGGGAGAGAGGAATAAAGAGATGAAGAGGGAGAGATTTGTCTGCTTACCTGTGTTGTTGATTTTTTAGATTTTTTTGTTTGTTTTGAATTAATTTGGAGGCCTTCTCACTACTGGAAATATTGATTTCTCTGGAACGTAAGTACTGGTTCTAATAATTTGAATGTGGTTTATTTGTTAGTGTAGCATCAATTTCTAATTATTTGAATGTGGTCTATGTGGTCATTTAAAATTGTAATGCTTGTATTCTGAACTTAACAGAACGCAGTCCCCCAATTCAAGAAGTTATATTCAATCTGTTGTTCCACGTTTTATATTCTTATGTTATCATAACTAATAATTTGTGTAGGCTGTGTGGGCTTTGGGAAATGTTGCAAATTCTATGTCTGTAGTAGGAACCTTTGGGTCTACCCTTACTAGTGCTGGTGGAACTTCCTTTCAAGCTATTTCATCTCCATTTGTGATGCGAGGATCTTCATCAGGTTTGGTTTGTCAGTCACATACAGTTACACATTTCTCATAATCCGTTGTTTATATGTTCATTCTGTTTTGTGAGTTACTTTATTTAGATAAAATAATTATATTGACAGAGTGCTTTTGAATCAGGAGGTTTATTTGGACAATCCAGCATTAATGCAGATAAAATATTTTCACTTGGATCAGGTTGTGGTTGTCATAGTCCATTTGCATCTAAAAACACATCCAAATCAATTTCGTATTAATTTAAGATTTAAGAGATTCCCTTTATTGTACATGCAAATATGGTTGGCTGTTTTTCTCATTGATAGAGTCGTCGTGCAGTATTACAACAGGCTTCTTGATGTACTCTACTTTAACCAAGAATATTATCACACTCCCTACTTTTTTCCACTCGAAATAACATCATTTTTCAAAATTCGTGTAAGCATTCTCTACGGATCCTAGTTCTCTAGATTGTGTATTCTTAGTTTTGCACTACGATATTGATGTAGATCCTATAATTACAATTAGTACATGTCGCCAAGGAGATAATGCATGGCCTAGTAGAGAATTGGAAAGAGGGGATATCAATTACATGTGTTTTGGTACTACTCCTGTTTACCTTCGCGGAAGTTTCTACTTTGTCTCTTCTGTTGGCGAAGTGGCATCATATAATGATGCTCTTAAGGAATGGAAGGCTGAGAGAAATTTATTTAATGGAATCACTCACTGCAATGCGGTGTATGAAGAATTTGAATTTAACGGAGAGCTTGGGCTTATATATTTCTACGACGATGAATACTTGAAGAGCAATGATAGTGAAAAGTTAGGTTATATAAGAATTTTTGATCGGTCTGACAAGATTTGGGTAGGTACAGGCAGTTTAGGTGATCAAGCATTATATGTTAGTAGCAACACGTTTTTGGTTTCAGCTGCAGGAGAGGAAGCAAGAAATAATGGAGTACTGCCTAACAAGGTTTATTGTCCTGAAAAAAGCGGATGCATTAGTGTTTATACCTTAGAAAATTGATATCTGACTAAATTCAGCACTTGTTCAAGAAGTACAAGCCGAGAAAGTGTAATTAACTTCCGTAAATTATCTTTCTGGGTTGAACCTCGTGATCAGCTAGGGAAACAGAGACAGTCAAGTAACAAACTATAGATTCCAGCCTTCTCTGTTGTAATGGAGTTAATTCTTAACTATCCCTTTTTTTCTGTATCTCTCTTTAGTTTCCTTATCGATGATTTACTTGCATACATGTGTGTTGTAGTGTTGTAGTTGGAAGCATGGATAATAAGCAAGAGCAGATTACAAAAGTTGATGAGGTGAAAGATGCGGTGTTTGCAGATGATAGCCAGATATCATCAAATTTTGGGCAAGCTTAACCATTTTAAAAGGGTAAAAAGTTTCTTAAGATTACTCATGTCATATGTGTACATAAAATTGTCATAATTACTGAAATGTGGCGCATCACCAAGAGCAAGTCCAATGATTAATTTTTCCTGCTAAAATTTAACATGTACTTCAATGTTGATTGCATTTTGCAGCCAAATAATTTAATATTAAATTAATTTTTTGTCCAACTCATCCAAATTTCATATAAAGGAGATCAACTTACATTATATGACACATATGTTAGTTACAAACAGTACTTCCAAGCATAATCTTCGCCTAGTATATTTGGTAATCCTGATATATTTTAGCACACCAGTTTCCCTCGATGTTAATTTGTACCTGCACATACATATTTTCCCTATTCTGGAGCTGCCTCTTTCAAAACACACCCTAGGGTTCTTGTTCTGATTCAGGCACATGTATATCTTATATCTTCAATCTACACAATCACATATGCTTGTATATATAATTATAATTGATTGGCGAACTCGTACAACAACTTTAATTAATTTTCGAGATTGTTTTATGTATTTAAAATCTTATTATGATAGAGTTTTGATGTTTAATTTGCTGTATTTTTTTTTTGAAATTTCGTTTAGATCTGTATGTGATTTGTGTCGATCTGTTGTGAGAGACAATAATTTATTTTTTAATTTATTTTTTACTTTTTTACAGTTCAAAATTGATTGTGGATATGTGTGATGGATGAATTTGTGTAGACTGTTTTGTAGTGGATACTTGGCGTGGCTGTCATAATTTCATTAATTTTGTTTATTATCGGAAAAGTTACTTGTCAGTGTGCAGAAGCTAATTGTTTCGTACTGCTACTTTCATGTTCTTGTAAAATTTACTTATCAACGTGTAGAAGCTAATTGTTTCGTATTGCTACTTTCGCTGCTGTTATCGTTAAATTTACTTGTCAATGTGCAGAAGCTAGTTGTTTCTATTTTCGTTGCTGTTATCGTTAAATTTACTTGTCAATGTGCAGAAGTTAATTGTTTCGTATTGCTAATTTCATTGCTGTCATTGTTAAATTTTTTTGTCAATGTGCAGAAGTTAATTGTTTTGTATTGCACTAGTGTTATTATTTTCCGATGCACAATTTTTAATTTTTGTTTTTGGTACTTTAGTTGCAATGCTTATTGAAGTTTGTTTTAAAACTTTTTTAGGTGAAATGAAGCCTATTTTCTGCGGTAACTTTGATTATGAGGCACGTCAGTCTGATCTGGAAAGGCTGTTTAGAAGATATGGGGGGTAACTCGGGTTGATATGAAGTCTGGTAATGTTCATATCTTGTTAACATGTTTTTTTTTTATTTTTTGTTCCTTGTGTTCATTGGTCATTGCCTTTTTGCTGTTTTGCTTAGGCAGATTGTTTTTTCTCCTTTACTCTGGCATCTTCCGTGGTTAATAAATTTATTGGTTGAGGAATCATGGTAGCTAATAATAGCATGTGGCACACCAATATTCACTTGAAAGCAAAAGAAACAACCATTTTCGCATATTGTGCTTGAGTTTAATATTCAAACTGTTAATATTTCGTTACTTCTATGCAAGAGTTCAATTTAAATCGAAGTGGCTTGTATGCTTAAACATAGGGTTCTCAACTTCTTTATGCATATAGAAAAGTCCAGTTTGAATTCTGGTTATGACTTGTGAAGGTAACAATATCTTTGCTTTCCACTTATATATACTTGCATATGTTAGTTACAAACAGTACTTCCAAGCATAATCTACTTGTAAACCAATGCAAATTTGAAAAAAAATATTTGTTACGAGCTTCCTTTTTATAACCAATGCAGATATTTGGACTCGATGTTTTCCGCGACACCCTTGTTGAGGATGATATGATACAAGGAATATCAGGAGGCCAGAAAAGAGTCACAACAGGTATTGCCATTTTTCCATCTAAAGCATACTAGTCCGTATTTGATCAAACTGGGATTGATTCCCTGACAACCTCTTCTCATTGCAGATGGCCAGGTACAGGATTTAGAAAAAATGGCTTGTATAACTATGCGAAGAATTGGTACTGCGGCTCGTGATTTCTTCTAAGGCTTTAAATAATGAACTTCGTTAACAATGATAGCCAAGAGTTGATTACTCAATTGGTTCTAGGCTTTGATAGCAACGACTTTGATAGCAACTAACTTGATATATATGACAATGTGACATATATTTGTATTTTACTTTCTTATGTATTAATCAAAAAAATTTAATTGCGATTTTGGTTTATGAATACGAATTTTGGTAACAAAAATTAGGATGTTGCCAATAAAGAAAAGTGTTTTTCTAATATTTATGTTTTGTAAATAAATTGAAACTATTAATTGGTTTATAAAATATGAAAAAGTGTTTAATAAAAAAAGTGTTGGAATAAGTGAAAAGATGTTGCAAAATTTTAAAAGTGTTCAACAACAACATGTTGCCATAAAGCTGAAAAGGTGTTGCCGAAAAAAAAGGTGTAGATAAAATAGTGTTGCTGTAAGAAAAAACGATGTTGCAGCAGAGTCTATGGTAACATTGTATTTGGTGTTGCTGTAGAACGTAAAGTGTTGCCACAAATAACTAAGGCAACATATATAACGATGTAGCCATAGAATTGGGCAAAGTGTTGGCTTAGCACCTAAGGCTACAAGACTATATCCAACACCACAAAATTTGGAAAAAGTGTAGCCTTAGACCAATTTTTTATCTAAGGCAACATTATTCACGATTTTTTACACTTTTTTCAGGTGTTGCTAAAGACCATTTATGGTGTAGTGTATGTTATCTTTTATATTTGGAAGGGTCTTGCTTCGAAAAGCTATACCAAAAAGGAAATCAATGAGATTCGAGAGCTTTGGGCAAAATTTTTTATTCTAGAATTTCTATAATCAGGTACGACAATTACTTTTAAATGTTATGTCATTTTTTGTTAAATCCGGATGTGCCACAAGTGTTGTCAAATTACTAATGATCATCATTATATATAAACTTAGTTTCTATGCCTTACCAGTTACCAGCATCCATGATACCTTAACTCATCACTGTCCAGAACCATATTCACCTCCAGAAAAACACAAACATTAATTCCAGCGTTCCAGGTCCAGATGCTACCTGAAAAAATGCCCAGAGATTCATTACTAAACTTGTACAAATCTTTAAATTAGTGTTGTTTAAAGTTGCTACATGTAGGAGATGACATTGACTTTCTAGTCAGGAGCGTACTAGGACTAGGCATGGCAGGTCATATCTGGCAAAATGATATATATAAATAACAATAAATAAACTAAAGAACGTCAATCAGCAGAAACAAAGCTGCATAGATAGTTATAAGCATAAGAACAATGCAAGAGCAGAGCAGTTTGCTCATGCAGAAATAACGATTTTGTAAAAAATACCATCAAGACAGAGTGTTTGTTCCCAGATTAACCATTACGCAATAATAGGAATACTTTGTTCATGCCGGAAGAAATTTGTAGGATCAACAACAGCCTTGACACGAATCAATCTGTCGAAATTATTCTTGAAGTACTTTTTACCCCATGCACTTGCTTGCGCATAATCTGTTGGACCATTTGGATTGTTCATTCCTAAATCAAGATCGTTGTAATTTACATATGATGTTCGTGGAGACACATAAGGTCCCAAGTAATCATATAGACCTCTAATCCATTTCATGGCCTTCGTCATGTTGCCATCTGTCTCTATTCTCATGTATATCTTGTACAATGTTCCTGCTCTATGTGGAAATGGAATAGAAGATTCTGGAATCTCATCCATTTGTCCTCCATAGGACGTCCGTCTCAGATTTCAGAAGCATATCCCATATTCCATTTAGACCTTGTACAGAAATTGGCTGTTTTGCAAACTCAGATTTTGCTTTAAATGAAATCTTATAGGATGTTCGATTAAGTAGATTCTCAACCGGGTCATTTTGTGAAAATAATGAGAATATTAACACAGCTTGAATATAACTTACTTCAGTACAATCTTCTTTTCGCACACCCAACTCTGGAAATCTTTCATTCATCAATTTAATTAGTTCATCTATTCTCCCAAGGAACGTTGATGTAAACCTGATCTGCACCGTTGACTACACCGTTGATTCTGCAAGTACTGTTCTTGTAACTTGAGCAGGTTTAAATTTATCTACCTTACTGGCAACAATTCTAATTTCAAGATCTTTAGGCAGCTTAGGTGCGACAGTTTGCCACTTGTGAACAAGTTGAGTTGCATTCTGTTCTAAAGTCCTAGAGACTAGAAAAACAGTAACAATTTCCGGAACCTCAACTAGCCTTATATGCCAAGACATAACACCGAAGCTTGAAGCAACCCCTCCTCGAATCGCCCAAAATAAATCTTTTTTGCATATCTAATGTACATTTTGACTTTCTAGTCAGGAGCGTACTAGGACTAGGCATGGCAGGTCATATCTGCCTTCTTTGCATATCTAATGTACATTTTGTTTATTTGTGCCTGCAGGGATGCATTTCTTCCTAGAAGTTTCAAATCAACAACTGATGTGTTTTTACAATGTCTACTACGATGGCTGGCCAGGATTTCTTCTATTTTCCTATGTCATAACTGTTTGTCGAGTTTGGGAAACCTTGGTGACACATGCATTTCTTGAACTGTTTGTCAAGTAGAGGCATAATGCTCTTGTAACTCAGCTTAAATCTGTAAGAATAGCTGCCTGTGAGCACCTTTGTAATTAATTAGTATAATAGATTAATAGCTGCAAGTACTAGAAAGATTTGTACATGATTTCCAATGGTAAAATTATGAACATTAAATATTTTAAATTTATTTTAATCAAATTATCAATTAGATTGTGTTCTGATTTATATACTGATATGTATGTAGAGCAGGTAGCATATGCAAAAAGAAAAAAGAAAAAAAAAAGAAAAGAAAAGAAAAAAAGCGTCGGTCATTTGTCAGAACCAACGCTAAAAGTGAAGAGAATAGGCGACGGTCATCTGACAGAACCGACGCTAAAACTAAAGGAAACAGGCGTCGGTCATTTTATATAACCGACGCTTAATGTAAAGAGATTAGGCGTCGGCATTTTACGGAACCGACGCTATAGGTCATATACTTATGCGTCGGCATTTAAGTTAACCGACGCTTTTGGCTGTCTTCATGCGTCGGTTCTAAGAACAACCGACGCTAAATTTCTATACTTTATGCAACGGCATTTCTTCGAACCGACGCTTTTGCCTAGCCTTATGCGTCGGTTATCAGCCTTTTAGCGTCGGTTCTACCACCGACACAAACATGTTCAAGCGTCGCCCGTTTAACCGACGCTATAGACCTATACCTATAGCGTCGCCTTCATATGCTACGCCCAATAACCGACGCCTAAAGCCTATTTTGACCGACGCTAAAAGTCTATTCTATAGTAGTGTTTCTTTAATTATTTATTTATTTTTCGATGTAAATATTTAATTTTCATTTTAGTTGTAAATTATGATTTAATTATTTAATTAGTTTAAATTGCAAGTTAGATATGTTGATTTTCGTAATTAGATTAAAGTTGTAAATTGTGGATATTGTTATATTTTCGTGAATTAATTCGGAGAATATAGTTAATTATTATTGTTAGTTGTTAGTTATAATTATTGAGATTAATTGTGAATTCGATATATGTTCGAGTTTAGCGATTGTTATTGTTGTAAGTTGAGTTAGAGTAGTTGATGAATGTCATAATTGTTAATTACATGGTATTGGTTTGTAAGTGGTTAATTGATTATAAGTTGATCATTATTATTCGTTGTATAAGGTGGGGAGTCGTATAAGGGTGCTATGTCGTAATTGCTATTTGCTAAGTGCTTAATTGTTAAATTATGGTGAAATATATGTGGTTAAATGTCTTTTAGTTACTATTTATTATTTGTCGTATAATGCTGGAGTTTATACGACTTTGCTAATTGTAAATGGTTTATATGGATTGAATGTTATAGTTGAGTCATAATATCTGTTAAATGCTATACTTGTCAATTACGTGGTGATGAGTTAAACGTATGGTCAAAATGGTTTTGACTTAGTATTTTATAATTAATTAAACCTTATATTTGGTAGATGTTAATGTGGTGAATTCTAAAAGTACCACTGGCCCTACAGGCTGTGTGGTATGTCTTGATGTAGTTTTGATTAAAATTGAGGGGTTGTGACCCCGGGATAGTCCAACTTACAAAAAGGCTAATTCACAAAGTTTTCTTAAAATAAGAATTTAATTCCTGATTGTATGGTTTTAAAATGTTATTTATCAAAGATTAATTGTTAGATTCATTTATTATTTGTTTATCTGCGAGGAGTTGCAATGAGATCATAAGTCTTAAGTGTCAATATTTAAGGATTTGTGTAATTCTCTTCAACTAGTTCCTCGGGCTTACGAATATCAATGATTAACTATCATGAGTATAATTAATATATTTGAGTGATGTGATCATTGATATAGCGTAAGTAATAGTTAATGCTAGAGGTTGTTCCTTAGGGCTTACGAATATCAATAATTGATTGTCACGTGTATCATTAAAATGCGTGAGTGATACGATTATTGATGTAGCTTAAGTAGTAGTTAATACTAATATAAATTATTATGTGTTTACTGCATGTCGAGGCAAAATTTCCTTATGTGGTATGTGCCGCATGTCAGGGCGGGTAAATTTCTTTATGTGTTATTGCTGCAAGTTGAGGCAGCTTTATTTTTTTGTAAAAACAGGGTTGAATTGTTTATGATTGATATTGAGGGGCTGTGCCCATAGTCCGATAAACGAATACTACATGCCGAAATTTTCTAAAAATCCCCTGCAAATCTATTTAAAACCTATTTAACTTATTTAATTTCAATGCTTGAAGGTGTGTTATGATTACTAAGGGTTAAGTATATGTACCAGTGGATTATTTCGAGAATATGTCGTGGTTTTAAATATTAAGTGGTTGTGTTGTTTTGAAATGATTATGTGATGTGTTTATGTGACTTAGTTGATTATAGTAAGACTATTATGTGAATATGAATGAATATGTCTATATGTATTGTATATGTAAGCGTTATAGAATGCGCATGGGTAGAATAGAGCAAACGATAAGGTTTTGCTTGAATTAGTACTGAAATGGTGATTGACCTTGTAAAGGTTCGAATGGGAGACCTGGCCAAGGACAGTGCGCGGGTAATTTGAAGGACAAGTAAAGCTGACGGGTAAACTGACGTGAGAGCTGGTGAGTTACGAAGTAGGAAAGGGGTAGGGCCAAATGAAAGGCTAGCAACTAAAGGCTGTCTTGAAACTAAGTTGAGGATCGAGGTGAAAATCAGGAACTCCGTAAATTGAGGCAAGTGTCATGCTCTTCACTTATCATTCAAGTGATGCAATTCAATTCCTTTGTTGTACGGATTGATCAAGTATGTTTAGAAAATGATATACTTCTTCAGTTAGCGTGAAAATGTTTATGTTTCCCCACCCATAGTTCAAATACCAAATTTTCAAAGGATCTTACCAATAACCTTTTTTCCATAAAATACTTTACTCATGGTATGTCATTGGATTCCTCGATGGAATACCATTTCTTTTATTTTATTTTCCTTGAAAAATGTTCAAGGGATTTTCTAAATAGAGAGAATCCAAGTTTTAAATCCCCATAAATACCTGTTAATAGAATTCTTGACTTTTAGCATATTTTTACCAATGGATTTCCTTTTCGAAAATATTTTCCCTAAATTGAACTGTTATTACTCACCCTGAAATTATCTTACAAATAATTGTTTTAATCTACTTTATTCACCTATGTGGACTCAAACCATTCAATGTGTCGTAAAATTTTTATTAAACGCGCTGAGCTTGATTATACCCATGCTCCAACTTAGAATTTTACTTGTTGATAATCTTGTTGCACTTTATATCTTTTATTGTTGCCCAAGTTCGAATCTTTCTTTAATCAAGTTAATGATGTTATGTCTCCAATTACTTATATCTATCTTGTCGCTATGAATTCAAAGTATTGTTCTATATATTCTCCACCCCACTTATTACCGAACTTGTCGGTATTTATTAAGGATCTTGATTAGTTGGCTATTCCTCTGTATTGTATCGAACTTGTCGATACTTGATGATATAAATTGCTCTCCTGTTGATTCTTCAAATTATGAGTTTTCGTCCTGGAACGTGAGTTTTCCAGTTGGTTGATTGACAAAGGTTGTTGATAAGTGGATTTTTATCCACTTGGAGCGTTCCATATCGACTTAAATTGATTGACTTGGTCTCAAGTTTGTTGTATTTTTTATGTGTTTTGTGTAGTTGTGCAGGGTTGTAGCTATCGGTTAGTGTTGGTGTTTCTAATCGATATTAGAGCGGAATTAAGTATTGGAATGAAGATGGTACACTTGTGTTATGCTACCAAGGAGTTACATGTGTCATGGTATTAAAGATGTTAGCTAATGCGAAAGAAACGGAGGAGAAAGGAGCAAATTGTGTAAAATTCGGATGGTTGCGCAGTCTTCACTGTTTTGGTCATATCTGGAGTTCTACAAGTCCGTTTGAGGCCCGTAAGCTGTCCACGCGAAGCCTGGGAAGTTTTCTATAATTCTGAACAGTAACAGACCGCGCAGACTGCGCTGATACCGCGCAGAGTGCGCCCGAACTCGCTGGAAATTCTGAAATTCTATCCTGTTTCGAATTAAATTGTATTTTTAGGTCTTTTCTTGTTGGAAAAGTATTCTAGGGCCTATATAAACACTACCTATCATTGTATATCATCATTATGAGGAAGATCATCAACATTGTAGCCAAGAACAATTGAAAGATACATCTCCAAGCTAGTGACAAGCAAGGAGTAATCTTTGGAACTTTTGTATTCTTCTACTTTGGGGAGTTATTTCTGAACCTTATTTTCTCTCTTCTTTTAATTATTTGTTGTTCTAGAATTATGTTATCAATTGAACCCATGATGGCGATGAGGTCGATTATGGGCTAATTCGTTATCATGGGGTTTTAATGGATTTTGCTATGGATTCTAGTTATTGAGTGTTAATTATGCCTTGGTGTGTGATTGAATGTATTGATTGCCTAGTATGTTTATGCTTATTCGTTATAAGTGCGTCGCGAACACTTGTAATTGTTTATTTAATCCTAGTGAATGCGAAAGTGGATCTAGGGTTTAGAACAATTCATGCTAGCATAGGTTTTTGCATGTGAAAAACATGTATTAATTTGTGATGTGATTCTAACCGTCTTGCATCGACTATGTGGTTTAATGGGTGCTTGATTTTCAACCGGTATGTGTTCAATTGCTATAGACATATAGGGACTACACATATTTGGTGACTACTTGACTTCTATCAATTGTGGATGATCAGTAGGATGGTATATGCACAACGAAAGTTGGTATGTATCAGTTTAGTGCATCTAATCAGTAATCAACTCGGTCACATGCTAGGTTAAAGGGCATAAGATTCTAGATGAAGTAGTAATTGAAATTGAAATCCCATGTTTGTTTATTATAAGGTTAAAGTTAAGTTATTTTCTCGTAATTGGCTTAGTTGGTAATTAAACAATAGTTAAATCAAACCAATATTGTGATTGTCTTAGCAGTGAGTGTAAATCATAAGCTGGTGCATAAGTGAACATAACGAACAATTTGAGTCTCTGTGGGAACGAATCCTATTTACTCTGTATTACTTGTTGACCACGTTCTCTTGCGTGAATAAGTGCGAACAAGTTTTTGGCGCCGCTGCCGGGGACTCGGTTCATTGTTTGTTAGTTTATGATCTTGTCATCAGTTTGGGTTAAATTCACTGACTCAGACGTTTTTTTTCTTTTTATTTGATGGATTATTGGGAGCAGGAATTCGTAATTGTTTGTGAGCTGTGTGCAGGTGGACATTACACTCATCAATGTGAGTATAACAGAAACCGGCCAAATTTCAGCTGGGACTACAATCAGAGTGGTATGGAGCAATTCCAATATCCATCCTACCCGCTCCAAAATCAGCAGTTTGAAGATGAGCCATACAATCCAGGGGGAATTCAGCAGCAACAGGGGCAACAATTTCAGCATCAGTATGCCCCAGTGCATCAACACTTTCAACCTCCTGAATTTCAGCAGCAGCAATTTCAGACTTGGTCTATCCAACAGTCGACCGAAGAAGCTGAATTAGAAGAATTGAGGTTGATGGCTAAAAGCAATGCATTGTCTCTCCAGAGAATAGGAGATCAGATTGGTCAAATTGCAAATGCATTACAAACATTGAATCATATTGCAAGTGACACAGAAGGCCTAGCTGTAGAGGAGGTGGACAAGAACCTTACTATCAGTCTTGACTGGCCTTTCTTAGCCACGGGTGAGACCATGATCGAAGTTCAGGAAGGAGAGTCTGAGGGCAGAGATGGGGAAGAAGCAGAACATGAAGCTGATAAGGAAGCAGAGTCGGAGGCAAACCAATCAGAAAATTCAATTCTGAATAATCAACCGCAACCACTTCCTTTGCAATCTCAAAATTTTGAAGAATCAGCCCAAGATCAAGAAAATTCCAAGGCTCAAGTGGCTATGCTATTTCCTTCGAAGGATGAAGAGGGTCTCAGTGTGGAAGATGATGAATTAGGAGAGCATGTTCAGTTGTTGAATGCCGCTCCGTTGCAATCTGACTTTGACCAGTTGGAGGCCAAAGAGGAAAAGAGCATCACTCCTGTTGACAAATCTACTCCGGAGAAGACTATAGAGATCGTCCAAATCGATTTTCCTCCTCCATATCCACATAGGCTTCAAAAGCAAACTTTAGCCATGAATTTGCCGGCGGAGGACGAGGAGTGTTTTAGCTTGAAATTGGTTGATGCAGGGCAGAGTAAAAAGTATGACACGGAGAAGGAGAAGGCAAAGCATGGCCAACTGAGGATTACAGTGCCTTGGTTAATGGGGTTACGTATTCCACATAAGTTGCTTGGAGTGGAAGATCTCTGGAATTCTCAGGTGCGCCTTAAGCCATCAATTGAAGGAGCTCCCGAACTCGAGCTCAAAACATTGCTAGTTCACCTGGGGTATGTTTCTTGTAATTCAAATCCTTTGCTTGCTATTGTTATTGCTGCTAACTTTTCAGGTAGGCGGGAGAATGTTGTTAAGAGATCTTGTGAGGAGCAAATACGGGTAAAGCTTGTCGTTGAAGATGTCGCTCCAGAAAAGATCATTAAATGGCCTTATAGAGATGCTGTGCAGAAAATTTTCAAGAGGAAAATTGTGGCCAAGTCTAGCTAAAGACGTTAAAGAAAGGCGCTTCGTGGGAGGCAACCCATGATTTCTTGCTTTCGAATAAAACAACAGTTGTGTTGGAGCCTCCACGTCTATCCACCACCAGACACACCACCCGAGGAGGGTGGAGATGCCGGCGTGTAGGGGAGTATCTCTTGTACCCTTTTAATTTACCTTCAATGAGGGCGTTGAATATTTTAAGTTTGGGGGTGATTTGGGGGATAGTAGTTGTATGTATTGTTGTATTTTGTGTTCATATAGGATATCATGTTGCATAGTAGTGATAGTTCATGCATGATTGTTATGTTCGTATTATCTACGTTTGTTCATTTAGGACATTTTGTTTTATTTTCGTATACCATGTGAGTTTTCATTTAGTTGCATTTTCATGGCATGCATATTTCATGATCCCTTAGGACGAGCTGATTCTAATTGATAGGTGGATGTTGATTTGGGTGTGATGATTATGAGTAGAGGGCTGATTTATAGTCTCTATGAAATTGACTTGCATGTTACGGGAACAAAATTTATTACACAGTCTCATTGGGGTGCTGTTGGGCTAGGTTAGGGTCATGCCTGTGGGATGTTTTGAGATTTAATCACTTGTTTATATTTAGAATTTTCGTTATTCCCTTTATAGCGTAGGAACATTAAAGTCTAAGTTTGGGGGAAACCAGGAATTTTCATGCTAGTTGTTAATATTTGTCAATAAAGGCTAGGCGTCAAATGGCTAGTAGCCAGCTCATATTTATATGAGTAGTCTAGGGTTGGAAATGAGAAAGGCTCATTCCAGATTGCGGAAAAAAAAAAAAGAAAAAAAATATAAAAGAAAAAAAGAAAAAAAAAAGAGTCAAGTATTGTTTGTTTATATGCAAAATTAACCAGAGTGAGCTCTTTAATACTCGAGTAATTAAGTCTGAGGGGACTTAGTCCTAGTGACCTAAGGCTTTATAGTCTGGGATCCACTGACCCAACACTCGCTACATGGGTATTATTGTATAAGCCTTTTGGGGTCTCATTCATTGCACGGTTAAATAAGCATGCGTATTGTATATGTAGTGTCGTAGTATAGTAATAAAGCATGAGTTTCTGTCTACCTTGGATGAGGGTGGAGGTGTTCCTAGGCTATGGAGTGTCTACAGTCTATTCTAGTTATAAACCTGTGATTGTCTTGACGGAAAGCATGTATGATTTTTGACCTAGTTCTGGGGGTATTTCTGATGAGCATTGCACACACGCACGTTTCTGTTCATGTATTGTTAGTATACGGGGACTTAATCGAGCTCTGCTTGGATTTGTTGCATTCGTCGAGATATTTGCTTGTTAGTTGGTTTTGGTGAGTTTGAAGGGGGTCTTTGCATTTTTTTCATATTAGTTGCATTCATGCATTTGCATTGCATTAGGTTAAATGGATTTTGTGGGTACATTCGCTATAGGCCCTCACGAGACCTTACTCGTCCACTAGGGCTGCCTAGGGGTTTAAAGGGCTTGTTGCATATGCCAAATGCAACCGTGATCACCTACGGAAGTGGTACTAATTAGATAGTGTAGTTGTTTATGCTTGAGGACAAGCATCGGTATAAGTTTGGGGGTGTGATAAGTGGATTTTTATCCACTTGGAGCGTTCCATATCGACTTAAATTGATTGACTTGGTCTCAAGTTTGTTGTATTTTTTATGTGTTTTGTGTAGTTGTGCAGGGTTGTAGCTATCGGTTAGTGTTGGTGTTTCTAATCGATATTAGAGCGGAATTAAGTATTGGAATGAAGATGGTACACTTGTGTTATGCTACCAAGGAGTTACATGTGTCATGGTATTAAAGATGTTAGCTAATGCGAAAGAAACGGAGGAGAAAGGAGCAAATTGTGTAAAATTCGGATGGTTGCGCAGTCTTCACTGTTTTGGTCATATCTGGAGTTCTACAAGTCCGTTTGAGGCCCGTAAGCTGTCCACGCGAAGCCTGGGAAGTTTTCTATAATTCTGAACAGTAACAGACCGCGCAGACTGCGCTGATACCGCGCAGAGTGCGCCCGAACTCGCTGGAAATTCTGAAATTCTATCCTGTTTCGAATTAAATTGTATTTTTAGGTCTTTTCTTGTTGGAAAAGTATTCTAGGGCCTATATAAACACTACCTATCATTGTATATCATCATTATGAGGAAGATCATCAACATTGTAGCCAAGAACAATTGAAAGATACATCTCCAAGCTAGTGACAAGCAAGGAGTAATCTTTGGAACTTTTGTATTCTTCTACTTTGGGGAGTTATTTCTGAACCTTATTTTCTCTCTTCTTTTAATTATTTGTTGTTCTAGAATTATGTTATCAATTGAACCCATGATGGCGATGAGGTCGATTATGGGCTAATTCGTTATCATGGGGTTTTAATGGATTTTGCTATGGATTCTAGTTATTGAGTGTTAATTATGCCTTGGTGTGTGATTGAATGTATTGATTGCCTAGTATGTTTATGCTTATTCGTTATAAGTGCGTCGCGAACACTTGTAATTGTTTATTTAATCCTAGTGAATGCGAAAGTGGATCTAGGGTTTAGAACAATTCATGCTAGCATAGGTTTTTGCATGTGAAAAACATGTATTAATTTGTGATGTGATTCTAACCGTCTTGCATCGACTATGTGGTTTAATGGGTGCTTGATTTTCAACCGGTATGTGTTCAATTGCTATAGACATATAGGGACTACACATATTTGGTGACTACTTGACTTCTATCAATTGTGGATGATCAGTAGGATGGTATATGCACAACGAAAGTTGGTATGTATCAGTTTAGTGCATCTAATCAGTAATCAACTCGGTCACATGCTAGGTTAAAGGGCATAAGATTCTAGATGAAGTAGTAATTGAAATTGAAATCCCATGTTTGTTTATTATAAGGTTAAAGTTAAGTTATTTTCTCGTAATTGGCTTAGTTGGTAATTAAACAATAGTTAAATCAAACCAATATTGTGATTGTCTTAGCAGTGAGTGTAAATCATAAGCTGGTGCATAAGTGAACATAACGAACAATTTGAGTCTCTGTGGGAACGAATCCTATTTACTCTGTATTACTTGTTGACCACGTTCTCTTGCGTGAATAAGTGCGAACAGTTGTCGATTGTTCCGAGACCTAATGCGTGTGACATAGAATTGGAAATGTTTTTAAAACAGATGTCCCTTCGGGAAGACCATATTATGGTGAACAGATGTCCCTTCGGGGAGACCAGATTCGTGGTCAGAAGTTAAGGCCAATGTGTGCCATGGATCCAATTAAGGACATTGCTGTGTGCGTTTGTCCGGGGTTAGTGCGTGACTGATCAGCAGCCTAACCTTGATGTTTTTTTTTTAAAAATAAATAAAAATTCCAATTCTAATCTATACTCTGAAATTTAGATGTTCAGTTCTTGACTCCTTGGAAGTCTGTTTTAAAAATATTTTGATATCAGAACTCTTGTCAGTTCTTGTTCTTGACGAACCTTATGAATGGTGAATTATTGGCCCTCGTGGCAATCGAAAAGTTGATATAAATGATTCTTTCATAGAATGAGATGAAACTCCTTTGTTTATCAGAATTGTCATCGTTATTGAAATTGTTATCACTATTTACACTTGCTAAGCATTGTTGGCTCACTCTTGCTTTTGTTTACTTCTCCAGTTGTTAGAGATAATCAGAGAACATAGTGGTCAGTTGGTATTGCTCTTTAGGCAGCGAGAGGAGATGTTCGAGTTATGGACTTTTTCGAATAATGGATTGGGAATTGTCAAGGTTGGATATGTAGTTAGACAGTGATTTTGTTTATTCATAAAAATTGTATAACAGTTTTATTCTGAGGTTGGATTGTAATAATATAATTTGGTAGTTTGTTTCATACCATAACCTGTATGCGATCTTGGTTAAGGGGTTTTATCATTATATGTTGTATGTATCCAGGATTGTTTGTAGTTGTTTGTGGTTAGTAGCCCCAAATCTGTACCCCGGATTTTGGGATGCTACAATAGGTTTCCATTTTTCTTATGATAGATAGAGCACTGAATTGACTGACACTGAGCAGATTGTGCTTTAATCCATTCACAAGAGCAATGTCTTCAATAACAACATTTCTAGTCTTCAAACAACCATATCCCACTGTGTAACCTTTGCTGTTGTCTCCAAAGGTTATGATTGGGCCAACTTTCTCTTCATACTGTGATAGCAGGGATTTATCACTTGTCATGTGCCTTGAACAACCACTGTCGATTATCCACATGACCTTTTGTTTCATGTTTCCCTGCAAAACCAGTGATGAACTTAAATTGCATCTAGTACCCAAACTTTGTTGGGTTCTGCAGTGTTAATTTCCTTTGTGTCATTTCTATCATTTGATACACCTGGTTCATCAATTGAGACAGGTCTCTTAACCCCTGTGGGTACCCATTTTTGCTTAGTATAAGACTTGGTCTTATTCTTTCCAGGTTTAACAATGATATCTTTAGAGGGTACAGGAGTTTCACCAGTTTTAAGAGTAGAACATTTCACATAAGAGGTAATAGGCAGATTAAAACATACACTCATTATAGTGATCTTACATGGCATACAATCAATATTGTTACAGACATTAAGAGCTCTTTGCACAATGGGGGTTCTATGTAAGTTACAATTTACTTCAGTTACATTAGACTTAACTTTCGATGGTTTCTTATAAACATCCGTTAGATGTTGAGAGGAGCCACATCTATTGCAAAGTTTCCTAGGAGCATTCTTAACATGTGTATAGCCATTTTTCTTGTTGATTCCTTCTTTATCGTTCCTGTTCTTAGACTGGGACAGATTAGTGTTGACAGTGTGTTTCAAAGTTGCTGTCGAATTGTCATTGACAATAGCCTTCACGAATACTGTCTTGATAGCATTTTTGGAAGGTACTGTCTTGACAATCTTCTTGACATTATCTTTAGAAGATGTTGTCTGATCCTTTTTTACAGTTCTTTTAAAACATTCTATCTGATGATAGGGTAAAGTTGCTGTCATGACAGAATTGATAGTATCTTTACTTATTTCAACTTTGTTGTCTACAACCTCATCTTCATCAAGAAGCTTTTGCTTGATGAGTAAAGATTCCTCATCGAGTTCAATCTTAGAGATTTTGAAGATGGGTTTACAAGCTTTCTTAAGAACATGAGGTAGGACAGCATCATTGTTGAAGCAATCATCAGTTACACTTTCTTTTCCAAGTCTCCTGATGTAATCGTAACCAATTCCTAATCATTGATTTTTAATTAGTTCGTCTGGATAACTCTTGATTAGTTGAGATGCATTTCTAAATGCCTTAATCTTGAATTCATTTTTAGAAATTTCTTTCCTTAGAAATGCTTCTATCTCCTTTGCACAGTTCAAATCATTTTTCAATTTAGCATTTTCTTGTGCTAGATCATCTACGAATTTAGCCTTTTGAAGAAGTTTTTGATTCTTAGAATTAACAATTTCATTCTCTCTAGTCAGTCTAATTATCTCCTCATTAGCAGCAGAAAGACTAGTATGAATATTGAACATTTCAGTAGTTAATTCTTCGATAGCTAATTTATACTCATTCTTAGACATATCTAATAGGACGAGAGAGGGTACCTGATTTGATGATGTAGATGCTTCATCATCTGATCTAGCCATCAGTGCCAGATTTACAAACTCCTTCTCTTCTTCCTCATCAGATTCTTCCCAACATCTTCCTTTAGCAACATAAGCTTTTCCATGAGTTTTCTTGTATTGACTTCCAGATCCCTTATCAATTCCTTGAAACTGTTTTGGCTTTCTACAGTCACTTGCAAAATGACCAAGCTCACTACAGTTGTAGCATCTGAACTTTGAATTGTCCACCAGCCTTGACTTAAATCCAGTCCTTCCTGTTCCATTAGTAGCTCTTGATGTACTCCTTTGTTGAACCTTGAAGATTGACCTTGTGACTTGTATGACTTTTCTTTTCTGAACCTGAAGCTTTTGAATCTTTTAGCCATGTAAGCCATTGTTGGATTGTCTATCTTCTCCATCTATTCTATTGAATAGAAGTCTTCATCTTCAACATAATTAGATTGAAGTACCACTTGCTCATCATCATCATCATCTTTTGTTTCTTCTGGCTTCTTGTGAGAGACTGCTTCCTTTGGTGTAGCTAGAGAGGATTCACACACTACTATATTTTGTGACCTATTGTAATGGTAAAAATCATTACAAAATACTAAAAAACCTTTACAATAGGCCTATTGTAACACCCCTTATTCATTACATTTGTTGCCGTTACAATAGTTCTATTGTAACACTCCAAATTCTAATGTAATGGTGATTGTATATATTGTAACAGTAATTCATTATTATTATAGACCGTTACAATAGAGTAATCCATGTTACAATAAACACAATTGTAACACACGATCCTTTCAATCTATTATAATTTATTTATATTAATTTTTTAGAAATTAGAATTTAATATTATTTTTAATCCAATTTATTATAATTTCAAACTTATTTATTGACAAAATTTTACAAGATTTCATGATACAATATATTTAATAAGAATAAAAGACACACAAAAACATCATAATATTGACTTGGTAATCAAAATTAATAATACCATTTCATTACATGATTTATAAATCTAGCAACACTGAACTTTTCGAGGGAAGACAAAAGATAATTAAAATTCTACTAATCCAAATCAGATACATAGATTTTTTAAAAATTGCATACTGGCTAGCACCAACTGCCAAGTATTAACTCTATGGCAATGAAAGTCTGCTGGTTCATATTTCTTTCACTATAGAAGTTCATTTTCTTCATTAGCATGCACATGGCCGGTTGTCCTGCACATTGCTTCCCTACAAAAATCGAAGTATTTTATATTAATAATCAACATAAAAAGGAAAATTCTTAATAATCAATTACAATATTGTCAATTATACTGGAAATCGAGAGGCATAAACGAAACATAACACCTTGTATGTACAAATGTAGCTACTGATCCTATAACCGATTATCATAAATCATATTATTATAACACCTAGAAAAAAAATATAACACCTAGTATGTACAAATGTAGCTACTCATCCTTCAAAATTTTGATGATCATTAATTTTTAAAGATTATAGGCATCAAATCTACCGGCAGGTATACAAATGAATAAAGTTTAAATATATAGTGGCTGATTTATAAGCAGGGTATAGGAGTGTACCGAGGAGCAGAAAAAGAAGAAAAAATAACTCCGAGATTCCGTGAATACAATTCATCCCCATCTATCTCTATAATCAACATTATACACTCCATGACTAGTGAAAAACACTTGCAAAATATGATAACCTCATTAAACTGCTCTTTCTATTCTTCATATTATCACCGCTAATGTGTTTCAAGTTTTTGACATAAACTATCTTTATATTTCTATTTGTTACTAGTTTTTCTTTGTTGTATATTTTGTGGTTAACTATGCTATGTATTTGATACGATCTACTGGCAAAATATTAGCAGAACAATCAATATTTTCCATCTGAATTCTCCACGTCAAGCACATGACCTAGGCTAATCAGTAATGTCTAAGAATAGTGTCCATCAGCATTACGATTAAATGAGGGGCAGTTAAAATTTACCCAGAAAAATGTTGCCTTGTTATTGCATCCCAGGCACACACAAAATATAGTTACTATGCCATAATAATGTAACATGTGCCCTAAGATCGGGACATAACTGCAAACTGAATAATATGCACAAGGTTTTACTGGAAACAGAATAAAGTATGGTAAAACTGATGAACAATAATAATATTGTGCTACAGAAAGAAGTTTTTAAATAGAGGACCTAAGTCACTTAGGACAAGCAAGGGGAATTGGAAGTCAATACAAGAAAACTCATGGAAAAGCTTATGTTGCTGAAGGAAGATGTTGGGAAGAATCTGATGAGGAAGAAGAGAAGGAGTTTGTAAATCTGGCACTGATGGCTAGATCAGATGATGCCAACTGTGTAACCGATAATAGTGGAGTCACTTTGATAGCCGAAACTACAAGTTTTTCTAGTAGCAGGGATAAAAATCCAATAGTAAGTGAGATTCCTTACTATGGGGCAATTGAAGAGATCATCGAGGTTCATTATCAAGGAAATTTTAGTTTTGTCTTATTCAAATGTGTGTGGTTTCATGCAGAGAAAGATGCTAATGGATTAATTCGAGTAAATCGTGATAGGTGTATTTGGAAAAAGGAGCCGTTCATTCTAGCTTCTCAAGCACATCAAGTATTTTATGTTGAAGATCCTTGAAGGAAGAATTGGTTTTTTGCTGAAAAAATTTATAATTAAGTTTTAGTGGTAAAGCAGAATGTGAGAATTTTCACTTTCTGATTCAAATATCTTGCACATAACCTGAGAGATTCCTCGATTAGATATCCTTCTGCCATGGATGCCTCGGGCTGTGCCTTATTTCTTACATATGATTTCAACTTTCGTAGATATCTCTCAATAGCGTACATACACCTTGAAGCAACTGGCCCACCAAGTGCAATTTCTTCAACCAGGTGAATAGGTAAATGGACCATAATACCAAGTTAAAATTATACCAACACAGAATTATCTATAATTCCTTAAATTACCAATCTCAAATACATTACCTAAAATCTAAGTAACTATTCTCTTATATGGGTAATATCTTGACTATACAAACTAATCTAGAAAGAAAACTCATTGGGTACAAAAATTAAACATTTAATTAAACCCAAAAATTTAGATTAAATTCTTAAATTTGGAAGGAAAATCTAACAAATAAAGTGCGTAGAGATAAAGGTAAGAACAACATCAATAAATTGTGAGCAATAGATCCACTAAAATACAAAGATGTTTCCTACACAATAACATATCCAGGCAAGAAGAACAATAAAATTGAGACTGTGAAGGTTACCTTATATGCTTGGTGATAGTGGAGATAGTATGACTTTGGATTTTGGTTTTGAGCTGAGAGAGCGAATATGAGTTTGATTTGATTTTGAGCAGAGAGGAAAAATTAGGTCTTTTGTCTGAGAAGAGGGGAGAATCGGGAAGAATAATAAAACTTTTGCTTTCTTAATTAGATGAGCGCCACACAAAAATAATTAGATCCCGCCTCAGCAAATAGTAAAATTTGCAACCCGCCCAATTGAATTTAATGGCTCCAACTGAAATTTTTAAATACATTTGTTTCAAACAAAAAAATTATAACAAAAGTGGCTTGGCACCAATATTTTAAAAATTGTCCGATTTATCTAAAATCGCCGATTAATCATTGATTTATCGTTAAAAAATTTGTTCGATTTGATTTTTAAAATCCGATTTATCGCTCTAAAATATTTTTAAATGGTATATTATATTATAAATAAGACTAACATATTAAATATTATAAATTTATTAAAATTTATTTGATTTTTGTTTCAATTTATCATTCCGATAAATCACTTTTACCGATAAATCATTATTAAGTATCCAAAATAATTTGTTTCGATTTCTCAAATTTACAACCATGTTGGCATACATTATTGAATATTTGTTTTTTTCTATATATATATATATTATTCTTTATAAATATAGTAAAAAAACCCGTTACATTAGATTCATCCCGTTACAATACCGTTACAATAGATAGGGGTCCATTGTAACGGTGTATATCAATTGTAACACTTTTAATACATTCGTTACAATATACTCTATCTTTGGATAAATATGTACAAACCTGTTACAATTGATCCTTTTTTTTATCCTGTTACAATTTTAATGTTACATTAGGTCTTGAAATGTAGTAGTGACATATCCTTGGATCTTGAGCTAAAAGGGCTCCAGACATATTTGCCATCTTTCCTCTAGAACCACCTTGAATAGTTCTCTTTTAAAAGAGTTCAAGCTCATAAGATTTAAGTATCTCATAGAGTGTATCCAAAGACACTATTCTTAAATCTGTGCTTTCCCTTTATTTCTGTAACTCTGTGCTCTAGATGGTCTGGTAGGGTAAGCAAGAACTTGATGTTTATTTCCTTCTCTTCATAGAACTTTCCATGGATTTGTAGTTCTTCCAATAGCATGCTGAATCTCTCAAACATGAGAGTTAGATCTTCGTTTGGTTTCGCCATGAAGGCTTAATATTGTGAAACAAGGATTTGCTTTTGATTTTCTCTAACTTCCTCACTTCTTTCAGAGAAAAGCTCTATCTTTTGCCACATTTCTTTAGCTGAAGAACAGCCAATAATGTTACTGCACATAGCCTTGTCCTATGTGAGAGAATCCAGCAGGATAAGTTGAAGATGATCATCTAGGGTAACTTTCTCTCTTTCAGCATCTAGAAACTCATGAGGTTTCTTTGGTATCCAGTAAGCTGGTACTACCACATCATCTGCTGTATAAGATGGAACCTCCTTTTATGGAACAAAGGTCCATTTTCCATAATGCCTGTGAAGAGTGGATTAACAGCTTTAATGAACATCATGTGATAGGCTAGAAATAGCCCAGATCCAACCAGGCCCAGCTTCAGGCCCAAAAGCAACAAACAATCCAACTAAAGAGAATGAGAGCAGCCCAACCCAAGCCAGTGGGCCCCGGGCCCGGAGTCAATGGACCCCAGAGTGATGACACCTTGGACACGTGGCAGCCCAGCTCGGCCGATATCCCCACACGTGGCGCTGACCAGCATTAAAGTCCAAACGACAACATGTGTCAAATCATGTACTCAACAACACTGCCACACTCCAGTCAACGGTCCCACAAATAAGGACACGTGTCCTACATCCCGGGAATCCAGCATCTTGTCCCCCGGATCCGACAGCTAGGAGTAAAGGTAACAGACCCCTAAATCCTAACCCTAGGGCTATAAATACCCCTAGAGTATAGGGTTTAGGGGTTAGACATTATTACATACCTGCACACATTTATTACTTTCGTGATACTCTACTTGATTATTACCTTCCAAAGCCAACTCTCATTCTCACGCCGGAGGCACCTCGGGGCCAAACCCCCCTCCGGTGTTATTTTGCAGACACCCCACTACAGCTACACCACTCCCGAGGCAAGAGTTGGCGAAGAAGTACCCGATCAAGTTTCAGAGATATCATTGGCGCTAGAAGGAGGGGTGAACCTCCGAACCCGAACCAAACAGCCGAACCCAGCTAACCCGAATCTACCAGCGACCATGCCTCGACCAAGCAAATCCACCCAACGCCCAACCAACAGCGCCCCGAGAGAAGAGCCCCTAGTTCCGATCCCGGAGCAGATCCCGCAAAACCAGATCCCGATCCAGGAGAGGCTCGGAATCGGTCCGAATGACGCCCGGGTCACGGTTGAAGTGAACCGGTACAAGTATACCGACGTACCCCTTGACTCTGCCCAAATGGAGAATTTGACCCCGGAGGAACTCGCTGAAGCAATCCGAGCTTACCGAAATCGCCCCCATCCGGAACCTGAACCCGACCAGGCGGAAAACTCTGAAGGATCAGCCAACTCCCACCACTCTCGAGCCTCGGTCTTCGATCACCTCGGGGACCAGGGCAAAATAAACAAAAGGGACAATCATGTCCAGAGTAAAGCCAGAGATGATGAGGCTGACGAGCTGAAACGGATGGAAAGACTTCGGGAAAGAATAAGGCAAGAAGAACAGGATAAGTTGGAACTTAGAGTCCAAAAGAGGATCCAAGAGGAGGAAAGAATGAGAAAGTCCAAATCCAAAAGAACCCGGAGAGAATTAAGCCCGGTGATGGTTTCGGATGATGAAGAACATCCGAATAATCTGGTACAAATGATTCATGAGTTACAAAGAAAAGTCAACAATGATTCCGGATTCGAGATCCAAGACACACTCACCCCCTTCAGCCACTCTCTTGAAGCCATACCCCGGCAAAAGAACCTCAAACATTACAACTTCGACTCCTTTAATGGGTTAGAAGACCTAGAAGAACATCTCAACTACTTTGAACAAATAGCCATGATATATTTCTACAACGACCTAACCAAGTGTAGGTTCTACGCTTCCACGCTGAAGGGGGCAGCCCAGAGGTGGTTTAGCCGGATCCCATCCCGGAGCATACACAGCTGGAAGGAGTTCAGGGAAGCCTTCCTCCGGAGGTTTCGAGCCAACAAAACCCCAGAGTATCACATGTGCCACCTTGAAACAATCAGGCAAGATGACAAGGAAACACTTTCAGCCTTTATGAAACGATTCCAAGAAGCCATAAACCAAGTCACGAACCTGGATGAAAGAGAAGCCTTGAGCATATTCCGGAAGAACCTAGACCCGGAGCGTAGCGAGCGCTATGTAATAGAATTGGTGAACAAAGAACCCCAAAGCCTGGCCGCGGCCTACTCCATGGCCGCCAAGTTCATCAAAGAAACTGATATCCTGCATGCAATGAGAATGACCCGGAAAGGCACCTCCTCGGGGAGAAACAAAGACGATCGCCCCAGAAGCAACCACCAACCAGACAAGAAATTTAAGCCCAACAAACAGTATAATTACATCCCAAGTAATCAACTGACAGTCTCGGACAAGGATCAACCCTCCAGGGCCAAGTCCGAAGCCAGGCCCCCGAGACCAGGGAGAGCCGAACCGAGGCCGGAACCAGAGTGGACACCTTTGAACCAGCCACGGGCCGATATAATAAAAGAGGTCCAGAACAAACCCTTCTTTTATCCTCCCAAGCCCTTGGTATCAGCCCCGGAGAATAGGCCCCGAGACAAACACTGCGACTATCACGCAACACACGGGCACGAGAGAGAAAGCTGCGTCTCCCTTAAGTTCTTCATCGAGGATCAGGTCAAGAAAGGGAACATGGGCCAATACATAGCCCGGAAAACAGCAGAAAGAGGAGGAGGGCATGGAGCCCAAAAGACGAAGAACGTGGTACATGTAGTTTTGGGAGGCTCCGCTTCCCCACCGAGGAGTCCAGACTCCGGAGATGAGGTGATGATGATAGACTCGGCCCCGGAGTAAATCATATCATTTAGTAATGCGGACTTTGAAGGAGTAGATCCTAACCACAATGAGGCCCTAGTAGTGACCCTGGACATCACCGAAAATGAGGTAAAGAGAATCCTTGTTGATAATGGCTCCTCCGTCAACATACTATTCAAGCATACCATGGACAGAATGCAACTTGGAAGCATCGGAATGAATGAATGCCGGGAAGACCCACTGTACGGCTTCGGCCACAATTTGGTCCCCATCCAAGGAACCCTTTACTTGCCTGTCCAATTTGGCACCACCCCGAAGCAGATAACCCACATGATCAAGTTCTATGTAATAAATAGCCCTTCTTCCTACAATGTGATCCTGGGGCACCCAGCCCTGACCAAGCTCCGAGCCGTAACCTCGACCCCACACCTTGAAGTCAAATTTCCCACACCCTCCGGGGTCGGAGAGGTAAAAGGTGATACGGAAACGGCTAGTCGATGCTACGGCCAAGCCCTGGTCATGGCCGAAACAGATCCAGAAAACAAGCGCAAAGCCTCCGCTTATCATAAGAACCAAAGCAGAAAGAAACACAGAAACTCAACTCAGAAGAACCCCGGGAAGGAGGTTCAATTTATCGAAAACCTCGAGATCCCTACCCAAGAGGCAGAAACTTCCACAGCCCGGGGGTATCTGGCTTCAAACTCCCAGGCCCGGATCCAAAAATCATCCACGATGAAAAATCAAGCCAAGGTCGAGCCCGCAGTAGAAACTGAGACAGTTGAACTGATACCCGGAGACTCTGAAAGAAAAATCAAGATTGGAGCGGGGTTAGAGGAAGCCTTCAAAGAGGAATTAGTATCTCTACTCCGGGAATATGCCGATGTATTCGCCTGGAGCCCGGAGGATATGCCCGGACTCCAGGAATCCTTGGCCATGCATAGCCCGGATGTTGACCCTAGGAGAAAATCGGTGAAGCAAAAAAGAAGGAATGTTGCCCCGGAAAGACAAAGGGCCATAGACGAAGAGGTAGACAAACTCCTCAAGGCAGATATAATTTGTGAGATCAAATATCCAGAATGGCTGGCCAATGTGGTTCTGGTCAAGAAACCTAGCGGGAAATGGAGGATGTGTGTTGATTACACCGACCTCAATGATGCTTGTCCCAAGGATCCGTATCCGTTACCCAACATAGATCAGCTCATCGATGCTACTTCGGGTCATGTAATGTTAAGTTTCATGGATGCATTCTCCGGATACAATCAAATCAAGATGAACCCTGCAGACATAGCCAAAATAGCCTTCATCACCCATAGGGCGGTATATGCCTTCAAATTCATGCCCTTCGGGCTCCGTAACGCCGGGGCTACATACCAAAGAGCTATGGTAGAAGTCTTCTAGGATCAAATAGGCTGGAACTTGGAGTCCTATGTGGATGATATCATCGCCAAATCCAAAACTGTTGAGGAACACATCCCGGATCTACGGGAATGTTTTGAAAATCTAAGGAAAAATCAGATGAAACTTAACCCGGAGAAGTGCACCTTCGGAGTAGCAGCAGGAAAATTCTTGGGCTTCATGATCATCCAGAGGGGAATTGAGGCCAACCCAGAAAAAATCAGGGCAATCCTAGACATGCAGCCGCCCCGAACCCAGAAGGACATCCAAAAATTAGCCGGATCATTGGCAGCCTTGCGAAGATTTATCTCCAAACTAGCCGAAAAATGTTTGCCTTTCTTCAACTTGCTCAAGGGAGCAAGCAACAAAAAAGAAGTCGCATGGGGTCCAGAGTGCCAAGCCTCCCTAGACACAATCAAGGAGTATCTCTCATCACCGCCTCTGTTAACAAAGCCCAAGCCCGGAGAACCTTTACATCTCTACCTCTCCGCCGGACCGTTAGCCGTAGCAGTTGCTTTGGTCCGGGAAGATGGTGGGACTCAGAAACCGGTATATTATGCGAGCCAAGTACTAAAAGATGCGGAAACCAGATATCCCAATCGGGAGAAGTTTGCCTTTGCCTTAGTTACAGCTTCAAGAAAACTCAGACACTACTTCCAGGGTAGAGAAATCAAGGTGATAACAGATCAGCCACTAAGACGAATAATCCACAAGCCGGATGCATCAGGAAGATTGATAAATTGGGCAATCGAGTTAAGCCAATTTCACTTAACTTTTATACCCCGGACTGCCATCAAAGCACAGGCTCTGGCCGACTTCATAGTAGAGTGCTCCTTCCCAGAACCACAGCAACTTTCCATAGCAACTGAACTTGTGAAAACCCCGGACCAAAACCCAGAGTCATGGACACTTCACGTAGACGGATCCTCAACAACAGAAAGGTCCGGGGCTGGTATCATCATGAAAAGCCCGGAAGGCTTCCAGATCAGACAAGCAATCACCTTCAAATTCCAAGCAACCAACAATCAAGCTGAATATGAGGCTCTCCTTGCCGGGCTAAGGTTGGCACGAACTTTGAAAATCCAGAGTCTGAGCATCCATAGTGATTCCCAGATTGTGGTACGGCAAACCAAGGGCGAATATGTGGCCAAAGATCCCAAACTAGCCCAATACCAAGCGCTCGTCAAAAGCTACTTAGCCATCATTCCGGATTACCAAATCAGCCAAATCAACAGAGAAGAAAATTCCGAAGCTGACGAATTATCCAAGCTTGTTCAGAACTCAGCCGAGCTAGACAGTTCGGTATATTTTGAAGAATTGGAAACCCCGGCCATTGACCAAAAAGAGATAATGGAAATAGATGATACCCCGAATTGGATGACTCCTTTCATCCTATATCTGGAGGAAGGGAAGTTGCCCGAAGACAAGAATGAAGCCAGGAGGCTGAAAAACAAGGCTTCGAAATATTTCATTGAAGATAACCAGCTCTATTGCCGAACTTTTTCATCTCCAATACTCAAGTGTGTAGGCCCGGAGGAAGCCAACTACTGTTTACAAGAGGTTCATGAAGGGATTTGTGGAGATCACATGTCCGCAAAGGCCCTTGCATACAAAATCATAAGACAAGGCTACTACTGGCCAACAATCCACTCAGATGCAATAGAATTTGTAAAGAAATGCAGAAACTGCCAGCTGTTCAACAATGTCCCAAGGCAAAGCCCGGTCCTGCCATCCTCAGTCTTGTCACCCATCCCCTTTGCCGTATGGGGAATTGATATAGTGGGACCCTTCCCCCGGGCTAAAGGCGATCTGAGATACCTCTTAGTTGCCATCGACTATATGACGAAGTGGGCCGAAGCAAAGGCAATGAGAACCATAAATCAACAAGACTGCATCAAGTTTATGGACAACATCTTAATGCGATTCGGCGTACCCAGGGTCTTAGTCTCAGACAATGGACCTCAATTCATCGGCTCAGACTTTGAAACTTATCTAAAGGAAAGAGGAATCAAACACAAGAAGTCTTCAGTAGCCTATCCCCAGGGCAACGGGCAAGTGGAAGTAACAAACAGAATTCTGCTAAGGGGAATTGAGAAAAGGCTAAAAGAAAGCAAGAACAAGTGGCCCGAAGAACTACCACATGTGTTATGGGCATATAGAACTAGTCCGAGGTCCGGGACAGGGGAAACCCCGTTTAAACTAGCATATGGAACCGAAGCAATGTTGCCAATTGAAGTGGGTTCTCCCTCCCATAGAGCAATCAACTTTGACGAAATTGCAAATGAAGAAGGGCTACGATCTAATCTGGAACTAGTTGATGAGGTCCGGGACAGAGCAGTTCAAAGAATGGAGAAATACAAAGAAAAAAAAAGAGAATACTTCGGAAAGAAAGCAAGGGTCAAAAACTTCCAAATCGGGGACCTAGTGCTCCGGGACACCGAGGCATCAGACCCCACTGACACAGGAAAACTTATGCCTAAGTGGGAAGGCCCTTACAGAATCAAAGAAGTACTCCGTCCCGGAACCTATAAGCTCAGCCACATGGACAACACTGAGGTCCCCAACACTTGGCACGGCCTCAGGCTAAGAAAGTACTACCAGTAAAGGAAGACAGCACCAGCTCATACATGGAGATTTTTTGTAATTGAAAATCATGTAATCACTTTATTATCAATGAAAAAGAGCTCTATTCCTCACCTGATATTTCAATCCTACAATTATTACCAAAATTCCTACTTGGAAAAGTTTTCATCCTTTCCAAGTAGGCCCAAGCCCGGGACCTTAGCAATGCTTCGGCCCGGGAAGCCATAGGCATCCAAATTCCTACTTGGAAAAGTTTTCATCCTTTCCAAGTATGCCCAAGCCCGGGGCCTTAGCAATGCTTCGGCCCGGGAAGCCATAGGCATCCAAATTCCTACTTGGAAAAGTTTTCATCATTTCCAAGTAGGCCCAAGCCCGGGACCTTAGCAATGCTTCGGCCCGGGAAGCCATAGGCATCCAAATTCCTACTTGGAAAAGTTTTCATCCTTTCCAAGTAGGCCCAAGCCCGGGACCTTAGCAATGCTTCGGTCCGGGAAGCCATAGGCATCAAAATTCCTACTTGGAAAAGTTTTCATCCTTTCCAAGTAGGCCAAAGCCCGGGACCTTAGCAATGCTTTGGCCCGAGGACAAACCACTACTCCCCAATCCGGGATACCCGAATTGAAGAGTGGGGGGGGGCAATACAAACAGCAGCAAAGGAGCATGAAAAAACTTAAACTTACGAATAAAAAAAAAACAAACAAGGAAGATCCATAAATAAAGAAACGGGCCGGGCTGACCAACAGCCCGAAACACCCGATAGTTATACAGCAATACAATAGCAAAATTCAAAGTTATATAGCGAGTTTTTCAGAGGATTAAAAAAGATTACATGGGCATAGCCCAGACTCTGGATGCAGCCAGTCTGCAGAGGCGCTCTGGAAGAAATCATTCTTTAGGAGGAGAGGAGTTGGGAGCTTCATAAGGAGCAGTTTCACCTTCACCCCGGGCCAATGCATCCTCGGCAGCAAGGTACTCATTGATGAAGTTCTCCCAGGTAGCAGTCTGGGGATCGGTCTTGATCATCTTTTCGGAGATCACCCAACAGCGGTGGATCTTTTTCGAAGCCACAAGCGCCAGATCATCATCATAAGCTTCCGATCCCCGGAACTCGGCAATTACCTGCTCCTCGGGCTTCTTGGCCTTCAGCTCATCCCGGAGCCTCTTCACCTCAGCCTTATAATCGGCCACCTTAGCCTTGGCCGCGTCCCTCTCATCGGCGGCTTGCTTGATTCCGCCCTTAAACTTCTCAATCCGGGCATCCGTCCGCTCCTTCAGCTCCTCAAGTTGCTGCTTCAGATCAGCAATCTCCTTTTCTTTCTCCGAGGCTGAGCTTAAAGCAACTTGGGCCTCCTTCACTTCCCTGCATGCTTTAGCAGCAGCTCCAGCAACCCGGACCCCAAGCTGCGAAGGTAGGAACACAAGTTAGAAAAATTCAGAATCAATAAGCAAAGATAGAAAGAGCCCGGAGAAGCATATACCTGGCCGAAGACCCCCATCATCTCCTACAGCAACTCGGTGGAGGTAGATTTACTCATCTCCTCCCACTCCGACTTGCTAGGGAGGTCAGCTAGGAAGCCAATGAAATTTCTTTCCTCCGGAGACACGGGAGCCGGCTCATGAGGACGAAAGTTCTTCGGACCACCAGTAGCCGAACCCTCCTGCACAATCTCGCAGTCGGAGAGCATAGTCCCAAATAGCTCAGTCCGAGCCGAGGTCACCCTCGGCCTTTTCCTTGCTACCAGGCCAGAATCTTCAACCCCGGTCTCAAGGTCCGCAGGCTCAGGGCGCGGTGCCCTATTCTCAGAAGCCCCCTCTTGATTGGCTTGGGAGCCGCTAGTATCTCCAGGAGCCTTGGTATTGTCACGAACGTGACCAATACCCTGGAGAGCAGCACCATGAGCTTTGCTTGCTTTGCTCATCTGCACAATTTTCTCAAACTCCGGGCTGTATCAGGGAAGGCCTGAAATCATGAAAATAAAACATTAGTCCGGAGTAAAGGAAACATTAAGAGCAAAATTAAAAGCAAGATATAACCCGAACTTACATCCTATCTCAAACAGATACTCATGACTCATAAGGTCATCCCGAGTCACCTGCCTTCCGAGACCCCGGCAAAAAGCATGAACCCGGTCCATTGCCGCATCCTGAAGATCGAAAACCTCAAAGTTCATGGCAAGAGGATTCTCCTTAAAGGTGGGCATGAACCGGAGGTCAACACCTCGGAGGAAGACAAACTCCCCGTTCCAACCCTTGCTTTGACGTCGAGGAAGGATACCCACATGCTTTACCCCGGAACCTAAACTCGAACATGGGTACGTTGTTGGAGTGTACCAATTGAAAGACGTGGTGAAAAAGTTTGAAAGTGGGCAGCACCCCAGCTTTCTCACAGCAACCAAGAAAATACGAAATCCATTTCACCGCGTTCGGGGTCAACTGGGTGACAGGAATCCCATACTCGAACAAGCATAGAGATTTAACAAATTGGTGACACCTAGGCCCGTACCCCGACCTTAGGTGCTCCAACCATACTCCAGCCCAACCGCCCTCCGGTCTGTGATAAATCTTTTCACCGGGCTCTGGCCATCTCCACTCTACATCGTTATCCAAATGGAATGTGGCCCGGAAAATGGGATCCCAGTCGACCGGCTCCTTTACGTACTTACTTCGGAATGGACCAACGTCCATCCCAGAACCCGGCTTATCCCCGAATTTGGAATCCAGAAAAGCCTCATCATATCTAGTAATTTCGGCCACATCTGGATTCTGAGAGAACTCCGTGCTGAGATCCCTAAAGAAGAAAGCTTGGGGGATCCCTGGGTCCTTTTTAACGAAATAATATTTACTATGGCCCCAACTACCATCCGGCTCGCTGAGGCTATACCCCGGGCCCATATCGTTTGTCGCAATGCTAGTAAGTACGGGCAGACTACTCTTCTTTTTCCCCATTATACACCACTCTAGATCTATCAAATCTACACTACTATCCGAAGAACTAACACTAGCGGAGGAGGTACTGGGCTCGGAAAGAGGGGTTAGCACTCGGTTGGCAGTTACACGTCGCCTAACCATACAAGGACACTACCCCGGGCTACCCAACACAATAAAAGAATGAAAATAAGAAGCTACAAAAGGGCGACCTATGGGAGTACCAGAACCCCGGAAAAGAAAAACGGTAAAATTGACAAGAGTCTGGATAAAGAGGACTTACAAAGAGTAGAAAGGTCGGAATGGAGAGAGCAAGAAAAACCGAAGCGACGATAGCCCGGAGATCAGGTCCTCAGAGAAGCAGAATAACGGCAGCAAATCAAAAACTTGTAAAAGACAAAAGTGAGGAAGGCGGCCACTATTTATAGGCAAACCCTGAATCTCTACCGCCAGAGACACGTGGCGGCCCAAAGTTTCAGCCCACTATCTCCAAAAACCCGGAGATAGTGGATGACATCTGTTTTCCAAAATATATATATATATATATATATATATATATATGTCCTCTTCAAGGCAAGCAAGCCTTCGAGCTACAATAACCCTAACCCCGGAGGTATGCACCTCAGCGAACACCCCGGGCCTGGAGGCAACCAAAAATGAATATTTCTTCTAAGTCACCCAAGGTCATGAAACTTTGGACTTGTGAAGATAACTCTTCACCCCTAGCCCCGGAGATTCTCTTTCCAGCACACACCCCGGGCCGGGGGTAGCCAAAGACAAAATTTCCCCTTTGAGACAAAGAGAAGCTCAAGTATATTTGCTACTCCCCCATCCGGAAAATCCGCATGAAGGAGTGGAGGGGCAAATGATAGGCTAGAAATAGCCCAGATCCAACCAGGCCCAGCTTCAGGCCCAAAAGCAACAAACAATCCAACTAAAGAGAATGAGAGCAGCCCAGCCCAAGCCAGTGGGCCCCGGGCCCGGAGTCAATGGACCCTAGAGTGATGACACCTTGGACACGTGGCAGCCCAGCTCGGCCGATATCCCCACACGTGGCGCTGACCAGCATTAAAGTTTAAACGACAACATGTGTCAAATCATGTACTCAACAACACTGCCACACTCCAGTCAACGGTCCCCACAAATAAGGACACGTGTCCTACATCCCGGGAATCCAGCATCTTGTCCCCCGGATCCGACGGCTAGGAGTAAAGGTAACAGACCCCTAAATCCTAACCCTAGGGCTATAAATACCCCTAGAGTATAGGGTTTAGGGGTTAGACATTATTACATACCTGCACACATTTATTACTTTCGTGATACTCTACTTGATTATTACCTTCCAAAGCCAACTCTCATTCTCACGCCGGAGGCACCTCGGGGCCAAACCCCCCCTCCGGTGTTGTTTTGCAGACACCCCACTATAGCTACACCACTCCCAAGGCAAGAGTTGGCGAGGAAGTACCCGATCAAGTTTCAGAGATATCATCATGAACTTCCTTTTCCAGATGTTATAGTTTTCTTTGTCAAAAGCTGGGATCTTGATACTACTTGATTTTTGTGTCCCTGCCATGATCTTCAAATTAAAATGAATCTGTCTGCTCTGATACGAGTTGTTGGTCCCTGAAGTATTGCAGAAGGAGGGGTTGAATGCAATACTAACAATTTCAAATCTTAATCAACAATAAATAAAGATTCAATCTTGTTAGTAATATAAATTTTGCAAACAAGCACAAGTAGTAAATTTGGACAGTGTTTCCACAAAATAAATATTTTAGTTATCTTGCAAAAGTTGCTACAACCTCGAGAGAGAAACTGAATTCTACTCTTAAGCTTCGTTATATCAAGTTGTCTAATACAATTGATACCTCACTTAAACTGCTCTCAAAATTATATCTATTACAATGATTTATTGACCAAAAGCAATTTGTTAAGTCCGTGAGGCTGTAGTCTTTTCACTAGCTGGATAATACGATGTGCCGCCCCTTGTGACTTTCTCAGAATGGTAATTGTCTCATTTAGCACTTTTGAAAGCAATCTAATTACTTACCATTCTCAGTAAACTCAATCCCAGTATAACTTGCTTTATTCTTTATCTGAATTGATGAGCTTGACTGAAAGACTTCTTGAGCTTCTGTTGTAGTCTTATAGATCTGCTACAGTTCCTTGGGTACTGAATCAAATCTGTTTCTTGAACATTGAACTGTCACGGGTTCTTGAATTACATTGACAGTAGCATTTTAACCGCCAAGTTTGCTGTCAGGAATGTAGCCTGTTGACAGTATGAAACTCCCGCTGATATTGCTGTCGGGAGTTCCAAACTTGTTGTCAAGATAACATGTTGTTGTCGACTGCTTCCGTCAAAGTTACTGTCAAGAATGAACATGCTGTCTCCTGAAAACGTGCTGTAAGAACCCAGATTTTTGGGTAGAATTAAAACTTTTATTATGCATTGATGTAAGAGTGAACAGTGGTTACAACTACATTGTAATACTGGCTTTAAAGAATGAATAATGACAGGATATATATATTCCAAGGTTATATGGCCTGAAGGATGCTATTGGGTGATAACTTAGATTAGAATAATCTATCTCCTAGAAAGTTAAGATAAGATTCCCTAGAGAGAAATAGATACCCTCATGTCATCCAAATCAATATCTATTATAAGCCCAGCGGTTCCGTAAAAAGGTTAAGGAACACTCGAAGGTGAACCAGGTTCATTTTCCTAATTATAGGAATTAAATAAAAATAAGTGATGAATAGTGATTTTGGTGGAATTTGGAATATTATTATAATAATGTTATACCCGGTATTCGGAACGGATTTCTGAGTTCGTATTAGCGATCTACGAAGCAAATAAGTGTATGTAAACGTGATCGGATTTCAGAAAATCCAAAATTTATTTTAAGGAAAATCTGATCGAGCAGTAAAGAGCATATTAATGCGAACAAGATAAGAGATTTATTATGTCAAGGAATTAAGGATTTTATTTAATTATGATTTGAGAAATTAGAATGAAAATCCTCGAGTTAGAATGATAAGCGTTTTAGAAATCGCTAGAACTTTATAACGAGATTAAGCGATAAAGCGAACACGAAATGAATTACGGATTAAATATATAATGAGATGAGAAACACCACATGATCATCTAGGGTTTACTAATATTAGATTGGTGGAAAAGAAATGAGAAAAGAAAAGAAAAAGCAAGAATGAGGTGTATGTTCAAGGATGTGACAACAAGGCTCTTTGTCATCTTATTTCCTACAAACCACAAGTGATTAACACATGGATTAGAGAGTGACATAGCTGCTATACAACACCAAATATCATACAAACACTTTCCAACAACTAGTCAAACAAGAAAGAAAGAGAGAAAAGCAAGAACAACCAAGAAAACACCAAACTGCCCAGCAGAAACCAAAGCCAAAGAAAAATTCATATCTCCATTTATATCCATGATAAAATCACCAAATTTTAATCACAACCTCTCCACTCCATGGGCAATATTCGTTCAAAATTTCATGGCATTCTAATGAGTGTAGCCTAGTCAAATATCCTCCCCAAGTGAAGAACACCAAACTCTCCACAAAACTTCCATTCGGCTTTCTTGAAATTCAAGAATTAAAATCCAACTTCCAACCATTTGTTGATCTTGAAACTTTTTATGTGAGTCCTATAATTCATAAAAATGATCTCCTCAAAATCCTAGCTTCAATCTCTTCTTTTTCCATTTTCAAAAAAATCATTAAAGAGGAGGATGAATAGTGTTCTTCAAGAACTAACTTTGATTTTCATGTTTCTTTGGTTGATCTTAGGTTTGTTAAAGCTAGACAAGGACCATACCAAGCTTAGTAAGGCTAGATCATACTCCAAGGAAGGTATAAGTCTTGAAAACCCTAGATCTTACCTTGAGATTATGTTTGTTCTTGATGATTTTTAGAGTAGTATGTTCATGATAATGTTATAAGCATGATTAGTTAAGTGGTTTAGTTGATTTAAGAAGCATGTTGATTTGGATGCTAAGATCAGTAGCTTCTGGACTTTTTGGGATGATGAACATGTGTATAAGTTGTATTGGTGCCCGGTGTGGCTTGGCTTTAGTATTACGATTAGTAGAACGTTCGATTTATAGCCATCGTAATGCCCGATTTTCGTTTAATCTTGAAATCCGAACTTAACAGTAGATAAAACTCACTGCATAGCTTCGACTTATGCCATGATTAGCTAGATCATGTTACAAGCTTCGTTTTTATATAAAGTTCGTATGAAATGGACTTACGGTTTAGGAGTTATGATTAAATTCGTAAAAGTGGTTCGAAACCATAAACGAAAGTTTGTAACTGAAATTGGATCCCTTTAATATCACGAAATCAGTGGCGAATCTTGATAATTAAATATTAGAGGTAAAAAGGAAGGTGTGGGAGAAAACCACATATCGAATGGATCGTTTTTCGATTTTATAAAAATGTTCGAATCGAGATTAAACGCGAACGAACCCCTTAAAAGTATGACTTTGGTTATAACTTAGAAAACGGGCGATAACACTCGAGGTATAATCTTGATTCGTAAACGACCGACCTTAGGACTTATACGACTTAAGTATATACCAAGTATAAGCATGATGACATGTCTTGATAACGAACGAATGTCGGATCGTATCGGTGATAAAAAGGGTTACACTAAAAGAGACGTAACGAGATAACTCGAAAACATGTTTCGATTTAAGTGGAGTTTATACTTAGCCTTTTAATAAGCGTTAAGTGGTTAATCTTAAATATTCTGATTGTTTATAGATTGTCGAGCTGACCCGGGACACATTACCCCTACCCGCACTCGATTCTCAGGCAAGTTTCCAATACTTGGAACTGTTGTTGTGATAATATATATATGATGATTGTTGTATACATATGCCATAGCATGCATGTCTACTTTCAAGTTATATTGCAATACTTGTTCCCTGAATTGATATTGGCTTATAGACTAGATACGATATATCAGTATAAGCCGGATTTTTGGTTAAGACCCTTAGTGAAGGGCATGTGATATTCATTCTTTAAATGTAGACCGGGAGTCGGTATTTTGAGATATAGATGTAGTCTTGGAAACCCGGAGGGATTCCAACGACAAATTAGTATTCCTTTTGAGGAATGTTATTATTAAACATTAATTATATTTCCATAAAGTATTATTTACTTGGAAATCTTTCGAGAAATGTTATTGGAGTATTATCTCAGTCGAGAAATATTCAATGAATATTATTTCGAATATTCATTTAGAGTTTGATTATTTCATGAATATTATTTCAAGATTCATTTAGAATATTGTTTATTAAATGAATATTACTTTCGAATATTCATTTAAGGTTTTATCTATTCAATGAATATTACTTTAAGATATTTCTTTGAAATTCTAATTACTTAAGGAACATTATTTCAAATATTCCTTGAGAGTATTGATTACTAAATGAATATTAATTGGATATTCATTTAGAATAGTATTTATTAAATGAATATTATTTGGATATTCATTTAAGGCTTTATTTACTTAATGAATATTATTTTAAAATATTCAGTTGAAGTTCTAATTACTTATGGAATATTGTTTTGAATATTTCTTTAAGGTTTTGATTACTAAATGAATATTAATTGGATATTCATTTAGAATACTATTTATTTAATGAATATTATTTTCAAATATTCATTTAAGGTTTGATTTACTTAATAATCATTATTTTAAATATTTATTTGAGTTTATCTATTTATCGAATATCATCTTGAATATTCATTGGAAGTTTTATTTATTTAATGAATATTATTTTGAATATTCATTTAAAAAGAGATTTATTAATAAATAATTTTATATATTCATTCGAGGATTACTTACGAGTAATATTATGATTTAAAAATAGTCCTTAATTATTATTGATTTAATAAATATTCTTGGAATATTTATGTAAATTCTTTTAAATTCTCTTTATAATGATTTATATCATACAAAGATTATCTTGTACCTTCAGATATGGTGTAAAATATTTCGGAATATCTTATGACTATTTATATCAAGGGGAGGTTCCTAAACTTTAATTTCATTTAAATCTATCTTAAAGAAGATTTAAATACTCGCTCAACTTCCAAACGTATATAAGGGGACCTCACTTGAGCGATGTTATTTATTGGACTTCCCGGTCCTATACTTGCTAAAACTATCTTGTCACTCACATCTTGATTCTTTCAAGCATCGATATGAGTCTTTTGGTTACCTCCTCAACGCTCGAGGGGTATGATTGATGTAACAAGTTTATATCCATTAACAAGCATCAGCTTGGGAAATATTGGTGAAATTTTCCTTTCCAATTAGATACGACTACTTTGTGGAGTCCTATCAACAAGTGTTGCACTTGGGGAAAAAGGGGAACGAACTTTACGTTTCAGAGTCATGGATGATATTCGAACTAGGAGACGCGTAAGTGGCCGAGTGGCGCCGGTCCAGCAATAGCCCAACCGTTGGCTGAGGAGTTCCAGAGGGCGGTAGATAAGTAATTCCGTCGGAGCTACCTTCTACATGTAGAGAACGACTGATGAGATGCATGACATACGACTGATCATCGTAAACGTTAGGGCATCTGGCGCGGCAATGCTCCCGTATTAGTTCATCTTCTAAAAGTGAGAAATTTCTGCAACACTGTTGGTGTTGGCAAGGTGAAAAAGTGTTGAAACCGGAATTGCAATATTTTCCTGCAAGTTCCTCTTTTATGATAATTGAGAATATCTTGCTTATCTTTTGCATAACAGATATTTATTCAAAACAAATATATTTTTGAGTTACCTTGTAACTTCATCTCATACCTTATATTGGTACTACATCGTTAATGCATGGCATATGGTTTCAAAGATATTTTGGACTGTTATATATTATCACTGTTCAATTATATTTCTGGTGGGCTATTGCTCACCCTTGCTTTATTTATTTATATCATAACAACAGCTAGATCAGATGGCCGTGCAAGGCGCACACAGCGTAAGCAGGTGTCAACCGTCAGAGGTTTACCGCTAAGGTCTTGGCTACCTTTGTTGAGGATGCAACTACTGGTAGGCTAGTTGTTAGCAATTGAGCCTCAAATGTATTTATATTATGGTATCTATTAATGGATGGCAAAGAGTATGTAATTGTATAATTGTAATTCTTTGGGTTGTAAGAACTCAAACTTGTGATTAATAATATTGTTGGTTACTCTGATTTCATCTCTGGGACTATAACGGGTGTGTTTTATGTTGTTGTTTTGGGTCACAAGGTTGTAATTTAAATTATGTTGGTTTTATGGATGGATAGTGAGACCGTAACGACCAGATCCCTGACCCTGGATCTGGGGGTGTTACAGAAATGGTATCAGAGAGAGCGTTATATATCCCAGAGATGATGCGACGTTAAAACAATAAATTCATTAAGATAATAAGAACTCTTGCCAAGTTCATAGTCGGACTACTTAATGTAGTACTGACGTATAAAACCCTTATGGGAACTATTAAGTATCATGATAGTGACTTAGCTCGTTCTTGTATCGACTAGTAAGGCGATAGACCTTGGGGATTACGAGAAGTAACTCAATGATGCTTGTTTTGATGCTGAAGATCGGATGGTGGATTCAATAGAGTACCCTACTGAGGACCCGGAAGAGGTTCCAGCAGAGGAGGAGAATATTGATAAGTATAAGGAGTTTACACTTAAGGAATGAGGGCTACAGCCAGAGAGACTGTAAGAGTTAAGGTATAGTGCTCAGAAAAGTGAGCATAAAGAGCTGAGATATTATTAAGAGAATTAAAGATGCGTATTGGATTCATAGCGGGATTACTAGATGAAGTACCAGCAGGTAAGATGGATTTGAGGAATTACTTGAGATCTTATATGGGGATAGATAAAGATCATTAGAGACCTACAGATTAATGAGAAAAGAGTTAGAGTGGCACATGATTATCAAAGACACAGATAGAGGACATGGAGCAGAGTCTCCAGGAACAGTTAAGACATAGGTGGCAAGTGCCATATCTTCAGATAAATGAATTAGTGTGAATGTGGTTAAGGATAATTCGCCATGAGAAGGCAGATTTCATGAGTGATAATTGTAAAGTCAAACTTAGATTGATGAGGTGGTTGGGTTCAAGGAAATGTCCATTTTAAGAATGGATCAACTTAGAAAATAAAGACGTTGAAAGGTGATGGCATGATTGAATAAAGTATATAAGGAAATAGTAAGCAAGACAATGATCTCAGAACCTACAAGACTAAAAGACCAGTGAGTCTATGATAAACTAGTAATGAGGCTATCGTCAAGAAACCAAGTATAAGTTCAGTTTAATTCAGTGAAATGATGAACCAGAAACATTAGTTGCATGTGATTCAGAAGAATATTAAATTCTTTCTTTTCCTTGAATGGATTATGGTAGTTACCTTAAGTTTATTCTGACACTGAATCATAAATGGATTAGGCAAGGCGAGCAGGGGTCGAGATGTAATTGAGAATGCTTCTAGGTGCAACCTGATAGAACAGGTGTAGGGCATGTTCTCGAAATAAGAGTTTTGGCAAAATGAAGTCCAGCAATAGGACACATGATCAATAAGAGTAGTGTTGGTCGACCCTACCAAGTTAAAGACAGTTTCAAATGAAGATTGGCCAACCACACTGGCAAAGGTGAGAAATTTCATAAAATTCACAAGGTATTACCAAAGATTTGCTCAGGACTTTACAGATAGTGTAGTCCTGTAACCCGACTTATTATAAGAATAAAAGTTTGAATAGACAAGATAAACGTGAGAAGATCTTCCTGGAGCTAAAGGTAAAGTTGGTAATGACCAGGGTTGGCGTTGCCTAATGGAAGAAGGAAACTTTGGGAGATATTATGATGCAACTCATACAGGTATAGGTCTGCGCTTATGCAGCACGACAGCGTAATTTCGAATACATTTAGACAGCGCAGTTCATCGGATTCGGATGGCCTTGGTAGTGTCAATGTTGAGGAACGACTAACCCCGACGGTAGTGTTCCTTCTGAGACTAGTTGTTAAGAAGACTGGTATTTGGTAGTATCGACTAATAGGACGAATATGTATCGGGAAGATGTGGCATGTTACTAGTGGGTGAATAGATGAACTGAAATTTTCCCAAATTCGGGAAAGGAATTCAACGAATTTTGGCAAACCTTGTCTTTCGGATTATCTGAATACATCACTGAGGAGAGTGGAAACTGAGGCAAACCCTATGAATTGGGTAAGGTAGCCGCTACACGGATTGGTAGATAGATCCCAATTATTACGATTGATTGTAAAAACAAAATTATGAAGTTGAATGTAATTAAGAAACAAGCCGGACTGAGAAATTCTGGGATTGACTTAAATGAAAAGGTTGTTATGCCAGAAGTGTTAAGCTTTTGTGGTACGTGGAATTGATAAGATTAACTGAGGAAAGGCGACCGGAGACGGTACCGAGAAGTCAATTGAGACTTATATGGAGAAGGGTTTTGAAAAGATCAAAAGGTATCAAAGAAGAAGGCACTATGTCAGTAATTGCTAGAAAAGTAATGATAGTAACTAAACTCACATATTGTAATGTGGCTGTTGAGGCCAAGTCACAAGTAAATATCAAGCGACTAGACCAGCAATGAATGGATATATCGGGGTTGCTTCTAATCAAGCGCCAACCGCAAGGACTTTTGATATAAAATGAATTGAGATACATGATAATGGATTTTATAAATACCATGGATGTGTTAGGAATGAGGATGGTGACCAGTAAAGGTTATGAGGATTGTCAGAGATGGTGCAGTATGATGCAAAAATGTTATCTGAAACTTAGTGTCCTCAAGAGGATCATTAGGCATTAAGAGATTCACGTTGAACACGACCAATATCTTCCAGAACATCCTTGCTACCATTACCAAGTTCTGTAAGAAAGAGCAGATAGACATGTGTTGTCTTTTGGAAGGTCTTATAGACTAGCATTCGTTTGAAAGAAGAGGTTAGCATTAGTCTACCTATAGACTATCAAGATGAGAATGATTAAAAGAGACCTTTATTAAGGATATATGATTGAATTGCCAAGTACAGGATATAAGTATTCCTTGAAACTAGAATTGAGCATAGAATGTCCATATATTAAGACGAACCCTGGGGGATGCATAAAGAATAGCATCACCCCTAATAATAGGCACTGTGAAATCAGACGATATAAGTTGAATCGACCAAGGTATCAATAACCTATAAGGAATTGTGGAAAGGAGTCTCGAAAAGTACATAGACAGAATCGTTATAGAATTGGTTAACGATGTTTGATATACCCTGTACCCAGAAGATATAGGATGAATGATGAGGATGACCTAAGGAACCCTATAAGGGAAGAGGTAATGTTCTGAACTTCAGAAAGGGAAGTTTGGTAAGGAATGTATGACATAGTAACAATACGGCCAGAGGAATTAGGTGTGAAACCATGAGAAAGTATGGATTGAACCAATAAGGTTGAGATTATCCTAAAACAAGAAGGGATTTAAGTAAGGAAATATCCTAGGTATGATTGGGAGTACTGGTAGTAAAGTTCCCACAGAAAGGTGGAAGCAATGACTTTTGGGAAAAAGACTGGAATATGTTTTCTCTCATCTAGCAGAGTTCAAGGGAGGATGCTCCTATCCTGAGTTGGAATAGATCCAGAGAATATTGATTTCAAGAAAATGTTATGTTCAGGAAAGGCCAATGAGGTGGCCGACACTTTAAATATAAGGGAGTAAGTAAGTATGCTCATACTAAAGAGATAGAATGATAGTGTAAAGGACCTTGATGGTCATAATGTGGTGGAGGAAGTTACATTCCGTCTAATGATTTTGCCAGGATCAACTATAAGAATAGTTTAAGTAAAGATTCGATTCCTGATGTTGCCAGTAGCACATTATCGACATTAGGAGGCTCTACGACAGACCAGACCAAATTCCCCAAGAGACTCGCCTTTTCTTTGGAAAGAGAGAGGGGAGGTTAAGTAACAATGAATGGGTAGTAAATGACCAGAAATAGAGAGGGTACAAATACTGATAAGCCAAATGGCACGATGATGAATGACAAGCAAGTTTATGTTGGTGTATTTCTGTGCAAACAAGATAGAGAATTATGAGGTTGGCAAGCGATTAAGCAAACCGCTAAGCTTTTAGTCTTCTACCGGAGATATATGATTAATAATCTCACCAGCCTGTTCCAGCTGCGATGCTGGAAGCTTTCCTGCAATTTTATCTGCTTCATGTAATATCTACGTCAAGTTCAGGAAGCATTCCCAATGGATAGGGAATAGTGATTATTTTGTTTTCCTAGAGGACCTTGAATTGACAATTATGATGCTTAGTTGTTAAAGCACTGCGTAAACGATAAGCGATGGTGATCCTTCTGAGGAATTAGGTGGTAACGACTGTGGAAATGTCGAAGTGAATCTAAATTAGAGAAATCATCCAAGTTTATTTCGGATGGTGTAATTTCTGGATCGACGGGATATTTGAAATGAAGAATTAGGTTATGATGGTTCATAAAATGATTATAGTAGAAATAAAGACAAGAGACTGATAGAGATGGAAATAGAATTGGGAATTAATAAGAGAGTCAGATAGGCAGACTCATGAGAAGCTCCAGTAATGAAGCGAGAAGAGTATGGAATTGGCAAGGTAAGGGTATTGGCCAAAACGGAAAGTTGGAATTAGGAGCATGAATGACATACAAATTGACTCCTTTTAAGTTTGGAAAATCCGAGGAAATATGGAATAGTTTGATTGAGTAATAAAAGAGACTCAGGGAATGAGAAAGTGAAATCTAGATGGTTGAACAAAGGAAAGTTTAACCACAAACGTGCCACGTATATTAAATAAAGGTAACACGCGTTCCCCTAATAAGGTGACGGTGGAGTACAATAACAGAAGTGAATGAGAACTAGATGATGAGATGGATGTGATTGATAAAGAAAAGAATGGGAAATAATTATGGAATGTGAAGCAAGAAATGTTACGAATGGATTGATGAATGGGTTCTTCCTAACGAGCACTCGGATTGACAACCTGATAGTGTTACAATTATGAGTATGAAAGAGCCAGTGTCGGGGCGTGAAATGTGAGTAATAATAATGTCAAGCGGGAAATCCAAGATTTAACCTGAGAGGTTGAAGGATTTTCCAAAAAGTAAGTGGTGCTAATATCAAGCAAGAGTATAGGTCCATAGAATGATGGACAGAATAACAGGGATATGTGATATGTGAGATTACGAAAAAGTGGAATTTGATACAAATATGATTATTTCTCTTCTCTAATAAACCTCTATAGTTCAGAGGTAAATTCTAAGTATGATATTTTGACAATCATGAAAACTTTCATATATGATTCTTTGAAATTCGTTCTTTTCTTCTCCCTTATTTATCTTCTTCTAAATTGAGAAGAACAACCCTTTAAGGAGGGGAGGTAATACTACGTGACTCCCTGTCTGTGTGATAGGAGTCTAAGTGGAATGCCATTAATTGTTTAATTGCTTGTCAAGTACTAAAGGTTGGCCCCCTTCTGTACTAGCTATGCAATATAACAAATGTTCATTGATCACAGTGATCTCTCGATAAAATTTTTTCACCTAAATATATATACATCGAGATTGCGAAGATTAAAGCGATTAGGAATTGCAAAATTACGAGTGAGGTTATCTCCGGACTTCGTAGCGCGTTAGTGATACCGAAGTCACTGCACGTACCAATAAAGTTAATAGTATAAGAACGGACAAGAGCGTATACCGGATGATGTGTTATGCGAAAGTATCAAAGAACTGGTAGAACAGATAAAGGGTGTGTTGTAACACCAGTATGATGTGCTTTAGAAAGATTGGAATGTGTAAGGATCGACCAGAAAATTGGAAAGCGAAATGACCAACAAGTACCCCATTTGTCTTCTACCTGATTCCGGGACGGAATCCTTTTAAGGAGGGGAGACTGTAAGAACCCAGATTTTTGGGTAGAATTAAAACTTTTATTATGCATTGATGTAAGAGTGAACAGTGGTTACAACTACATTGTAATACTGGCTTTAAAGAATGAATAATGACAGGATATATATATTCCAAGGTTATATGGCCTGAAGGATGCTATTGGGTGATAACTTAGATTAGAATAATCTATCTCCTAGAAAGTTAAGATAAGATTCCCTAGAGAGAAATAGATACCCTCATGTCATCCAAATCAATATCTATTATAAGCCCAGCGGTTCCGTAAAAAGGTTAAGGAACACTCGAAGGTGAACCAGGTTCATTTTCCTAATTATAGGAATTAAATAAAAATAAGTGATGAATAGTGATTTTGGTGGAATTTGGAATATTATTATAATAATGTTATACCCGGTATTCGGAACGGATTTCTGAGTTCGTATTAGCGATCTACGAAGCAAATAAGTGTATGTAAACGTGATCGGATTTCAGAAAATCCAAAATTTATTTTAAGGAAAATCTGATCGAGCAGTAAAGAGCATATTAATGCGAACAAGATAAGAGATTTATTATGTCAAGGAATTAAGGATTTTATTTAATTATGATTTGAGAAATTAGAATGAAAATCCTCGAGTTAGAATGATAAGCGTTTTAGAAATCGCTAGAACTTTATAACGAGATTAAGCGATAAAGCGAACACGAAATGAATTACGGATTAAATATATAATGAGATGAGAAACACCACATGATCATCTAGGGTTTACTAATATTAGATTGGTGGAAAAGAAATGAGAAAAGAAAAGAAAAAGCAAGAATGAGGTGTATGTTCAAGGATGTGACAACAAGGCTCTTTGTCATCTTATTTCCTACAAACCACAAGTGATTAACACATGGATTAGAGAGTGACATAGCTGCTATACAACACCAAATATCATACAAACACTTTCCAACAACTAGTCAAACAAGAAAGAAAGAGAGAAAAGCAAGAACAACCAAGAAAACACCAAACTGCCCAGCAGAAACCAAAGCCAAAGAAAAATTCATATCTCCATTTATATCCATGATAAAATCACCAAATTTTAATCACAACCTCTCCACTCCATGGGCAATATTCGTTCAAAATTTCATGGCATTCTAATGAGTGTAGCCTAGTCAAATATCCTCCCCAAGTGAAGAACACCAAACTCTCCACAAAACTTCCATTCGGCTTTCTTGAAATTCAAGAATTAAAATCCAACTTCCAACCATTTGTTGATCTTGAAACTTTTTATGTGAGTCCTATAATTCATAAAAATGATCTCCTCAAAATCCTAGCTTCAATCTCTTCTTTTTCCATTTTCAAAAAAATCATTAAAGAGGAGGATGAATAGTGTTCTTCAAGAACTAACTTTGATTTTCATGTTTCTTTGGTTGATCTTAGGTTTGTTAAAGCTAGACAAGGACCATACCAAGCTTAGTAAGGCTAGATCATACTCCAAGGAAGGTATAAGTCTTGAAAACCCTAGATCTTACCTTGAGATTATGTTTGTTCTTGATGATTTTTAGAGTAGTATGTTCATGATAATGTTATAAGCATGATTAGTTAAGTGGTTTAGTTGATTTAAGAAGCATGTTGATTTGGATGCTAAGATCAGTAGCTTCTGGACTTTTTGGGATGATGAACATGTGTATAAGTTGTATTGGTGCCCGGTGTGGCTTGGCTTTAGTATTACGATTAGTAGAACGTTCGATTTATAGCCGTCGTAATGCCCGATTTTCGTTTAATCTTGAAATCCGAACTTAACAGTAGATAAAACTCACTGCATAGCTTCGACTTATGCCATGATTAGCTAGATCATGTTACAAGCTTCGTTTTTATATAAAGTTCGTATGAAATGGACTTACGGTTTAGGAGTTATGATTAAATTCGTAAAAGTGGTTCGAAACCATAAACGAAAGTTTGTAACTGAAATTGGATCCCTTTAATATCACGAAATCAGTGGCGAATCTTGATAATTAAATATTAGAGGTAAAAAGGAAGGTGTGGGAGAAAACCACATATCGAATGGATCGTTTTTCGATTTTATAAAAATGTTCGAATCGAGATTAAACGCGAACGAACCCCTTAAAAGTATGACTTTGGTTATAACTTAGAAAACGGGCGATAACACTCGAGGTATAATCTTGATTCGTAAACGACCGACCTTAGGACTTATACGACTTAAGTATATACCAAGTATAAGCATGATGACATGTCTTGATAACGAACGAATGTCGGATCGTATCGGTGATAAAAAGGGTTACACTAAAAGAGACGTAACGAGATAACTCGAAAACATGTTTCGATTTAAGTGGAGTTTATACTTAGCCTTTTAATAAGCGTTAAGTGGTTAATCTTAAATATTCTGATTGTTTATAGATTGTCGAGCTGACCCGGGACACATTACCCCTACCCGCACTCGATTCTCAGGCAAGTTTCCAATACTTGGAACTGTTGTTGTGATAATATATATATGATGATTGTTGTATACATATGCCATAGCATGCATGTCTACTTTCAAGTTATATTGCAATACTTGTTCCCTGAATTGATATTGGCTTATAGACTAGATACGATATATCAGTATAAGCCGGATTTTTGGTTAAGACCCTTAGTGAAGGGCATGTGATATTCATTCTTTAAATGTAGACCGGGAGTCGGTATTTTGAGATATAGATGTAGTCTTGGAAACCCGGAGGGATTCCAACGACAGATTAGTATTCCTTTTGAGGAATGTTATTATTAAACATTAATTATATTTCCATAAAGTATTATTTACTTGGAAATCTTTCGAGAAATGTTATTGGAGTATTATCTCAGTCGAGAAATATTCAATGAATATTATTTCGAATATTCATTTAGAGTTTGATTATTTCATGAATATTATTTCAAGATTCATTTAGAATATTGTTTATTAAATGAATATTACTTTCGAATATTCATTTAAGGTTTTATCTATTCAATGAATATTACTTTAAGATATTTCTTTGAAATTCTAATTACTTAAGGAACATTATTTCAAATATTCCTTGAGAGTATTGATTACTAAATGAATATTAATTGGATATTCATTTAGAATAGTATTTATTAAATGAATATTATTTGGATATTCATTTAAGGCTTTATTTACTTAATGAATATTATTTTAAAATATTCAGTTGAAGTTCTAATTACTTATGGAATATTGTTTTGAATATTTCTTTAAGGTTTTGATTACTAAATGAATATTAATTGGATATTCATTTAGAATACTATTTATTTAATGAATATTATTTTCAAATATTCATTTAAGGTTTGATTTACTTAATAATCATTATTTTAAATATTTATTTGAGTTTATCTATTTATCGAATATCATCTTGAATATTCATTGGAAGTTTTATTTATTTAATGAATATTATTTTGAATATTCATTTAAAAAGAGATTTATTAATAAATAATTTTATATATTCATTCGAGGATTACTTACGAGTAATATTATGATTTAAAAATAGTCCTTAATTATTATTGATTTAATAAATATTCTTGGAATATTTATGTAAATTCTTTTAAATTCTCTTTATAATGATTTATATCATACAAAGATTATCTTGTACCTTCAGATATGGTGTAAAATATTTCGGAATATCTTATGACTATTTATATCAAGGGGAGGTTCCTAAACTTTAATTTCATTTAAATCTATCTTAAAGAAGATTTAAATACTCGCTCAACTTCCAAACGTATATAAGGGGACCTCACTTGAGCGATGTTATTTATTGGACTTCCCGGTCCTATACTTGCTAAAACTATCTTGTCACTCACATCTTGATTCTTTCAAGCATCGATATGAGTCTTTTGGTTACCTCCTCAACGCTCGAGGGGTATGATTGATGTAACAAGTTTATATCCATTAACAAGCATCAGCTTGGGAAATATTGGTGAAATTTTCCTTTCCAATTAGATACGACTACTTTGTGGAGTCCTATCAACAAGTGTTGCACTTGGGGAAAAAGGGGAACGAACTTTACGTTTCAGAGTCATGGATGATATTCGAACTAGGAGACGCGTAAGTGGCCGAGTGGCGCCGGTCCAGCAATAGCCCAACCGTTGGCTGAGGAGTTCCAGAGGGCGGTAGATAAGTAATTCCGTCGGAGCTACCTTCTACATGTAGAGAACGACTGATGAGATGCATGACATACGACTGATCATCGTAAACGTTAGGGCATCTGGCGCGGCAATGCTCCCGTATTAGTTCATCTTCTAAAAGTGAGAAATTTCTGCAACACTGTTGGTGTTGGCAAGGTGAAAAAGTGTTGAAACCGGAATTGCAATATTTTCCTGCAAGTTCCTCTTTTATGATAATTGAGAATATCTTGCTTATCTTTTGCATAGCAGATATTTATTCAAAACAAATATATTTTTGAGTTACCTTGTAACTTCATCTCATACCTTATATTGGTACTACATCGTTAATGCATGGCATATGGTTTCAAAGATATTTTGGACTGTTATATATTATCACTGTTCAATTATATTTCTGGTGGGCTATTGCTCACCCTTGCTTTATTTATTTATATCACAACAACAGCTAGATCAGATGGCCGTGCAAGGCGCACACAGCGTAAGCAGGTGTCAACCGTCAGAGGTTTACCGCTAAGGTCTTGGCTACCTTTGTTGAGGATGCAACTACTGGTAGGCTAGTTGTTAGCAATTGAGCCTCAAATGTATTTATATTATGGTATCTATTAATGGATGGCAAAGAGTATGTAATTGTATAATTGTAATTCTTTGGGTTGTAAGAACTCAAACTTGTGATTAATAATATTGTTGGTTACTCTGATTTCATCTCTGGGACTATAACGGGTGTGTTTTATGTTGTTGTTTTGGGTCACAAGGTTGTAATTTAAATTATGTTGGTTTTATGGATGGATAGTGAGACCGTAACGACCAGATCCCTGACCCTGGATCTGGGGGTGTTACACGTGCTGTCTCCTACTTGACGGTGACTTTATTTATGCTGTCGATTTGCACTGCTCGTGAGGCTTGAACAATAACTTGAACTTGGACAGTAACTTATTCTTTGACAGTAACTTATTTCAAGTACACGTTTTACAGAGGTTGCTTGTGACAGTATGTTCTCGTTAATCAAAATTGACTAATATCATTTATACTAGTTAACTTGTCTCGTAAGCTATCACCCATAAATGCTAACACATTAGTCATTTAATTATCATGCACGCACACATTATTATCAAATAAAAATTAAAAAAAGGCATGCGTAATATACTAAATTCATTTTATGATATCATAGTTATTAGTAATTTAATTTTATTAAACGTGGTGTAATATTGTTACATTGAAAATTATACACTTTATTAAAGTTAACTCGTGCAACTACCATTTCAAGGATTATCAAACTATTCATGACAGGTATCTTGATTAATATGTTAACTTAAATGTTGTGGAATAAACACTAGGTTATTAGATTGCGGCTAGGGTTTGATGTATTTAATGCTAGGGTGTGTGAGCTTCGTGCTTTAATGGCTGCTTCTGCGTTCGAGACTTAAACGGTCCTCACAGAATGCCTACGTATCTCTGTATTAAGAGAATCAAGCCAATAAAACGTAGTTCTGAGATGAGGGGTCAGACCCTTTATATAGGCTGAGAAGCCCTAAAATCGTAGTAGGGTTAGGTGACTTGGTGGGCAAGTCACCGCCTCTAGGAAGGTTCCGGATCCATTCCTTGTAGGAGTCTGTTTCCTTGTATGACTGTGTGGCTTGGAGGCTACTCTTTGTAGAGATAATGTCCTTATTGACTTGTATCTCCCAGCTGTTAATTATCCCTAAATATTAATTACGAAATTAATATTATAACTGGGGTTTGGGCCCATCTGGTGGGCCCCACGTTTGGACCATTCTAGGTCTAATCAATGCCACATTAAATGTGTCTTTAGGGCTTACTTTTAGCCCATATCATTTGCCCCCCAACTTCTAGGAAAACTGATCAGGTTTTCCTTGAAGTTATAACGGTCTTTTCTGAGACTTGGGTCAGGGTTTATTGCTCGTACGCGAGTATTTTCAACAATATCATCTTAATGCAAAGCGTGGAGCGACCGACGCATTTACGACGATGTTAAATGGCACTAGACAGCGCTAATCAGCCTTAAACGATGTTTAAACAATGTTAAACAATGTTGAATGGCATAAAACGACACTAAACGGCGTTCAACGGCACTAAACGGTGCTTAAATGTAAAATTTTTCCATGTTTCTGGAATTTTTTAAGCTTCCCTCTTTTTTATCTCATTTTTTTTTTTTTTCAGCTCAATTTCGAGCTCAAACTTCGAGCTCAAACTGTCCCAGGTCGGGGCTTTTTTCGAGCTCATTTAGCTCATTTTCGACCTGGAGCTTTTCGAGCTCAACTAGTACAATTTCGAGCTCAATTCTCGAGCTCAAACAGTTCCAGGTCGTGGCTATTTTCCAGGAAATCTAATGTTTTTTCGACCTGAAATGAACGAGCTCTAATAGTGTCAAAACGACCTCAAATTAAATCCCAGGTCGTGAGGAATTTCCATCTTTTCTAGTTCATTTTCGAGCTCAATTCTCGAGCTCAATGCTAGGGAATATCGACCTCAAATTGGCTTCAAGTCGTATGGATTTTTCGTGAATTTCTGTTCTTTTTCGACCTCAAATTTACGACCTAGCTATAGCATATTTTCGACCTCAAATTTATGACCTAGCCATAGCATATTTTCGACCTCAAAATAGGTTTTTAGTCGATTTTTCTGGTCGTTTGATCGAGCTCGAAAATGTACTACAAAATGAGGTCGTTGGTTTCGACCTCAGTCGACTTTGTTTGGGACTCCCATTTGCTTTTGGGCCTTAGACTCATGAGAATCTGTGACCTCTCCTCGTGGGCCCTAATAACATGTTTGGGTTCTTTATTGAAGCCCTTATTAACTTTGATTTGGGCCTTATCAGGCCTGGTGCTGTTTGGGTTTTTTAGGGCCCACTTTGTGTGGATGGCCCACAAAGGTTTCTAATGGGCTACAACCGGTTGATATTCACTTTAACCGGTTGATATTCACCTTTAACCGGTTGGAGTGCTTTAGATTTTTGCCTATATAAAGGCCAAAGCTTTCATTTTCATTTCACCACAAAAGTTTCTAAAAAACTCTCTCAAAAGTTCCAAATTTCTTTAAGAAATTTTCTCTGAGTTTGATCCTTGTTCTTTGAAGATTCAAAGGCATCCTTCAAGCTTTCTGGCAATTTTTCTTCCAATCTTTGAAGATTTGAAGATTGCTCAAGGATTTCTGGGAATTTTTCCAGAAATTTTCCAGTTGCTGTTGAAGATTTGAAGAACACTCGAGGTACTTTCCAGAATTTTTAGTTTTATAGTTTGAAGGTTACCCTTTTTCTGGGTTTTTCTTTCAATTCCTTTGAAGATTTGAAGATTGTTCTAAAAATTTCTTCGTTCTTTGCAGATTTCCTTTGAAGATCAAAACTCTTCTTTGAAGATTTGAAGAAATGGCTGAAGATCGTGCCACTCAACGTTTCCAGAAACTGCAAGTGGCCTCAAAAAGAGGTATCATCATTCGTTCTCCCCTCATGAGTTTACAGGATATGATTTTAAATCGTAAAGAAGATTTTCCATCCCTGTCACACCTTGATTCCTTTAATCATAGTAACACTTTCCATGACATAGAAAAAATCTCTGACTATAATAGGATGTATAAAATAGAATCACCCTATAGACTTATCCCAGCTGAGCCTGGGGATCGATCTTGTCATTGGCGCCCCAATGCACTTTGTATTTATAGGGGTGCCATTGTTGCAGGGGTTCGATTCCCTTTCCATGAGTTTATTCCTAGGCTTTTAGCAGATGTAGGAATTAACCCTTGCCAACTTCCTCCCAACTCTTGGAGGGTAATCAACTGTTTTCTGGTCCTCTGCCTTAAAAACAAATTCCCTCTTTCTGTAGCTCTTTTTAGGAAGATTTTTCAATTTAAAAATTCTGCTGAATCTACCCCGGGTTGGGTTTACATTAGTCACCGTTCTTCTACTCCTCCCATCTTTCACCCCCAATCTATTCCTGACTCCAACCCAAAGTGGAAGAAGGAGTTCATGTACTTGACATGGGAAGGTGGAGATTGGGGCAATGTTTTTCGTAGTACCTTTGGTAAGGTCGTAGATGGCAGTGCCAGTGATATTGATCTGAATGAGGAAGAGACCTTTGCCTACCAGGAGCTCATCAAAGATAATCATTCTACTATGGCTTGGGATCTCCTGAATGAGTTCCAGCTTAAAACTTTGGGACTTTCCCGAGTGAACAATAAGGGTAATTTCCTTTCTTTTTGCATTCCTTTATTTGAATATGATTGTCTCATACCCATTATTTGTCTTTTGTTTTGTAATCGCAGCTGCAGCTTTTATCAACAAGACTAACGAGCCTGAAGATGGAGACACCGCTAGGTTGAAAAGGGCTCGTTCAGGGAAAGATCCTCGAGCCCCAACAGCCACGGATGCCTACCTAAGGCCCCATGTTGCTGATGTTGAAGAAGTGGATGGCTCTTCCAAGAGCGCTTGGCGTCCCAACTGGGGAATTAGGAAGAAGGACTCCATTGTTGGAGACTGCAGGCATGCCATGGACTGGTCCTATCACTCCATAACCCCTGGTGACTTCAAGGATTATGTATCTGGCTCCACTCTTGAAGGAGCTGAAAGTGCTGGAGCTCAGGCCTTCGCTGCTGTAAGCTCCTTACTATCCATTCTCTTATATACTTGTTTTATTATTTGAATCGTGGTTTTAACTTTGTCTTTTGTAGGCTAATGCCAACTTCCAGGGGGCCATATTCCAGGCTAAGACTTGGCGTTCCAACTATGAGTCTTACAAGGCTAAGTATGATGACTCCCAGGATGAACTGAGCTCTGTCAAGGCTACCTTAGCGAGGAGGGAGAAGGAGCTTCTAGAGTCTCAGGCTGAAAATGTCACTCTCAGGAAGGACAAGGACGACCTGATTGATGACTACCTTTCCTCCCAGGAGTATGTGGGCTTCATGGAGAAGCATGACGACTCTCTGTTCCCTTATCAGTTTACTCAGGGATGGGACGGAGCTCTTGCTGAGGTTACTAGGAGATTTCCTGGTACCCTCAATGTTTCGGACTTCCCTAGCCCCCATGCTCCTATGGCCTTGGCAGTGCAGGACACCCAGGAGGAGGACCAGGAGGATGATGAGAGGATCCTGGAGCCAGATTCCTCTGCTCATCTTGGCGCAGCTGGAGAGGATGAGCATACTGGGGATGCTTAGTAGTTGATATCTTTATCCATCCATTTATGTACTCTGCCTTTGGGCATGACTTTGCACTCTTGTTAACTTATTTTGAGATAGTCGTTTATGTATTCTGCCTTCGGGCATAACTTTTAAATTCGTAATTCATTGTCCTTGATGCTTCTCAACTTATTCATATTCGCATGTGTAGTCTAGCATTTTGTGCATATATATCAATAGGTAAGGCTCATAGCTTATGCAAAGACATAGAATAGTCTTATTAATATGGAGAAATGGGCACAGCCCTTACATAGATACTCTACCTCCTATATCTCAAGTTTAAAACTTGGAATGGTTTCATCGACCTTATTTCTACTTATATTACATAGGCAAAAAGCTAGGTCCTTTTCAGGAGAGCTTAAACATAGTACACCTTGAGGTTCAATGCATGCCAAGTCCGGGGCACCTCAACCCCGTCCAAGGTTTCCAGTTTGTAAGATCCTCGTCCTAACGTCTTCTTGACTCGATACGGCCCTTCCCAGTTCGGGGCTAGCTTTCCCTTCTCACCAACTCCAGAAGCCTCGATCTTCCTAAGAACCAAGTCACCTTGCTGAAAGAACCTCTCCTTAACCCTGTGGTTGTAGTAGAAAGATGCTTTCTTTTGATGCTCCGCATTTCTGGCATTTGCCTCGTCCCTGACTTCATCAATCAAATCTAGAGCGAGCCTCATGCCTTCTTCATTAGTCTCTGGTTCAAATGCCTCAATTCTAGGTGATGCATGCATGACTTCTAGTGGTACAACTGCCTCGGCTCCATAAGCCAGTAGGAAAGGAGTTTCCCCAGTTGTTACTTTGCAAGTAGTACGATATGCCCAAAGTATAGGCAGTAATTCATCCACCCAAGTATTTCTCGATCGTTCGACCCTCTTCTTAAGTCCATCAAGAATAATCCGATTGGCTACCTCAGCCTGTCCATTAGCTTGCGGGTGAGCTACTGAAGTAAAACGAAGCTCAATAGCATTTTCCTCACAGTACTTTCTGAACTCTTCATTGTTAAATTGTGTCCCATTATCTGTTACAAGGATTCGGGGGATTCCATATCTGCAGATTATGTTCTCCCAAAAGAACTGGGAAACTTGCTTGGTGGTTATCTTTGCTAAAGGCTTAGCCTCAATCCACTTAGTGAAGTAATCAATGGCGACAATCAAAAATTTCCTTTGTGCTGAAGCCATGGGGAAAGGACCAAGAATGTCCATCCCCCACATTGCAAACGGAATGGGAGAGCTGATTGAGGTTAACCTCTCAGGCGGCTGCCTTACAACCGGGGCGTGCTTTTGACATCTGTCACACTTCTTGACATAGTCTTGGGCATCTGCTAACATCTCCGGCCAATAGAATCCTAGGCGGGTAATCTTGTGAGCTAGGGCTCTGCCCCCCAAGTGCTGCCCACAGATCCCTTCATGAACTTCCTCCAATGCTTCTCTTGCCTCTTGGGGCCTTAGGCACTTCAAGTAGGGGATGACAAACGACCTCTTGTATAAGATGCCTTCAATCAAGGCATATCTCAATGCTCTCACTGACAATTTCCGTGCCTCCAAGGCATTGTTAGGGAGCCATCCGGTTTCTAGATGAGCTTTAATAGGATCTATCCAACAGCTTCCAACATCGATAGGTGCTACCAACTTAGAGTTGATGGTCGGGGCCTTCAAGACCTGGAAGTAAACACTGCCTGCATAATTCTCTATCTCAGAAGAAGCGAACTTAGAGAGGGCATCGGCCTTAACGTTCTCTTCCCTAGGAATGTGCTCCAGGTAGCACTCCTCAAACTGAGTCATAACAGCTTTCACGACTCTGAGGTATTTTGCCATAGTTTCATCCTTGGCCTCAAACTCACCATTCACTTGCGAGACTACCAGTATTGAATCTCCACACACTTTGAGATTCTTGACCCTCATGACTCTGGCCAATCCCAATCCAGCTATCAATGCTTCATATTCAGCTTCATTGTTGGTTGTAGGAAAGTCCAACTTCAAAGCGTATTCAACTGTGAACCCATCGGGGCTTTGCAAAACCAAACCTGCACCACTAGATTTTGTTTTTGATCCTCCATCAAAATAGAGCACCCAATACTCTTTCTGATCAGGTACAAGTTCTTCATCTTTACTCTCAACTCCAGGGGTGGTTACTATCTCCTGCCCCCCGACTTCTTGGTTGCCAATGGTACATTCAACCAAGAAGTCAGCTAATGCCTGAGCCTTGATGGCTGTCCGAGGCTTATATGCAATGTCAAATTCTCCGAGTTCGATTGGCCACTTAATTAGCCTTCCACTGACCTTAGGGCTATGCAAGATACTTCTCAACTGCTGGTCCGTCAGGACTTCAATCTTGTGTGACTGAAAGTAAGGTCGTAGTTTCCTTGAAGCTGTTACCAATGCTAAAGCAAACTTCTCAATGGTAGAATAGTTCAACTCAGCTCCATGTAACACCTTACTCACGTAGTAGATGGGTTTCTGAACCTTATTCTCTTCCTTTATGAGGACGGCACTCAATGCTTGCTCGGATACCGCCAGGTATAGATAAAGAGTCTCTCCAATGTTAGGCTTGGCCAACAGCGGGGCTTCGGCCATGTATTTCTTCAACTGTTCAAAGGCCTCTTGGCTTTCAGGTGTCCATTCAAAATTCTTTACCTTCTTTAATGTTTGAAAGAAAGGTAAACACTTATCACCCGACTTGGAGATAAACCTTCCTAAGGCTGCCACTCGGCCGGTCAACTTCTGCACATCTCTTATAGAACGTGGTGGTTCCATGTCTAAAATCGCTTTGATCTTGTCAGGATTGGCCTCAATGCCTCTCTTTGAAACCATCAGCCCTAAAAACTTTCCAGATCCAACGCCAAAGGCACACTTAGCGGGATTCAACATCATCTTATGGTGCCTCAGCACTTCAAATGCCTCTTCGAGGTGCTTAATATGATCAGCCTTAAGTAGGCTCTTGACTAACATGTCATCAACATACACCTCCATGGTTTTTCCAATCAAATGAGCAAATATCTTGTTCACCAAGCGTTGGTAAGTAGCTCCTGCATTCTTTAGACCAAACGCCATAACAAGATAACAGAAGACACCAAAGTCAGTTATGAAAGATACCTTAGGGATGTCATCTTTGTGCATCTTGATCTGATTATAACCGCTGAATCCATCCATGAAGCTTAACATCTCATGTCCAGCTGTGGCATCTATCAACATGTCAATCCTTGGAAGGGGGAAACAATCTTTTGGACATGCATCATTCAGGTCAGTGAAGTCTATACACATTCTCCACTTCCCATTCACTTTTTTGACCATCACAGGGTTTGCTAACCATTCAGGAAACTGAATCTCTTCAATGAAACCAGCTTCCAAGAGCTTATCCACTTCTTGCTTAATGGCCTTTTGCCTCTCCGGAGCAAAGTTTCTCTTCTTCTGCTTTATTGTCTTCCTCTTGGGGTCAACATTCAACTTATGAGTTATAAGTTGGGGATCAATCCCTGGCATATCAGCTGCTGTCCAAGCGAACACGTCGCTATTCTTTTGTAAGAATTCTATCAACTTGCCCTTCAAGGGTTCTTTCAGAGATGCTCCAACATAAGTAACTTTTTCAGGATCGTTAGGCTCTAGGGGTATGGGAATCAAATCCTCTGCTGGCTTCCCTCTATGCTCTTCATCATCACGGACATCCATGTCTTCAATTGGAAGGACCTGCCCCCCGACTCCATCGGCCCTCAGAGCGGCTACATAGCAACTTCTTGCCATCTTCTGATCACCCTTCTGTTCTCCGACACCATTCCGTGTTGGAAACTTAACCTTCATATGATAAGAAGAGGCCACAGCCTTAAACGCATGTAATCCAGTCCTTCCAAGGATTGCGTTGTATGTTGAAGCTGCCTTAATTACCAAGAAATTCAACATCTGAGTCGTCTCCTTAGGCTCCTGTCCAATAGTTACGGGTAACTGAATAGTCCCTTCAACACTGGACTCCACTCCATTAAATCCATATATGGGCATGTTTGTAGGGGTCAACTGAGAGTCGTTGTACCCCATCTTCACAAACGCATCGTGAAACAAAATATCCACAGAAGCTCCATTGTCTATCAAGACTCGTTTTACTTCTGAGTTTCCAATCACAGGGGTTATGACCAGCGGGTCATCATGAGGGAACTTTACTCCTTCCAAGTCTGAATCATCAAAACCAATTACCATCTCAGTTTTAGCATGCTTTGGGGCCTCTCCCACAATATGCATCACTTCTCTTGCGTATGCCTTTCGAGAGTTTCGAGTTGAACCGGCCGCTGTCGGGCCTCCCCAGATCATGTTGATAACTGGCCCTCGGGGCTGCGTGCTACGATCACGATCATTATCCCTTCTGTCATTGTTTCTCCTGTTGTAATCCCCTCTTTGGGTTCCATGATCTCCACCCTTTGTGAAATTGTTCAGCTTTCCTTTACGGATCAAGAATTCAATCTCGTCCTTCAACTGTCTGCAATCATCCGTGTCATGTCCTACATCTCGGTGGAACCTACAGTACTGATCCTTATTCCTCTTTGCGGGGTCTCCCCTGAGTGGCTTCGGCCATCGGAAGTCCTTATCCTTCTCAATTTCCAACAAGATTTGACTTCTAGGGGCATTCAACCTTGCATAGTCAGAGAACCTTGGTCCCAAGTTCTTTTTTGGTGGCGAATCAGAGTCTTTGCTAGTTCGGGGATACTTGTCCCTAGCATCGTACTCCTGCCCCTGCTTACGCTTTTTTGTATCATTGTTTCCCTGACCATTGCCTAATGTGACTTCCTTCTTCGTGCTATCCTCGGCCTTGATATACTTATCAGCCCTTCGTTGAAGATCAGCCATATTCTTCGGGGGATGCTTTGCCAATGATCTCTTAAAGTATAGGTCGGTGGTACCATGCTCCAAGGCTACCATTGCAACCTTATTGTCCAGATCAGTGATGTTTAGAGTCTCCTTGGTGAACCTCTTAAGATAGTCTCTCAGACTTTCGTTCTTCCCTTGTACCACATACATAAGAGATGCAGAGCTTTTCTCATGCGTTCTTCCGCTGATAAATTGACTAATGAAAGCAGCACTCAATTCCTTAAAGGAACCAATCGAGTTTGCAGGAAGCCGACTATACCATCTTTGAGCCATGCCTGACAAAGTTTGAGGGAAAGCCCTACACTTCAAAGCGTCGCTTGCAGGCTGTAACAGCAGTGCATTTGAAAACGTTCTAACGTGGTTTGCAGGATCACCCATTCCATCATAAGCTTTGATTGTTGGCATCTTAAACTTCTTTGAGATACGAGCATTCATCACGTCCTCAGTAAACGGAGGTGTAGGATCATCAGGGTCCCCAAGTGGCATCAGATCCTTGGGGTTGCTTTTAGGGGTTTCCACCCTTGTAGTTCTTTCAGGTGGGACGGTAGTCCTTCTTTGCCTCCTTGGAGGCCTCTCCAGATCTATGAAGGGAATCGGTCCTGACGTGGGAGGTGGCAAAGTCTGATTTGATCTGGCTTGCTCCCTGGCCATATCTTCCTTTAACTTTAAGATCTCGGCTTCATAAGCCTTAATCCTCTCAGCAGCTGTTGAAGGGAGTCCATCATGGATAGTTCGAGTTCTCCCCATAGGCTCTTTACTTGCACGTCGCCTCCTTGGAGCTTCATCACGCTCGTAATCATCGCCAGAAGATGATTCATCCGAATAAGGACCAGAAAAATCGCGATAATCCCGATCTCGAATATACAGGGCATGTCCACTCGGTCCAGCTCCGTAATTGGGCATCCCATACATTGGATTGGTGCTTATGGGGAGATCCGTAGTGTGGATCTGAACCCCTCGTGTAGGATTGTTGGGGTCTACAATCAGGGAAGAAATCCCCATCTGAGGGGGGTTAGTCCCTGGAACTGTGTGGACGATCGGAGGTAGCGTACTCTCAACATGGGTAGTCGTCCCTAGGGGTTGAGAAACTTGATACGGAACGATATTCCCAGATGCCGGAGGTACTTGCTCAGATGTCGGAAGTACTTGTTCAGTAAGGGGCGGAGCAGAGCTAAGAGGTAGAGCCTCGGTAGCAATTGGCTCCGTAGTGCTTGGTACAGTTCTTCGTGTTTGAACCATGGTTGATGTCTTTTTCCCACAGACGGCGCCAAATGTTGTGGAATAAACACTAGGTTATTAGATTGCGGCTAGGGTTTGATGTATTTAATGCTAGGGTGTGTGAGCTTCGTGCTTTAATGGCTGCTTCTGCGTTCGAGACTTAAACGGTCCTCACAGAATGCCTACGTATCTCTGTATTAAGAGAATCAAGCCAATAAAACGTAGTTCTGAGATGAGGGGTCAGACCCTTTATATAGGCTGAGAAGCCCTAAAATCGTAGTAGGGTTAGGTGACTTGGTGGGCAAGTCACCGCCTCTAGGAAGGTTCCGGATCCATTCCTTGTAGGAGTCTGTTTCCTTGTATGACTGTGTGGCTTGGAGGCTACTCTTTGTAGAGATAATGTCCTTATTGACTTGTATCTCCTAGCTGTTAATTATCCCTAAATATTAATTACGAAATTAATATTATAACTGGGGTTTGGGCCCATCTGGTGGGCCCCACGTTTGGACCATTCTAGGTCTAATCAATGCCACATTAAATGTGTCTTTAGGGCTTACTTTTAGCCCATATCATTAAATTTATTACAATGACCGAAATTATTTTATAATGGTCAAATTTAATGAACATGACATATTAGTATATTTTTGGATATTTACCAAAAATACTAGCTTCAAAGTTTCTATTTGCAAAAATACCATCTCTTTAAATTAATTGCAATTTTACTAAACTAAGTTTCAAAATTGCAAAAATACTAAGCCCACTCCCACTCCTTCCCTCCCTCCTTCCCAGGCCCAGCCCACTGCGACTTGTGTACCTTATATATATATATATATATATATATATATATATATATATATATATATATATATATATATATATATATATAGTTCAAAAATGAGGTCGAAAATGACAACTGACAAATGGAACCTGAAATCAGAAATTTAGTTGCATGTGGTTGCATTCAGTTGCAAATTTAGTTGAATGTGGTTACATTCATTTGAATATGCCCCTGCGGGGCCAGGAAACACAAATCCACCAAAAAAAAGTACCGTCGTCACTTCACAGAAAGAAGGGGGAGGGTTAGGGTTAGTATTTTTGCAATTTAGAAACTTAGTTATTAAAATTGCAAAAAACTGTTTTTAACAAAAGTAAATGTGCAAAAATTTACTTTTTTCTATTTATTTATGAAAAGAGCCCATAAAATTATTATCTAAAAAATTAATAAACTTTTTAAAAATATTAACTTTTTATATTTATCTTTTGAAATTAAAAAAGTCAAAATTTTAAAAAACTGAAATTTTATATTTTGAGACTTTTTTGAATTTTAAAATTTCTGATTTTTTAAATGTATATTTTATTTTCTTTGAAGAAAAAATTCATATTTTATTTAGTTTTATATTATTTAATTGTTTTTTGAAAAATGTTTTTTTAATATAAGCTTTGTTTAAGTAAGATTTAACATAAATCAAATAACATATTGTTTTATTTTTATAAAAATTACTATCATAATATTTTTCAAATTACATATTATATATATATATATATATATATTTCAAATATATAATAAGTATATAAGTATCACAGAAATTATTTATTATTTGATATTCATTGATGAATTAATATAATAAGTAACCATAAGAACACTTAATAGATTATAAAGAATGAAAAGAATAAAACAAATATTTCAAAATCTAACAAACTATATATATTTTTAAATAAATTTAAATTTAAGACTTATACGGTATTATATAATATATATAAAAAAATATGGCTCTTTTCATAAATAAATAGAAAAAAGTAAATTTTTGCACATTAACTTTTGTTAAGAATAGTTTTTTGCAATTTTACTAACTAAGTTTCTAAATTGCAAAAATACTAACCCTAACCCTAACCCTCCCCTCCCCCCTTCTTTCTTATATTCAAATGAATGCAACCACATTCAACTAAATTTGCAACTGAATGCAACCACATGCAACTAAATTTCTGATTTCAGGTTCCATTTGTCAGTTGTCATTTTCGACCTCATTTTTGAACAATATATATATATATATATATATATGTTATGCTATAATTACGCAAGCGCACGTAGTCACAAGTAATATAAATTAAGTTCGTTCCACAGAGATCTGGTTAGGTTTTAATCAGTAAATATGCCTATGCAACAATGTATGGTTTTAATTCACTGCTAAGAAAAGTAACAAATTGGAGTTTGATTAACTAATTTAAACTAAGATGCAAAGAATTAAACTAAGAATTAAATTAACTAGAGATTTAAATCAAATTACTTATATGAGATTAAACATGGGATCCTAACTTCATTAAATACTTCCCTTAGATCTGACGCCTTTAATCACTATGTGCAATGGTTTAAATATTTGATCGGATAACACGAAACAAGTATACACTACCTGTCAGCATACGCATACCAAACTAAACATACATCCACAAAAGAGATAGAAGATGAATAGACACCAATTATGCGTAGACCTATATGTCTATAGAATTTGAAAACATAACGGTTGAAGAACAAGTTATCCATTAAGATCACACAGGGCAGTATAAGTATTTTCATCTCACACCACGAATCATATTGATAAACAATTATGAACCTATGCTAGCATGGCAAGTTCTAAATCTCAAGATCCACTTTCACTTCACAAGAGATTAACAAATTAGATGTTCGCGACGCATCTATCTATTAAGCGTAACCATACGAGAATATCAATTATACACCACACACAGATCTTTAAAGCATCAAGATACTAAGTTCCATAAATAACTCCGTTAGAATCCCATGACAACGATTAGCCCATAATTGAACTGTTCATCGTCATGAGATTTGATGAAAACATGATAAATAACAAGATATGGAAGAAAGAAGTAATAATATTATAAAAATAAAGAGTTGAGAAAACAAATCTATAATCCAACGTATACAAAAGATGAAGTAGATCTGGATCAGTGTTTGTCACCGAGCGTTGAATCCTTCTCTCCTTTTCTCCCTTGCAGATCTCAGCTCGTTACAATAATAAAGCGATGATAACTAATTACAATGCTTAGATGTGTTTATATAGGCTCTAGATTTCTTGTCCAGCAAGAATTTATCTTCTATTACAGCTAGAATTTAATTAAGGTGCTAAAAACTGCCAAAAATAAATTAGAACTTGAAAAGAACAAAACAATAATTTCCCTGCTCCCAACATTCTGTTTGTCGTGCTACCTGCCCCCACCACGCGCAGCTTGCTCATACAACACCTATTCCATGTTGTAGAAAATCTTCCAAGCTTCGCGTGGGCAGTAAGATCGCTGAAAACGGACTTCTAGAACTCCAGATATGACCAAAATAGTGTAAGCTGCGCAACCTTCCCAGAAAATCCGAATTTTAATCAATTAATCCTCCAAAAACGATAGAAGCATCAACCTTAATCAACATTCTCGTAAATCTGCACAACTAAGAAAAACACATCAAAGCTACAAGAAACTTGAGTCCAAGACAATCAATTTAAGCCGATTTAGAATGCTCCAAGTGGATATAAAATCCACTTATCACACCCCCAAACTTAAACCGATGCTTGTCCTCAAGCATAAACAATTACAACTAACTAACTAACTAGTACCACTTCCGTAGGTGATCACGGTTGCATTTGGCATACGCAACAAGCCCTTTAAACCCCTAGGCAGCCCTAGTGGACGAGTAAGGTCTCGTGAGGGCCTATAGCGAATGTACCCACAAAATCCATTTGACCTAATGCAATGCAATGCATGAATGCAACTAATATGCAAATGCAATTAATCTAGCCTACCATACCTTCAAATCCTCTCATGCCATATCAACTCAAGAATCAAAGTAAATACGCAATGTCTTGGTGTCGAAAGTGCAAGTATTCACATAGTCTACTCAATGAACATGCATAAGTTCTCACAAGCCCATGTCAAGTGTAAGAATAAGTTATTAAACACGCTAAGCCTACAAGAGTACATCTTTGAGACAACACTCGGGATCTCATACGCAAGAACAAGCAAACACTCACAGTCCACTCACAAAGAATATTCACTCAAGAACCAGGGTAAGTGTATCACTCAATTCCAACAAAATCATAAGCATGCTTGACATTTGGTATCAATCTAACTCTTAACACAACATACATCAATGACAATAAACAAAAGGTCTTTAATTGGGTTGTAACGGTGCTAGGGACAAGGTATGTCAAATAAGCCAAATCAGGTGAAGTGTCAAAAACTAGTAAGTACCATAATACATCATACACAACACCCTATTTCCCCCACATAATTTTTACTCTGTTTCTTCCAACAAAAATGCTCGACTAGTCGACTGAAATAGGATCACAACAAACACAAACATGCTCTCATAATATATATTTTTTTTCTTTTTTTTCTTTCTTTTTTTTATCTTTTTTTTATCTTTTTTTTCCTTCTTTTTTTTTGAGAGCTAAATAAAACATAATATAAACAATAACAATGATCCCATGAATTTATTACATATGCCGACTATCAAGTAAACAAACCCAATTTCAATATTTCCCCCAAAAGTACGACCAACAATAACCCTTCCTTGCACACCCTATTACTCCCTTAAGCACTCTACTAGCCTTTGACAATGTGGGTTCAAACTAATGTAAGGCCAATACAAGAAAAAGGTCTAGGCAAGTAATGTGGTATGTCACCGAAAAAATAGGATTAAGCTCAACGGTTTAACTAATTGATCATATAAACATGGTGTGGTAATATGGGAAAATATGTGGTTATTCCTAAATGCCTTTATCATTTTAATCGTCAAATAATGTCATGCGTTTCAAGAAATACCTCAAACAACTGCTAGCAATGCAAACAATCCGTGGACACTCAAGCAAACAAATAATTTGCAAATATGCAATAAGGCTCAAAAACTCACTTGGTGGAAAAAATACTCAATCCCAAGCAAAAACAATCTCTCTAACGCACCGACTTGTATTCAAAGCATGCAAACTAAATCATCTTGCACATATTCATGTCCTTCCAATCACTTACAACATTCAATAAGTCTACTAGCTTCAACTTACTAGTGTATGTGTGTGCACAAGAACAAAGCATATCACTTCTCAAACAAAAGCGTCAACAACACAAAATTCCTATCAAGCATGGGTGCAAATGCAACCTATTATGGACTCACATGCTATACGATATAAAAACAGAATGTCCTATATGAAACACAGAATGTCCTATATGAAACAAACGTAGATAACACGAACATAAATGCATAATTTACTACTACTAATATGCAAAGCATGAAATCCTACATGAACAAATAATACAACAACAACTACCAATCCCTCAAACCACCCCCAAACTTAAAATATTCAATGTCCACATTGAATGGAAGTAAATAAAAGGGATAGCAGAAAACATACCGACTCGTCCTCCTCCTCGGAGGAATCAGAATCTGGCGGTGGATACTGCGTACGAGCTCCATAGACTGGCCACCTTGCCTGAATACCTGCATCTCTCAAAGCTGTAGCCATATCCTGAGCATACTCCCGGTTACAAGCATGTATAGCATTCATCCGCCTGTACAAACGCCTAAAGTGGGCATCCAAAACTCTCGGTACTCTCGAACCTCGTGGCGGAGCGCCCGCTCCATGACCACTAGCACCAGCACCATTAACAATATAACCAAGCCCCCTCGGATGTGGAACCCCACCTTGCCAGTCAGGCATTCGATCAATAGACACATCAGTAATGGAAGCCAAAGGTGACTGCAACTCCTCATCTGCACCCCAGGTAACACCACTATCTTTACATAAACCAGCTATAACAGAAGCATGGGGCATCGATGATAGCGCATTAGACTTTAAAAACCGTAGAATATTCTGATGAACAATATAGGCTACATCAATGTACTTCCCCTTTAGAATGCCCAAAAGGAGAATCGCTCTATCAAATGTGACCTCACCTATATGAGAAGACGGAAATTAACCGGCTCAGTGGTTCCCAATTTATACTTCCAAACTGTACCAGGAACACATAACTCACGAACAATTGCCTCCAAATCCACATCCTTACTAGTCTTCCTTGCCCAATCTTCATCCCCCACAAGCTTAGGTGGTTGGCCCAAAATTGCACGAATAGCATCAACACTATAATCCACCTGTTTACCTCGAACCATACACACCTCATCCGGCTCACCTTTAGCATTAACATAAAACTCCCTAACAACATTCACCGGAACCGGAACATGTGTCTTACAAATCTCTCCCCAACGTAACTCACTAATCACATCAACCAACCCATAATGACGAGTTGGCAAAAACCCCCTTTCTTTCGCCACTGACCTTGATAACAACCGATTATACTCAACCTCCGCATCCGGAGAAGAAAATCTCTCCACCCTAATAGAACCACCCCTCATTCGCTTAGGCGCCATAATAATCAAAACCCCACTCAACAATAGCACCACCAACTACTACCAAGAAATATCCCACCAAAAACCACCAAGAAATATCCCACCAAAACCACCAAGAAATATCCCACCAAAAATACCCAATTACAAGACTAATACAAAACCCCCAATTTACAAGAACACAAATTCGTAATAAAAATAAAATTTAAGAAGAGATATCCCACTACGAATCGAAGAGGTGAACTTGTACTAATTTTCCCCCAAACTTGAATTTTTTTTAGAGATGTAGAGGAGGAATAGAATGAATTAGGTGTGTATGTATGGGTATATATAGGCAATGGAGTGATAGGATGAATATAAGAATTTTAATGTGAAAAGGAAAAAATTTTGGTGGAATTTGGAATTTGATATAGGATAGAAAAAATATTTAATGAATAAAAGGAAAAGAATTAGAAAAGAAATAGGAATTTGAATTTTTTAAGGAGAGATGGGAGTTTTTGGAATTGAAATAGGAAAAGAATTAGGGAAAAGATGGGAGTATAAATAAGATTTGGGGTGAAAGAATTTTTTATTTTTTTTATATATACAACAGCAAAACACGGACATAACAGGTGAACAGCGCTGAAAAAAAAAATTTGATTACCTGGTTCACTCGCAACTTGCGCGCGTGGGGGGCAAATTGGCTGAAGACCAGACACGGCAGCGCAAGTTACGCAACAGAGGGGCAACCTGCCTCAAGGTCAGATGCGCATGCGCAAGTTGCGCGTTAGAAGCGCAAACTTCGCTAAGATCAGAAACGCAGGCGCAAGTTGCGTTATACACTATTTTTATTTTTTTTTGAAGAAAGAAGTAATACACGACATACACAAGGCTTGGGTTGCCTCCCAAGAAGCGATCGTTTAATGTCATTAGCTTGACATTCTTCCGATAATTCACGTCGATGCCAAAATGGCGGAAACCTTCTCGCGATCAAACGATCCTCCATTGTAATGCTTCAACCTCTGTCCATTTACTTTGAAAGTATGATCCGGTGTTGTTTCATAAATTTCAAAAGCTCCATGAGGATACACCGTCTTAACAATAAACGGACCCGACCACCGTGACTTGAGTTTTCCCGGAAAAAGCTTGAGGCGAGAATTAAATAGCAACACTAGTTGACCCGGTACAAATGCCTTGGGCGCCAACCTTTTATCATGCCACCTCTTGACCTTCTCCTTATACATTTTATTATTTTCGTAAGCTTGCTCACGAAATTCCTCAAGTTCATTCAATTGAAGCAACCGTTTTGCACCCGCAGCTGAGATATCCAAATTCAATTTCTTCAACGCCCAATATGCCTTGTGTTCCAACTCTGCAGGTAAATGACATGCTTTCCCATAAACTAACTGAAACGGAGACATACCTAGAGGAGTCTTGTAGGCAGTTCTGTACACCCACACAGCTTCATCCAACTTCAATGACCAATCCTACGAGACGGATTCACCACTTTCTCCAGAATTCTCTTGATCTCTCTGTTAGAAACTTCCGCTTGACCATTAGTTTGAGGGTGATAAGCAGTGGCAACACGATGCGTCACATTGTACTTTGCCATCAACATAGTAAACTGACGATTACAGAAGTGTGTCCCCTCATCACTGATTATAGCACGTGGAGTTCCAAAACGCGTGAAAATTTGCTTATGAAGAAAATTCAGTACCACCTTAGCATCATTAGTCGGTAAAGCTTTCACCTCGACCCATTTAGACACGTAATCCATAGCTAGCAAGATGTACTGATTATTACACGAAGAAATAAAAGGTCCCATGAAGTCAATTCCCCAAACATCAAAGATCTCCACCTCATGAAGCATGTTAAGAGGCATCTCGTTCCTTCTATAAATATTGCCAACCCTTTGACATCGATCACAACTCATTACAAACCAATGAGCGTCCTTAAACAAGGTAGGCCAATAAAAACCTACTTGTAGCACACGAGCTGCTGTCTTTTCTCCACCATAATGACCACCATACACAGTTGAGTGGCAATCCCTCAAAACACTCTCCGTCTCACTATACGGAATGCATCGTCTAATCATCTGATCTGCTCCTTGTCTAAACAAAAACGGCTCATCCCAACGGTACCACTTCACATCATGTAGAAACTTCTTCCTTTGAGCATAAGAAAAATCTGGAGGAATAACATTGCTCACCAAATAGTTCACATAATTTGCAAACCATGGCTCCTCATCTTGCACTCCAAAAAGCTGCTCATCTGGAAAAGATTCATTAATAAGAGATTTGCCATATGAATCCTTACCGTAGTCCTCCAAACGCGAGAGATGATCCGCTACTTGATTTTCCGTGCCTTTCCTATCTTTGATTTCCACATCAAACTATTGCAAAAGAAGCACCCAACGAATCAATCTAGGCTTTGAATCCTTCTTCGACATGAGATATCGAATAGCAGCATGATCCATGTACACAATCACCTTCGTACCAAGCAAATAAGATCTGAATTTCTCGAAAGCATAGACAACTGCTAGCAACTCCTTCTCCGTAGTGGTGTAGTTAAGCTGTGCATCATTGAGGGTTTTACTAGCATAGTAAACCACATGAAAAATTTTGTCCTTCCTTTGCCCAAGCATAGCTCCAACATCATAGTCACTAGCATCACACATAAGCTCGAACGGTTCCTCCCAATTAGGTGCAGTAATGACTGGTGTAGTAGTCAACTTCTTCTTCAAGAGCTCAAAAGCTGCAAGACACTCATCATCAAATTTGAAAGGAGCATCCTTCTCCAACAGGTTGCACAAAGGTTTAGAAATTTTCGAAAAGTCTTGAATGAATCGTCTATAGAACCCCGCATGACCAAGAAAACTGCGAATTCCTTTAACAGAAATAGGTGGAGGAAGATTTTCGATTGTCTCCACCTTGGCCCTATCCACTTCAAGCCCCTTACTAGATACCTTGTGCCCAAGAATAATTCCTTCTTGCACCATAAAGTGACACTTCTCCCAATTAAGAACCAAATTAGTCTCCACACAACGTTTCAATACCAAGCCAAGATTATGCAAGCACTCGTCATATGAAGAACCAAAAACTGAAAAGTCATCCATAAAAACCTCAACATTCGTGCCAATCATGTCTGAGAAAATAGCCATCATGCACCTTTGAAAAGTAGCAGGAGCACCACAAAGTCCAAAAGAAACTCGACGAAAAGCAAAAGTGCCAAAAGGACATGTGAATGTGGTCTTCTCTTGATCTTCCGGAGCAATGCAAATCTGATTATAACCCGAATAGCCATCAAGCAAACAATAATACTCGTGTCCCGCCAACCTGTCTAACATCTGATCAATGAATGGTAGAGGAAAGTGATCTTTTCTCGTGGCTTTGTTGAGCTTCCGATAGTCCATGCAAACTCTCCACCCCGTGACTGTCCGAGTAGGGATGAGCTCATTCTTCTCATTAGCAACAACTGTCATGCCTCCTTTCTTTGGCACACATTGAACCGGACTCACCCAAGAACTGTCTGAGATAGGATAGATAATACCTGCATCTAACCAATTTAGAATTTCCTTCTTCACCACCTCTTTCATAATAGGATTAAGTCTGCGCTGATGTTCAACAGTAGGCTTAGCTCCTTCCTCTAGCAGAATTTTATGAATGCAATAAGAAGGGCCGATTCCCTTGATATCTGCTATGGTCCAACCAATTGCTGACTTGAACTCCCTCAAAATTCGCAAGAGCTTTTCTTCCGCACTAGCTGACAAGTTAGAAGCAATAATAATAGGTAATGTAGATGCATCACCAAGAAAAACATACCTCAAGTGCTCAGGAAGTGGTTTGAGTTCAAGTGTAGGAGCTTCCTCAATAGATGGTTTAAGACGCCCCTCAGAATTTTTCAACTCTGCTAACCCAAGTGATTCAAAAGGCATGTCAAATCTCTTTTTCCAAGGAGCTGAATTCAACTGTTGTAATTGCTCGGCTATATCTTCTTCTTCAAAATCAGCATCACCAACTAAAACTTTTTCCAAAGAATCAGACTTTAACAATTGCTCAAGCTTCATAGTAACTGCAGAATTAACAAAATCCACCTTCAAGCATTCTTCTTCATCTGAGGGAAATTTCATTGCATTGAACACGTTAAAAGTGACATTCTGATCTTGCACCCTCATGGTGAGTTCCCCTTTTTGCACATCAATCAAAGTCTTTCCTGTAGCCAAGAACGGTCTTCCCAAGATTATGGGAATCTTCTTATCTTCCTCGAAATCCAGGATAACAAAATCAGCAGGAAATATGAGTTTATCAACTTTCACCAAAACGTCCTCCACTATGCCTCTAGGATATGTGATAGATTGATTAGCCAACTGCAAAGAGATGTTAGTTGGCTTTGGCTCTGGTAGACCAAGTTGTATGTAAACCGACAAGGGCATGAGATTGATGCTATCTCCCAAATCACACAAACACTTGCTGAATGAAAGATTGCCAATAGTACAAGGAATGGTGAAACTTCCCGGATCTTTAAGCTTAGATGGCAACTTCTGTTGCAGAACGGCACTACACTCCTCCGTTAGAGCAACGGTCTCTAATTCATCGAGCTTCAATTTACGAGAAAGAATACCCTTCATGAACTTGGCAGAGCTCGGCATCTGTTCAAGAGCTTCCGCAAAAGGAATGTTAATCTGCAACTTCTTGAACACCTCTAAGAACTTAGCAAACTTATTGTCCAAATTCTGCTTCTGGAGTCTTCTAGGATATGGAGGAGGAGGATAGATCTGAGTATTCTTTATAGACTGCTCCGGAGAAGCTTTAACAGGTTCCTTGCTCTTCTCTACTTCACCATCTAGCTCATCAGCTACTAAGTCAGAATTCTCAATTTCAGGCAATGCAGATTTTTCGACTTGTTGATTCTGCACTTCTTCATCTTCATTGGCTGCTGATTTAAGATCTGATGTAACCTTTCCCAATCTCAAAGTCACTGCCTTCACTTGTTCTTTGCCATCCCTCCTACCTGGATTAGTCTCTGTATCACTAGGAAGAGTTCCTTGAGGCCTACTGAGTAAGGCACTTGCAATCTGTCCTATCTGGGTTTCCAAGACTTTTTGACCAGCTTGTAGGTTCTTTACCGCTATCCATACATCATTTGATTTATCATTAGATGATTGCCCCATATGAGCCTGGGGCTGTTGCTGCTGAAATCCAGGAGGTTGATATGGTGCCCTTGGAGCATAAGGCTGTTGATAGCCTTGATTGAATGGCTTCGCTTGCTGATAAGATTGTTGAGTATTTTGATTATTGCTCCAGCTGAAATTGGGATGATTCCGATTATTAGGATGATAAGTGGCTGGAACTAGTGCAGCAGGTCTCTGGAAATTACTCACGAACTGTGCTGATTCAGAAGAGATAGCACACTGATTCGTCTCATGTGCGCCCACACATAACTCACAAACACTAGCCACCTGCTGAACTCCATAATTAGCAAGAGAATCCACCTTCATAGCAAGAGCTTTCAACTGAGCCGTAATCATTGAAGTTGTATCTACTTCCAATATTCCTGCTGCCTTGCCTTGAGATAGCCTTTGGGTTGGATTTTGATATTCATTAGCAGCCATCATCTCAATAAGATCATAAGCTTCATCATAGCTCTTCGCCCACAAAGCTCCACCTGATGCTGCATCTAGCAAAGGCCTAGACTGTGCTCCCAACCCATTGAAGAACCCATTAATAACCATCCAATCAGGCATGCCATGATGAGGACACTTCCGTAGCATCTCCTTGTAGCGTTCCCAAGCCTCACACAAGGTCTCGCCAGATTGCTGTTGGAATTGAGTCAACTGGTTCCTTAATGCTGCAGTTTTTGCCATAGGGAAGAATTTAGTAAGGAACTTCTGAGCAAGATCTTCCCATGTAGTAATGGAACCAGGCGGCAAAGAGTGTAGCCTGCTCTTAGCCTTATCCCTCAGAGAGAATGGGAAAAGCCTCAACTTGATAGCATCATCCGTCACACCATTACATTTAAAAGTGTCACAGATTTCGAACATGCATGTTGGCATCCTCCATAGAAGCACCCCCAAACTGAACCGAGTTCAGCACCATCTGAATTGTGCCCGGCTTGATCTCAAAGTTATTTGCTGCAATAGCTGGCCTGACAATACTAGACTGGATGTCATTAAGTTTCGGTTGAGAATAGTCCTTCAAAGCCTTGACTGCTGCTGCTGCATCACCCATCTCTACAGTGGTCTCAAGTTCTTTTGTCTTATTCTCCAAATTCTCTACACGATCGTTTTCCGCCAGTTCTTCCAAACGAGCTTGTAAGCGTGTTCGCATACAAAATTAAGTACCTGAAACACCACGAATCAAACAACTAAGTAAGAAATCCGAGTCAGTGAACGCTAACGACCACTGATGACAAGCACATAAACTAAAATAAAAACACCGATAATCCCCGGCAGCGGCGCCAAAAACTTGTTATGCTATAATTATGCAAGCGCACGTAGTCACAAGTAATATAAATTAAGTTCGTTCCACAGAGATCTGGTTAGGTTTTAATCAGTAAATATGCCTATGCAACAATGTATGGTTTTAATTCACTGCTAAGAAAAGTAACAAATTGGAGTTTGATTAACTAATTTAAACTAAGATGCAAAGAATTAAACTAAGAATTAAATTAACTAGAGATTTAAATTAAATTACTTATATGAGATTAAACATGGGATCCTAACTTCATTAAATACTTCCCTTAGATCTGACGCCTTTAATCACTATGTGCAATGGTTTAAATATTTGATCGGATAACATGAAACAAGTATACGCTACCTGTCAGCATACGCATACCAAACTAAACATACATCCACAAAAGAGATAGAAGATGAATAGACACCAATTATGCTTAGACCCTATATGTCTATAGAATTTGAAAACATAACGGTTGAAGAAAAAGTTATCCATTAAGATCACACAGGGCAGTATAAGTATTTTCATCTCACACCACGAATCATATTGATAAACAATTATGAACCTATGCTAGCATGGCAAGTTCTAAATCTCAAGATCCACTTTCACTTCACAAGAGATTAACAAATTAGATGTTCGCGACGCATCTATCTATTAAGCGTAACCATACGAGAATATCAATTATACACCACACACAGATCTTTAAAGCATCAAGATACTAAGTTCCATAAATAACTCCGTTAGAATCCCATGACAACGATTATCCCATAATTGAACTGTTCATCGTCATGGGATTTGATGAAAACATAATAAATAACAAGATATGGAAGAAAGAAGTAATAATATTATAAAAATAAAGAGTTGAGAAAACAAATCTATAATCCAACGTATACAAAAGATGAAGTAGATCTAGATCCGTGCTTGTCACCGAGCGTTGAATCCTTCTCTCCTTTTCTCCCTTGCAGATCTCAGCTGGTTACAATAATAAAGCGATGATAACTAATTACAATGCTTAGATGTGTTTATATAGGCTCTAGATTTCTTGCCCAGCAAGAATTTATCTTCTATTACAGCTAGAATTTAATTAAGGTGCTAAAAACTGCCCAAAATAAATTAGAACTTGAAAAGGGCAAAACAGTAATTTCCCTGCTCCCAACATTCTGTTTGTCGTGCTACCTGCCCCCACCACGCGCAGCTTGCTCATTCAACACCTATTCCATGTTGTAGAAAATCTCCCAAGCTTCGCGTGGGCAGTAAGATCGCTGAAAACGGACTTCTAGAACTCCAGATATGACCAAAACAGTGTAAGCTGCGCAGCCTTCCCAGAAAATCCGAATTTTAATCAATTAATCCTCCAAAAACGATAGAAGCATCAACCTTAATCAACATTCTCGTAAATCTACACAACTAAGCAAAACACATCAAAACTACAAGAAACTTGAGTCCAAGACAATCAATTTAAGCCGATTTAGAATGCTCCAAGTGGATATAAAATCGACTTATCAATATATATGTATAAGGTGGGTGATATTTTGGTGGATTTAGGTTTCATGGTCCCGCAGGGGCATATTCAACTAAATTTGCAACTGAATGCAACCACATGCAACTAAATTTCTGATTTCAGGTTCCATTTGTCAGTTGTCATTTTCGACCTCATTTTTGAACTCTATATATATATATAATCAAAAGGTGAGGTCGAAAATGCAACTACATTCAACTCAATTTCTGATTTCAGTTGCATTCAGCTGAATATTGCCCCTGGCGGGGCCTTGCAACCCAAAGCCACCAAAATCACCTTACCTTTTTTTAAAAAAGAAGTTGAATGTGGTTGCATTCAGTTGAATCAGTTGAATGTGGTTGCATTCAGTTGAATATTGCCCCTGGCGGGGCCTTGCAACCCAAAGCCACCAAAATCACCCTACCTTTTTTTTTAAAAAAAGGAAGTGGAATGTGGTTGCATTCAGTTGAATATTGCCTCTGGCAGGGTCTTGCAACCCAAATCCACCAAAATCACCTCACCTTTTAAAAAAAAGTTGCATTTGGTTGCATTTAGTTGAACGTGGTTGCATTCAGTTGAATGTGGTTGCATTCAGTTGAATCAGTTGAATGTGGTTGCCTTCAGTTGAATATTGCCCCTGGCGGGGCCTTGCAACCCAAAGCCACCAAAATCACCCTACCTTTTTTTAAAAAAAAGAAGTTGAATGTGGTTGCATTCAGTTGAATGTGGTTGCATTCAGTTGAATATTGCCCCTGGCGGGGCCTTGCAACCCAAAGCCACCAAAATCACCCTACCTTTTTTTAAAAAAAAAGAAGTTGAATGTGGTTGCATTCAATTGAATATTGCACCTGGCGGGGCCTTGCAACCCAAATCCACAAAAATCAGCTCACCTTTTAAAAAAAGGTGCATTTGGTTGCATTTAGTTGAATGTGGTTGCATTCAGTTGAATGTGGTTGCATTCAGTTGAATCAGTTGAATGTGGTTGCATTCAATTGAATGTGGTTGCATTCAGTTGAATGTGGTTGCATTCAGTTGAATGTGGTTGCATTCAGTTGAATATTGCCCATGGCGGGGCCTTGCAACCCAAAGCCACCAAAATCACCCTACCTTTTTTTTAAAAAAAAGAAGTTGAATGTGGTTGCATTCAGTTGAATGTGGTTGCATTCAGTTGAATATTGCCCCTGGCGGGGCCTTGCAACCCAAATCCACCAAAATCACCTCACCTTTTAAAAAAAGTTGCATTTGGTTGCATTTAGTTGAATGTGGTTGCATTCATTTGAATGTGTTTGCATTCAGTTGAATAAGTTGAATGTGGTTGCAATCAGTTGAATGTGGTTGCATTCAGTTGAATGTGTTTGCATTCAGTTGAATATTGCCCCTGGCGGGGCCTTGCAACCCAAAGCCACCAAAATCACCCTAACTTTTTTTTTTAAAAAAAAAAAGAAGTTGAATGTGGTTGCATTCAGTTGAATGTGGTTGCATTCAGTTGAATATTGCCCCTGGCGGGGCCTTGCAACCCAAAGCCACCAAAATCACCCTACCTTTTTTTAAAAAAAAGAAGTTGAATGTGGTTGCATTCAGTTGAATATTGCACCTGGCGGGGCCTTGCAACCCAAATCCACAAAAATCAGCTCACCTTTTAAAAAAAGTTGCATTTGGTTGCATTTAGTTGAATGTGGTTGCATTCAGTTGAATGTGGTTGCATTCAGTTGAATCAGTTGAATGTGGTTGCATTCAGTTGAATGTGGTTGCATTCAGTTGAATATTGCCCATGGCGGGGCCTTGCAACCCAAAGCCACCAAAATCACCCTACCTTTTTTTTAAAAAAAGAAGTTGAATGTGGTTGCATTCAGTTGAATGTGGTTGCATTCAGTTGAATATTGCCCCTGGCGGGGCCTTGCATCCCAAATCCACCAAAATCACCTCACCTTTTAAAAAAAGTTGCATTTGGTTGCATTTAGTTGAATGTGGTTGCATTCATTTGAATGTGTTTGCATTCAGTTGAATGTGGTTGCAATCAGTTGAATGTGGTTGCATTCAGTTGAATGTGTTTGCATTCAGTTGAATATTGCCCCTGGCGGGGCCTTGCAACCCAAAGCCACCAAAATCACCCTAACTTTTTTTTTTTTTTTTAAAAAAGAAGTTGAATGTGGTTGCATTCAGTTGAATGTGGTTGCATTCAGTTGAATATTGCCCCTGGCGGGGCCTTGCAACCCAAAGCCACCAAAATCACCCAACCTTTAAAAAAAAAAGAAGTTGAATGTGGTTGCATTCAGTTAAATATTGCCCCTGGCGGGGCCTTACAACCCAAATCCACCAAAATCACCTCACCTTTTAAAAAAAAGTTGCATTTGGTTGCATTTAGTTGAATGTGGTTGCATTCAGTTGAATGTGGTTGCATTCAGTTGAATCAGTTGAATGTGGTTGCATTCAGTTGAATATTGCCCCTGGCGGGGCCTTGCAACCCAAAGCCACCAAAATCACCCTACCTTTTAAAAAAAAAAAAAAGAAGTTGAATGTGGTTGCATTCAGTTGAATATTGCCCCTGGTGGGGCCTTGCAACCCAAAGCCACCAAAATCACCCTACCTTTTTTTTCTAAAAAAGGAAGTTGAATGTGGTTGCATTCAGTTGAATATTGCCCCTGGCGGGGCCTTGCAACCCAAATCCACCAAAATCACCGCACCTTTTAAAAAAAGTTGCATTTGGTTGCATTTAGTTGAATGTGGTTGCATTCAGTTGAATGTGTTTGCATTCAGTTGAATCAGTTGAATGTGGTTGTATTCAGTTGAATGTGGTTGCATTCAGTTAAATATTACCCCTGGCGGGGCCTTGCAACCCAAAGCCACCAAAATCACCCTACCTTTTAATAAAAAAAAGAAGTTGAATGTGGTTGCATTCAGTTGAATGTGGTTGCATTCAGTTGAATATTGCCCCTGGCGGCACCTTGCAAGCCAAAGCCACCAAAATCACCCTACCTTTTTTTTTAAAAAAAAGTTGAATTCGGTTGCATTTAGTTGAATATTGCCCCTGGCGGGGCCTTGCAATCCAAATCCACCAAAATCACCTCACCTTTTAAAAAAAAGTTGCATTTGGTTGCATTTAGTTGAATGTGGTTGCATTCAGTTGAATCAGTTGAATGTGGTTGCATTCAGTTGAATATGTGGTTGCATTCAGTTGAATATTGCCCCTGGCGGGGCCTTGCAACCCAAAGCCACCAAAATCACCCTACCTTTTTTTTAAAAAAGAAGTTGAATGTGGTTGCGTTCAGTTGAATGTGGTTGCATTCAGTTGAATATTGCCCCTGGCGGGGCCTTGCAACCCAAAGCCACCAAAATCACCCTACTTTTTTTATAAAAAAAAAGAAGTTGAATGTGGTTGCATTCAGTTGAATATTGCCCCTGGCAGGGTCTTGCAACCCAAATCCACCAAAATCACCTCACCTTTTAAAAAAAAGTTGCATTTGGTTGCATTTAGTTGAATGTGGTTGCATTCAGTTGAATGTGGTTGCATTCAGTTGAATGTGGTTGCATTCAGTTGAATGTGGTTGCATTCAGTTGAATGTGGTTGCATTCAGTTGAATATTGCCCCTGGCGGGGCCTTGCAACCCAAAGCCACCAAAATCACCCTACCTTTAAAAAAAAAAGAAGTTGAATGTGGTTGCATTCAGTTGAATGTGGTTGCATTCAGTTGAATATTGCCCCTGGCGGGGCCTTGCAACCCAAATCCACCAAAATCACCTCACCTTTTAAAAAAAAGTTGCATTTGGTTGCATTTAGTTGTATGTGGTTGCATTCAGTTGAATGTGGTTGCATTCAGTTGAATAAGTTGAATGTGGTTGCATTCAGTTGAATGTGGTTGCATTCAGTTGAATATTGCCCCTGGCGGGGCCTTGCAACCCAAAGCCACCAAAATCACCCTACCTTTTTAAAAAAAAGTTGAATGTAGTTGCATTCAGTTGAATATTGCCCCTGGCGGGGCTTTGCAACCTAAAGCCACCAAAATCACCCTACCTTTTTTTTAAAAAAAGGAAGTTGAATGTGGTTGCATTCAGTTGAATATTGCCCCTGGCGGGGCCTTGCAACCCAAATCCACCAAAATCACCTTACCTTTTAAAAAAAGTTGCATTTGGTTGCATTTAGTTGAATGTGGTTGCATTCAGTTGAATGTTTTTGCATTCAGTTGAATGTGGTTGCATTCAGTTGAATATTACCCCTGGCGGGGCCTTGCAACCCAAAGCCACCAAAATCACCCTACCTTTTTATATAAAAAAGAAGTTGAATATGGTTGCATTTAGTTGAATATGGTTGCATTCAGTTGAATATTGCCCCTGGTGGGGCCTTGCAAGCCAAAGCCACCAAAATCACCCTACCTTTTTTTTAAAAAAAGAAGTTGAATGTGGTTGCATTTAGTTGAATATAGCCCCTGGCGGGGCCTTGCAATCCAAATCCACCAAAATCACCTCACCTTTTAAAAAAAGTTGCATTTGGTTGCATTTAGTTGAATGTGGTTGCATTCAGTTGAATCAGTTGAATGTGGTTGCATTCAGTTGAATATGGTTGCATTCAGTTGAATATTGCCCCTGGCGGGGCCTTGCAACCCAAAGCCACCAAAATCACCCTACCTTTTTTTTTAAAAAAAGAAGTTGAATGTGGTTGCATTCAGTTGAATATTGCCCCTGGCGGGGCCTTGCAACCCAAAGCCACCAAAATCACCCTACCTTTTTTTAAAAAAAAGAAGTTGAATGTGGTTGCATTCAGTTGAATATTGCCCCTGACGGGGCCTTGCAACCCAAATCCACCAAAATCACCTCACCTTTTAAAAAAAAGTTGCATTTGGTTGCATTTAGTTGAATGTGGTTGCATTGAGTTGCAAACCAAAATCCACCAAAATAGCCCCCGTTTAAAAAAAAAATTAAAAAAAATACACAAGTCGCAGTGGGCTGGGCCTGGGAAGGAGGGAGGGAAGGATGGAGGGAGGGACGGGGAGTGGGCCTAGTCTTTTTGTAATTTTGAAACTTAGTTTAGTAAAATCTATATATATTATAATAGCAGGAGACCGGAGAGGCTTGCACTCAGAAGCTTCAAAATACTTTTCTTGAATTTTCACATTTTTGATTTTTTTATTATAACAATTTTCTTGCATTGAATGAATCATTAATTATACCTATTAAATATATATTAAATACACTTTATTTCATATTTAATATAAAATTTTAACAATTTTATTAGTATTATTATTATTATTATTTTCTTATAAAATATTAATGATTTATATAAAAGTACCATTATTTAAGGTAAAACAATAAAATAAAATAATTTTTATCGTGTCTTTTCTAATCCTTATTCAAAATTGTTGCAATTTTTTTTGCAACAATTAATAAACGATTTTAACTTTTCGGTAAATTCGCAATCAATGATCGTTATACATAAGTATAAATATTTTTCGATTAACATCCACAATTTAAATAAAAGTAATATTGTAGAATTTAATTTTGTACATGAATAACTTACACGGGGTGTGACCAACTCGATTAAATTGAATCAAGTCGGCCCTTTTTTCGTCGATTAAATCAATAAAAAAAATTACCCATTCGTTGTTTGATTATTTTGCGTTGGAAAAATTAATATTTTAACTAAACACATTCTTATACGATTATTAATAAATTAATCAAGCATGTATGTTATGAGATGGGAGACGATGTTTAAAAACGTTAATTAGTTATATTTAATATTTACAAATTATAGGAATTATGTAGACATTGTAGTTTGGTATGGGAAAAAGTAAAAGCTCTTTAAGGAGTTGATATTTGTTATTTAAAACAAATTCTCATTTTTTGAGTATTGAGTAAGGGTGTTATAAAACGGGCATCGGCTTTAAAAACAATTATATGTACATATTTATTATAAAATTTAATAAAAAAGTATTAGAATATGTGAGTATCACTTTGAACGTATGTCAATGAATTTAATTTTAATATTACAAGTAAAAAAGTTCTTTTAAAATGCTTAGAAAAATTAATTAAATGTAGAGATACGGGTGTCGGATCACTCCAAAAAACATGAAGCATGACTTACAATATGCATTTGAATTATGCTTTTTTCGTCATAAAACCAAATATATCGACAATGGAAGTCAATCACACCTCTCATCACATTTACATTCTACTTCTTTTCATCATACAATCAAATTTACTAACAAATTAAGCAATCACATCTTTCATAATGTCATCACAATTGAAAAGATTCACAAATGTTATTTTTTTATTCAAAAATGTTATTTTTACTTATTCAATGTCAAACTTTGCAAAAGTATATCAATATTGAATTTCAAAAGCATTTTTTATGCGACAAAATAGGTGTCGTCAATACTTCAAAATTATTATTATTACTATTCAAGACTTTAAACGAAACATGTTTTTTTTCACCTAATTCTTTTCTCTTTAATCTTCAAACATTCAAATTTAATTACATTTCACACAATTTTTAATTTATCATATCAACTCTCAAATAATAAAATTTAACAAACAATGTTATGTGTACAATTTTTAAAAATATTTACCTAGTTGCAATTAATTAAAAGAGATGGTATTTTTGCAAATAGAAACTTTGAACCTAGTATTTTTGGTAAATATCCTAATTTTATTTAATTTGTATATATATATATAGAATCCTACTCCAATAGAAACCAAATTAAAATAGAAACTAAACCCTAATCTAACATTTCAATCTAATCTAATGACCAAACTAGGGGTACCCCAATATAAAAAATGTCTAAAATTTTAGGCTCCATCCAGAAAAAAATAAAAAATATTACTGTTCACTGCTACGTGGCAGTGACGTCAGCGTGAACAGTAATTTTTAATTTTTAATTTTTTTTTTTGCTGAATGGAGCCAAGAATTTTAAACACATTTTGTGAAGGTGCCCCTAGCGGCGCCATTAGAATGAATGACATATAATTTATTTAGTGTTAGTTTCTAGTTTCTATTTAAGAATTGGTTTATATTTGATACTTTGCCTATATATATGAGTCCTACTCCAATAGAAACCAAATTAAAATAGAAACTAGAAACTAAACCCTAATCTAACATTTCAAGCTAATCTAATGACCAAACTAGGGGTACCCCAATATAAAAAGTGTCTAAATTTTAGGCTCCATCCAGAAAAAAAAAATAATAATATTACTGTTCACTGCTGACGTGATAGTGACGTCAGCGTTAACAGTAAATTTTTTTTTGCTGAATGGAAACAAGAATTTTAAACACATTTTGTGAAGGTGCCCTGGCGGGATCTGGCGGGATCATTAGAATGAATGAAATATAATTTATTTAGTGTTAGTTTCTATTTAAGAATTTGTTTCTATTTGATATTTTGACTATATATATGTAGTTATTCCACATGTGAAACACAATACTTAATTCAATAAAAATTGACAGATCTAATAAATTTTCTCACAACTCGACCATTGTCTCTTCACATTCATTCTTAGGTTCTATTCACGACATTACTTATAATGCTAACAAGTCAATACCGTCATCCATCAATAAGTATTATCAAGAATAAATAATGGATGACTAATAAAGGAGACGAGTGACATGGACTATAACAAGTACTCCCTCCGTCCTTTTTGATTCTTAACATTTCACTTTTTCAAAATTTTTTGGCACGCATTTTAAGGTGCATTTTAAGGATAGTTAAATAACTTTTTTCTAAAATTTTCTTTTTCTGTATAAAAATTTAAACATTAAATTTTTATACAGAAAAAGAAAATTTAAAAAAAAAGTTATTTAACTATCCTTAAAATGCACCTTAAATGCGTGGCAGAAAGTTTTGAAAAAGTGAAATGTTAAGAATTAAAAGGGACGGAAGGAGTAGTTAACTGAGGGAGTAGTTATGTACGCATTTCCCCTAATATTTAAAACTACTTATATGAAATATTTTGTATTTTAAAGAGAAAATATAGTAAATACAAGAATGAAAATGTTTTTATACTACCGATCTCTGCATAAATATGCAAACGCCAAGGATGCCTTTTTGTCGAGGGGGTTTGACATATGCAAGCTAACTCACTTATTCAACCACCTTTCGTCAAAATTATCAATTTAATAATTAGTCAGTGATCAAGACTGCATTGAACAACTACAAACAATTTCATTATGCATCTTTATGAATCATTTTAGATAAAGGCTATCATTAGGCTGCTAGCTGGCTGCAACACAAGCTGTTAGGATAGAAAAACCCTTAACACTTAATTTTTGTTGGTGATCATTAAACCCATTCACCTTCGTATTGCCCATTGGCATCCCAGGTACAATTCATGGATACCTACTTCTTTTACATATCTGCAGGGGTCATGGAAAAGTTAGAGATGCACATTAATGAGTTTCAGTTGGCGAAGTAGTATGGTTTTGGTTGCCTAAGGAAAAATATCATAATGCCTACGAGTGTGAGTACATATTCATTCCTCATGTTATTGGTGTTCATCATTGGTTCTTGTACTCGTTATTAGTACAATTGTCACACCAGACCCCAAATAGAATCGGATGTGACAGTGAAATAATAATATAAATAAGCTTTAAGACCATAAAATAATTGACAATTTCAAGAAGCGAAAATAACTTATTTAATTTATAACAACCTGGGAAAAATATTTTACAAGATTTAAGGTGTCCATCTTCACTTCTCATATCATAACATTCTATTTACATAGTTCAAAACATAGCAACTTATGTGCATACTGATCTCGTTCTATATGATAGGATACTTTGTGCAGGCAACCTGAAACACCGCTCGGGCCCACGATAGTTACCGAGTCCGGGACAACGCCACCGCTAGTCAGTCCGGACCCCTGAAGTAACCCCAGTACGGGGTAATGGAGCCGTGGCATCTCATGGCTCTCATCACCATCAAAGGGTCCCAACCAAAAATGACAGCTAATGATTACCAATAATTAGCATAATCCAAGAATGAGGATGTCACACTCAAAAAGGTGCATAACACACTTTCCCACAATTATTCTCCTGGACAGGTGTCGAGCATCCCAGCGCCCCAAGTGTCCTATCTGCCTAGGATTGGACGTTCATGATTAAAGGTACCAACCTCTAAACCCTAATTTTGGGCCTATAAATAGACCGAGAAAAGAAGGTTTAGGGGTTACATTCTCTTTTTTACGCACTCATATACACACACCCTCCATAATTAGATACTCTAGTCCTTATCTTTTACTCTCCAAAGCCGTCACTTATTCTCACGCCGGAGGCGCCGCGGGGCTCGAACCCCCCTCCGGTGTTGTTTTGCAGACACCCAACCACCAGCTTCACCTCTGACCAGGCATGGGAAAGACGGAGGAGGCACTAGATCGGGTCTTGGAGTTATCATTGGCGCTAGAATGAGGGGCATCTGTCCTTTGGTCTCGGTGCCACAGGACTCGACGACATCAACAAGCTCTTTAAAAAAGAGTCCGAGATCAAGCTGTAAGATCTACAAAACCACTGTGAAACCTTTTGTAAAAATGTCTGCTACATGTGCGCATATTCGAAGTTATTTAGCTCTCCGAACCCAGATCTGTGATAAAGTTGCAATTTTTAGCTTTTAAACTTAGCTGAAATTTAGATCTGAATCGCCGGTTAAATACTCGTATCTACCACCTTGTGATTTTATTTGAATATCGAGCCCGTACTCAAGCTATCTTATACAGAGCCTAGTTTAGATTTGTTATAATTGTTGCTTTGTGAATCATCTTGCTTTGAAATTTCGAATCATGGTAAGGGGAAGTAAATCTACGCAAAGACCCAACACTCGGGCACGGGATCATGATACAACCCCAGACCCGACCTTAGTTCTGGCTGAGGTACCTCTAGTCGTACAGAGAGCAGAGATCGGACCGGGCGATGCCCGAATTGACATTGAGGTCAATCAATACAAATACACGGATGTGCCTCTAGCTGGAATGCACCTCCAAAATCTAACCTGGGAACAAAGTCTTGCGCTTGGATGAGCGTGAAGCTCTTAGCATCTTCCGGAGGAATCTGGACCCAGACCAAAATGAAAGATACGTCTATGAGCTGATTAACAAGGAACCTGAAAGTCTGGATGCAGCATACTCCATGGCTGCACGATTTATCAAAGAAAGTGATGTTCTACAGGCAATGAGAATGACCCGCCAAGGGAACTCTTTACACCGAACTACCAGCGATGACCGCTCTCGGGGTGGTTATCAACCTGACAAGAGATTCAAGCTTAACAGACAAACCAATTATATCCAAAATTCGTAACCATCGGTCTTCGAAAGAATCTCAGAACCCGCTGCAGTAATTGTTAGTCCGGACTCCAAGCCCATTAAGCCACCCAAAGCCGAACCAAAGCCAGAGCCTGAGTGGACTCCGCTCAGCCGAACACAGGCTGATATCCGCCCAAGCCGATGATCACGGCCCCGGAGAAACGTCCGGCACACAAGCAATGTGATTATCACGGGACTCATGGTCATACAACAGAAAACTGCTTGTCTCTTAAGTACTTCATCGAAGATCAAATCAAAAGAGGAAACATGGGGCAGTACATAGCTCGGAAAAACACGGAAAAGGAAACGGGAAAGAAACATGTGGTAAACGTGGTAATGGGGGGGGTCCAACTCTCTTCCCCCAAGTCCGGACTCAGGCGGAGAGGTAATGATGGTCCAGTCCTTTCCCGAACAAGTGATCACTTTCAGCAATGCCGACTTTGAAGGAATTGATCCCAACCATAATGAAGCCTTGGTGGTTAGCCTAGATGTGGCTGAAAATGAAGTCAAAAGAATCCTGATTGGATCCTCGGCCAACATTATCTTCAAGAATACATTTGATCGAATGCAACTGGGCAGCGTAAGAATGAATGAATGCAGAGAAGACCCTCTCTTCGGATTCGGAAACAACCTAGTGCCGATTCAAGGGACACTATACCTGCCTGTTCAGTTTGGAACCTTCCCAAAGCAAGTCACTCATATGGTAAAGTTCTACGTCATCAATACCCCATCTTCTTACAACATGATCCTTGGTCGTCCAGCGCTAACAAAACTCCGGGAAATAACCTCTACCCCTCATCTAAAGTTTAAATTTCCCACTCCCTCAGGAGTTGGGGAGGTCAAAGGGGACTCCGAAACCGCTAGTTGTTGTTACGGCCAGGCACTGGTCATGGCTGAAACTGACCCGGAGAACAAACGAAAAGCGTCCGTGCAGAAAGAAGCACATAGCTTACTTCAAAAAGGAGTCCGGACATGAAGTCCAAAACATTGAAAGTATAGAAGCCCAGACAAAAGAAGAGCTGATTGCCAAAGCCAGAGATTATCTAGAAACAAACACCCAGGCCCGGGTTCAGCAATTTATGGCAAAGAAAGATTTGGGTAAAGTCGAGTCGGCAGTCGAAATCGAGATGGTCGAATTGGAAGAAGGCAACCCGGATCGAAAGATAAAGATAGGATCCGGACTGGACCCTACATTAAAGAAAAACCTGGTGCAACTCCTCAGGGATTATGTGGATGTCTTTGCCTGGAGTCCGGAGGAAATGCCCGGACTCGATGAATCGGTGGCCATGCACAGCCTGAATGTCAATCCTAACAGGAAGCCAGTAAAACAGAAAAGAACTGTAAGAACCCAGATTTTTGCTAGAATTAAAACTTTTTAGTATGTAATAATATGGGAATGAATGGTGGTTATGACTGCGATGTAATGAAGATCTATTAAATGAATGGAACGGATTTGAATTCAATTATTTATATGTCATGCAGAATACTTTTGGTTGACGGCATAGATAAGAATGATCTATCTCCTAAGAATATAAGTATATTACTTCAAGTAAGATTATTCTTATGTCATCCAAATCAATATCTATTATAAGTCCAGCGGTTCCGTAAAAAGGTTAAGAAGCACTCGAGAGTGAACCAGGTTCATTTTCCTAATTATTAGAATTAAATAAAAATAAGTGATGAATAGTGATTTTGGTGGAATTTGGAATATTATTATAATAATGTTATACCCGGTATTCGGAACGGATTTCTGAGTTCGTATTAGTGATCCAGGAGGAAAATAAGTGTATGTAAAAGCTGTCGGATTCAGAAAAAGAGCACTTTTATTTTCTCCAAGATTTCCCTGGACACTGCAAGACTTAAGGATTTATAAAAGGGAATTAAGGAATTTAAATTCGAGAAGTATTAAGAAAGATGAGGAATAGTATTATGAATATTAAGAAGGTTTTCGGTAAAACCCTAACTAGAAACGAATGAGTTATTCCCTCGAACGATCAACGAATTAAGCAATAAACGGACAAGGAATCAAGCAGAGGAGGCAAGATGCATGCATGTGTGCAAGTGATAAATATCTAGAAACCATATAGTTACTTAAGTAACCAATACTTAGTGAATCAACTAAGTACTTAGAAAACAAACCACTTGGTTAAGCTTTAACCATCCAATCTTCAACACTTGTCCTCCCATATTCATCATCCAATGCATCACACTCCACTAACACCACTTTAAGAAGATATTATCCAAGTAAACACCACTTTATGCATTATTGCAAAAATCAACCAAGCAAAATACTCTCTCCCCCTCCAAGAACAAACATTCGGCAATTGCTATAATTCCAAATCCAAAATCCAACTTCCAACCATTTGTTGATCTTGAAACTTTTATGGTGAGACTTACATTTCATATAAATGATCTCCTCAAAATCCTAGCTTCAATCTCTTCTTTTTCCATTTTCAAAAAAATGATTTAAGAGGAGGGTGAATAGTGTTTTCATGAACTAATCTTGTTTTTTTCTTGTTTTTCATGGTTGATTTAGCAAGCTTAAGCACTTCTAAGGATCATACCAAGCATAGTGAGGCTAGATCATACTCCAAGGAAGGTATAGCAACTTGAAACCCTAGGCTTTACTTTGAGATTTTGCATGATCTTGGTGGGTTTTAGTATGAGATGTGTTATTAGCATGATTATGAGCATGATTGTGATGTAGATTTGATAAATGTTAAAAATAGTTTAGATGAACGGAAAGGCATTGCTTGGCCTCAGTTCATGGTGATATATCATGTATATGTTATTTGGGATGGATACCTTGATTATTGGAAGGTTTGGAATTTAGAAATATTCGATTTATAGCCGTCGTAATGCCGAAATTTCGTTAACATTAAGAACACGAATTTAACAGAAGGTATAACTCACTGATTAGCTTCGACTTTTGCCATGATTAGCTAGATTATGTTATGAGCTTCGTTTTGATATAAAGATCGCATGAAACGGACTTACGGTTTAGGAGTTATGATTAAATTCGTAAAAGTGGTTCGGAACCGTAATCAAAAGTTCGTAATTGAAATTGATTCCCTTTAATGTTGTTTAATCAGTGGCGAATCATGATAATTAAATAATAGAGATAAAAAGGAAGGTGTGGGAGAAGACCGCATTTCAAATGGATCGTTTTCCGATTTTATAAAAATGTTCGAATCTAGGTTAAGTACGAAAGTACCCCTAAGAGGTATACTTGGTTATAACTTCGGTAAACCACTTAGAAAACGATCGATAAATATCGAGGTCTAATCTTTCGACTTTAAAACTTATACGATTTAAATACTTACCATATGTAAGTATAAGGTCATGCTTTAGTAACGAACAAGTGTCGGGTAATAAAGGCAATAATAAGAGGGAATTAGAGGGGTATAACGAAACGACTTGAAAACGTGTTTCGATTTAAGTTAAGTTTATACGTAACCTTTTGAAAGGTGTTAAGTGATTAATCCCGAATGCCTTGGCTAATTATAGATCATCAGGCTGACCCGGGACACGCTACTACTACCCCTACTCGTACTCGATTTCCAGGCAAGTTTTCGAACCTTTCTTTTTTAAAGGCTGTTGTTGTGAATATATATATGTATGTGTTTTCAGTATACATATGCCATAGCATGCATGCCTATTCTCGAATTATTTTGAAATGCTTGTTCCCTGAATTATTGTTGGCTTATAAACTAGATAGTTATATATCAGTTATAAGCCGGAAATTATTTAGACCCTTAAACGAAGGGCAGTGAATCTCATTCTTTGATTATAGACCGGGAGTCGATATTCCTTGATATATTGATATTATTTTCAGAGGAAATATTTAAGTAAATATTTTCCATTTGTTATCCGGCAAATATTGTTGGGATATTCCTTGAGATTATTTAATAAATATTATTCGGATTGTTCATCAGATGCTTATTTATTCGAGGAATATTATATGATTAATATTCATCTAAAGTCGATTAAATATTCGAATATTATTTCGAACTCTCAATTAAGTTATTCATTCTTATTTACTCGATAAATGTTATTTTGAATATTCATTCGAGTTTATTTAATTAATGAATATTATTTTAATATTCATTCGAGTCTTATTTATTTAAATGAATATTATTTCGAATATTCATTCGATCTCTATTTATTTTATAAATATTAGTTGAGCATTGATTCGAACTTCAGTTATTCGATAAATATTATCTTCGACATTCAGTTAAAGTCAATTCTATTATTGAACATGATTTTAAATATTCATTTAATATTCATTTCTTCGATAATTATTATTAAGTCGAATATTCATTATTTATTCAATGAATATGGTCTCAAGTATTCAATCGATAATTACTTCATCAATAAGTATCATTCTTAAGTTGAATATTCATTATTTATTCAATGAATATTATTTCAAATATCCATTTGGCGATTATTTCATCAATAAAATACTATTATTATTAATAGGAATATTCATTATTCGTCCAATGAATATTATTCTGAACAGTTATTCAAAGATTATTCCGAGCAACACCTTTCCAATACCCGTGACTCAAGAAATATTCTTGGAATATTTATTTAATTCTTCTAACTCGTTTCAAAGATACTTGGTGTCATTCACATAGTATCATCGACCTCCGAACATTATATAAATTATTACAGAGTCTTATTAATATTATTATATTATCAAGGAAGGTTCTCAGTGATTTCATTCTTCCTTCGATTCGAATATAAGGGAACCTGACTTGAAGAATGTTATTTATCTTGTGACTGCCCGGTCATAAATTATTCTTTCACTCGCAACTTGGTTGCTATTATTCATGGTATTACGTGTACCCACTCATTATTCGAGGGGTAAGAATGTTGGAACAAGTCATTATCCATTAACAAGCAGCAGCTTGGGAAATATTGGTAAATTTTCCTTTCCATTTAGATATGACTACCTTGTGGAGTTTTATCAACAAGTATTATACTTGGGGAAAGGGGGACGAACTTTACGTTTCAAAGTTATGGATGTGGAATGAACTAGGAGACGCGTAAGTGGCCGAGTGGCGCCGGTCCAGCAATAGCCCAACCGTTGGCTTAGGAGTTCCAGAGGGCGGTGGACAAGTAAATCCGTCGGAGCTACCTTCTACATGTAGAGAACGACTGATGAGATGCATGACATACGGCTGATCCCCGTAAACGTCAGGGCATCTGGCGCGGCAATGCTCCCTTATTAGTTCATCACTCAATGTTGGAAATTTTCTGCAACATCATCATACTTGGCAGATTTGAAAAGTATTTCAAACTGGAATTGCAATATCATTCTGCAAGTTCCTATGTTTATGAAAATGATGCTATCTTGCTTATTTTGGCATAGCATATGCTTCCACAAAATATACATTTATTGAGTTACCTTGTAACTTCATCCTTTATATTAAACTGGCAATATTTTCTCTAATGCATGGCATATGATTTCAAACATATCTTTGAACTGTCTTATACATTACTGCACAGTTATATATTGTTGGTGGACTGTTGCTCACCCTTGCTTATTTATTATGTCACAACAACAGCTAGGTCACATGGCCCGCGTCAGGCGCACTCGGCGCAAGCAGGTTACCCGCCCCGCAGGGCTACCCGTTGATATCATCGCTGCCATTGCTGAGGTAGCATAGCTCAGCAGCCTTGATTTCCAGTTTACTTATATGTATCAATAATGATTAATCAACGGCTAAACTTTTAAACTTATGATGTTATCCTTTTGGCTTGTAATAACTTTTATTCGTAAACCAGTAATGCAAGACTTATTTCAATTTCATCTCTGGGACTATAACTGTGTGTGTGTGAGTGGTTATTATTGTGGGGTCACAGCAGGTGATTTATTTATTGTGGACTCAAGTAAAGTATTAATCATGGAAAATAAGACTGTAACGACCCGATCCCGGACCCCGGATCTGGGGGTGTTACAAGAAGGAACTTTGCTCCGGATCGGCAAAAGGCGGTTGATGAAGAGGTTGAAAAGCTCCTTAAGGCAGGAATAATTTGTGAAATAAAGTATCCGGACAGGCTGACAAACGTAGTCTTGGTTAAGAAACCCAACGGTAAATGGAGAATGTGTGTCGACTATACAGATTTGAATGTCGCATGCCCCAAAGATCCATATCCTTTTCCCAGCATAGATCAACTCATCGACGCTACTGCGGGGCATGTGATGTTTAGCTTCATGGACGCGTTCTCCGAATACAACCAAATCAAGATGAATTCGGCCGACATAGCCAAAACTGCCTTCATAACTCACAGAGCTGTTTACGCAAACAAGTATATGCCGTTCGGATTAATGAACGCCGGGTCATCCTACCAAAGGGCAATGGTGGAGATTTTCAAAGATCAGCTGGGCCGAAACTTGGAGTCTTATGTGGATGATATGATATCTAAGTCAAAAACGGTGGAGGAACATGTTCCGGACTTACAAGAGTGTTTCGAAAATCGGAGGAAGCATGAGATGAAATTGAATCCGGAGAAGTGCACCTTCGGAGTAGTAGATGGAAAATTTTTAGAATTCTTGATCAGTCAAAGGGGAATCGAAGCCAATCTGGAAAAGATTAAGGCAATAATGGAGATGGAGCCACCCCGGACTCAGAAAGAAATCCAGAAGCTGGCGGGCTCTTTAGCGGCTCTGAGGCGATTCATCCCAAAGCTGGCCGAACGATGCTTGCCCTTCTTCGAGCTGCTTAAAGGGGCAAAAAACAAAAGAGAAATTAACTGGAGTCCGGACTGCCAGAAAGCCTTCGACTCTATAAAGCAATTCCTGTCATCACCACCAATTCTATCAAAAGCTGAGTCAGGGGAAGCATTGTTTCTTTACTTAGCTGCAGGACCACAGGCTGTGGGGGCAGCCCTGATCAGGGAACATGAAGGGCAACAGAAACCAGTATATTATGTCAGTCAAGTACTGAAAGATGCAGAGACCAGGTCCCCGAACTTGGAAAAATTTGCTTTTGCTCTGGTAACAGCTTCAAGAAAGCTAAGGCATTATTTCCAAGGAAGAGAAATCAAAGTCGTAACTGACCAGCCTCTGAGAAGGATAATTCATAAGCCAGATGTGTCTGACAGACTTGTAAATTGGGCTATCGAGTTAAGCCAGTTCCAACTCACATTCGTACCGCGAACGGCAATCAAAGCTCAGGTGTTAGCTGATTTCATTGTGGAATGTTCTTTCCCTGAACTCCGAATTAGCCCCATGATTGTGGATCCAGGAAAAGAGGAAAATGATTCAGACCCGGAGGCTTGGTCTTTGTATGTTGACGGATCCTCAACAAGCGAGAGATCCGGGGCAGGGTTAGTTCTGAAAAGTCCTCATGGATTTCAGATACAGCAAGCCATAGCCTTCAAATTTTTAGCAACAAATAACCAGTCATAATACGAGGCACTCTTGGCCGGACTCCGTTTGGCCAGATCCTTGAAGGTACAGAGCCTGAACATTTATAGTGACTCCCAGATTGTGGTGAAGCAGACCAAGGGAGAATATATTGCCAAGGATCCAAGACTAGATCAGTACCAGGCCCTGGTCAAAATTTACCTGACTATGATCCCAAATTTTGAAATGATTCAGATAAAAAGAGAAGAAAATACAGAGGCCGATGCTTTGTCAAAGCTAGTGCAGAATGATGCCGAATTGGACAGCTCAGTTTACTTTGAGGAGATTGAGAAACCCACCATTGAAAATGTCGAAGTGATGGAAATAGATGATCAACCTAATTGGATGACCCCTCTGATTTCGTATTTGGATAAAGAAGAATTGCCCGATGACAAGAATAAGGCTCAGAGACTCAAGGCCAAAGCTACTAAGTTTTTCCTAGAAGAAGGACAACTCTATCGCAGAACGCTCTCCAGTCCGGTCCTGAAATGTATTGGTCCAGCAGAAGCAGAATACTGTCTACAAGAGGTTCTTGAAGGGATTTGTGGAGATCATTTATCTGCAAAGGCCCTGGCTTTCAAAATAATAAGGCAAGGCTATTACTAGCCCACGATTCACAATAATGCGGTGGAGTTTGTCAAAAAATGCAAGAATTGTCAGTTGTTCAGCAATGTGCAAAGACGGAGTCCGGTTATGCCTTCATCAGTCTTGTCTTCGGTGCCTTTTGCTATCTGGGGTATCGACATTGTTGGTCCATTTCCTCGGGCTAAGGGAGATCTCAGATATTTATTGGTAGCCATCGATTACATGACTAAGTGGACAGAAGCCAAAGCCATGAGAACTATAAACCAGCAAGACTGCATCCGATTTATTGATAACATACTGATGAGGTTCGGGCTTCTTCAAGTTTTGGTCTCAGATAATGGACCTCAATTTTCGGTTCAGATTTTGAGAACTACCTAAAGGAAAGAGGCATCAAACATAAGAAGTCATCGGTGGCATATCCCCAAGGTAATGGACAAGTGGAAGTAACAAACCGAATTTTGCTAAGGGGGATAGAAAAGAGACTTCAAGAGTGCAAAAACAAGTGGCCCGAAGAACTTCCTAATGTGCTCTGGGCATACAGGACTAGTCCTCGAACCAGTACTGGCGAAACACCCTTCAAGCTGGATTATGGGACCGAAGCGATGATCCCGATAGAAGTGGGTTCCCCCTCTCACAGGGCCATTAACTTTGAAGAAATCGCAAATGAGAAAGGGCTCCGAATCAATTTAGATCTGGTTGACGAGGTCAGGGACGAAGCAGTTGCGAGGATGGAAAAATATAAGGAGAAAACAAGAGAGTACTTTGGAAAAAAGGCAAGAGTCAAAAATTTTCAAGTCGGAGATCTAGTTTTGCGAGATACCGAGGCTTCGGACCCAACCAACACCGGAAAGCTCAAGCCAAAAGGGGAGGGTCCGTATAAAGTCAAAGAAGTGCTTCGCCCTGGAACATACAAGCTGGTCAATATGGATGAGTCTGAGGTCCCCAACACTTGGCATGGTCTCCGGCTAAGGAAATTCTACCAGTAAAAAGAAGGTCAAGGCCCGAGTAATCAATCAAGGAGCTACCTCTAAGCCCAGAAAAGTCTTCAACAGATAGATTAGCCTCTGTAATGAAGCAAGAATAAGTTATTTGTAGTCGGAATGTTATGATTTATGAAAATAGGCCTTGCCTTTTGCTATTTATATTTCGTTGTAAGTTTATTGTATCACTCACAAACACAAGTCCCTGGTCCGGAGCCATAGGCAAAATTGGAACCAGGGCAAAAGCAGTATGCAACCACCACTCTAGTCCGGATTTGTTCATATGAAACAACCCGGACTGGGGGCGAAAACGAAAATTTCTCTAAGTAACCCAAAGCTATAAAGCTTTGGACTTAGCTAAAAAACAACCACTCTAGTCCGGATTTGTTCCTATGAAACAACCCGGACTGGGGGCGAAAACGAAAATTTCTCTAAGTAACCCAAAGCTATAAAGCTTTGAACTTAGCTAAAAAACAACCACTCTAGTCCAGATTTGTTCCTATGAAACAACCCGGACTGGGGGCGAAAACGAAAATTTCTCTAAGTAACCGAAAGCTATAAAGCTTTGGACTTAGCTAAAAAACAACCACTCTTGTCCGGATTTGTTCCTATGAAACAACCCGGACTGGGGGCGAAAACGAAAATTTCTCTAAGTAACCCAAAGCTATAAAGCTTTGGACTTAGCTAAAAAACAACCACTCTAGTCCGGATTTGTTCCTATGAAACAACCCGGACTGGGGGCGAAAACGAAAATTTCTCTAAGTAACCCAAAGCTATAAAGCTTTGAACTTAGCTAAAAAACAACCACTCTAGTCCGGATTTGTTCCTATGAAACAACCCGGACTGTGGGCGAAAACGAAAATTTCTCTAAGTAACCCAAAGCTATAAAGCTTTGGACTTAGCTAAAAAACAACCACTCTTGTCCGGATTTGTTCCTATGAAACAACCCGGACTAGGGGCGAAAACGAAAATTTCTCTAAGTAACCCAAAACTATAAAGCTTTTGACTTAGCTAAAAACCAACCACTCTAGTCCGGATTTATTCCTATGAAACAACCCGGACTGGGGGCGAAAACGAAAATTTATCTAAGTAACCCAAAGCTATAAAGCTTTGAACTTAGCTAAAAAACAACCACTCTAGTCCGGATTTGTTCCTATGAAACAACCCGGACTGGGGGCGGAAACGAAAATTTCTCTAAGTAACCCAAAGCTATAAAGCTTTGGACTTAGCTAAAAAACAACCACTCTTGTCTGGATTTGTTCCTATGAAACAACCCGGACTGAGGGCGGAAACGAAAATTTCTCTAAGTAACCCAAAGCTATAAAGCTTTGAACTTACCTAAAAAACAACCACTCTAGTCCGGATTTGTTCCTATGAAACAACCCGGACTGTGGGCGAAAACGAAAATTTCTCTAAGTAACCCAAAGCTATAAAGCTTTGGACTTAGCTAAAAAACAACCACTCTTGTCCGGATTTGTTCCTATGAAACAACCCGGACTAGGGGCGAAAACGAAAATTTCTCTAAGTAACCCAAAACTATAAAGCTTTTGACTTAGCTAAAAACCAACCACTCTAGTCCGGATTTATTCCTATGAAACAACCCGGACTGGGGGCGAAAACGAAAATTTATCTAAGTAACCCAAAGCTATAAAGCTTTGAACTTAGCTAAAAAAACAACCACTCTAGTCCGGATTTGTTCCTATGAAACAACCCGGACTGGGGGCGGAAACGAAAATTTCTCTAAGTAACCCAAAGCTATAAAGCTTTGGACTTTGCTAAAAAACAACCACTCTTGTCCGGATTTGTTCCTATGAAACAACCCGGATTGGGGGCGAAAACGAAAATTTCTCTAAGTAACCCAAAGCTATAAAGCTTTGGACTTAGCTAAAAAACAACCACTCTAGTCCGGGTTTGTTCCTATGAAACGATCCGGACTGGGGGCGAAAACGAAAATTTCTCTAAGTAACCCAAAGCTATAAAGGTTTGGACTTAGCTAAAAAACAACCACTCTAGTCCGGGTTTGTTCCTATGAAACGACCCGGATTGGGGGCGAAAACGAAAATTTCTCAAAGTAACCCAAAGCTATAAAGCTTTGAACTTAGCTAAAAAAACAACCACTCTAGTCCGGATTTGTTCCTATGAAACAACCCGGACTGGGGGCGGAAATGAAAATTTCTCTAAGTAACCCAAAGCTATAAAGCTTTGGACTTAGCTAAAAAATAACCACTCTTGTCCGGATTTGTTCCTATGAAACAACCCGGACTGGGGGCGAAAACGAAAATTTCTCTAAGTAACCCAAAGCTATAAAGCTTTGGACTTAGCTAAAAAACAACCACTCTAGTCCGGGTTTGTTCCTATGAAACGACCCGGACTGGGGGCGAAAACGAAAATTTCTCTAAGTAACCCAAAGCTATAAAGCTTTGGACTTAGCTAAAAAACAACCACTCTAGTCCGGGTTTGTTCCTATGAAACGACCCGGACTCGGGGCGAAAACGAAAATTTCTCTAAGTAACCCAAAACTATAAAGCTTTTGACTTAGCTAAAAACCAACCACTCTAGTCCGGATTTCTTCCTATGAAACAACCCGGACTGGGGGCGAAAACGAAAAATCTCTCTAGGTAACTAAAAGATATAAAGCTTGGTACTTAGCTAAAAAATAACCAATCTAGTCCGGATCTGTTCCTACAAAACAATCCGGATCGGAGGCGACAACGAAAAATTCCTTAAGTGACTCAAAGCTATAAAGCTTTGAACTTAGCTAAAAACATACACTCTAGTCTGGATAATTTTCTACAAAACACACCCAGACTAGGGGGCCATATCCTGCCCCGAGTCCGCATACTTTGGACTTAGCTGAAAAATAACTACCCTAGTCGCTGAAAAACAACTACCCTAGTCCGGATGCCATTCGACAAAGCATTTCCGAACTAGGAGCAAACACGATTTTTCCTAAGTAATTCAAAGCTATTAAGCTTTGGACTTAGCTATTACTCTAGTTAAGACAAGTTACTACTACGGATCCAGAGCTAGAGGCAAAAAGGATACAGATTCAGAAAAGACTACGCAAAAATTATTGTCTTGGTCCTATCGAAATAATGAAATCAAGCACAAAGATGCAACAAATTCAAAACGGACGCCAAAGAAAGAAAAGCAAATGATTATGGCTGTTTTTCAAGCCATTTTTATTGAGCAGGGGGAAGGGGAGGTACAACGGTTATCAAAATACAAAATATAAAAAGATTATATTTAAACGGCGGCAGAACCAGCACCACCAGCACCTTCCCCGCCATTGCCAGGCCCGCGGCGTCCCCTCCCAGCCTGACCTGCCACCATCCTGCGCAGAGCTAGAGCATCATCAATCCTTTTCAGGACTACATCGATCTCGGCCATGGTGGTGGGGCCATCAAACACCATCCCATCTACTATAATTTTGTTGTTCTCATAGTCGTAAACGAGAGTTTTGGGATCCATGGCAGAAAAAGGGGAGAAGAGAAGAAAAGAGAACTGAGAAAATCTTTGGCAAGAATGAAAAATGAGAGAGGGTATCACGGATATTTATAGGAAGGAAGTGAGGAAGAGCTCCAGGCGTTTCCAGTTATCAATGCATGGGAAACTGACAAGACATTAATGCTGGTCGACTAACGCAAGGACCAAGGTGTTTGAACCTGGAAACCATAATTTTCACTGAGTCCCTGGCTGAATTCGACAAAAAACGAGGTAAACCCAAAAAATAACGGAGCAAAATAAATCCTCACCACCATCCGGACTCCATCTTTCGGGGTTAAATCCAGACTGAAAGGGAAACTTTACGAAATCTCTATAAGTTACTCAGCGTGCTCAAATGTTGAACTTAAGAGAATATACGTGAAGCTTTTACCAGCAATCCGGACTTAATTTTTTATCTCGAATCCGGTCTGGGGGGCAAATTGGAGGAGATTCCTCTAAGTTACTCGAGGTTCTTAAACTTCGAATTTAAAAGAAGCAACAATATTGAAAGCAAAAATTGTAGAGCAATAGGAGTAAAAGAAATTGCAGAATATGCATCACAATAGAGACAGCGTTCAACGAGGGACCAAACCAGCCATATGGTTCGAAACATCCCAGAGAAAATTCAACCACTAAAGTTGTAGTTCGAGATTACAACAAAGATATTAAAATGAAAAGGGACTGAATAACTAGACGGCAGGAGGGTCTTCGGCAGGAGGGTCTTCGGCAGGAGGTACTTCGGCTGGAGGGTCTTGAGGGATGACGTCTTTGTTCGGAGACGGATCCCAGACGTCCTCTTCCCTCTCTTCCCCATCTTCATCATCCGAACCTGATTCCTCCCCAGAGTAGTAAGGTTCCGGATCTTCTCCGGTGGCAATGAAGTGTTGTTCCGCGGCAATGAAGAGAGGTTGGAACTCGTCCTAGCTAGCTGATGGGTTCTCCTTCAACAACTTGTGAGAAACGACCCAAGCACGGCAAATTTTAGTGATGGGGCCCACGTACCGTGTCAGTGATGGGGCCTGCCATGCCACGTCAGTAGTGGGTCCCACGTGCCACGTCAGTACAGGAATCCCACGTGCCACGTCAGCAGTGGGTCCCACGTGCCACGTCAGCACAGGGTCCCACAACTATGTAATTGTTGGTCCAGGAAAGTATTGCAGAAGGGGGGTTGAATGCAATACTAATAAATTTCAAAAACTATTTCAACAACTTAAATAGAATTTGTAATTTACTAGTAGAAGAAATGCAAACACAAGTAAAATCAAACACGAGGATTTCACAAAATAAATGTTTTATTTATTTTGCAAAGTTTTGCTACAACCTTGAGAACAAAATAATTCTCAAGCTACAAATACTCAAGAGATTACAGTTGTTGAGTTATATTTGTTGTATAAATAGAGTGCTCTATTTATAGTGTGATAATCTACTTTACTACCACCATCAACATGGGTTGTTGAGTTGCTGTTATATTCCTTTTGCAGCTCATTCCATAATTCATTCCCATGTGATCATCACAAAGTAACTTTAAGATACTTTCCACATTTGAGCCACCCAGATCTAGCCATATTCAATTTTATCTGCTCTAGACTTTACAGGTTATTCCATGTGATCTCTCGAGCTTCAGTTATAGACTTTCCAAGCTTGCTGTAAAGGTTGAATATTACAACACGCCTGCTTCTTTTGAACATGTACTCTGTCGCTTAATTTGACTTAGAAAATTCCTAAATCAAGCTGATTCTAAATGACAATATGTTTGTCACAAAGTTTGCTGTCAATGGATTACACTTTGGTTGACAGTATGAATTTCCCGCAGATATTACTGTCAAGAATTTTGCTTTGATTGATAGTATGAATTCCCGCAGATATTGCTGTCAAGAATTGTGCTTTGATTGACAGCATGTATTTCCCGTAGAGATTGCTGTCAGGAATTCCAAACTTACTGTCGCAAACTATATATCAAAGTTGCTGTCATCAGAATCTCCGCCAATGTTGCTGTCAAGTTGAAACTTGCTGTCGACTCCGTGAAACTTGCTGTCGACCTAGGCAACATGATGTTTCCTTGTAACCTTACTGTCAGGGCTTGACAGTAACTTTTATTCCTTCTGTCGAACTTATGTATTTCTTGAGGCTTGAACAAAATCGAACTTCTTCTAAGAATTACACTTATTACATAACAGTATTTATTTAAATTACAAGAATACATTTCAGGCTATGACAGTATGTTCTACTTAGTAAAAACTAAGTATACCAATAAAACTAGTTAAGTTGTCTATTCCATCACCCATAAATCCCAACAATCTCCCCCAATTTGTTTTTATGGACAATAAGGACAAATTTACAAATATCATGCTGACAACTTAACTAACATAGATCAGAAAGAATAAACTCTTCATTTCTGACCAATGATTAAACTGAATTATTTTCAAAAAATATATCACAAAAGTTCACAATTAAAAAAAAACTTTACTTATCTTGATTTGAACTTTTCACTTTGCTCCTTTTCCCTTAGAGCTCTTCTGAGATTTTCAATTAACTCTTTTTCTTCAGGGGACTGTGCATCATCTTCATTTTCCACAATGTATTTTCTAATCATTGAGGAAGCAGTGTTTAATGCATCTCTGAGTTCCATCCAGTAAACATTTTGCTTTACAATTGATCTGAATTTTAGCACATCTCCCTCCATCTTGAATCTCCTGCCAGGAAGCTGATTTAGAGTTTCCCTTCTTTGTTTGTCCAGGCTGGGATCCTCTCCTCTCCTCTAATCAAAAACCATATCAAGCTCCCAAGAACACAGTGTTTCAAGACTGTTAGTTGATCCAACCACTTGCCAGTATAATTCTTTTAACACACTGGTCTTCAACTTAGAGAAACTATCTGCATAAATTTCTTCTTTGCCATACTTGATTCTCAAAGGATTGTCCAGTACGCATGGCTGATAGTTGGATTCTTCACTGTTGATCTTATTGATTTTACTGTAACTTTCCTTCATTTGAGCTTCAATCTCATCTTCTATCTGTTGACGAGATTTTTTCCTTGATGCTAATTCTTCTCTGAATCTCTGCTCTGCTTCATACATCTTCATTTCATGTTCTGAATAAGGTTTCTCCATTTCTTTCCAGTTATACTCAGGAATAGGATTGTCTTCTTCATACTCCAAACCAAGGATTTGATAGACATCATCATCATTGTGAAGTGTCCAATCACCAAACTTCTCAATAAATTCAACATGCCTGGCTTCATAGTACTTGAGAACTTGATCCATGATTTTCTTTGAAACATTATCATAGGTTTGCAGTAGCTCAACTATCCTTTCCAGATTGAAGAAATCAATTCTTCGTTTTACTGTTTCAGAAGTTTGAATGAGTTTCTTGGAGATCACCTTTGATTTTGTTATCTGATTGAAGTCAGATTCCACTGTAATCAACCTTTCATTGTTTTGCCATAGAATGTATCTTGCAACTTCTTCTTTTGATTCATCAAATTCTATGGATACAGAGGTGATTGTATCTTTGGCCTTCAGCTGCATCATTTCAAAGCTATTCATTCTTCTTCTCATGAGAGGTTTCTTGAGTCCTAACCCTGTAGCTTTTCCTTCTCCTTTGTAGACAGTCTTTCCCTTTGTTGGTCTTTTTGATTTTCTCTTGATTCTTACTGTCTTGGAGGTTTTGACAGTAGGATCGTTGACAGTATCTTTTATAGGGCTTCTGACAGTGTGATCTGTGACAGTATCTTTAATGACTGTGACTTCATCCTGACTGACAGCATTTTTGTTGACATCCTTGACAGCATCTTTGTTGACAGTATCTTTTTCAAGTTATATACTGTCAATTTCCATTTCTTCTTGATTTCCTTTCAATGCTTCAAGTACTTCTTCCTCTTTCTTTTCATCAACTTTCTTGCTTGTGCTAGTATTTTCAGAGGTTTCCTTTGATTCTGCTTCTTTGACTTGAGTTTGCTCTTTTGAAGAGTCTCTCAGTTCTGTTCTCTTAGGTCCTCCAGCTTCACCTCCATCTTGATTGTCATCATCATCTTTTTCCAAGGTGTCATCAAAAGTGTAGTTTCCTCCTTGAGCATTTCTGCTTGAATTTGCTTTGGCAATGAGCTTTTTAATTTTGGCACTGTACTCCATGTCTCTCTTTGCCAATATCTTGTGAATATCTTTAACTGCCTGAATCCTTTCCTTGGTGATGGGTGCTTTCAGCAATAACTTAAGTACATCCATGATGACTTTGCTTTTTAGAGATGTTTTGCCTTCAAGAGTTAAGAATCCAAGACCTTTAGTTCCTTTTGCTGTTGTCTGTTTAAAGCTTACACCATATGGCTGGAGACTTACTTCTGGAAGTTTGTTGTTGACCATTGTGCTCAGTTGCATATAGAGACTTTCATCAAAGATGGTAGATTTTTTCTTCACTAGAATCCCAAGGATGTATTGCACTCTGGCAGAGAAAGTTTCCAACAGTTGAGTTGTTATGAATATTGAATGTCCACTCTTCAGGTACACTTCAACTGCCCACCTCTTCTCTGAGCTAATCTTCACAGAAAGATTTACAATCTTTTCTTTCAAAGCTTCTGCCAACTTAGCAGGTTTTCCTTTAGTCACTATGATTGCTTCATTCACCAGATTGTTGAATTCCTCATCCTTATTATTCAAGGTGCTCTCCATATGACTTACGGTTATTGAGTCAGCTTCTTCTTGGGAATATGTACTTCCATCAGTCCAAGTGATAAACTCTGAAGAAAACACATATTCAGGCAACTTGCTTTTGCCTTTACCCATCCTATTTGATTCCTCTTTTTCTCTCCATAGCCTCTCCAAAGTGGATTCTTTCTTCTCAGGAACTGGTTCATTGATTTTGATTGAGGATGCTTGATTTCCTTGTATCTGTCTTAATACCTCCTTAGATACTAACATTTGTTCCCCATCTACTTCAGTTTCAAAAAGCTCCTCAGTTCCAGAGGCTATTGCAGTTTTTACTCTTTGCTCTTGCTCCCCCTTACTCCTTTGCTCCCCCTGTCTTTTAGCTTCCCTTTGTAACTCCACCTTTCTTTCTGGTTGCTCAGCCTCTTTCTGATCTATTACTTTCTCCCCCTTAGTTAAGTTTGCAGCATGAATCAATGAAGAAAGTGACAGTAGTGTGGCTTGAATTTCAGCAAAACTAGTCTTCACAGTAGATGACAGGTTGTCCAGCTTGCTTTCCATTGTAGCACATCGATTTTCAAGTGCTTGGAGCCTGTCATTTGTGGATGCAGAAGGACCACCAGACCTAAGCCTTTTAGGAGGTAAGGGATAAGTCTGGGGCATGGAGGCTGTTGGGGTTCTCACACTCTCAGTGTTTTTATAGATGATCTCATCATCTCTCACAAAAATTCCCTCAAGGCCTAATGCCTTTTGTTTACTGGCTCCCTCAAGCTCACTCTGGACATGCTCAAGTTCCTCTCCTTTTGCCAGCACATTTGGCTGCCTCTCATTTTTATCCTCACTTCTCTGTTCTTTTATCTCTCTTTGATTTTGTTGTGACCAAAATCTCGCATGGGTTATATTTAGGCCCACTAGAGGATTAGGGTCCAGATCCATGAAGAGAATGAGTAATCTGTCAGGTTTCCGGAGGCCTACGGTAGCCCTAGGGGTTACCATGTACACTGTAGCACGGGAACGCATGACTAAGGGTCTCAAGGTATCCCCTTGAGGATAACCTATAACTATTATCAGTCATCCAGTAGAACTTCCAGAGTAGCTTCCGTGATAGGGGTTACCGGAGGGGGTACCGGAGCCAGGCTACCGGGCGGTACCCCCAGCTTCCGCCGGAAGCCTGATTAGGCTGCCAATACAGATAAGGCACGCCTCCTATTTTTTAGGAACACGTCTATATCATCTAAAAACACTCTCAAACAGATAAATATTCAGTTATTTGAGGATATATGTCATATATACTTGATAAATGATACAAAATCATGATAAATACAAGAGATAATCATTCTATGTTACCTAAACTGCTTGGTAACCTGATTATACACATCATACTCGATTATTATCAGAAATAACAGTCATTATCCCACTGGAGAGAGGATAACTCATGATAAACAAACGATCATATCATTCAAGAACTACATTCGGGCTTGATCCACTATAAATAGTGGTATGTAGGCAGTTTACGGGATCTTCTTCGACACTTTACACTCCTTGAGTAGCTAGAGCACGTGCACTCTTGTGTGACACAGTCAAATTAGGGTTCTTGGCTGGCCAACATTTGGTCCTTGAGCTCTCATCCCGTAGATTCAGTCCGATCCTTCCGAGGAACCACATCCCGTGTTCTTCGGTAACCCTAGTCGTGTGCCTTCCCGGGCAGCTAGCCATTGATCATCAACCACGAGCCTTTCTGGGTGGTTGGACAATTCCTTGTTTATTGGCGCTATTCCAGCACGAGGCCTCATAATCTGTTGTGCTAAAATCCTCCCACAACAATTGGCGCCCGAAGGAGGGGCCTCAAAAGTCGTCATTTGGAGGAGATATGGCGAGTGACAATTCTGAAAGTGATAAAACACCGTCTCAGGATGGTAATGGACGAAACAAAGGTGGTGATGATGTTAGTAACAAGGACATCATGGATTATCTGAAGACGATGAATGAAAGAGTCAACAACTTGGAAAAAGGTTCCGAGAAAATGAAAAAATGGCAAAGGAAGTGCAAGTCGAAGTCAAAAAAGAAGAATGTGACTCCGACAAGGCTGAACTTCGAGTCTGAGGACAATATTGAGGACAACACTGATCATGTCCCATCTGAAGAAGATGCAGAAGAGCCTGTGGAAGAAGAATATGAGGGTGACCAATCTGATGTCCCGGAAACCCAGGGTGCCGAAGGTTCACCCACCAGAAGTCTAAGTGTTTTTTATCGAGTTGGCAAAAAACTGACTAACAAAGACCTTCGTCACAAACTGATTCACACTGGAAGCAAAGATCGGAGAGATGGCAATGGGGGTTCCACAACTCAGGGTTCCCGAGAACGCCGAGAGAGGTCCCAAATGGTACCCCCAAAAAGCATTTCCAGGAGATCCAGATCTGATGGCAGAAGGAATTATAGGCAAAGCAGTCACTCTTCTTGGCATAGAAACAGGAGATCCCGCTCTACCGGAGTCCCTACCGGTGGGGGTACCGATCAGGATTCCGGCTCCCATCAAAGTTCAGTCCCTAGAAGAAGCAAGACAGCCAATGAAGATGATAATTCTGAAAGTGATACGCTTTTAGATGGTGAAAATGGACAGTTCAGGATGTCTGACTGGAAAAAAGCCTTGGAAAAGATCAAGGAGGAGAAAAAGTTTAAGTCCGGTATCACTGCCGGTTCCCCCTTTTCTGTGAAAGTGAAAAAGGCAGCCTTGCCAAGGTTCTTTAAGATGAATACTGACTTGAAATTCAATGGAAACTCAGATCCAGTTGAATACTTGAGCCGTTTTAATACGGAAATGGATGTCTACCAGGTGGAGGACTTAGCAAGGTGTAGGCTATTGGCATCTACACTGACTGGAAATGCCCACCAATGGTTCAAAAGGCTAGCCGAAGGGTCTATCAAATCCTGGAGGAGGATGGGAGATCAGTTTATCTCTCAATTCAGGGCTACCGTGGCCTATGCCCCACCGGTGAATACTCTGGCTAATATCAAGCAAGAAACTCACGAGTCTTTAAGACAGTATTTCAAAAGATTTAATGAGCAAGTGCCAAAAGTGAAGAAGGCCTCTGATGAAACTCTGAAGAACTTCCTGATAGCCGGGGTAAGGCCTGGAACCGAGTTTTGGAAGGAATTGCAAACTGAGGAGCCCGGAACCCTGGCGGAATTTTACCAACAAGCAGAACGCCACAAAGTGATTGAGGAATCCATGGCAAAATTGTCCAAAGATTCCAGTTCCCGAGGTTGGAGCAGGAACAAAAGAAATCGTTCTTACAGCCCTAAAAGGGATTCGAACAAGAGGGCTTCTGGGAGTGGTACTGCCGGCTTAGGAGCTCCCCGGTATGATGACAAGACTGCCCCTATTGTTGTTAATGCAACTAAGGATAGAGTTTCTGCCAAGGACAGACTCACTCCAAAGGCGAATTTTCAGAAATACTCAGAGTATACTCCTTTGACTGTTCCAATCAGTCATATTCTCGAAGTGAATGAGAAGAATGGGCTATTCCGGAGGCCCTACCGGGCAGGGCCCCCAGGAGTGAAAGATCAAGGAAAGTACTGTGCATTCCATGAAGTGAATGGACACGAGACTGCTGATTGCAGGCACTTGAAAGATCAAATTGAAGAATTGATTAGAGGTGGATACCTGACTGAATTTGTAGCCCAAGAGGCTAAGAAATATAAAGAAGGTAGAGATAACAAGGACAAAGCTCCTAGAAACCAAGAAAGGACTACCCGAGCTAATAACATCCATACCATCTTTGGCGGCCCTTATTTGGGGGGTGCCAGTCGGAATGCCAGAGATAGGTATGCCCGGGAAGCCAGGGACAAACCCCTAACTAATGTGTTCCACCTTGCAGAAAGGCCCCCTAAGCTGTTTAAAGGGGAAACCGCTGATATTTCCTTTACCGAGGAGGATGCCAAGTGGGTTCACCACCCTCATAATGATGCTTTGGTAGTAACCGTGAGTATTGGTGGAATGAATGTGCACAGAGTGCTGGTTGATAATGGAAGCTCAGTAAATATCTTGGCATATACCACATTCCAGAAATTGGGACTTTTGGACAAAGAGTTACTGCCTACCAATAATGAGCTATATGGGTTCACCGGTAACCCAGTCCAAATCATGGGCAGGGTCAAATTACCCTTGACATTGGGTGTGGATCCCTGCAAGGCCACCCAAATGGCAGAATTCATGGTGGTAAATGAAGACATATCCCACAATGCAATTCTCGGTAGACCAGTATTGAAAGATATGAGGGTGGTAACCTCAATATACCACTTTTCAATGAAGTTTCCTACACCAAATGGCATTGGGTGTGTGAAAGGATGTCAACATGAGTCAAGGGAATGCTATAACAGAGCTGTGCAGGCTGCCGAGAAGGCAGACAAACCTATTCAAGTTGAAGAAAAGGCTGATGGAGAAGCCTTAATGAGAAGCCATGGGCTTGAGCCACAGAAGTTTGAAAGAGCATCGTGTAATGCCATCATGATAGTGGAATTGCCAGATGAACCTACTGAAGAGGTTCCTAATTTTCGGGGGGTAGTACCACCACAAAGCTTGTTGTTGGAAGCTGCCGAAAGAAATGATGAAATTCATAACATTTCACTGGAAGACGTAGTAAAAAGTGCCTCAGATGATGATCTAGATGGAGCAATACTAGAGAATGAGAGCCAGGGAGCGGAGAGAGGACTCCCGGTTGAGATTGACATTGATCCCAGGATGCCCGGTACCCTGGAAAAGGCAGGGGCTGCCGAGGATACTATCCCTATACTAGTGGATGCTGAAGATCCTAGTAAAATCTTGAAAATCGGGCAACAACTAGATAAAAATACAAGAGAAAGGTTGACTGCTTTCCTTAAAAGCAACCTTGATGTGTTTGCATGGTGTCATTCTGACATGGTGGGGATTGACCCGAAAGTCATGTGCCATCACTTGAACATCGACCCTGAGAGAAGGGGTATCCGGCAGAAGAGAAGGCCTGTCAGTGGTGAAAGGGCTACCGCCCTCCAGGAAGAGGTAGACCGGTTGTTGAAGGCTGGTTTGATCAAAGAATCCTTCTACCCAACATGGCTAGCAAACCCAGTACTGGTCCGGAAGCCTAATGGGAAATGGAGGACATGTGTCGACTTTACTGATCTAAATAAGGCATGCCCTAAGGATAGCTTCCCGCTACCCAGAATTGATCAACTGGTGGATGCCACGGCAGGCCATGCTTTGCTAAGTTTCATGGACGCCTACTCCGGATATAACCAGATACCAATGTTTGAACCGGACCAGGAGCATACCAGCTTCATAACTGATAGGGGACTGTACTGTTATGTGGGGATGCCGTTTGGGCTATTGAATGCCGGGGCTACCTATCAGAGGCTGGTAAACATGATGTTTAAAGAACAGATTGGTAAGACTATGGAAGTCTATGTTGACGATATGTTGGTCAAATCAAAGGTGGCAGCCGACCATGTGTTGCACCTATCTGAGATGTTTGATATCCTAAGGAAGTACCGGATGAAGCTGAACCCCCAAAAGTGTGTTTTTGGGGTGGAGTCTGGAAAATTTCTTGGATTCATTGTGAACCACAGATGGATTGAGGCAAACCCTGCCAAAATCAAAGCATTGCTGGAACTGAGATCCCCAAGGAATGTAAAAGAAGTCCAAGGGCTTACCGGAAGGATAGCAGCCCTAAATAGATTCGTATCTCGGTCTTCCGACAAATGCAAGGAGTTTTTCAAGGCTATCAAGAAAGGTCAAAACTTTGAATGGACCCCAGAATGTGAGGAAGCCTTCAAGAAACTAAAAGAACAGCTGGGAAGCCCACCATTGCTCTCCAAACCCTTGGAAGGTGAGGTACTCATTTTATATTTAGCTGTTTCTGAATACTCTATAAGTGCTGTGTTGATCCGGGAGGAAGAACAAGCACAATACCCGGTATACTATGTGAGCAAAAGGCTGCTTGATGCGGAAACCTGGTATCCCAGCATGGAAAAGCTAGCATATGCTCTAATATTGGCTTCCAGGAAGCTAAGGCCTTACTTTCAAGCCCATAAAATTGAAGTTAGAACATCCTTCCCGCTAAGGCAAGTGATGCACAAGCCGGAAGCCTCCGGTAGAATGATGAAATGGGCTGTTGAGCTAGGACAGTTTGAAATAGATTACAAGCCCCGAACTGCTATCAAAGGCCAAGCACTGGCCGATTTCTTACTGGAGTTTCCTCCTGATTGTGAGGTTACCAGAGAAGATTGTACCCCGGCGACCCCAATTACCGAAGGGGATGCCGAAAGCCCCCAATTATGGTGGAACCTGTATGTTGATGGTGCAGTAAATAATAATGGGGGAGGTGCAGGAATAGAGTTGGTAAGCCCAGAGGGGCACCGAATTCAGAGTGCCATACACTTTGGCTTCAGGGCTACCAACAACGATGCAGAGTATGAGGCCCTGATTGCTGGTTTGAAACTGGCTCTGGAAATGAAGGTAGAATACCTAAATGTGTTTAGTGACTCCATGCTGATTGTGTGGCAAATTAAAGGAAGCTTCCAGAGTCGAGGCCCCCGCACTGAACTCTACATGAGGTATGCCCAAGAACTTATCAGTAGGTTCAAATTACTAAATCTAAATCAAATCCCAAGGGTGGAAAATGCCAATGCTGATGCCCTTGCCAAGTTGGGATCCCAAAAAGAAGCTGTCCTGTTAGGGGTGATACCTCTTGAAGTGCAACTCCAACCGAGTATCCATCGAGAGGAGACTATGGAAATAGAATCTTCAATGGAAAGCCAATGGACAACCCCAATACGTGAGTATATCACCAAGGGGACACTTCCGGAAGACAAAGATGAAGCTCGGAAACTCAAATATAAGGCTGCCCGTTATGTGATCTATGATGGCATCCTATACAAGAGGGGATTTAATCAACCTCTACTTAAGTGCATATCGAGAAATGAATGTGAATACATCCTAAGAGAAATTCATGAAGGCATTTGTGGCAACCACTCGGGGGGTACCTCCCTTGCCCACAAAATTCTCCGACAGGGCTATTACTGGCCTACCATGAAAACTGATGCTTATGACTTTGCTAAAGCTTGTGATCAATGCCAAAGGTTTGCTAACTTCAATAGCAACCCAGCTGTGGAACTAAGACCCATTGGAAGCCCCTGGCCCTTTGCAATATGGGGGATTGATCTGATTGGGGAGCTTCCCAAAGGCAGAGGTGGTGTGAAATATGCCGTGGTAGCCGTTGACTACTTTACCAAGTGGGCGGAGGCGGAACCCCTAGCTACCATCATTGCCGGTAAGCTAAAGGAATTTGTTAAGCGAGCCATTATATGTAGATACGGGGTACCGTACAAGCTGATCTCAGACAATGGCAAGCAATTTGATAGTAGAGAAATGAGAAGTCTATGTGAGGACTTGGAGATAAAGAAAGATTTTTCAGCCGTTTGCCACCCTCAAAGCAATGGGCAGACGGAAGCTGTGAATAAAATCATCAAGCACACTCTAAAAGCCAAGTTGTTAGATAAAAAGGGAAATTGGCCAGAGGAGCTTCCAATGGTCCTGTGGTCTTACAACACCACTCCCAGATCCACAACCGGAGAGTCTCCCTTTGCTCTAACCTATGGCTGTGAAGCTATAGTCCCAGTGGAAGTCGGGACAGGGTCCTACCGGAGGGACAATTTCAGTCAAGAATCAAATGAAATAAATCAGAGGCTGGCCCTAGACATGGTAGAGGAAAACCGGGCTACCGCCCAGCTGAAACTCGCGGCTTACCAGCAGAGGACCCGCAAATACTATAACAACAAGGTACGCCCTCGACCCCTCAAGGTTGGCGACCTAGTACTGAGAAGAATGATGCCCAATATGCGGGTTCCCAGACACGGAGCCTTTGGAGCAAACTGGGAAGGGCCTTACAAAATAAAGTCTATCTTTTGGGAAGGCACTTACCACCTTGAAGACATGGATGGGAACACTATTCCCCGTGCTTGGAATGCCGAGCACCTAAAAAAGTACTATCAGTAAGACTCTTTTCAGAGCAAACGTAGGCCTCTTTGAGGCTTAGGATGAATAAAAGCAACCTACTAGTTGTGGTTGCACCATTTCCCTTTCAATTCTTAGGATTTCATGATTTTCAATAGATGCCCGGGGGTAGTGGATGCACACCCCGTCTGGATGAAATTTGATGTATTCGTACTCTTTGATTTTCAGTAAAAGTAGAAGTTGATTGTTTCCTTTTACATTTACCACTCATAAATATTTTCAGAAAGATATGTAAGACCTACAAGCATAGTTCTACATGGTAGCTAGGCTACCATCCAGAACTAGGGGGTAGTAGTGGATACACCTCTCAACTTAACAGGTTGAAATTATCAGAATTTTAAATTTTTGCCATTTCCAGACATGTACGGAACCTTGAGTGGTTCACATGGCTTACTTGGTTATCAGGGCATGTATGGAACCCTGTTCGGCATACATGGTTCCCTTCATTATTTGGGCTTATGTGGTAACCTGATTGGCACACTTGGATCCCTTCAATACCAGACATGTACGGAACCTTGAGTGGTTCACATGGCTTACTTGGTTATCAGGGCATGTATGGAACCCTGTTCGGCATACATGGTTCCCTTCATTATTTGGGCTTGTGTGGTAACCTGATTGGCACACTTGGATCCCTTCAATACCAGACATGTACGGAACCTTGAGTGGTTCACATGGCTTACTTGGTTATCAGGGCATGTATGGAACCCTGTTCGGCATACATGGTTCCCTTCATTATTTGGGCTTGTGTGGTAACCTGATTGGCACACTTGGATCCCTTCAATACCAGACATGTACGGAACCTTGAGTGGTTCACATGGCTTACTTGGTTATCAGGGCATGTATGGAACCCTGTTCGGCATACATGGTTCCCTTCATTATTTGGGCTTGTGTGGTAACCTGATTGGCACACTTGGATCCCTTCAATACCAGACATGTACGGAACCTTGAGTGGTTCACATGGCTTACTTGGTTATCAGGGCATGTATGGAACCCTGTTCGGCATACATGGTTCCCTTCATTATTTGGGCTTGTGTGGTAACCTGATTGGCACACTTGGATCCCTTCATTACAAGACATCTTTGCAGGATTGGCCTACATGGCATCACCATACATGATTTATTAAATGACTGGGACTCCCGCAACAAAGGTTTCCAGGCTGAGCCTCCGGTACCCAGGCTACCGGATAGGGGCTACCGGCCACGGGGCTCCCGGAGTCAGGTTCCTGCCTTCGGGCTTCCAAATGGAATCGGGATACCGGACGGTACCCCCACACCCACAGTGACAACCAAGCAGACAAAGGTACAAGTAGTCTATCAGTTCTGTGGCCACCTATCCGGGTATGTGTTGCCATGTTTACTCTTGTACTCTTCTACACTGCGATACCATTCTATCGTTCTTATCTTAATTCATGATCTAATATCTATTTAATCAACATATATATGACGTATATCCTCTGAGAATTTGTACAAACTTGTTTTAGAATTAGTGAGGAGAGTCATTTTACCGGATAGAATTCGATGGTGGTGTTTAGTTATGCACTGTTTTAAGTTATCGTAATACCTTTCTTACTTAGCATATTGGTACCCTAGAGAATGAGTACTATGGGGGTTCGATGAGTAAGGATTATTAAGTCCAAGTTGGTTCTCGTTGCATAATCAGAAATGATGCGACAATCATACCTACTACATAAAAAACCAGTTAATAAGATAAACATGCATTACGAAAGCAAGTTCAAAAGTACCAGGCCCGAGGCCATACGACGAACAGAGTTAAAGAGCTAAATCCTTATATCTGTGGAGCGTTATAGGAGCCCACCCCCTAAGTTAAAACCAAAAGTTCACAAACAAACGAGAATAAAGTTCGAAATGGCCGGAGAGAAAGTCACTGAGGAGAAGAAAGGTCTTTGGTAGCCTCAGAAGTAGGGGAATCCTCGACAGGGTCAACCTTTTTAATGGCATCACCTGGAGTAACCTCGACCGCACCTGCGGGAGCTTCCACCTTGGTATCTTTGACATCTTCGGTGGTATCCTTCAGAGTTATCGGTGACTTGGGTATCGCTTTGGCAGCCTCTGCTTTGAAGTTCTCCACCTGATTTACGGCATCCTCACCTAGAAGCGCCCAATTCAGGTCAGGCATCACTTGCCAAGTAGACCTCATGTAATCGGTAGCCCCCTTAGCGAAACCCAAGTTATACCTTTCTGGAAGGGCCTCCTTGAGCCTTCTGACCGATGCTTGCAGGGAATCCACCTGTAGCTTTAGTTCTTTAATCTCGGAGGCATGGACTACCATCCTTTCCTCCTTCTCTTCTTCCTGAGTGGCAACCAACTTGCTCAACTTATCCTTTTCCTTGGCTAACACAGATAACTCTCCCTTCAACCTCTTACCAGCCTCAGACAGCTTCTTCTTCTCACCTTCCGCAGCTTGCATATCTAACTTCAATTGCTTGATTTCCTCTCGGAGCCTCATATCGCCACGGGTAGCCAGGGCCATTTGATTGGAAAGCCTAAGTTGATGAAAGAAGCTCTCGCCCGCTGAAAACAGCATGGATCTCGCAGCATCAGAGGTTTTCTGTTTAACCCACCCAGCAATCGTCTCCATGGGAATCTGACCTCCAGACATCTGATAGAACTGCTCCACTTCACCTACAGGCACATCTTGCTGAGATATCCTAACTCTCTTCGAGGATCGAGTTTCTGGGGTAGTCTTGAAACTCCCGGAAGCTTGAGATAATCTGCATTTTTCAGTAGCTGAAAGCTCAACCTTGATGGGTGCAGGAGTTGGGACCCTGGAAATCGGAGTAGCGGCAATAGGGGTTTCCATCATGAGCAAATCGTCTTCAGGAAATAAATCTTCATATTTATCAGAGGGTTTGATAAAGGATGGCACAGATCCTGACATACCTGAAACGATGGAACATTGGAGGTGTTAGTAACCGTAACACATAACTATATGAGGAAATATCAGGTTACCAGTAGGGTTACCGGAGCCCGATTCCTGGATGCATATGATAACATGAGTAAGAGAAATGCAACAAGTACTACACAGTTTCGAAGCATATACATGAGAAAAGCAATAGAGACGCCACTAATAACGAGTATCTACGAACAAAGGAGTATGACATGTTTAGTGAGAATGTAAGGAAAAGGTATAGGGAGCGGTAGCCTGGGGTACCGGGAGAGAAGTCAGTGGAAGCCTCATCTCTCTTTCCACGCTTCCTGTCAGTACCCTGAGGTCTGGGCTCTCTTTCCAATCCTTCCTCAACCTCCCTCCCCTGGGCAGGGGGAGAGGGAGCCAGGAGTCTCGTAAATCCCAACCTCACTAAGGTTTCCGGAGTTAACAGACTCTCGCCATCTCCTAAACTAGCAGCCAACCTCATAATCTTTTCGGCTCTCTTTGCCTCAGCCCCCTCGAGCAGAGTTTGCGATGGGATCCCTAAATGAGATAATAGATAGTAAAAAGGGGGTAAGAGCTATGTAGAAAATTAACCAAATAAAGGTTACCAGTAATGAACGAGGGTACCGGATGCTTACCCGGAGTCAGATTCCACTCTTTTCTCATCTCTTCACAATCATAACAATACAAAAACATTTCCATCCAGTCATACATTCCCCGCTTATTTCCCTTGATACATCTCCCTTGTCTGTCATTCCAGGAGGTGAGGTAAAAAATACCTATCTTCCTTCCTACACCCTTTAGTTGATAAAAGTACCCAAATTCCCTAGGGGTAAGAGGGACAGAAAAGGTTTGATCGTAGAGGATATACATACATGCCGCCACCCTGAAGGAATTAGGTGACAGTTGCATAGGAGCTATCTCATAGAAGTTCAGCATGTCAACAAAAAACGGATGCATCGGCATAGAGAATCCCAGCTTGAAAAAGGATGCAGACAGTACTGCATTGGGTATAGCTTGGTCAGGTTCAAAGTTGTCAAACCTGTGGCACCTCTCACCGGCGCTAGGTACCACCAGGTCACATCCTGGATCGCATGATTCCTTCAACCTCGCAAGTCTGTCAACATTCATGGACGAATCTGTATCCTCACAAGAGGGAACAAAACCTGCAGGAACATGGGGCTTTCGCTCAACCTCTGCCACTAACGGCATCTCAGCATTATCATTCCTTTCCGTCACATCATCATTGCTGAAGAATGGTTGTTCACCACCCAGCCAGAGATCATTTATAGTTTTTTCCCCTTCATCAGTGTTGGAACTAACATCAATCCTTTCTGCCTCTCCACCATCCGAATTCGATGAACCGGCCTCCAGGGAAAGGCTAGGATACCGGCTGACAATCTCAGCAGACAAGGGATCTATTACTTCTACCTGGGAACGTGTCCTGGAGCTAATTGATGGTTTAGATTCAAGCAGGGGCTGGGAAACCAAAAGATTATTCAGATGGGTGGACCCCGAATCAGACGGTTCCCCAGACACGGGTGATAAATATCCTAAGCACTGGGAAGACTCCCTCGATGCCGATGAAAGAGACATCTGCAACCACAAATAGGAAGCAGGTTAACAAAGGGGATTGAAGTGGGAAGACTTAGAGTTGGGCAATGTTTCTAACGCCCAACCAAAGGGACACCCAGAATATGCAAAAATGGCCAAGCCAAAAGAGAGCTAGGGTGTGAAAATAGTCATCGACACGGCAACCTAATATGATGACGTTGGGGCTACCAGAATAAAATAGGAACCACGGTAATCTTTCTAAGGCACTATGGTCACACCCCTATCAATAATCCCCAAGTATTAGCTTAACAGAACAAGTCTAAGACAACACAAGTCAATGAGAACAAACATCGAGCATGCCATGAGCATCTAGAAAAGTGATTAGAGGGGGCAACCGGAATACAAATCGCCCGAAATCCCTTTGATACATGCACAATGAGCAAGAAGATTTACACATGCAATTCTTTATAAAAGTTCAATCAGTCAGATCTATCCAAAACAGGGTCAACAATTGAAAAGTATAGCATGGATCAAAGACCAAACATATGAAACTTGGGTAAACCGAAATGGATGATATCAAAACAAGTGTTGATTTAAAACATTAATATGCATATACGGACATATGAGGCATAGAACACAAGATATGCATGGCTACTATGATTTACAGTACTAATTCCAAGGCCACAGACATACCTGGATGAAGGATGTAGAAACGGGAGTTCGAATGTCTTAGCTCTCGCCGGAAACTTCTTTGCAACCCTTGCTTGCCCAAAAGAGGATGTGGAGAAAAGATAAAATACAAAGGGTTAAGGGAATAGATATATACAAACGGTGAGAAAAGAGACGTGTCCCCCCTTGATTAATGAATGTGGCACAAAAAACGAGATGGAGTGGGAAACGTCCTTTGCTTGGAAAATGGCTGATTTTTTCAATTTATCTGTGCAAAAAACGGTAGAGTCCTAGCCTATTTTTTCCTCCTCAATAGTTATCATTTTATTTCCAAAGAATTAAAATGATTAATCTATCCTTAAACGAGTAAAAATACGAGACTTCCGTTTTTATTCTGATTCGAGCTTCTGTAGCACAAGTACGAGAGCTACTAATTATAAACATCAGAATTAGCCCCAACTTTATAATTAAGAGTTTTCAGTATTGACATATGGTGTTTCTTAGCAACCGGCACCCCGTGGATAATAAGGTTCCCCTTGCACACAGTACTTCAGGGAACCGGGGGGTAGTTGTTGTGACCAAAATCTCGCATGGGTTATATTTAGGCCCACTAGAGGATTAGGGTCCAGATCCATGAAGAGAATGAGTAATCTGTCAGGTTTCCGGAGGCCTACGGTAGCCCTAGGGGTTACCATGTACACTGTAGCACGGGAACGCATGACTAAGGGTCTCAAGGTATCCCCTTGAGGATAACCTATAACTATTATCAGTCATCCAGTAGAACTTCCAGAGTAGCTTCCGTGATAGGGGTTACCGGAGGGGGTACCGGAGCCAGGCTACCGGGCGGTACCCCCAGCTTCCGCCGGAAGCCTGATTAGGCTGCCAATACAGATAAGGCACGCCTCCTATTTTTTAGGAACACGTCTATATCATCTAAAAACACTCTCAAACAGATAAATATTCAGTTATTTGAGGATATATGTCATATATACTTTGTAAATGATACAAAATCATGATAAATACAAGAGATAATCATTCTATGTTACCTAAACTGCTTGGTAACCTGATTATACACATCATACTCGATTATTATCAGAAATAACAGTCATTATCCCACTGGAGAGAGGATAACTCATGATAAACAAACGATCATATCATTCAAGAACTACATTCGGGCTTGATCCACTATAAATAGTGGTATGTAGGCAGTTTACGGGATCTTCTTCGACACTTTACACTCCTTGAGTAGCTAGAGCACGTGCACTCTTGTGTGACACAGTCAAATTAGGGTTCTTGGCTGGCCAACATTTGGTCCTTGAGCTCTCATCCCGTAGATTCAGTCCGATCCTTCCGAGGAACCACATCCCGTGTTCTTCGGTAACCCTAGTCATGTGCCTTCCCGGGCGGCTAGCCATTGATCATCAACCACGAGCCTTTCTGGGTGGTTGGACGATTCCTTGTTTATTGGCGCTATTCCAGCACGAGGCCTCATAATCTGTTGTGCTAAAATCCTCCCACAACACATTTTTCACTCCCTCACTCATCCTAGATGCATTAGTATGAGCAGTACTAACATGCAAAAGAGTAGATTTTACCTTGAAGGCCTTGGAAAGAGGCAAGTCATCATCAGAGATATCTTCAACTAATCCTTCTTGTAGTTGTGGTTGATCAGTGATGACAGCATCTTTAGAAATACCTTTGACAGTATTTTTTGTCAGAATGGTACTGTCACTTGATTGTTTGACAGCACCTTCTGTTTTGTCATTGACAGCATCTTTGGCTGTGACAGCAACTTCCCTAGGGTAAGATGCTTTGAGGGAATCGATCAAGATGCTGGCTGTTTCAATTTCTGGCAAATTTGCATCTTGATCTAATCCAGTGTTTGATGGGGTGGTATCCATTTCACTTTGAGAAATGGGTTCTTGTGGACCACTAGATGGGGGCTCATCCAAGATTTGAGATGGATGATCAAAACCTGAGGGGTTGGTACTGTCCCCCTCTCTAGGTTGTTTAGAAGAAACAACAGATGTAGGAATGAAAGAAGAAGATTGAATTTCAGATTGATTAATTGGCTGTTCCACAGAAAAAGATTGTGGAATATCAATAGTATGAATGAATTCCTCACTGTGTTCTATCTCAATGTGTGTATATTCAAATATAGGTTCCTCAAGAGTGAGTTCTTGAGTTTGTGCAGACTCTTTACAAGGTGCCTTGGGAGACAGGCCAATTTCAATATATGTCCCTTGTTGAGAAGAGACACCTAGAGGTGAGTTTATTTCCCTATCATCCTCTACAGTCTTTTGGGAAACTGTAGGGTGGCTAACAGTAACCTTGGCCCTTCTAGCTCTCTTCTTCTTAGGCTCAGAAGGGGCTACTGTGGGTTCTATTCCACTACCATCCTTATTTGCTGCACTAGATGCAGTCACTCCCTCTTGACTCACCACATTGTCACCAGTTTCACTCTCTAGGGATCTTTTCTTGGATTCCTGTTTGGCAATTTTAAGGGCTTTTGGTAGTCTAGATTCCCTAGGTAGAATGTATGGTGTAGAATGTGGGTTAACTGAATTTGGGTCTAATTCAGCTTCATTCTCAATTGTGAAAACAGTGTAATCTGTTGGAAATGGAAAACCAAGGTTGGGCACTTGATTAACCATGTGTTGTGTGAAACATAGTGGAATATGTGCATTCAAATTTTGTGTGTTAAGAGATGTGTGTGTGTTTTTCTTTAAAACAGGACATTCTTCAAAATTAGAAGTATCTACCACATTTCCACAAATATTATTAATACACATAGTTAAAAAGCGAGGATATATGGATACCTTTTTGCCTATGGCGCTTTTCAACTGTGCCATAATCAGCTTTCCAACGTTCACCTTGTATCCATGGACTACAGAATGAGTGAGTTTCTTGATGTATGATGGTATTCCATTCCAGCCTGTAGACTTGGTAGAGAACACCTTCACCATAACATCAAAGATCATGCTCCACTCTTTTCTTAGATATTTTCTGTCCATTTCTCCCATTTGATACCATTTATCAGAAGTTTCATCAATCTTAGAGCCTGAATATCCAATCTTCAGAAAGAACTTTTTCAGAGTATCATCAGTTGCTAGTTCCTTAAAGCTTTCTTCACTGGTCAACACAATACCCAAAGCCTCATTGATATTCTTTACCGAAAGAGAATGACTTGCATCATCTATATTGAACTTAATTGATTCATTCTCTCCAGTTCCTTGAGTACTTGCTGATTTCCAGAATTTTTGAATTCTAACAGCATCAATTTTGGGGGAAGAGGTTATTGCATGACCTAGGTAAGATTTATTTAAGAAGGAAATAAGTCCTTTGAAGTTTTCACCAGCATCACTAGGAGAAAAGATGCCGGCAAAGTTGGTTTGAGCAACACTTTGTTTAGGTGCCATTGTTGAATGCTTTGAAAAATGAGAGAGAAAATGCGGTTTTTGGATGCAGAAGGTTGAGAGGTTTTTGCAAATGAAAGTGATAGTAGATTAAACGGTAGATTCAGTTTCTAATATGAATCGTTTTAACCTCTCTTAATTGAACGTGTGATAATGATATTACCCATTAACTCCACTTGCTATATTACGTGGCAGTTGCTATTAGATCGTGGATTGGTGAGAAGAAATATACTTATGTATATATATATAAATTAATATATATATATATATATCTTTCCACAATCTTTGACAGCAACTTCTCGTGCCAGCAACTTTCATTGACAGTAACCTGTGCACTTTTCTTTCTCTACCAATTCTGACAGCAATTTCTTGTGACAGCAACTTTCATTGACAGTAACTTGTGCGCTAACAACATTTCTGTCAATCAGCTTCATGAGTGACAGTAAGTTTTATCTGACAGTAAACTTATCATAAGATCATGCTGTCACTGATCACACATAATTTTAAGTTAAGGACACATGTTTTCTTAAAATCGTATTAAGTCAGACATGTAAAACTATTTTAGCATAGTCATAGCAAGCATGATATCTAAAAATCCTTTTAGCATAGTCATAGCAAACATGATATCTAAAAATCCTTTTAGCATAGTCATAGCAAACATGATATCTAAAAATCCTTTTAGCATAGTCATAGCAAACATGTTGTCTGAACTAGTAGCACATAGAACCTTAACTTCTCATGACAGTACCTTCTAGTGACAGTACCTTGAAAGTTTCTGTCATGAGCTGCGATTTTTGAGAATTGATAAACCAGTTAGATTATCATACCTGATTTAGCATTCCTAATTCACTCACCAACCTGGTAAATGTTGCTTCATCCAGTGGCTTGGTGAATATATCTGCAAGTTGCTTATCTGTTGGAACATAAACCAATTTTACATCTCCCTTTTCAACATGCTCCCTTATAAAATGATGCCTTATATCAATATGCTTTGTTCTGGAGTGTTGAACTGGATTGTCTGATATGGCTATGGCACTAGTGTTGTCACAGTAGATAGGAATTTTTGACAACTCTAGTCCATAATCCATTAATTGATTCTTCATCCAAAGAATTTGTGCACAGCAACTTCCAGCTGTAATATATTCAGCTTCTGCAGTTGATGTAGAAACTGAGTGTTGCTTCTTACTGAACCATGACACCAATCTCCCCCCAAGAAATTGACAGCTTCTTGTAGTACTTTTTCTGTCAATTTTGCAGCCTGCATAGTCTGAATCAGAATATCCAATTAGATCAAATCCAGTTTCCTTAGGGTACCAAAGACCTAGATTTGGGGTGCCTTTGAGATATCTAAAGATTCTTTTAATTGCAACTAAGTGTGATTCTTTTGGATCAGCCTGAAACCTTGCACAGAGACATGTAGCAAACATTATGTCTGGCATGCTTGCTGTTAAGTAAAGCAATGATCCAACCATGCCTCTGTAGGTACTAGAATCCACTTTCTTGCCTTTAGGATCTAATTCTAATTTGGTGGCTGTTGAGATAGGTGTCTTGGCAGGTGATGAATCTTCTAAGTTAAACTTCTTGAGAAGTTCTTTGACATACTTAGATTGACAGATGAAGATTCCTTCCTTCTTCTGATAGATTTGAAGACCAAGAAAGAATGCTAATTCTCCCATCATGCTCATTTCATACTTGTTTCTCATTAGAGATGAGAACTTTTCACACAATTTTTCGTTTGTTGAGCCAAAGATTATGTCATCAACATATATCTGCACAAGAATGATGTCTTTGCCATGGTATTTATAGAATAAAGTTTTATCCACCATACCTCTTATAAAATGATTTTCCAGGAGAAAAGTGGATAATGTGTCATACCAGGCTCTTGGTGCTTGCTTTAAGCCATATAGAGCCTTGAACAGCTTGTAGACAAAATTATGCAGTTTGTCATTTTCAAATCCAGGAGGCTGTTCAACATACACTTCTTCTTCTAATTCTCCATTTAGAAAGGCACTTTTAACATCCATTTGAAATACCTTGAATTTGCAGTGTGCAGCAAAGGCTAAGAAAATTCTTATGGCTTCAAGTCTGACAACAGGAGAAAATGTTTCATCATAATCTATCCCTTCCTGTTGACAGTAACCTTTGGCCACTAGCCTTGCCTTATTTCTTGTCACATTTCCACTCTCATCTATCTTGTTTCTGAAAACCCATTTTGTCTCAATGACTGATTTTCCTTTTGGCCTTGGAACTAGTCTCCAAACATTGTTTCTTTCAAATTGATTGAGCTCCTCCTGCATGGCCATCACCCAATCAGAATCCAACAATGCTTCTTCAACTATTTTTGGTTCCATTTGAGATAAGAAACATGAAAACATGCTTTCAGCAGAGATATTCCTCCTTGTCCTTACACCAGTAGTGGGATCTCCAATAATTAGATTACTGGTATGATCTCTGTTCCACTTTGTTGATTGAGGCAAGCTACTTGTTTGATGAGATTGTCTTTCATCAATGTGAGGATTTGATTCTCCACCATTTTCATTGTTCTGCTCATTTAGCTCAAATTCTCCAGTCTCACATTCTTGTTGATTGATGCCTGAAATTGTCTGTGATTGAGCTGAGGTTTGATTTAGATTATGAGTATTGACAGATTCTTTCTCATATCCCATTGATTGAATGAGACTTGGTTCTTCATCAACATATTCTTCTTTTTCCAAGTATCCTTGATTCTCAAATCTGAAGGGTTGCATTTGACCATCCTCATGTAGCCCTGGAAACTTGGTTTCATCAAACGTGACATTGACACTTTCTTCAATTGTTTTGTGCTCCATGATATAGAATCTGTAGGCAGTCCTTTCTATCCCATATCCCATGAAGATGCCTTCATATGCTTTATTATCAAACTTCCCTTTTCTTTCATGGTTGTCTTTCATCAGAAAGCACTTGCTTCCAAAAATATGAAAGTACTTGACAGTAGGTTTCTTTCCTGTCAAAAGATAGTAAGGAGTATTGCCATGAGCCTTGTTGATTAGTGTCCTGTTCTGTGTGTAACAAGCAGTGTTGATGGCTTCTGCCCAGAAATATGTTGGTAATTTAGCATTACTCAGCATAGTCCTTGCAGCTTCAATAAGAGTCCTATTTTTCCTTTCTACAACTCCATTTTGCTGTGGAGTTCTTGCAGCAGAGAATTGTTGAACAATTCCTTGATCTTTGCAGAAGTTTCCAAGTGTAGCATTTCTGAATTCAGTTCCATTGTCACTTCTTAGAAATTGAACTTTTGCTTCAGGGGTCCTGTCAAGTACCCTTATGTGATCAATGATTTCTATTTGCAAAAATACCATCTCTTTTAATTAATTGCAATTTTACTAAACTAAGTTTCAAAATTGCAAAAATACTAGGCCCCCTCCCCCTCCGTCCCTCGATCCTTCCCTCCCTCCTTCCCAGGCCCAGCCCACTGCGACTTGTGTACTTTATATATATATATATATATATATATATATGGTTGCATTCAGTTGCAAATTTAGTTGAATGTGGTTGCATTCATTTGAATATGCCCCTGCGGGGCCAGGAAACACAAATCCACCAAAAAAAAAGTACCGTCGTCACTTCACAGAAAGAAGGGGGAGGGGAGGGTTAGGGTTAGTATTTTTGCAATTTAGAAACTTAGTTGTAACTAGTTGAAAGTAGTTGAAAATAGTTGCAACTAGTTGAAAATAGTTGAAAATAGTTGATTTGGTTGAATATTGCCCCTGGCGGGGCCTTGGAACCCAAAATCACTCAAACCAATAATATGTAGTTGCAACTAGTTGAAAGTAGTTGAAAATAGTTGCAACTAGTTGAAAATAGTTGAAAACAGTTGAAAATAGTTGATTTGGTTGAATATTGCCCCTGGCGGGGCCTTGGAACCCAAAATCATTTAGTTGAATAATGCCCCTGGCGGGGCCTTGCAACCCAAATCCACCAAAATCACCCCACCTTTTTAAAAAAAGTTGCATTTGGTTGCATACAAAAATCCACCAAAATAGCCCCCATTCTAAAAAAAAAAAGTACAGAAGTCGGCAGTGGGCTGGGAAGAAGGGAGGGAGGGGGAGTGGGTTGGGATAGGAAGGAGGGAGGAGGAATGGGCCTAGTATTTTTGCAATTTGAAACTTTGTTTGGTAAAATTGCAATTTATTAAGGAAGGTGGTATTTTTGCAAAAAGAAACTTTAAATCTAGTATTCTTGGTAAATATCCAAATGAAAAATCCATGCAAAAATAATAAAAATTTAAAATAAATTATTTATCAAAGAAATGTGTACTTTAACCGATTTGACTATTAAAAAATCTAACCAAATAAAACTAGGATTTTTTTTTAAAAATTACCGCACCACTAAAATCGTTATATCTTGGCATCCGTACGATTGGAACGTCGAAAAAATAATTCAAAAAAAAAAAAATTCATCATTCGGGACTAGACTAGTTAAAAGGAAAGTCCACTTTGACCGGTTTGACCGTTATAAAACCAAACCACATAAATCTAGAAAAATTTTCTAAAATTTACCCCTTCACTAAAATCGTTATATCTTGACATCCGTACGATTGGAATGTCGGAAAAATCATTTAAAAAAATAGATTCATCATTCGGGACAAGACTAGTTAAAAGGAAAGTATATTTTGACCGGTTTGACCGTTATAAAACCAAACCAAATACATCTAGCAATTTTTTTTAAAACTTACCCCTTCACTAAAATCGTTATATCTTGACATCCGTACGATTGGAACGTCGAAAAAATAATTTAAAAAAAATAGATTCATCATTCGGGACAAGACTAGATAAAAGGAAAGTCAACTTTGACCGGTTTGACTGTTATAAAAACAAACAAAATACATCTAGCAAATTTTTTAAAAAATTACCCCTTCACTAAAATCGTTATATCATGACATCCGTTCGATTGGAACGTCGAAAAAATAATTTTAAAAAATTGATTCATTATTCGGGACAAGACTAGTTAAAAGGAAAGTCTACTTTGACCATTATAAAACCAAACCAAATACATCTAGCAATTTTTTTTTAAAATTATCCCTTCACTAAAATCGTTATATCTTGACATCCGTACGATTGGAATGTCGAAAAAATAATTTAAAAAAATAGATTCATCATTCGGGACAAGACAAGTTAAAAGTAAAGTCAACTTTGACTGTTTAAAAATAAACCAAATACATCTAGCAAATTTTTTAAAAAAATTACCCCTTCACTAAAATCGTTATATCATGACATCCTTTCGATTGGAACGTCGAAAAAATAATTTAAAAAAATAGATTCATCATTCGGGACAAGACTAGTTAAAAGGAAAGTCTACTTTGACCGTTATAAAACCAAACCACATACATCTACAATTTTTTAAAAAATTACCCCTTTACTAAAATCGTTATATCTTGACATCCGTTCGATTGGAACGTCAAAAAAAATAATTTTAAAAAATAGATTCATCATTCGGGACAAGACTAGTTAAAAGGAAAGTCTACTTTGACCGATTTGACCGTTATAAATCCAAACCACATACGTCTAGCAAATTTTTTGAAAATTTACCCTTTCACTAAAATCGTTATATCTTGACATCCGTACGATTGGAAAGTCGAATTTTTTTAAAAAAAAAATAGTTTCATCGTTCCGGACAAGACTAGTTAAAACGAAAATCTACTTTGACCGGTTTGACCGTTATAAAACCAAACCAAATAACTTTGAAGAAATCGCAAATGAGGAAGGGCTCCGAATCAATCTAGATCTGGTTGACGAGGTCAGGGACGAAGCAGTTGCGAGGATGGAAAAATATAAGGAGAAAACAAGAGAGTAGTTTGGAAAAAAGGCAAGAGTCAAAATTTCTCAAGTCGGGGATCTAGTTTTGCGAGATACCGAGGCTTCGGACCCAACCAACACCGGAAAGCTCAAGCCAAAATGGGAGGGTCCGTATAAAGTCAAAGAAGTGCTTTGCCCTGGAACATACAAGCTGGTCAATATGGATGAGTTCGAGGTCCCCAACACTTGGCATGGTCTCCGGCTAAGGAAATTCTACCAGTAAAAAGAAGGTCAAGGCCCGAGTAATCAATCAAGGAGCTACCTCTAAGCCCAGAAAAGTCTTCAATAGATAGATTAGCCTCTGTAATGAAGCAAGAATAAGTTATTTGTAGTAGGAATGTTATGATTTATGAAAATAGGCCTTGCCTTTTGCTATTTATATTTCGTTGTAAGTTTATTGTATCACTCAGAAACACAAGTCCCTGGTCCGGAGCCATAGGCAAAATTGGAACCAGGGCAAAAGCAGTATGCAACAACCACTCTAGTCCGGATTTGTTCCTATGAAACAACCCGGACTGGGGGCGAAAACGAAAATTTCTCTAAGTAACCCAAAGCTATAAAGCTTTGGAATTAGCTAAAAAACAACCACTCTAGTCCGGATTTGTTCCTATGAAACAACCCGGACTTGGAGCGAAAATGAAAATTTCTCTAAGTAACCCAAAGCTATAAAGCTTTGAACTTAGCTAAAAAACAACCACTCTAGTCCGGATTTGTTCGTATGAAACAACCCGGACTGGGGGCGAAAACGAAAATTTCTCTAAGTAACCCAAAGCTATAAAGCTTTGAACTTAGCTAAAAAATAACCACTCTAGTCCGGATTTGTTCCTATGAAACAACCCGGACTGGGGGCGAAAACGAAAATTTCTCTAAGTAACCTAAAGCTATAAAGCTTTGGACTTAGCTAAAAAACAACCACTCTTGTCCGGATTTGTTCCTATGAAACAACCCAGACTGGGGGCGAAAACGAAAATTTCTCTAAGTAACCCAAAGCTATAAAGCTTTGAACTTAGCTAAAAAACAACCACTCTAGTCCGGATTTGTTCCTATGAAACAACCCGGACTGGGGGCGAAAACGAAAATTTCTCTAAGTAACCCAAAGCTATAAAGCTTTGGACTTAGCTAAAAAACAACCACTCGTGTCCGGATTTGTTCCTATGAAACAACCCGGACTGGGGGCGAAAACGAAAATTTCTCTAAGTAACTCAAAGCTATAAAGCTTTGGACTTAGCTAAAAACAACCACTCTAGTCTGGGTTTGTTCCTATGAAACGACCCGGACTGGGGGCGAAAAAGAAAATTTCTCTAAGTAACCCAAAGCTATAAAGCTTTGGACTTAGCTAAAAAACAACCATTCCAGTCCGGATTTGTTCCTATGAAACAACCCGGACTGGGGGCGAAAATGAAAATTTCTCTAAGTAACCCAAAGCTATAAAGCTTTGGACTTAGCTAAAAAACAACCACTCTAGTCCGGATTTCTTCCTATGAAACAACCCGGACTGGGGGCGAAAACGAAAAATTTCTCTAAGTAACCCAAAGCTATAAAGCTTTGGACTTAGCTAAAAAACAACCACTCTAGTCCGGATTTCTTCCTATGAAACAACCCGGACTGGGGGCGAAAACGAAAAATCTCTCTAGGTAACTAAAATCTATAAAGCTCGGTACTTAGCTAAAAAACAACCAATCTAGTCCGGATCTGTTCCTACAAAACAATCCGGACCGAAGGCGACAACGAAAAATTCCTTAAGTGACTCAAAGCTATAAAGCTTTGAACTTAGCTAAAAACATACACTCTAGTCTGGATAATTTTCTACAAAACACACCCAGACTAGGGGCCCATATCCAGCCCAGAGTCCGCATACTTTGGACTTAGCTGAAAAACAACTACCCTAGTCGCTGAAAAACAACTACCCTAGTCTGGATGCCATTCGACAAAGCATTTCCGAACTAGGAGCAAACACAATTTTTCCTAAGTAATTCAAAGCTATTAAGCTTTGGACTTAGCTATTACTCTAGTTAAGACAAGTTACTACTACGGATCCAGAGCTAGAGGCAAAAAGGATACAGATTCAGAAAAGACTACGCAAAAATTATTGTCTTGGTCCTATCGAAACAATGAAATCAAGCACAAAGATGCAACAAATTCAAAACGGATGCCAAAGAAAGAAAAGCAAATGATTATGGCTGTTTTTCAAGCCATTTTTATTGAGCAGGGGGAAGGGGAGGTACAACGGTTATCAAAATACAAAATATAAAAAGATTATATTTAAACGGCGGCAGCACCAGCACCACCAGCACCTTCCCCGCCATTGCCAGGCCCGCGGCGTCCCCTCCCAGCCTGACCTGCCACCATCCTGCGCAGAGCTAGAGCATCATCAATCCTTTTCAGGACTACATCGATCTCGGCCATGGTGGTGGGGCCATCAAACACCATCCCATATACTATAATTTTGTTGTTCTCATAGTCGTAAACGAGAGTTTTGGGATCCATGGCAGAAAAAGGGGAGAAGAGAAGAAAAGAGAACTGAGAAAATCTTTGGCAAGAATGAAAAATGAGAGGGGGTATCACGGATATTTATAGGAAGGAAGTGAGGAAGAGCTCCAGGCGTTTCCAGTTATCAATGCATGGGAAACTGACAAGACATTAATGCTGGTCGACTAACGCAAGGACCAAGGTGTTTGACCCTGGAAACCACAATTTTCACTGAGTCCCTGGCTGAATTCAACAAAAAACGAGGTAAACCCAAAAAACTAAGGGAGCAAAATAAATCCTCACCACCATCCGGACTCCATCTTTCGGGGTTAAATCCAGACTGAAAGGGAAACTTTACGAAATCTCTATAAGTTACTCAGCGTGCTCAAATGTTGAACTTAAGAGAATATACGTGAAGCTCTTACCACCAATCCGGACTTAATTTTTTATCTCGAATCCGGTCTGTGGGGAAAATTGGAGGAGATTCCTCTAAGTCACCCGAGGTTCTTAAACTTCGAATTTAAAAGAAGCAACAATATTGAAAGCAAAAAATGCAGAGCAACAGGAGTAAAAGAAATTGCAGAATATGAATCACAATAGAGACAGCGTTCAACGAGGGACCGAACCAGCCATATGGTTCGAAACATCCCAGAGAAAATTCGACCACTAAAGTTTTAGTTCGAGATTACAACAAAGATATTAAAATGAAAAGGGGCTGAATAACTAGACGGCAGGAGGGTCTTCGGCAGGAGGTACTTCGGATGGAGGGTCTTGAGGGACGACGTCTTTGTTCGGAGACGGATCCCGGACGTCCTCTTCCCTCTCTTCCCCATCTTCATCATCCGAACCAGATTCCTCCCCGGAGTAGTAAGGTTCTGGATCTTCCCCGGTGGCAATGAAGTGTTGTTCCGCGGCAATGAAGAGAGGTTGGAACTCGTCCCAGCTAGCTGATGGGTTCTCCTTCAAAAACTTGTGAGAAACGACCCAAGCACGGCAAATTTTAGAGGCAGCCTTCTTACCCAACTCCATATAGTACTCCTGGGAGTGGCGGAACTCATCCAGGATGGCAGCAGGTTCTTTATAGCTGGCAAGCTTCACCCGGAGATCCTCGAGTTCCTTCTCGGCGATCTTAGTACGAGCTTCCGCATCATCAACCTTTTTCTGGAGGGTTACGAGCATCCCCTCGGACTCATTGGCCTTCAACTGCAATTCTTCCACGCTTTTCTTCAACTTGGAGTTGGCATGATCCATGTCGAAAATTTGAATGTCCTTCTGCTCCGAAGCGGAGATAGCAGCCCGAGCAGCTTCAACGGTCTCCAACTCCCCATTGCCCACCGCAAATAGCCCGGCCATCTCAGAACCCATCTAGAAAGATAAGATAAGTGCGTTAGAAAAGAATACGTTAAGCAAGGACGAAACTTAAAAAGGCAAGAAAATCTACCTTCAGCCAAGTATTCATCATCTCTTTGAACAAGGGGTTAAACCCCAAAGCCTGATAGCGCGCCCATTCCTCCTTATTGGGCAGATCTGCGATGAATTGGCTGCATTTCTCAGCCTCAATTAGCGGCTCTTTCCCCGGACGGCTTGTCTGACTAGGACCGGAGATAGTTCCAAAAGTCTTAGCAACCTCCGGCGCAAAAGGAGTAGAGCCCGGGGCAGGAGTTCCAGATGGCTTCCCCCCGGTGAGATCCACAACGACATTTCCAACATCTCCTCCCCGAGCCCGTTTTGGTCTCCTTTCGAGCCTGCGTGACAATTCGTCTTCAACCTCGGGGGGGATAGATTTACCTTCCAGATTGGCCCCGGACTCCGAATCCTGCTCAACACTCGCGTCCGTCTTGGAACCCTCCCCTTCGCCAGCGGTCCTCTTCTTTTTCCATTTCTTCGAACGCTGATTCACTTTGTGTATGCCACCTATCCCCTACATAACTATGGCCAGACATGCCGTTTCAGCATCCAGTGCCTTCATCTTCTCTTTATGGTAAGGGCTGTATTGAGGCAAACCTGAAAAGAAGACAGAGTAAAAAACAATCAGAGCAATCGACAAAGGGAAAGATAAATTCAAGATATAAATGATTACACACTACTTACATCCAAAGGAATGTAATATTTCATGGTCCATGAAGGAATGCTGAGTTGTTGAAACCCCTAAAGCCCTACAAAAGTCATGAACCTTTATCTGGGCATTGCTTTTTAATTCATATTCTTGGAAGTTACGACAGGCCTCAACCCGGAACAAAGGCATATAGTCAATATCCTCGAACTGCAGAAAGGCCCACTCTTCATGCCAGCCCTTGAGGGAGGACATCATGGTGACAGGCATCACTCCTTCCTTCTTAAAACCACACCATTGGTAATTGAACTGGAGCTCATACAAGGGCACTAAAGTTGACTTGACCAAAGTAAAAATATAATGGAAAAGCCTGAAAGTAGGAAGGAATCCTTTGACGTTACAACAACCAAGAAACCACATGATCCACTTGACGGCGTTCAGGGTGAGTTGAAACAAGGGGATTTCATATTGAAATTTGCAGAGGCACTTAATGAATTGGTGACAGTGAGGGTTGTATCCCGATCTAAGGTGCTCCAGAGAAACTCCTACCAACCCGTCCCCGGGCCTATGGTATATTCTTTCGTGGGGTTCGGGCCACATCCAAACAACTTTGTCGTCTAGATGAAAGCACGACCTAAAACACTCATCTAACTTGTCGGTATTGGCAATATCCAGCAGAGGGGCCATGGGGGTGCTAGTTCCAGGGAGGTGTGATAATTCAGCGTCCATAGAGCACTTGTCATAAAAGACAGGACCCCCGGAAGACATTTTATACACCTCGGATAAGTTCCTGTAATAATATTCGTCTGGGACGGAAATATCTTTCCCAACAAAGAAGAATTGGACATTTTTCCAACGACCCTCGGACGTACTAAGGGTCTCCCCCGGGGAGAGTCGCAGGGTAGGGAGCTCATCTAAAGTGGTCTTTGGGAGTTTCCTAGTTCTTTGGGTCATGGTAGATGAAGAGGAGGAGCGAGATCTAGGCTCGGTAGAGAGGTCTGAGTCCGAGGAAGAGCTGGAAGGTATAAATGAAGATCGGGGTCGTTTAGCCAATTGTTTTCTATACACCATAAAACACTATACTACCCCAGATCACCCACCAACAGCGCAACCTCGAGCCAAAAGACAGAAACAAAAAGAAAAACACAAATATCAGAAACACCCACACAAAACCGGAAATCAGAATCAAAGATCTACGCAAATACACACATATATGTACACATATACCAAACAAAACATGAAACCCAGAAGTTTCAAAGCCCAGAAGCTTCGGATAACTTAAACAACAACCACACTCCCAAAACCAAAGATTCAAAAACCAAAAGCCTCAAACAACCCAAAAGCGAAACAATCACTACAACCCTAAATCCTAGCAAATACAGCAACATGAACAATAAGCAGTTACACAAACAATGGCATATGAACAGTTGGAACAAAAATAGTATCGAGTTATTCTACACAAAGTTCAAGTACAGGCAAGAAAAACAAAGAAATAAGGAGAACAAAACACTTACAATGCGGAAGAAGAAGCAGAAAAGCTCTCACCACCGATCAGCAACCAGGATTTCGAAGGGAAGAGGAGAACGGAAGGGGTATACAGTAAAAGTAAAAAAGGGGGAGAGACACAATTGAAATATACTTATAGAGGAGTGAAAATGAACGAAGGGAGGAGATTTGGTCACGTGGACGGCCAAGATAAACCTCGATTAAAACAAAAGAAGATGCCAGAAAAAGCAATCATGGCTGCACAACGCTCGAGAAGAATGGACAAGCTCTGGATATTCGAAATATCAAAAAACACGCTGAGAAACGTTACAAATCCATTAGCCTACATCCCCGGATCACGTGCTCTACACACAATCCGGGCCTGGGAGGCAAGAGACATGGAATTTTTCTTCCAACCCAATCATACGGGAACTACAGCCCCGGATCACGTGTTCTGCACACAATTCGGGCCTGGGAAGCAAGAAATATGGAATTTTTTCTTCTCACCTATTCAAAACAACGAGCATGGAAGTTAAAGCTACTACTCCCCCATTCAGACAAATCTGCATAGGGGAGTGGGAGGCAAATGATAGGATACTTTGTGCAGGCAACCTGAAACACCCACTACACCACAAATGGTCTTTGCCAACACTGAAAACCGATGTTGCCACGTTAAATGTTGCCTTAGATGCTAAAAATTGAATAAATTTGATATAAGCCAACATCATAACTGGATGTTGCCATTCATGTTGCCTTAAATTCAATTTTAGTCCTCAAAGCCAACACATAAATTGGTGTTGCCTTAGACACCTGAAAAAATGTTAAAAATTTTGCCGCTATTGCTGAAAATAGAAGCCCGCTAAAATTTTCACATAAGTTAAAAAGCCCGCTCTCGTCTAAAACAAAAGAAAACAAAACAAAAAAAGCTCACAGCTCTCATCTTTCTCTCACTCTCACAGCTCCCTCTCATCTCTCTCAGCTCTCACTCTCTTCTTTCCCTCTCATCTCTCCAATGTCCATCTCCGCTATTCATCTCCGCTATCCATCTCCGCTCATCTCGGCTATCTCTCTCTCTCTCAATTGATTCGTGCGTGGTATGTTTCTAATTACCTCAATTGATTTGTGCCCTAATTTTTAGGGTTTTTACTGAATCCATTATCTTAATACGATTACAAGCAGTATCTTTATTCATCTCAATTCGATTCTAGGTATTCTTCATCTCTCTCTATCTCTCTCTCCCTCTCTGTACACATACATGTATTTATATATATAGTTAGTGTGTATGTTTTAATCTTCTTTCTATTGTGTATGTTTTAAGACTATCCAAAGACGGAATTTCAGGTCCAAGAATGTGGAGCCGATTCCTGTTTGTACAATGCAGGTTATTTTACTTGTTCGATTTGTGGATTTTTTTTGTGTTTAGATTGTGAATTTGTATTGTTCATGATTTATTTTGATGTTTTTATTGGTTTTTATGTAGATTTTACCGAGTGTTAAAGAAGTTGTGAAACTCAAAAAAGGGAAGAGGAGGAAATGTCATTGGTGTCACAAGTTTAGCTACCAGATACTTGTAAGGTGTAAAGCTTGTCAAAAGGAATCGTTTTGTGAAGATTGTATAGAAGAAAGGTTTGTTCGAATTGTGCTCAAGTTCTGGTTTATGTGCGATTGATATGCTGTTTATTGTGACTTTTCTTCGAAATAATATTTTTTACCCTGAATTTTTAGTAGCAGTAAGTGATATGATGATTATTCGTCTGCTAACTTCATTATGTACTAGTTTCCAATATACTTCAGTAGTTTTCCAGTTTTTTCGTTCATTATCAATCTACTTGGTGCAATGGTCAAGTGTCTACATGCTATCTATAAAGGTCACAGGTTTGACTCCATAAAACAGCCGTGTTACGAGTAAATGAGGGTAAGGTTGTGTACATGAGACCTTCATGATTCAATATAAAAGTGTATGGTCAGTAGTAGATAGCTAAGTGTACTCAGTAAAGTGTAAATCTTAGTAAAGTAGGGGCTTTTTTTAGCAGATTACTTTGTCGAAATTGTGGATGTGCTCTTATTATATTTTCTGAATTATTTTGTAATTTGTTCGTTTAGTTTATGTTTGTATGGATGTGCTTTTATAGACACCTTCCAGTAACAATTTTGGAGGTATGCTCGGTAGTACTCTGTATTGCTAAATTTTGAAGACAAAGCTAATACCTTTTTCTATAAAGTTTCTTTTTGCTACCATTATCTCACTTCGCATAAGTGAAAAATGGCATTATTGTCTTATATCTTTGAGACTTACCTGTTGTCTCATTGATCCAGTGATTGGTCGCGAAACTGAAATTCAGAGAATCATTCAAATCCTTTGCCGAAAAACCAAATGCAATCCCATTCTTCTTGGTGAAGCTGGGGTTGGAAAAACTGCTATTGCTGAAGGGCTGGCAATTAATATTTTGGAGGGAAATGTTCCTGAATTTCTCTTGGTGAGTTTTGTCATTTATAATTTTTTTCGTATGTGATACCTTAAATTTAACTCCTCTAGAGGACCTATGACATAACTTATTATAGCTTTTTTAATTAATTAGCTTTCTTTTTTCTGTGCAGACAAAAAAAATCTTGTCATTAGATATAGGTCTACTAATCTCAGGAGCAAAAGAAAGAGGAGAGCTAGATGGACGTATTGTAACACCCCCAGATCCAGGGTCAGGGATCTGGTCGTTACGGTCTCAATATCCATCCACAAAACCAACATAATTTAAATTACAACCTTGTGACCCAAAACAACAACATAAAACACACCCGTTATAGTCCCAGAGATGAAATCAGAGTAACCAACAATATTATTAATCACGAGTTTGAGTTCTTACAACCCAAAGAATTACAATTGTACAATTACATACTCTTTGCCATCCATTAATAGATACCATAATATAAATACATTTGAGGCTCAATTGCTAACAACTAGCCTACCAGTAGTTGCATCCTCAACAAAGGTAGCCAAGACCTTAGCGGTAAACCTCTGACGGTTGACACCTGCTTACGCTGTGTGTGTGCCTTGCGCGGCCATCTGATCTAGCTGTTGTTGTAATATAAATAAATAAAGCAAGGGTGAGCAAAAGCCCACCGAAAATATAATTGAACGACAATAATATATGACAGTTCAAAATATCTTTGAAACCATATGCCATGCACTAATGATGTAGTACCAATATAAGGTATGAGATGAAGTTACAAGGTAACTCAAAAATATATTTGTTTTGAATAAATATCTGCTATGCAAAAGATAAGCAAGATATTCTCAATTATCATAAAAGAGGAACTTGCAGGAAAAATATTGCAATTCCGGTTTCAACACTTTTTCACCTTGCCAACACCAACAGTGTTGCAGAAATTTCTCACTTTTAGAAGATGAACTAATACGGGAGCATTGCCGCGCCAGATGCCCTGACGTTTACGATGATCAGTCGTATGTCATGCATCTCATCAGTCGTTCTCTACATGTAGAAGGTAGCTCCGACGGAATTACTTATCTACCGCCCTCTGGAACTCCTCAGCCAACGGTGGGGCTATTGCTGGACCGGCGCCACTCGGCCACTTACGCGTCTCCTAGTTCGAATATCATCCATGACTCTGAAACGTAAAGTTCGTTCCCCTTTTTCCCCAAGTGTAACACTTGTTGATAGGACTCCACAAAGTAGTCGTATCTAATTGGAAAGGAAAATTCACCAATATTTCCCAAGCTGATGCTTGTTAATGGATATAAACTTGTTACATCAATCATACCCCTCGAGCGTTGAGGAGGTAACCAAAAGACTCATATCGATGCTTGAAAGAATCAAGATGTGAGTGACAAGATAGTTTTAGCAAGTATAGGACCGGGCAGTCCAATAAATAACATCTCCAAGTGAGGTCCCCTTATATAATTTTTGGAAGTTGAGCGAGTATTTAAATCTTCTTATAAGATAGATTTAAATGAAAATAAAGTTTTGGGAACCTCCCCTTGATAAAATAGTCATAAAAGACTCCGAAATATTTTACATAATATCTGAAGGTGAAGGATAACCTTTGAATAATATAAATCATTACAAAAAGAATTCAAAAGAATTTTATTAAATATTCCAAGAATATTTATTTAGTCAATAATAATTACGGAATATTATTAAATCAATATATTGCTCGTAAGCAATCCTCGAATGAATATAGAATTATTTATTAAATAAATCTCTTCTTAATGAATATTTAAGATAATACTCATTGAATAAATAAACTTAAATAAATATTTAAAATAATATTTACTGAATAAATCAAACCTTAAATGAATATTTGAAAATAATATTCATTAAATAAATAGTATTCTAAATGAATATCCAATTAATATTCATTTAGTAATCAAAACTTTAAAGAAATATTCAAAACAATATTCCATAAGTAATTAGAACTTCAACTGAATATTTTAAAATAATATTCATTAAGTAAATACAACCTTAAATGAATATCCAAATAATATTCATTTAATAATTACTATTCTAAATGAATATCCAATTAATATTCATTTAGTAATCAATACTCTCAAGGAATATTTGAAATAATGTTCCTTAAGTAATTAGAATTTCAAAGAAATATCTTAAAGTAATATTCATTGAATAGATAAAACCTTAAATGAATATTCGAAAATAATATTCATTTAATAAACAATATTCTAAATAAATCTTGAAATAATATTCATGAAATAATCAAACTCTAAATGAATATTCGAAATAATATTCATTTAATATTTCTCGACTGAGATAATACTCAAATAACATTTCTCGAAAGATTTCCAAGTAAATAATACTTTATGGAAATATAATTAATGTTTAATAATAACATTCCTCAAAAGGAATACTAATCTGTCGTTGGAATCCCTCCGGGTTTCCAAGACTACATCTATATCTCAAAATACCGACTCCCGGTCTACATTTAAAGAATGAATATCACATGCCCTTCACTAAGGGTCTTAACCAAAAATCCGGCTTATACTAATATATCGTATCTAGTCTATAAGCCAATATCAATTCAGGGGACAAGTATTGCAATATAACTTGAAAGTAGACATGCATGCTATGGCATATGTATACAACAATCATCATATATATATTATCACAACAACAGTTCCAAGTATTGGAAACTTGCCTGAGAATCGAGTGCGGGTAGGGGTAATGTGTCCCGGGTCAGCTCGACAATCTATAAACAATCAGAATATTTAAGATTAACCACTTAACGCTTATTAAAAGGCTAAGTATAAACTTCACTTAAGTCGAAACATGTTTTCGAGTTATCTCATTACGTCTCTTTTAGTGTAACTCTCTTTATCACCGATACGATCCGACATTCGTTCGTTATCAAGACATGTCATCATGCTTATACTTGATATATACTTAAGTCGTATAAGTTCTAAGGTTGGTCGTTTACGAATCAAGATTATACCTCGAGTGTTATCGCCCGTTTTCTAAGTTATAACCAAAGTCATACCTTTAAGGGGTTCGTTCGCGTTTAACCTCGATTCACACATTTTTATAAAATCGGAAAACGATCCATTCGACATGTGGTTTTCTCCCACACCTTCCTTTTTACCTCTAATATTTAATTAATAAGATTCGCCACTTATTAAACGACATGTAAGGGAATCAATTTCAATTACGAACTTTCGTTTACGATTTCGAACCGCTTTTACGAATTTAATCATAACTCCTAAACCGTAAGTCCATTTCATGCGATCTTTATATCAAAACGAAGCTTGAAACATGATCTAGCTAATCATGGCATAATTCGAAGCTATGCAGTGAGTTTTATCTACTGTCAAGTTCGAATATCAAGGTTAAACGAAAATCGGGCATTACGACGGCTATAAATCGAACGTTCTACTAATCGTAACACTAAAACCAAGCCACACCGGGCATACCATACATCTCTAAATCATATTATCCATCTTACAAGACCAAGAACCACTGACTTTGACATCATAATCAACATCATACTTGGATCAACTTAAACCACTAACTAATCATGCTTATAACACCACTATAATCATAACTACACTAAGATCATCAAGAACATGCAAAAACTCAAAGTAAGATCTAAGGTTCTTAAGATTTATACCTTCCTTGGAGTGTGTAAAGACCTTGCTAAGCCTCGAATAGTCCATAACCATCCATAACCGAGCTTAGATCATCCAAGAAATCAAGAAAAACCAAGATTTGTTCTTGAAGTTACTATTCACCCTCCTCTTAAATCATTTCTTTGAAAATGGAAAAAGATGAGTTTGATGCTAAGATATTGAGGAGATCATTTTTATGAATTATAGGACTCACATAAAAAGTTTCAAGATCAAATGATGGTTGGAAGTAGGATTTTGATCCTTGAATTTAGCCAAAAGCCGAATGGAGCTAATATGGAGGAGTTCTTGATATTTTTTTGTGTTGGTTCTTGAATAATGCATAAAGTGGGTGAGCCTAGGATATTATCTCATCTTGGTTGAATTATTAAAGGGATGATGCACTAGATGATGCAATTTGCAAGACAAGTGTTGATCAATGGGTGGTGCTAAGGCTAACCAAGTAGTTTACTTTCTAAGTACATGGTTACTTCACTTGATTCTAGTTACTTTGTAACTAGATAGTTACTAGATATTTTCCTTAGTAGCACATGCATGAATCTAGCTTCCCTGCTTGTTTCTTTGTCCGTTTATTGCTTAATTCGTTGATCGTTCGAGGGATTAACTCATTCGTTTCTAGTTAGGGTTTTACCGAAAACCTTCTTAATATTTCTAATACTATTCTTCATCTTTCTTAATACTTCTCGAATTTAAATTCCTTAATTCCCTTTTATAAATCCTTAAGTCTTGCAGTGTCCAGGGAAATCTCGGAGAAAATAAAAGTGCTCTTTTTCTGAATCCGACAGCTTTTACATACACTTATTTTCCTCTTGGATCACTAATACGAACTCAGAAATCCGTTCCGAATACCGGGTATAACATTATTATAATAATATTCCAAATTCCACCAAAATCACTATTCATCACTTATTTTTATTTAATTCCTATAATTAGGAAAATGAACCTGGTTCACCCTCGAGTGTTCCTTAACCTTTTTACGGAACCGCTGGGCTTATAATAGATATTGATTTGGATGACATGAGGGTATCTATTTCTCTCTAGGGAATCTTATCTTAACTTTCTAGGAGATAGATTATTCTAATCTAAGTTATCATCCAATAGCATCCTTCAGGCCATATAACCTTGGAGTATATATCCTTTCACTATTCATTCTTTAAAGCCAGTATTACATTGTAGTTGTAACCACTGTTCACTCTTACATCAATACATAATAAAAGTTTTAATTCTACCCAAAAATCTGGGTTCTTACACGTATAACTACGTTGATCAAGGAAATAAAAGAGTCAGGTGAATACAGTTTTACTATTTTCTGTATTAGATCAGTCTTTTCTAGATCATGGCTCAGCTTGTTGTGACAACATTGCAGGCAAAGTTGTTCTTTTCATAGATGAAGTACACACACTTATCGGATCGGGAACAGTTGGTAGAGGAAACAAGGGGTCTGGTCATGACATCGGCAATCTATTGAAACCATCACTTGGGAGAGGTGAAATACAGGTGACAATCTCCCAAATAATAATGACATTTTGTTATTTTGCTGCAACTCACATTCTTCTGTGTATAAGAGATAGCTTAAGAGATACATATTGTTGTTTGAAGAGATCACACTTAGTTGTGTGACACACGTTTCAGTTTTTGACAGTCATTCCTGACTCCCCTAATATTTAACCGCACTGAAAACTGTTATATAGCCAATGGAACCTGCTACATCTGCTTTAATTTTTTATACTATAATGGTAAATAGAATCTTGAACGGTGTTTGGATGATAAAAATAAATGATGTTTCCTTCAGATCATCTTCATCTGTCATACCATTAAACCAGTCCATCAATTCTATGGTACCCACTGAGGACCACCTTTGTGTTAAAAGCCTAGTGTGTTATTAGCCTAGTGTGTTATTGCTCTGATAGAAAGTGTCTCAGAAATATGGAAATGACCAGTTCATTTCAGGAAATAAGGTTTAGTCGATTATTTCTTGTTCCCTAACTTTGGCTCAGTATGAACCATAGTGTCAGTACAATGCATGTATTGAGTGAATGTTCGATCTTTTAGCATACACTAAGAATTTAATCTGTTTCAGTGCATTGCATCTACAACTATGGATGAATACAGGATGCATTTTGAGAAGGATACAGCCTTAGCACGACAATTCCAGCCAGTGCTGATCAATGAACCAAGCCAGGTAATTTGTTTAAACATGATGTTTTTGGTCAATTCTGATTAATGAATAGAGCTAGGTGAATACATCAGTATATGCATGTACTATGACTATGTTTTATCTTTAATGTATTCTCTCTACCGGAGAAATAAAACAAGTATACTCTCAAAAGAGCTCTCAGTAATGCTAGCATGGGTTACCTAAACCTACAAAATGCACATTCTCAGCACAAGGTAGAAAACATTTGATATATAACTTTCACATAGCTTTTATTTAAATCAAACTCGAAAGCTGGTTATAATTAAATGTTTTCTGTATGAAGTAACACAAGTAATTTATTCTGCTTTAAAAATCCTATTTTTAGTTAATCCATATCTCTCACTTATAAAAAAGGTAATCCTAGCCTCGGCGAAGAATTTTTCTAATTTCTTGCATGAATTTAAGAGTTTTCCTTAGCATAATTGTCTATTGTTCTTTTCATTATATGCGTATCGCTGTAATCTTAAGTTTATACTTATGTGATTATGTCGGGAGCACTAGAATTGCTGAACTACAGTGGGAACGTGAATACGTGATTACACGTCTTAAAACTTGTATCCTAAATTGTATAGTAGTTATTATTTTCTGGTCTTGCTATTTTGCTTTCTTATAAATAATGAGAACATATTCAATTTTCTTGTTGTTTCAACTGATTTAAAAGACACCACCAAAATTAAATAGGAGGATGCTGTGAGAATTCTCTTGGGCCTGCGTGAAAAGTATGAAGTGCATCACAGATGTAGATATACATTGGAGGCAATAAATGTTGTTGTGCAGCTTTCGGCGAGATATATACCTGATAGGCATCTTCCAGACAAAGCTATTGATCTAATGGATGAGGCGGGAAGCAAATCTTGTATGGAATCCTACAAGAGAAGAAAAGCGCAAGAAATTCATGTACTCACAAAGTCACCAGATGATTACTGGCAAGAAATTCTTGATGCTTTTGTCTTAGCTAGTAGTTATGAAATCTTTTGAGACATTATGAACTTAGGTGCTTCTGTCTATCTTGTTAACGATGTTTGACAAGATCTTTTGCTAAGTAACTTGTTAACTATGTTTGACTTTGATTTGGTTATGTAATCCTTGAGTTTGGATAATTTATTTATGTTGATCAGTTGGCATCTGTCAAATGCCTAAAGATGCTGTTAAAAATTTAGGAAGCATGCTGTTAAAATTTTTTTACAAAAATGTTGCCATAGCCTATAAAGATGTTGCTAAAACTTGAAAAATGTTAACTAAAAAGTGTTACTATAACATGTTAGGATGTTGGCAAAAATGTAAACTGTTAAATCAACTGATGTTGCTGTAGAGGGGCAATGATGTTGGAATAGGCTATATGGCAACATCGCAAAGGTGTTGGTGTTGATTAGACAGTGTTGCCATAGACTTTATGCCAACACCGGAAATAGTGTTGCTATTTTGCATAAAATGTTGGCATAAGTGACTAAGGCAACATGTTGTTGATGTTAGCATAGGTGTGACAAAATGTGTTGGCTTAACCTCTAGGCCCACATGCAAATTCCCAACACCTGCAAAATTGACAAAAGTGTTGCCTTAAATCCTATGGTAACATTTTTCAGCATTTTTAACACTTTTTTTTGGTGTTGCCATAGACCATTTGTGGTGTAGTGACCGCCCGGGCCCACGACAGTTACCGAGTCCGGGACAACGCCACCGCTAGTCAGTCCGGACCCCTGAAGTAACCCCAGTACGGGGTAATGGAGCACGTGGCATCTCATGGCTCCCATCACCATCAAAGGGTCCCAACCAAAAATGACAGCTAATGATTACCAATAATTGGCATAATCCAAGAATGAGGATGTCACACTCAAAAAGGTGCCTGACACACTTTCCCACAATTATTCTCTTGGACAGGTGTCGAGCATCCCAGCGCCCCAAGTGTCCTATCTGCCTAGGATTGGATGCTCATGATTAAAGGTACCAACCCCTAAACCCTAATTCTGGGCCTATAAATAGACCGAGAAAAAAAGGTTTAGGGGTTACATTCTCTTTTTTACACACTCATATACACACACCCTCCATAATTAGATACTCTAGTCCTTATCTTTTACTCTCCAAAGCCGTCACTTATTCTCACGCCGGAGGCGCCGCGGGGCTCGAACCCCCCTCCGGTGTTGTTTTGCAGACACCCAACCACCAGCTTCACCTCTGACCAGGCATGGGAAAGACGGAGGAGGCACTAGATCGGGTCTTGGAGTTATCACTATACATATTCAAAAATAATGCACATATATTTACAATGATATGTATCGCCTAAGACGACCTGCCATTCCGTAGTCAATCCTCACCTAGCGATGAGTACTTCCCTCGGGGTTATTTAACTCCATTCTTAAAACATTTAAACATGAAACAATAAGAGAAGAATCTCAGTAAATCATCATCCAACTACGATGTAACATAAATATTGGTAAGTAAAACGTAACTGTTAATTCATAGTGTAACAACCCATAATATAAGTAAGACAGTTAATGAAGATGTGTAATTATTTATAAATAGGTGTAATAGTGGATAAATAAGTGTAACAAATGATAAATAAGTGCAGTAGATGATAAAAAAGTGTAACTGCACCTACTGGAAAAGTGCTACAGCCGTACTGGGTCCCTACTAGAAAATGTAACAGCTCCCTTAATAATCAAGCTACTGGGAATGTAGAAGTTCCTTTTAATAAATTAGGTGACTGGGAATGTAACAGTTCCCTTAATAAATCATGCTACTGGGAATGTAACAACTCCCTTCACTACAAGAAAAACGGCTTAATATGACCTAAAAAATTCGGTCAAATTTAGCTAAATATGACCGAATTTCTGTTGGTCATATTTACGCTGGTCAAATTTAGTAATTCGGTCGAATTTAGGATAAATTCGACCGAATAATTCGGTCATATTTAGGATAAATTTGACCGATTAGTGCGGTCAAATTTAGGATAAATTCGACCAAATTTGGTCAAATTATAAATTCGACCGAAATTTCCAAAATTTTGAAAAATTCAAATTTTGGCGAAAAATTCAAAATTTTAAATTTTGGCGCCCAAAGTGTACTAAATTCGACCGAATTTGGTCGAATTTATTACACTAAATTCGACCAAATATAGTCGTATTTTTATACTAAATGTGACCAAATTCGATCGTATTTAACGTGCACTATTTTTTTTTAAAAAAAGCAGCAGAATCTGCTGCTCAAGAATTGAACATCATGAACATCATGTGGGATTCATTCTGGTAACTAGAACATCAAAATTGGAGTTCAATAACATTTCCAGAAGTGCTTCGATCCTCAAGAACACGAAGAACACGAAAATCAAACTTCGAATTCTATATGTTATTGAACTCGAAATTCAACATATAATATATGAAATTGACTAGAAAAACATACTCTACACGATGGTAACATCAAAATCAGCAACCAAAACACGTTTACAAAAATTCATAATTTTAATAGGTAATTCGAATTTAATTAAAAAAAATAGGAGAAATTCATAAATTACACCCCACCAAAATCTGATCATGTTTTTGGATAGAGGATGATGAGGGCTTCGATTCGACTATAAGAGCGTTGAAATTGGACACCGATAACGCCTCCAAATGTTGGTTTGATTCTTGAAAACTCAAGAACATAAAAAAACAGAAAAATAAAAATAAATTGATGGGGGCGGGGGGGGGGGGGGGGCAGCCTGGGGTGGGGGTGGGGGTGGGGGGTAGGCGTCAGGGGTTGGGGGCGGGGGGTGGGGGGTGAGTTTAGTAGATCAGATTGTTGGGGGGGTTTTAGTTTTATGTGTGTATATATATTATATATATGTATGTTAGTAAAATGTACGGCTAGGATTAGTTTTATTTAAGGGACTAGATTGCTTGACTCATCAATCCATGTGATACTAAATTGACCAATGAGAGATAGCCACGTCGACGATGATTGAGAAATTCAAATATAATGATAACACGGTTAAATTTGACCAAATATGGTCGAATTTCGGAGCTAAATTCAACCAAATATAGTTGAAATTAGGAGCTCGGCTAAACTCGACCGAATTCGGTCGAATTAATATTTGGTCAAAATTCAGTTGAATTGATTAATTTAAAAAATTAATAAAAATTGGAATAAAGGCCAAAAAATTAAATAAAATAGAAAAAAACATTTTTTTTTCCAGAATTTATAATCACCCACGTAGTCATACAACCAAATTTTATGTTCAAAAATAGACATTTTTTCTATTTTTATTTAATTTTTTAATTTATTTTACAAACTAGTTAAAAAATGGGGAAAAATTAAAAAAAATGGAAGATTAGTGAAGGTAGGGTAAGATTCATCTCACAAATAGTTAGTATGACTACTTTGGTATGCATAAATTTTAAATTGAATTTTGGATTTATTTTCTATTTTTATTTTATTTTTAATTTATTTTCCAAATTAGTTGACTGTTAAATTATCAAACCAAATTAATTTATTTTTTTCTGAAATTTTGGCAATAATATTAAAAAGGATGGATTTCGACCACCATGTGGTTGGGTCATCGAGAAATATTTTTAAAAAAATCGAAACACTAAACCTTGACGAAACCCTATTATTAGGAGTTCTAGTCAAATTACTAGTTGACTTTTAAATTACCAAACCAAATTAATTTATTTTTTTCTGAAATTTTGGCAATAACAGTAGAAATGATGGATCTTGACCATAGTACGGTTGGGTCATCAAGAAATATTTTTAAAAAAATTGAAACACTAAACCCTGACGAAACCCTGTTTAGGGGTTCTAGTCAAATTACTAGTTGACCGTTAAATTACCGAACCAAATTAATTTATTTTATTCTGAAATTTGGGCAATAACATTAGAAAGGATAGATCTTGACCACCGTACAGTTGGATCGTGGAGAAATATTTTTAAAAAAATAGAGACAACAATCAGTGACAAAGCACTAGTTACTAGTACTAGTTAGAATAGTAGTGATCTACTAAGATCTCGAACCAAATTAATTTTTTATTTTTTAAAAATTTGGTAATATCACTAAATTATATATATCTTGACATCCGTACGGTTGGATCATCGAGAAACATTTTTAAAAAATAGAGACAACAATCCGTGACAAAGCACTAGTTACTAGTACCAGTTAGAATAGTAGTGATCTACTAAGATCTCCAACCAAAATAATTTTTTATTTTTTGAAAATTTGGGAATATCACTAAATTATATATATCTTGACATCCGTATGGTTGGATCGTCGAGAAATATTTTTTAAAAAATAGAGACAACAATCAGTGACAAAGCACTAATTACTAGTACTAGTTAGAATAGTAGTAATCTACTAAGATCTCGAACCAAATTAATTTTTTATTTTTTGAAAATTTGGGAATATCACTAAATTATATATATCTTGACATCTGTATGGTTGGATCATGGAGAAATATTTTTTAAAAAATAGAGACAACAATCAGTGACAAAGCACTAGTTACTAGTACTAGTTAGAATAGTAGTGATCTACTAAGATCTCGAACCAAATTAATTTTTTATTTTTTGAAAAATTGGGAATATCACTAAATTATATATATCTTGACATCCGTACGGTTGGATCGTCGAGAAACATTTTTTAAAAAACACAGACAACAATCTGTGACAAAGCACTAGTTACTAGTACCAGTTAGAATAGTAGTGATCTACTAAGATCTCCAACCAAAATAATCTTTTATTTTTTGAAAATTTGGGAATATCACTAAATTATATATATCTTGACATCCGTACGGTTGGATCGTCGAGAAATATTTTTTAAAAAATAGAGACAACATTCAGTGACAAAGCACTAATTATAAGTACTAGTTATAATAGTAGTAATCTACTAAGATCTCGAACCAAATTAATTTTTTATTTTTTGAAAATTTGGGAATATTACTAAATTATATATATCTTGACATCCGTATGGTTGGATCGTCGAGAAATTTTATTTAAAAAATAGAGACAATAATCAGTGACAAAGCACTAGTTACTAGTACTAGTTAGAATAGTAGTGATCTACTAAGATCTCGAACCAAAATAATTTTTTATTTTTTGAAAATTTGAGAATATCACTAAATTATATATATCTTGACATTCGTACGGTTGGATCGTCGAGAAACATTTTTTAAAAAATAGAGACAACAATCCGTGACAAAGCACTAGTTATTAGTACCAGTTAGAATAGTAGTGATCTACTAAGATCTCCAACCAAAATAATTTTTTATTTTTTGAAAATTTGGGAATATCACTAAACTATATATATATCTTGATATCCGTATGGTTGGATCGTCGAGAAACATATTTTAAAAAATAGAGACAACAATCCGTGACAAAACACTAGTTACTAGTACCAGTTAGAATATTAGTGATCTACTAAGATCTCCAACCAAAATAATTTTTTATTTTTTGAAAATTTGGTAATATCACTAAATTATATATATCTGGACATCCGTACGGTTGGATCGTCGAGAAATATTTTTAAAAAATAGAGACAACAATCAGTGACAAAGCACTAGTTACTAGTACTAGTTAGAATAGCAGTGATCTACTAAGATCTCGAACCAAATTAATTTTTTATTTTTTTAAAATTTGGGAATATCACTAAATTAAATATATCTTGACATCCGTACGGTTGGATCGTCGAGAAATAGTTTAAAAAAAAAAATAGAAACAACAATCTGGGACGAAGCACATTTATTACATTCGACCAAATTTGGTCGAACTTGCTCTTTATTTTTTGTTAAAAATATTACTTTATATACCGTATGAATTTCCAATACCCTCATAATTTTTTTAATATTTTTTCAAACTAATTAGATACTTATTTAATTTATTTAGACAATCTACTAAATAAAAATTAACTTACTCCTATAATATGAATATTTTTTACACAAAACTAAATTTATACATATGAATAATGTTATCCTTGTATTTATAAATATTTTTAAATGCTGAGTACAAACATTTAAATATTTAATAATAATTTTTCAAACTAATTAAATACTTATTTAATTTATTTAAAAATCTACTAAATAAAAATTTAACTTTCTCCTATCATATGAATATTTTTCACACTCAACTAAATTTATACATATGAATAATGTTATCCTTGTATTTATAAATATTTTTTAATGATGTGTACAAACATTTAAATATTTAATAATAATTTTTCAAACTAATTAGATACTTATTTAATTTATTTAAAAATCTTCTAAATAAAAATTTAACTTTCTCCTATCATATGAATATTTTTTACGAACAAATTAAATTTATACATATAAATAACGTTATCCTTGTATTTATAAATATTTGTTCATGATGTGTACAAACATTTAAATATTTAATAAAATATTTTCAATTTCTGAAAATAATAAATTCAACCGAATTTGGTCACAATTATTAAATTCGACCGAATTTGGTTGAATTTAATGCGGGTAAATTCGACCAAATTTGGTCGAATTTAATATTTTACCGAATTCGGTCATATTTATAAATTTGACCAAATTTCGACAACATTTCGGAAAAAATTGGACGGCAATTTCCCCACTCCCCTACTAAATATGACCGAATTCTGTCGAAAAAAAATCGGTCAAATTTAGTAGCTACTAAATTCGAATGAAAAAAAATCGGTCAAATTTAGTAGCTACTAAATTCGACCGAAAAGAAATCGGTCAAATTTAGTAGCTACTAAATTCGACCGAAAAAAAAATCGGTCACATTTGGTACTAAATTCGACCGAATAAATTTGACCGCGGCTAAATTCGACCGAATTCGGTCATATTTAGCCGGGCCAAAAATGTTCGACCGAATTCGATCATATTTATCCGCGGTCGAATTTATTTGGTCACATTTAGCCTTGTTTTCTTGTAGTGCTTAATAAATCAGGCGACTGGGAATGTGACAACTCCCTTAATAAATCAGCCGATTGGGTGATGGAGGACTTCAACACTTAGTTTCTAAAGCACATCTGTGACAGCCCCAAATTCGGGGTCAGGAATCCAGGCCATCACGGACCAATTTCCCTTTTATTAATATTCTTCTCTTTGCAGCTGGAATATAAATGCATAATAAAACTCACACAATAGACCCCACACTTAATAATATTAACACATACACCAGTCATATGCTCAGAAAACAACATTCACGATATTAAGAGTTTAGAGTTTAGAGAAGTTATTACAAACCAGGATCATACTTAAATACATTATTGAATAATACTTCGACATGAAGCATTTCAACAATCAAAAGTTTATTACATGCTTACACACTTAATTATACATAAGGCTACCAGAACCCGTCTGCCTCTACGCTACCTCAGGAATCGGAGCCAGCGTGCTCTCAAAAGGTCGCCTTTCCCTTACCCTCTTGCGGGGCGTGGTACGGAGTATCGGCATACCTAGCTGTTATATACATAAGTAGCAAGAATGAGCTAAAATAGCTCAGCAAGATAAATTCTATCAACTAGCACCAAAGGAAAATAAACCATCATATATATATATAAATTAAGTGCATATATATATTTATTATAATTAACTCTTATCTTATAAAACCCAACCAAATAAATATATATATGATATGGGCTAAAAGTAAGCCCTAAAGACACATTTAATGTGGCATTAATTAGACCTAGAATGGTCCAAACGTGGGGCCCACCAGATGGGCCCAAACCCTATTTATAATATTAATTTCGTAATTAATATTAGGGATAATAAACAGCTCAGCAAATAAGAATCAAACAAGGATATAACTCTTGCCTGGCTTAGCCTCCAAGATACATATCTCAACATGGAAACTGATTCCTACAAGGAAGGGGTCTAGAACCTTCCTTGAGGCGGTGGCTTGCTCACCAAGACACCTATTCCTACCATAATTCTAAGGCTTCTCAGCCTATATAAGGGCCTGACCCCTCATTCTCAGAACTACGTTGGGCAGAGCTCCATACGTCACCCACCACGTTTTGGCTTAATCCTCGAATAAGGACATACAAGCCACTGCGTTCTAGGTGAGCTCTCGCCGCCATAGCCTCAAGGGCACCATCACCTAGAACTACGTTGGCTTGATTCTCTTACAATACAGAGATACGTAGGCATCTTGTGAGGACCGATCAGTCTCGAACGCAAGAACAGCCATTAAAAGCACGAAGCTCACTCACCCTAGCATTAAATACACATAAACCCTAGCCGCAATATTCATAACCTAGTTTTTATTCCACAACATTTGGCGCCGTCTGTGGGAAGAAAACATCAACCATGGTTAACACACGAAGAACTGCACCAAGCTCTACCGAGGCTTTACAAATCAGCTTTGCTCCACCTCTCACCTCTGAGACAACCACCTTTGAACAAGGGACGATCCCCCAAACTCAAGTTTCTCAGCCTCCAGGGACGAATCCCCCTGCTGGGGAGCAGAGGGGATACGCTGTATGTGGTTCTCCAGATGGTGGTGTCTCCTCTGGTTAACCCTAACCACCCCTACCACCTGGGGTACAGATCCATACTACGGATCTCCCCGTGAATACCAACCCAATGTATGGGTTGCCTAACTATCCTCCTAGTCGAGAACCTGGACCAAGCGGTCATGCCTTACAGATCCGAGATCGAGAGTATCTTGACTACTCCAGCCCTTATACTATAGATTCGACATCTGAGGATGACGACGATGATCGAGAAGAAGCCCCAAGGAGGCGACGTGCTAGTAGGGAACCTCGAAGAAGGACTCAAAGAATCCATGATGGACCTCCGCAAACGGCTGAGGAAAGGATTAAGGCTCATGAAGCTTAGATCCAAAGGCTGAAGGATGATATTGTTAGAGAGCAAGCCATCGCAGGAAGGAAGGATTCCCGTCATAAATCTGGAGAGGCCGTTAAGGAGGCAAAGAAGGGCTGATGCCCCAACTGAAAAAAAACAAGGGTGGAAACCCCCAGGAGCAACCCCAAGGATCTGATACCACTTGGGGATCCTGATGATCCCACACCTCCGTTTACTGAGGAGGTGATGAATGCTCGCATCTCAAAGAAGTTCAAGATGCCAACGATCAAGGGTTATGATGGAACGGGCGATCCCGCAAACCATGTCAGGACGTTCTCGAATGCACTGCTATTGTAACCTGCAAGTGGGGCGTTCCCTCAAACCCTGTCGGGCATGGCTCAAAGGTGGTATAGTCGACTACCTGCAAATTCGATTAGCTCTTTTAAGGAGTTGAGCACTGCCTTTGTCAGCCAATTCATTAGTGGAAGAGTTCATGAGAAAAATTCTGCATCCCTCATGTATGTGGTGCAAGGGAAGAATGAGAATCTAATGGATTATCTCAAGCGCGATTCACCAAGGAGACATTGAATATCACTGATTTGGAGAATAAGGTGGCCATGGTAGCCTTGGAACATGGAACCACTGATCTTTTCTTCAAGAGGTCTTTGGCAAAGCATCCTGCTGAAAACATGGCCGAGCTCCAACGAAGGGCCGACAAGTATATCAAGGCGGAGGATAGCATGAAGAAAGAAGCTGCTGGAGGCAATGGCAAGGGTTCCAATGACTCTAAGAAGCGAAAACAAGAACAAGAGTACGACACTAGGGACAAGTATCCCATGACCAGCAAGGACTCTGAGTCGCCACCAAAGAAGGGTTTAGGACCAAGATTTTCTGATTATGCGAGGTTGAATGCTCCAAGGAGTCAAATCTTGCTAGATATTGAGAAGGACAAAGATTTTCGATGGCCGAAGCCACTTAGGGGTGATCCCGCGAAAAGAAACAAGGATCAATATTGTAGATTCCACCGAGATGTGGGGCATGACACTGATGATTGCAAACAACTCAAAGATGAGATCGAGTTTTTAATCCGTAGAGGGAAACTGAGCCGCTTCACTAAGAGTGAAGATCGTGGTAATCAAATTAGAGATAATAGACGGGATGACGATCAAGGTCGCAACCCACAGCCCCGAGGGCCAGTGATCAACATGATCTCAGGAGGCCCGACTGCGGCCGACACAACAAAGAATTCTCGAGAAGGCTTATGCCAGAGAAGTGATACACATTGTGGGAGAGGCCCCGAAGCGTGCTAGGACTGAAATAGCAATTGGTTTTAATGATTCAAACCTTGAAGGGGTGAAGTTCCCCCATGATGACCCGTTGGTCATAATTCCTGTGATTGAAAACTCAGAGGTGAAGCGAGTCTTGATAGATAATGGAGCTTCCGTTGACATTCTGTTTCATGATGCATTTGTGAAGATGGGGTACAATGATTTTCAGTTGACCCCCAATAACATGCCTATATATGGATTTAATGGAGTAGAATCCAAAGTTGAAGGGACTATTCAGTTGCCTGTAACTATTAGACAGGAGCCCAAGGAGGCCATTCAGATGTTGAACTTCTTGGTAATCAAGGCGGTTTCAACGTACAACGCTATCCTCGGAAGGACTGGACTTCATGCATTCAAGGCTGTTGCCTCAACGTATCATATGAAGATCAAGTTCCCAACCAGGAATGGCGTTAGAGAACATAAAGGTGATCAAAAGATGGCACGAAGCTGTTATGTAGCCTCGTTAAGGCCTAATAGAGTCGGGGGGCAAGTCCTTCCAATTGAAGACATGGATGTCCGCAGAAGAAAGGATTACCAAAAAGGCCAGCAGAGGACATCACACAGAAGCCTTGGACAGCCATTGAGGCTAAGGCGTTAACTGACTTCGTGGTTGAATGTACCATTGGCAACCAAGAAGTGAACTTCAGAATAAGAATGATGAGACCAGAAGGAATGGTGGGTGCTCTATTTTGATGGAGCATCAAAAACAAAATCAAGTGATGCAGGCCTAGTCTTGCAATGTCCCGATGGGCTCAAGTTATCCTAGTAGGACTTAGCTTCATCTAGTAGAAGCAGAAATAAGGTTCATTGAAACCATTGCAGAGCATGTTGCTCCGAGTAGGACAGTAGTACTCTATGTAAGGGTTAAACCCATTTCAAGTTATTAATTCAAGTTTGATTTCCATTCATTTATTGAGTGATTTTATTTATGTGCCGAGCACCCGATGAGTGCAAGTCAAGGATGACCGAGTACCGAAAATAAAAGAATACACGAATGGAAAACAATCAAATGCATAGGTGAAGATCCCGAAGGGTCAAGAGTTGGGTTACAACGTAACCAAGTAAGATTTTAAGTCTGTAAAGGACCCTGGATAAAAGAAAGGAAGATAAAAGCCATATGCAACAGTCAAAGCCATGAAAGGCCGAGGATGTTAAGGACTAGCTACTCTTCAATACTTATTAAGTACCTGGATTAAGGATCCAAGGATGAAGGCCAATAGATAACCTTAAGCAAGGATTAAGAAGTTCAAGCAAGCTCTCATATTAGAAGTTTAAAAGGCAAGAAGCCAACGGGATTGCATTTATCGAAATCTAAATCGAGGAATCAACCCTGAATCCTAGGTTGAAGAACAGAAGCTGTCAGCCATGAAGGCCAAGATTAGCCATGAAAGCCAAGATTAGCCATGGAGGCCAAGGTTAGTTATGAAGGCCAAACTTGAGGGGGTCATGAACCTCCAATTAAGATCCAAAGGTTGAAACTTCATGTTGACTTGAAAACCAATATGTAATTTTGAAAACCTCCTAGAGAAGGTTCAAGACCTCGTGGGGCTAACCAGAAACCCCCTGGCCTTGGACCGGCAGCTCTGATAGATATTTCGGTGATTTAAAACGCCCTTGAGATTGAAAACCCTTGATTTCAAACTTTGGTGTTCAACCTTCGAACATCGACGTTCAACACCCAAGACCAAGACAAACATTGAAGCCATGACGGCCAAGCGAACTGAGAAGTTACTTATATGGGAGCATATTTGAAAGAACCCCTGAAGGGCAAGTTGATAGCATTCTTGCAAGAAAATAGTGATGTGTTTGCTTGGACAGCAGCTGATATGCCAGGGATTAATCCCCAACTTATAACTCACAAGCTGAATGTTGATCCCGAGCGGAAGACAATAAAGCAGAAAAAGAGGAATTTTGCTCCTGAGAGGCAGGAGGCCATTAAGCAAGAAGTTGACAAGCTCTTGGAAGCTGGATTTATTGAAGAGATTCAGTTCCCTGAATGGTTGGCTAACCCCGTGATGGTCAAGAAAGCAAATGGAAAGTGGAGAATGTGTATCGACTTCACTGATTTAAATGGCGCATGCCCAAAGGATTGTTTCCCTCTGCCAAGGATTGACATATTGATAGATGCCACTGCTGGACATGAGATGCTGAGCTTCATGGATGGGTTCAGCGGCTACAATCAGATAAAGATGCACAAGGATGACATCCCTAAGGTATCTTTCATAACTGACTTTGGTGTTTTCTGTTATCTCGTCATGGCTTTTGGTCTAAAGAATGCAGGAGCTACCTACCAACGACTGGTGAATAAGATATTCGCCCATCTGATTGGAAAAACCATGGAGGTCTATGTTGATGACATGTTAGTCAAGAGCCTATTCAAGGTAGACCATATCAAGCACCTCAGAGAGGCATTCGAAGTGCTGAGGTACCACAAGATGATGTTGAATCCAGCCAAGTGTGCTTTTGGTGTTGGATCAGGAAAGTTTTTGGGATTGATGGTTTCGAAGAGAGGCATAGAAGCCAACCCGGACAAGATCAAGGCAATTCTTGATATGGAGACACCCCGCTCTATACGGGATATACAGAAGCTAACTGGCCGAGTTGCGGCCCTAGGGAGATTCATTTAGTCTGGTGACAAGTGTTTGCCTTTCTTTCGGGCATTCAAGAAGGTGAAAAATTTTGAGTGGACCACGGAGAGCCAAGAGGCCTTTGAACAGTTGAAGAAGTACATGGCTGAAGCCCCGTTGTTGGCCAAACCAAGTCCTGGGGAGACTCTTTACCTATACCTGGCGGTATCTGAACAAGCATTGAGTGCTGTCCTTATTCGAGAAGAGAAGAAAATTCAGAAGCCTATCTATTATTTGAGTAAGGCTTTGCATGGGGCTGAGTTGAACAACTCGACCATTGAGAAGTTTGCCTTGACATTAATAACAACCTCGAGGAAGCTACGACCATACTTCCAAGCACACAAGATTGAAGTCCTGACGGACCAGCAGTTGAGGAACATATTGCACAGCCCAAAGGCTAGTGGAAGGCTGATTAAGTGGGCAATTGAGCTCGGAGAATTTGAGATAACGTACAAGCCTCGAACGGCCATCAAGGCTCAGGCATTGGCTGACTTCGTGGTTGAATGTACCATTGGCAACCAAGAAGTCGGGGGGCAGGAGATAGTACCTAACCAAGAATGTGAGAATAAAGATGAAGAACTTATACCCGATCCGAAGGAGTATTGGGTGCTTTATTTTGGTCTTGCAAAGCCCCGATGGGTTCACAGTTGAGTATGCTTTGAAGTTAGATTTTCCTACTACCAACAATGAAGCTGAATATGAAGCCTTGATAGCCGGATTGGGCTTGGCCAGAATACTAAGGGTCAAGAAACTCAAAGTTTTTGGAGATTCAAGACTGGTAGTCTCGCAAGTGAATGGTGAGTTTGAAGCTAAGGATGAAACTATGACAAAGTATTTGAGTGTTATGAAGGTTGTTATGACTCAATATGATGAGCGCTATGAGGAGCACATTCCAAGAAATGAGAACATTAAGGTCGATGCCCTATTTAAGTTCGCCTCTTCTGAGATAGAAAATTATGCGGAGAGTTTTTACTTCTAGGTCCTGAAGACCCCACCATCGATTCGAAATTGGTAGCACTAGTTGATGTAAGCTGAAGGATAGACCCTCTCAAAGCTCATCTTAAGACTGGTTAGCTCCCTGATAATGCCTTGAAAGCACATAAACAATTAGTGAGAATGTTGAGATAAGAGGTCCTTTGTCATTCCATACTTAAAATCTTGAATCTCAAATCCCGACACAAAATTTAAGCCTTGATGGCCAACAAGGCTGTCTACCTCCAATCGAGCTTGTCATTTGAGTTTAAGGACTCAAATCAAGAGTCGTCAGTCAAATTGAGACCTAAGAAACCTAGAATCAAGCTAAATGGTTGAAAACCAACAAAGGCATACCGGGCCTAAGGTCAACCGCTAAGGAGCAAGTGAACTATCTGAATGATCAACCGAGAAGGAAGACCTCCTCCATGAGAAACAAGGATGATGTAAGAACTAAAGAACTTCATCACAAGGATGAGAGTCAAGGGTTGATGATAGCCTTAAGACCAAGGATTCAGCAAACAAGTTAAAGCCCGGAAGGTCACGAAGATTAAGAAACAAGTCGTTTGAGTTCAAGGTTCACAAAACCCTTCAAGGCATAGCAAACACCTCCATCAACATACCAAGAATAATTTTCAATTCTGAGCCAAGGCACGAACGAAGCCGAAATTAAAATTTAGCACCATTTAGTGCCGTTAGCGTCGATTAGCGCCGTTTAGTGCCTTTCAGCGCTGTTCAGTGCCGTTAGCACCATTTAGTGCTGTTAGTGCCGCTAGCACCGTTTAGTGCCGTTTAGCGCCGATTAGCGCCATTTGAACACGAATGATTTTAGGTCCATAAGTTTCTAAGACCACGGTTGGTTTTAGGTCCGGGTTCCGTAGCTCCAGCCGATCACGAGCAGGCCGACCACGGTGCATGGGGAGCTTCGGCCGACCAGGAGCAGGCCGACCACGGTGCTTCAAGGGGCTTCAGCCGACCTCCGATTGGCCGACCACGGCTTGTCCGTAGCTCCAGCCGATCACGGGTGATCTTGGTCCTGGTCCTCGAGTTTTTCGGTTGACCAAGATTGATTTCCAGTCCGGTTCTGTGAGTTGGTATTTAACTTCAATCTTGGCATACTGAACGTGAAAATCAGTACGAGGACGGAATTAATTTTAGCACCATTTAATGTCGTTTATCACCGTTTAGTGTCGTTCAACATCGTCGTAAATGCGTCGGTCGCTCCACGCTTTACGTTAAGATGATATTGTTGAAAATACTAACGTAAGAGCAATGAACCCCGACCCAAGTCTCGAATACGGCCGTTATAACTTCAAGGGAAACCTGATCAGTTTTCCTAGAAGTTGGGGGGTAAATGATATGGGCTAAAAGTAAGCCCTAAAGACACATTTAATGTGGCATTAATTAGACCTAGAATGGTCCAAACGTGGGGCCCACCAGATGGGCCCAAACCCTATTTATAATATTAATTTCGTAATTAATATTAGGGATAATAAACAGCTCAGCAAATAAGAATCAAACAAGGATATAACTCTTGCCTGGCTTAGCCTCCAAGATACATATCTCAACATGGAAACTGATTCCTACAAGGAAGGGGTCTAGAACCTTCCTTGAGGCGGTGGCTTGCTCACCAAGACACCTATTCCTACCATAATTCTAAGGCTTCTCAGCCTATATAAGGGCCTGACCCCTCATTCTCAGAACTACGTTGGGCAGAGCTCCATACGTCACCCACCACGTTTTGGCTTAATCCTCGAATAAGGACATACAAGCCACTGCGTTCTAGGTGAGCTCTCGCCGCCATAGCCTCAAGGGCACCATCACCTAGAACTACGTTGGCTTGATTCTCTTACAATACAGAGATACGTAGGCATCTTGTGAGGACCGATCAGTCTCGAACGCAAGAACAGCCATTAAAAGCACGAAGCTCACTCACCCTAGCATTAAATACACATAAACCCTAGCCGCAATATTCATAACCTAGTTTTTATTCCACAACAATATATTTATTACCATAGCATCTGTTATCACTGAAATCGTTATATTTATATTCTACAAGATAAGTGCTCAGGGGAAGACAAGATCAGTATATATAGCTAGGCTCTATTGGGCTTCACTTGACATAATTTTAGATTAACAGATGGCCCAATTGATCATAATGCTAGCCCATCTGGCTCACATATCTCCAGCTGGTTACAATTCCTTCCCCTTAAAATTATCCTTGTCCTCAAGGATAGTTGAATTTCGAAGAATACATTGGTAGCAACAGAACTTTCCAGGATAAAATACTAATGTAGTAACACTCCAAAACCAAGCAGTTGCTAGCCTCTTGACAATAGTTGAAACTAAGTAATTCCGATTTTGAGTCCAATAAGACAATGTCTCTCCAAATTTTCCAGATTCACTATTACCATTACCAAAACTCTTACGAGTCTTAGGAGTATGATCCTTCCACTTTTTCTCCAAGCTCCAGGAAGGATAATTAGAATCATGTTGCACAACAAGCCTATCCAGTAGCACATACCTTAGCAATTTAAGTGGAGCACCATCACTATAGTCACTTATATTGCCCTACTCCTTTGTAACAACAACAAGCTTTACTAAAGTAACACCATAAAAAATGAATTTCCTGGATCAAATAATAGTGTTATTAAACTCCAATACCAAGCACTAGCCATTCCTTCCATAATTGTTACCTTGAGCCCAAACACAAATATCATCCGGTAACTATAAAGGTAGTACTGGCAATAGCAAAACTTCAAACAACCCTCTTTTGATAACATCATAGTACCTCCACCCTAGTGTCTAGGAATCCACTTTAATAATCCCCTCAGCTGGCCTAAAGTGCATAATCCAAAAATAATCTTCTTTGACCAATTATTAAATGTTTGAAATTGATCTAAAAGAGCATGATTCAACAATATAAAAGCAGACCATTCTTTTGCATAAAAATGTACCACTGCATAGCTCAAACCTCCAACAATCAAAAACCAAGAGAATTTATCACCTGACATGGCTCCATTAAGTAAATCAGACCTTGTAACATTACATAGTGCAGAACCAACAATGTCAAAAGCTACACACATATTTGTAGCTTCCAGAATTATATTAAGTTTAATAATACTATGGCATGACTGCTGAAAATTTTCATCTCCAACACCAAGTAACCTGAATATCCTTTTCCTTAGAGTATCATTGTTCTCAAGGATATACAAAAGCTGAATAATATCTCGGCAGTAAAATAATATCTCGGCAGTAACTTAAACCTCCTCCTGGATCAAATATTGATATTATAGCACTTCGCAATTCAGGATGCTCTTTCAATAACTGCTCCATTATTAAGAGCTTCAGAGTAATGATTTTATTTTTCTTACCATCTCTAAAAAATATTTTGTCAGAAGGACTTCCCGCATCATTTACCCTTCCTTTGAGACTATATCCTAAACTCATATTTCTCTTCTTGACAAGACTTAGTACCAGTACATTGACATCATGTATCCCTTCCTCTTTGGGCATCTTTTCTGACACATTTACTACATTTAACAACTCTACTTTAATGACACAAATATCTTGATTCACACCGGTCACAAGTTCATTGTTATCATTCTTTTTAGCTCAACCATTGCTCTCATCTCAATTTCTTTTCGTATCATCATTTCCATCCATCAGCTCATTCCATTACGCAACTTCTTTACCTGTACAACCATTAAACCTTAAAGAAGCATTTCTACCATAGTACCTCAGAGCAATATATTTCTTTTTCAATTGATAATTCAAAACAAGAAAGTTGCTATTTATCACCTCTCTGCAGGTAGAATAAGACTTGATACAAATCAGAGGTTTCATCTTTGCTCCCTTCTCCCGCAGAGCATCCATCAGAAAGTAACCAAATTTTGTCAAAGCTTGGGGATATCCCAAAAGCTTCGCATCAGATGAATCTTCAAGCATTACCCACCTGAATTTACTACCACTTCTGATTGAACCCTTCCTGGTAATTGCAGTGCTTCTTTGTCTAAGAATTTCCCTCTGTATCTTGATAGCATGTTGCATTCCACTTGCCAGCTTATCGAGCTTGTTTAAGGACAAGGAATCATATGCCACCCCAAACTGTTTTGAAGCACACGAGCCATCTGATTCCAATGACGATTCTAAGAGGGCAGTAACTCCATACACAACATTAGATGCAGAGATCTTTGAACTATATCCATGTAATAGCAAGAAACCTCTATAGTAAAAATTTGTAAGGCCATACTCTGGTAAGAAATGCTCAAATATACCCTTCATTTTCCGCTTGATCTCAATACTCATGTACTAAAACTTCTGTTTGCACTCTTCAAGAGTAATCATTTCGTTTAACAAATAAATAATACAAATTTGTTATCCATTTTGCATATCACCACCAGGGTCAAAGATTAGCATAGTCTCCACACCCGTAACCTTACCAGACTTCTTGTCGAAACCACGAGTATCTGCAATTGATAAAGGATCTTTTATATTTTTCATCATGAACTAGCTATACATAACATAGATACCATTTGTTTGCCTCTCTGAATTAGTAACGCAAGTGATGACCTTGTTATCTGCTACGTCAATGAAAGCTTCAACACTCTCTTTCGTCTTGGTAAGAATTAACCAAGGCATTTTTTCAACCACAATTATTTTCGACACAGCAGTGACATTGTTACCTAGTACACATGTCAGAGGCCTTGACTTCACCACTGTATCATCTCCATTTTCCTTAAAACCAAAAGTTTTCACAGAAGCACTGTGCACAAGTTGCCTCCCAACTTCATTTTCAACATTCATAACCTCAGCTAGCAAACGCTCTTCAAGCAATGACTCCTGAAATGTAGCCAGATAAATAGCTTCTTGTAGAGTTTGAGGTGTCCACACTTCCACGGTCTCCCGAATATCATTATCCAATCCCTCAACGAAGCAATATGCAAGAAGATGATCCTCAAACTCACACTTAAAAATGAATTCAGCCCGGAGTTTGATACGCCTAAACTCTTTCACATGGACTAGAATGTTGAAATATTGTCAAGTTTATCCTTATAAATGAATCATCATCATTACTCCAATCATCTTCGCACACAGTTTCAATAACTAAATCCGAATTTCTCACAGAACTTTTATCAAACACTTAAGGCTCAACTTCTATTGCATCAACAATCAATTCCCCTTGTACTTCAACAACCCTCCCAGATTTTAACACATCCACCTGCAAGTTATCTTCGTCCTCAACAACCGTCTTCCCCAATCGGCTTCCATCACCAATAACCAACTCATCTTGAATTGTCTTGTCATCGACAATCGACCTAACTGCACACCTCTCCTACATCCTATCAAGTATCGCCATTATTTTCGTAATAGTTTCTTCCCATTGGTTCCCCTTGGTTTCGTAATAGTAGCACTTGTAAGTGGGGTATCGTGCAATGACAGTGGTGGTGGCTCAGGTGGTCTATATTCAACTGGATAATGCAACAGAGAAGCAGCCATCCCCTCCGAGGAAGAACAACTCTGATACCATTTGTAACCAACCTGGGGGTTGGTTACTTCTTCAACAATATTAAGAAAGTTCTGATTATAACAAGTGTAGCTAAACTGATCGTAAATAGGATAACTCATGATATAATAACAACTAAAATGGATTTAATAAACTGAAAACAAAAGTTAGAATTGAAGAACAAGGTATAACTAGAAGGAAAGGAAAATACAAGACTGTGAAATGAAAATGTCAAATAAGTTTCTTCTTCGATAAGTGCTCAGGGGAAGACAAGATCAGTATATATAGCTAGGCTCTATTGGGCTTCACTTGACATAATTTTAGATTACCAGATGGCCCAATTGATCATAATGCTAGCCCATCTAGCCCACATATCTCCAGCTGGTTACATTAGCTTAAGTGTTTTATACCAATTTCTGTGATTAATCAAGTACATGAAGGTTGTGAATTGTTTCAAAAATCATTAGCAACCACTGTTACTTAATAAGTTCCTCTGTGCTAAACTTTTCTAGTTCAAAGTTTGATCTTAGTACAGTGTTTTTAGTACGATGTTAGAAGGTTGACATACCATTGTTTTTTAAAAAGCTGAATTGTTTTTTCATCTTAGGTCGCCAGTCTTCTTCACTATGATGTCCTGGATGATGTTGATACCAGACGTGAAATTGGTTAATCTGAATGGACTTTGATATGGAATCTTTTGAAAACTTTGGTACTCAAGTAGTGTGTTGAGAGGTTATATAAAAGTTTATAAGGTCAGTGTCCATATACTATTTTTGGCTGTTGCAAATGAATCATTTCTGAGTGCTTTGGATGGTTTCGTAACTTTCGTTGCTTCTTATTGGACACTGCTTGAGTGTATTATATTAGTCTTACCTCTTAGGCATTGCATGCAATTCCTCTTAGAATGATTGTTATATAGAGAATCATGACTATACATCCGACTGCCAGTTGTGTATCTCATCCACATTGATTGACCATATGTAAACAATCATGACCGTGCTTGTACAATGTTATGGTAGATGGTTCTTTTACTGCACGTGTTATGCTTTTCTAGGTATAATGACATATCTTTTAATGCAGTATGGAGTACTATCTGCAAAAGACATATTACAAGACCGTGTCACTGATTTCAAACAGCTTGCACTTCTTGCAGGGCAAACAGCTGAAGTTTCGGTGTTGGCATTTGATTATGGAAATAATCTTGTATGCAATCCATTCTTATTGCAGCTCTTGTGTGTTATGTAGTACTAATTTATAGTACTAATTTATAAAGTTCACCACAAGTTGTGCCTCAAATTTATCAATTATTAGCTCCAAGTCCAACGTCCCATGATCCAGGTATTACTAACTCAGTTTCTTCTCTAATTATGATGATAATATGTCTATTGCATTGAGAAGACTTTCTAGAACACATACACCTTATTGAATGGAAGATTTCCTTTACTATGGCCATCTATCGTCTAGCTGCAAAGCTTATGTCACACAGATTGATCAAGTTCAAGTTCCTTCATCAATTCAGAAAGCTTTATCAAGCTCAGAATGGAAGAAAGCAACATATGAGGAAATACAGGGCTTTAGAGAAGAATGATACATGGGAAGTCACCACATTGCCTCCTGGAAAATGGATTATGGGATGTCAATCGTTTTTCTCTGTGAAGCATAATCCTGATGGATCCGTCGAGAGATTCAAGGCAAGGTTAGTTGCAAGAGCTTTTACTCAAACATATGGTATTAATTATCAAGAAACTTACTTAGCTAAAATAAAAAATTATTAAGAAACTTTTGCTCTGGTGGCTAAGCAAAACACCACCATAGTATTACTACATCTTGCAACTAATCATGATTGGCCACTGCATTAGTTAGACATTAAGAATGCCTTCCTTAATGGTGAGTTGACCGAAGAAGTCTACATGAACATCCCCCTGGCTGTGAGAATCAACACTCTTAAGAAAAATTCTGCATGTTAAAGAAAAGCTTATATGGCCTCAAGCAAAGTCCTCGAGCTTGGTTTAGCAAATTTTCCTTAGTTCTAAAGAAGGCGGGTTACTCACAAAGTGAAGTTGATCACACTATCTTCTAAAAACATGGAACTAATGGAAGGATTGCAATACTAAGTATCTATATCGATGACATTGTAATTACTGGTAATCATGTAGAAGAGATTGTCTAACTTAAACAAATGCTTGCCACTGAATTCGAGGTCAAATATTTGGATAAGCTGAAATACTTTCTAGGAATGGTAGGCAAACTCAAAAGAAGTAGTAGACATATGAAGATATCAACGACTGGTAGGCAAACTAATTTACTTGTCTAATACCAGACCAGACATTGGCTTCGTTGTTAGCTTGGTTAGCCGGTTCATGAACATTCCAAAGGAGTCACAGAAGGAAGCAGTTTTCAGGATCTTACGGTATCTCAAAGGAGCCTCAGGAAAAGGTCTATTTTTCAAGAAAAATTCAAGTCAGCGTTTGAAGTGTTCACTGATGCTGATTATGGAGGTTCTCAGACGGACATGTGATCTACATCAGGCTACTGCACCTTCATTTGCGGGAATTTGGTAACGTGGAGGAGTAAAAAGCAACCAGTTGTCTCTCATAGCAGTGTTGAAGCTGAAAACAGATCACTTTCCCGGGCAATTTGTGAAGGTATTTGGATCAGTAGATTGCTTAACAGTTTAAAGATTTCATGTGAGGAACAGATTCTTCTATATTATGATAATGAAGCTTCTATTAACATAGTAAAGAATCTTGTACATCACGATCGTACAAATCATATCGAGATAGACAAGCATTTTATAAGTGAAAAGGTTGATAATGAAGACATCAAACTACATCATATTCCCTCTCGTCTGTAAACAACTGATATTTTGACTAAAGCTCTCCCATCTCCTTTGTTCAATGAATTCTTTTGTAAGCTAAATCTTCTTAATGTGTGTAGTTTAGCTTGAGGGGGAGTGTTGAATTATGGGTTAAGTATCAAAGTGGTCACTGAAGTGGAAGCCAAATATCAATTTGTTCACCGATCTTTATGGGGTATCATTTGAATCATTAAAGTCATAATAAATATCAAACAAATACCTGTATATATGTATTCGGAAAGTAAAAGTAAATTTTCATCGAGTTCTACACATTTTTCTTAAATGCTACTATAATCAAATGAAAGATTATGAATCCAGTATTTTTGATAATATATTTAGAATTTAAAAAAAAAATTACGATTTATTTTTAATCAAAAAAAGGAAAATGATAATAAAATTAAAAATAAATAGTAAATGAATTTTTAAAAATCTAAATATATTATCATAAAAACTAGAATTACTAACCTTTCGTTTGGTTATGGAAGCATTCAAGAAAAATGTGTAGAACTCAATGAAAATTTATTTTTACTTTTCGAGTACATTTTAAAGATATCCATTTGATATTTATTATGACTTTAATGATTAAAATGATACCCCGTAAAGATCTGTGAATGAATTGATATATGGCTTCCACTTGAGTGACCACTTTGATACTTAACCCGTTGAATTATTCACTGATTGTTGTCTAGTAGACTAAGTCTTAGAGTTATCATCTATGTAGTTATCTTATTGTTAGTTAGTTAGTTCCTTGTATTTAGGAATAGGTTAGCTAAATCTCTGTATAAATTCACGGGTTAAATATCAAAGTGGTCACTGGAGTGAAGTTCATGTATCATTTTACTCACCGATTTCAACGGGGTATCATTTGAATCACTAAAGTCATAATAAATATCAAACGGATAATTCTAAATATGTGTTCAAAAACTAAAATTAATTTTTTGCTGATTCTGCACATTTTTCTTGAATGCTACCACAACCAAATGAAAAGTTGCTAAATTCTAGTATTTCAAATAATATATTTAGAATTTAAAATGTTTATTTACTATTTATTTTTAATTAAAACAAGGAAAATGATTATAAAATAAAAAATAAATAGTAAATGAATTTTTAAAAATCTAAATATATTATCTAAAATACTAGAATTTAAAAACTTTTCATTTGGTTGTGGTAACTTTCAAGAAAAATGTGCAGAATCAGCAAAAGATTAATTTTAGTTTTCGAACACATATTTAGAATTATCTATTTGATATTTATTAGGACTTTAGTGATTCAAATGATACCCCGTTGAAATCAGTGAGTGAAATGATATATGAGTTTCACTTCAATGATCACTTTGATATTTAACCCATAACTTCACCAGATCAATAATGAAAGCGTAGACCAATTTTCCTTCTTTATATCTATAATTTACACTTTGAGAAAAATTCCTTTCTTGCCAATGATAGGTGTAGTAGAAAATAATATACTACCTCCGTCCCAAAAAGACTGAGCTGGTTTGACTTTCACGGAGATTAAGAAAATGTAGTAGAAAAAGAGTAAAGTTAGTTGAAAAGTGGATAAAGTGGTGGGACCTATTAATATTTAATTGTAGATTTGAGATAGTGGAGGAAAGTAGTGGGTGTAATAGTGTAAAAAAGAGTATAAAATGGAGAAGTAGTGGGTGTAATAGTGAAAAGTAGTGTTCAAAAATAGTAAGTAAAGTAGGTTCATTAGTTTTGGGACGTCCCAAAAAGGAAAGCGTGTCAATCTTTTTGGGACGGAGGGAGTATCTTGCAGCCCATGCTACTTGACAAAGTAAAGCCGCAAAAGGACTAGAAAAGTAAGCCCATAACTATTCATGAGTATATTAAACAATGAAATTTGAAGACTAAAACCCAGTTATTGATTCGTAAGCTAATTGGGCCTGAGCCGAATATAGTGTTGCTTGTCTCTATGAGTAGTATGGTGTCAGTAAAGATGAAATTTAAGAAAAACAAATCACCAAACTTCACACTTAACAATTTCCTCATAGAATCTTCCTTTTATTGTGAACCGCATGCACTACAAGGAGAAGGAGACGACGAATCATTTCAGAGTTTTAAACCCATTGGCCATGGACATGAAACAATGAAAAAGAAGCCCATGCATTGGGTGAACAAGAACACCAGGAAGTAGGAAGTAGGAAGTTAATTAAACATGCAAAAGCCTGTGTTGACAATAGTAAACCCTCCATCAACCACAATATTCTGACCACTCACATATTTGGCCTCGTCACTCCCCAAATATAGAGCAGCTTCTGCAATGTCTTCAGGCATAAGGACAGGTCCTTTCAGGTTGTTGTAAATATGATAATTACCATCATCACCCAACATGTCCCCAGCCAGTGACTTCACCATTGGCGTCGGAACAAAATAAGGCGACACACAGTTAACTCGGATCCCAAACTGGCCTAGCTCCACGGCAGTGTTCTTCATCAGCCCTACCACACCGTGCTTAGAGCATGCATAAGCGTGCGGACCTGCACCGCCTACTACTGCTGCAACGCTTGCCGTCATTATAACGCTGCCGCTGCGGACTGGCTTCATTACTCGAGCGGCATGCTTTGTCCCCAGGAAAGCTCCGACCAAGTTCACGCCTACCACCTTCTCGAACTCGGCCTTTGTGTTGTCAACAATGTCTGGCTTTGCTACACCAGATATACCTGCATTGTTATACATGATGTCTAGCTTCCCATACTTGGAAATGGCGGTGTCAATAAGGTTTTCAACGTCTTCTTCCTTGGTTACATCACAGTGGACAAACAAACTACTGCTAGACCCATCCTTTGAGTTGATATCATTGCAAAGTGATTGGCCTAGTTCGTCTTGGACATCAGCGATCAACACTTTAGCTCCTTGCCTGGCAAAAAGCCTGGCAGTGCTCTCTCCGATGCCGCTGGCTCCTCCAGTGATAACCGCCACTTTACCTTCCAGCCTACACCACCATATGATAACAAGAACAACACAAGTAAATATGCATTAGAGAGAGAGGAAGAGAGTTTTGTGTTTATGTGTTTTCTTACCTCCTTGCAGCTGCAACCAAGGAAGCCATACTGTAAATCTCTAAAACTTTTTATGAGTAATTCTGGGAGATATATGTAGTTCTGTTTTACTTATGAAAACATACACACTCATAAGTAGAACACCATACAACTTATAGGATGTGTTATATACTGTTACTATAATCCCTTATTGTGAGTTTTGATGAATCCGGTGGCAAAAGAGTGAAAATGATAGACCCGGCAAGATCTGCAACCAAATAATATGGGTCAAAAGCATCCGATAGTTGCCATATTTGACTTTGATATTGGAGTTGGCACTTAGCCCACAGAAGCATGAACATAGTTATCAAAAATAATATTTTTCTCCCTCCCAAGAGCATATTGGAGATTCCCGCATGAGCAGGGTCTGAGGGGGTAGGATGTACGCAATCATGCCCCTACACAAAGGTAGGGAGATTGTTTCCGGTTTTTTTGACCCCCGGCAGGAATCGAACCCGTGACCTCACGGTTCACGGATTGAGCACTTACCACTGTGCCAACTCAACCCCTTATTGGAGATGCTCTAAAGATATCCTAATTAACAACCACCTTCTCCTCTTTATTACTACCTCCGTCCCATAATATATGACATGTTTACTGTTTACGAGTACTTCAATGTGTTTAAAAAATGTATTTGTATATAATATTTTTTTCATAATTTTTGTTTTGTATAAAAGTTTAAAGTTCAAATTTTTATATAAAATAAAAATCATAAAAAAATATTATATGAAAGTAACTCATTTATGCTCCTAGAAATCCGTACACGTAAGGTCATATATTATGAAAAGGGGAGTATTATTTACTTAAGAAAAATGCTAGAGGTACCAAAATTAGGTACCAAAAATTGTCACCAAATAATGTGGCTTTGTTTTAATTGGTTATAGTTATATCGGGCCCGCCAGGGCCATCCAATCAAAAAATTTGAAAATGACAAGTGTTTGTTGCCATGTCATTTGGTACCCAATTTGGTACCTGTAGCACTACTCTTTACTTAATCCCTTATTGTGAGTTTTGATGAATCCGGTGGCAAAGAGTGAAAATGATAGACCCCGCAAGATATGCAACCAAATAATGTGCCTGTTTGGCTAGCCTTATTTTAAGGACTTATGGACTTATTTTCGGGTAAAAATTTTATATTTTAATAATTTGTTTTTATACAAAGATTTAATGTATGTTTGAGATTCAATAAGTTGTAAAAATAAGTTGGAAAATTAGGAATCTCTAACTTTATCTTAAAATAAGTTGATTTATTCTGAAAAAAAGTTCCCTCAAACACCCCATTAATATGTGTCTAATTAAAGCATCCGATAGTTGCCATATTTGACTTTGATATTGGAGTTGGCACTTAGCACACAGAAGTATGAACATAGTTATCAAAAATAATATTTTTCTCTTCCTAAAGATATCGTAATTAAGAACCACCTTCCCCTCTTTATTATTACTAGCTTATAACCCGTGCAACGTACGGCACCTTTTTAATATCTACAATTATATTACTTTTTTGAAATTTTATAAATTATTAATTTACATATCAAATTTGTGTTTAAAAATTGATATATATATATATATATATATAAGATTTTACATGTTCGATTTAATATTTGTACTCTATCTTGAATTTTAAAATTTGATTTGGACGTTTACAGCCCACATGAAATTAACAAAGTAATCTTTAAATTAATGATGGTTTAATATAATTAAATCTACACAGAAACAAAAAAGAGAAGAAATTGACGATTTTTAAGTTGAAAATTTTATTTGATTTATGAATTCTACTTATAATTCGTTTTGATTATCAAACTATCCTTATAATTATTTAAAGATAGTTCTACTCACAATCAAATACAATTTTAATAATAAGTGTAAGAGAGATTTTGTCCGAAATTTTGATAATCGGTAGTCTATTCCTCCGTATGACAAAGATCTTAAAATAAATAGATGAAAACCGTTGGATCTAGCATAAAAAATGTTTTACATTTTAATATGTTATAAACTAAAAAGTACTTCGTATATATATTTATACTAGCTTATAACCCGTGCAATGCACGAGTTTCTTTTAATATGTTATTTAAATTTTATTTTATGCTATAATTATATTTTTATATAATCATTATTTTGTAAAAATTATTTTAATATTATTTCAATATAATTTAATATAAATTTAGTTAATCATGATTTAAAATTTACAATATTATAGGATTTTAAGTTAAATATGTCGTTGACGGGATTCGAAATTTGTATTTTTAGTAAAATACTTTAATCATAAAATATATCTTATAATTACATCTAATGGTTCTTATTAATTACTAAAAATCTAACAGTAAAATGGTTTAATATTTTTCGGTGTACATTAATGATTGCAAATTATTGGTTTAAAATTTATATAATAAATTTTTTTAAAAAAATATGTCTAACAGAATTCGAACCTTAAAATTTTAGTAAATTAATTTAAACATATAATATATCTAATCATTAGATCTAATGGTTCTGATTTTTTACTAAAAATATAACGGTCATTATTCGTTGTATATATATGTCTATTATCATTTGTTAGTGATTAGACAATATAGTGTTATTTTTTGAGAAAATGACCAAAATGCCTATTTTTCACAAGTTTTTGCCCAAAATACTGATTTTGAAAAAAATGGCCCGAAATACCGACGGGATACGGAGAATCGTCCTCCGTGTTAGGGTGTTGCGGAACACCGTCCTCCGTATTACGTAGATACGGAGCGGAGTCTTCCGTGTTATGCATGCTACGGAGGACGATTCTCCGTATTAGGTGGGTGCGCAGCACTGTCACGGAGCATGGTCTTCCGTATCATGCATAACACGGAAGACTCAGCTCCGTATCATGCCCTATTACGGAGGGCGGTGTTCCGCATCACCCCTCATATCACGGTACACGATGTACCGTGTCCCGTCAGTAAAAAGGGCCAGCCTAGTTCCCAGATGAATATTTTGGGCCATCACCCTTATTTTTTTGGGTATATATTAATTATTGTAAGATTATATTTTAAAATAAAAGTTAACGTGTTTTATTTAGAAAGAAATATTATTGATTGGAAGATATGATATCTTAGGTGTTTATAAAAGGTAATATCATCAATCAATTAAAAGTAAACCTCTTTTAATTAAAAAAAGGCAATCAACTAATTATCACTAATTATATTATTTTACTATTTATTTTAATAGTTAAGATGACCGTGCTGAAGATCGAACGGACAAACTTTCAATGCCCGTGTGATGCACAGGTTTCTTTTATTATATTATATAAATTTTATTTAATATTACAATTATGTTTTTATATAATCATTATTTTTAATATTTTTTTAATTTTAATTTAATATAATTTAATATTCTCATGTTTACGGATTATACTAATGTTTCCTTATTATAAACAATGTATACGGATTTTTAATATATTTTATTAAATAGTTATATAATTGGGAAAAAAACATTTTAGTTAGAGAAAAGATAAAAAATTAATTTATTAGTTAACAGTAATTATAATTTGTTTTTTAACTAGAAAAAATATAAAAGGTTGTTGTGGAATAAAAACTAGGTTATTAGATTGCGGCTAGGGTTTGATGTATTTAATGCTAGGGTGTGTGAGCTTCGTGCTTTAATGGCTGCTTCTGCGTTCGAGACTTAAACGGTCCTCACAGAATGCCTACGTATCTCTGTATTAAGAGAATCAAGCCAATAAAACGTAGTTCTGAGATGAGGGGTCAGACCCTTTATATAGGCTGAGAAGCCCTAAAATCGTAGTAGGGTTAGGTGACTTGGTGGGCAAGTCAGCCTTGAGGAAGGTTCTAGACTCCTTCCTTGTAGGAGTCTGTTTCCTTGTATGACTGTGTGGCTTGGAGGCTACTCCTTGTAGAGATAATGTCCTTATCTGACTTGTATCTCCCAGCTGTTAATTATCCCTAAATATTAATTACGAAATTAATATTATAATTGGGGTTTGGGCCCATCTGGTGGGCCCCACGTTTGGACCATTCTAGGTCTAATTAATGCCACATTAAATGTGTCTTTAGGGCTTACTTTTAGCCCCTATCATTTGCCCCCCAACTTCTAGGAAAACTGATCAGGTTTTCCTTGAAGTTATAACGGTCTTTTTTGAAACTTGGGTCAGGGTTTAAGTGTGCACACCAGTGCTTCACATTTATCGTCTTTTGTAAAGTGTGGAGCGACCTACACATTTACAACGATTGGCCTTATTCGAGGCTAATTGATTATATTCCATAACCTTAGTTACAGAATTTTTGCATATCTTTCTCAAGGAATTATTCACAAAATTCTTTGTATTTTCCACATTTATCCTAATTTTTAGGATTTTATAGTACCCACAGGTATTTTTCTCATCAAAATTCTATGTCCATGAAGATTCGCTGTCAAAAAATCGATTTTTTATAACAAATTTCGACCAGAACTGACAATTTTCGACCAGGAATTCGACCAGAATTCTGGTCGAATTAAGGCCTCATTTTTCTTCTGGTCGACAGACTTTTCGACCAGGATTCCTAGTCGATTCGACCAGGATTCTGGTCGAATTAAGGTCTCATTTTTCTTCTCGTCGACAGACTTTTCGACCAGGATTCCTAGTCGATTCGACCAGGATTCTGGTCGAATTAAGGGTCAATTTTTCTTCTCGTCGAAGGTACTTTCGATCAGAATTCTTGGTCATTTCGACCAGGATTCTGGTCGAATTAAGCATCCAAAAATCTTCTAGTCGAACACATTTTCGACCAGGATTCTTGGTCATTTCGACCAGGATTCTGGTCGAATTAAGCATCCAAAAATCTTCTAGTCGAACATATTTTCGACCAGGATTCTTGGTCATTTCGACCAGGATTCTGGTCGAATTAAGCATCCAAAAATCTTCTAGTCGAACACATTTTCGAACAGGATTCTTGGTCATTTCGACCAGGATTCTGGTCGAATTAAGGGCTACCTTACCTTGGGCTCATTTCCTATTGGGCCTTCTGGGCTTAGTATTATTCCAAAAATTTATAAAAAATATCTTCTTTCTTGGGCTCGGCCATATGGCTGTAATCGGCCTGTCCGGGCCTTTTTAGCCCAAATTCTAGATCCTTCGATTGATCAACAAACCCTAATTCTTCAAAAATATCTTTGATATTTTCTAAAAATATCTTTGGTATTTTTCAAGATATTTTCATGGGAACGTTCCAGAATCGGGCCTATGTTAATTGGGCCGGTTCCATGGGCCTTCTATAGGTCACTTTTACCATCTTGACCGGTCACAGTAGGTTTTTTTGACCGTTTGTAAGTATTTCAACCGGCTGAGAATTCCTATATAAGAGTGAGAGTGGAGAGCTCATTTCTTACACTCTCATTTCTCACTTCATATCTTCACTTCTTAAGTTTTAACTCATAGTTCTCTCCAAAGTTTCTGTTGAAGTTTTCTTGGCTATTTCCGGCCTTCTTCTCCGATTGTCTTCTCCGTTCACAGTCAAGGTTTTTAAGCTCTCTTCAATGGCGGACAAAGCTCAGGCTCGACTTATGAAAATGAACTCTGCTTCTTCTAAAGGTACTATCACCATTCGTTCTCCTTACACATCGTTATTAGATATGTTAAATGAGCGAGCAGATGACTACCCTAGCCTAACTGAGTTAGATGCATATGACTGCTGTAATACGTATCATGATACTGATGAAATCGCTAGGTATAATAAGTTGTTTAAGATTAGAAAACCTTATAAACTCGTTCCAGCTGGGCCAGGTGACAGGCCTTGTCATTGGAGGCCCAATGCCTTGTGTATTTATAGGGAGTGCCTAGTAGCAGGGCTCCGTTTTCCTTTTCATGAGTTTATCCCACGTCTTTTAGCTGATATCCAATGCAGCCCTTGCCAACTACCTCCAAATGCATGGAGAATAATTCTTTGTTTTATGGTTTTATGCCTGAGGCAAAATCTGCCTTTATATGTGCCCCTTTTTCGCAAAATTTTTCAAATCTATAACAGCCCAATTTTGCATAATGGTTGGGTATACATCAAACTTCGCCCCAAAGTCCCCCTATTTTCAATGGTAAATCAGTGCCAGATAACAACCCTGGTTGGAAGAAAGAGTTTGCCTATCTTGAGTGGGAGGGTGGTGACTGGGGCACCCTTTTTAGAAAGAATTTTTCGAAAGTTTCGGATGGAAAGGCTAAGGGAATCACCCTTAGTACCGAGGACCAAGCCGCCTTTGATACTCTGACCAAAGGTGATGGTTTATCTATAACCTGCCAGAGCCTCATAAACGAAGAATCTCTGAGGGCAGTAGGCCTCTCATCAGTTTCTGAACAGGGTAACTTTCCTTCCTTTCTTTGTCTTTTATATTTTCATACTTGACTTATTTAGTTGTATCTGTATTCTTGATGATGCAGTGGCAAAGATGCTAGTGGAGGCTTCTCCTGATCCTGATGACGAGACTTCCAGGATGGCTCGGGCAAAGAGGAATGCAGATCCTCGAGAGAAAGGGGTTGAGCCCTCATTCTTACGTCCACACAAGGTTCAGAAAGGGAACCTTAAGTTTGGTGACATAGCTGACTTGGAGGGTAGCTCTCAAGTCAATGTACAATCTGCTGTGTTTAGGCCATCTTGGGGATTCAGGAAGCGAGATTCTGTGGTGGGCTCAACAAAGCATGCTACGGATTGGTCGTTGAACTCAATCACCCCTCCTGATTACAAAGACTTAGTTCTCAATGGAGGCATTGGTGAGTCTGAGGCACTTGGCTCTCAGGCCCTTGTTGCGGTAAGCCTTCCATCCTACTAGTTCCTTATTTCAAACACTCCACTGTCTTCATTACTAAAACTCTGCTTTCTAAACGTAGGCCAATGTTCACTTCCAAAGCCTGATTTATCAATCTAAAGCTTGGAAGGAGAAGGCCAAGGGATTTGAAACTGAGTCTCAGAAGAGAAGCTTACACATCCACCAGCTCGAGGAACAGCTGAAGAAGAAAGATGAGGAACTGGTGAGTGCCCATGCAGAGGTGGTGGCTTTGAAAGATGATAGAGAGAAGCTGATTGATGACTATCTTGACTCAGATGAGTATAAGAGTCTCATGGACCAGCACGATGAGATGCTTTTCCCTAGCCAGTTCACAGAGGGGTGGAACAAGGCACTCGAGGCTGTTCTTAGGAGCCATCCTGGCCTATTCCTGTCTTCTGCCTTTCCTAGCCCTCATCCTCCTAGCATCATGACTACTGTAGCTGAGGCTGGCTCTAGTGAGGAGTTATTTGGTGAGGATGATGCCTTGGTCAGGAAGCATACAGCAGCTAGGTCTTCGAATCCTAAGTAGCCTCATGTTCGAGAGGAAGATGCTAACTTGGATGAGGAAGCTTCCACAACTGCTACCAACTCTGAGAGTGGTTCTCCTGTCAAGGAGGCTCCTAAGGCCACTTAGCTTACTTGCCTTGCCTTCTGTTTAAACTATCAATTTGTGTAACTTAACATTAATAGCCTTCGGGCTTTTATTTATGCAACTCTTTAACTTAACCATTCGTATAGTTAGCTTCCTTTCTAGCTTTTTATTCCTTGCCTTTGCTCGTACTCTGTTAAGCTTTAGAATTCTATAGGTATTTGGCCCCTTGGCTTATGATTTAATACATGATTTATTTTACGTGTTTAAAATAACAAAACAGAGAATGTAACTCAGAGAGGAATCAAAATAAGCTTCATTAGGCTGTCAAAAGAATACTGATAAAATGGGCTCAATCCTTACATAAATACTCTATTTCCAATATCTCAAGTTAAAAAACTTGGAATGGTTTCATCGACCTTATTTCTACTTCTATTACATAGGCAAAAAGCTAGGTCCTTTTCAGGAGAGCTTAAACATAGTAAACCTTGAGGTTCAATGCATGCCAAGTCCGGGGCACCTCAACCCCGTCCAAGGTTTCCAGTTTGTAGGATCCTCGTCCTAGCGTCTTCTTGACTCGATACGGCCCTTCCCAGTTCGGGGCTAGCTTTCCCTTCTGACCAACTCCAGAAGCCTCGATCTTCCTAAGATCCAAGTCCCCTTGCTGAAAGAACCTCTCCTTAACCCTGTGGTTGTAGTAGAAGGATGCTTTCTTTTGATGTTCCACATTTCTGGCATTTGCCTCGTCCCTGACTTCATCAATCAAATCTAGGGCGAGCCTCATGCCTTCTTCATTAGTCTCTGGTTCAAATGCCTCAACTCTAGGTGATGCATGCATGACTTCTAGTGGTACAACTGCCTCGGCTCCATAAGCCAGTAGGAAAGGAGTTTCCCCAGTTGTTACTTTGCAAGTAGTACGATATGCCCAAAGTATAGGCAGTAATTCATCCACCCAAGTATTTCTCGATCGTTCGACCCTCTTCTTAAGTCCATCAAGAATAATCCGATTGGCTACCTCAGCCTGTCCATTAGCTTGCGGGTGAGCTACTGAAGTAAAACGAAGCTCGATAGCATTTTCCTCACAATACTTCCTGAATTCTTCATTGTTGAATTGTGTCCCATTATCTGTCACAAGGATTCGGGGGATTCCATACCTGCAGATTATGTTCTCCCAAAAGAACTGGGAAACTTGCTTGGTGGTTATCTTTGCTAATGGCTTAGCCTCAATCCACTTAGTGAAGTAATCAATGGCGACAATCAGAAATTTCCTTTGTGCTGAAGCCATGGGGAAAGGACCAAGAATGTCCATCCCCCACATCGCAAACGGAATGGGAGAGCTGATTGAGGTTAACCTCTCAGGCGGCTGCCTTACAACAGGGGCATGTTTTTGACATCTGTCACACCTCTTGACATAATCCTGTGCATCTGCTAACATCTCCGGCCAATAGAATCCCAGGCGGGTAATCTTGTGAGCTAGGGCTCTGCCCCCCAAGTGCTGCCCACAGATCCCTTCATGAACTTCCTCCAATGCTTCTCTTGCCTCTTGGGGCCTTAGGCACTTCAAGTACGGGATGACAAACGATCTCTTGTATAAGATGCCTTCAATCAAGGCATATCTCAATGCTCTCACTGACAATTTTCGTGCCTCCAAGGCATTGTTAGGGAGCCATCCGGTTTCTAGATGAGCTTTAATAGGATCTATCCAACAGCTTCCAACATTGATAGGTGCTACCAACTTAGAGTTGATGGTCGGGGCCTTCAAGACCTGGAAGTAAACACTGCCTGCATAATTTTCTATCTCAGAAGAAGCGAACTTAGAGAGGGCATCGGCCTTAACGTTCTCTTCCCTAGGAATGTGCTCCAGATAGCACTCCTCAAACTGAGTCATAACAGCTTTCACGACTCTGAGGTATTTTGCCATAGTTTCATCCTTGGCCTCAAACTCACCATTCACTTGCGAGACTACCAGTCTTGAATCTCCACACACTTTGAGGTTCTTGACCCTCATGACTCTGGCCAATCCCAATCCAGCTATTAATGCTTCATATTCAGCTTCATTGTTGGTTGTAGGAAACTCCAACTTTAAAGCGTATTCAACTGTGAACCCATCGGGGCTTTGCAAAACCAAACCTGCACCACTAGATTTTGTTTTTGATGCTCCATCAAAATAGAGCACCCAATACTCTTTCTGATCAGGTACAAGTTCTTCATCCTTACTCTCAACTCCAGGGGTGGTTACTATCTCCTGCCCCCCGACTTCTTGGTTGCCAATGGTACATTCAACCAAGAAGTCAGCTAATGCCTGAGCCTTGATGGCTGTCCGAGGCTTATATGCAATGTCAAATTCTCCGAGTTCGATTGCCCACTTAATTAGCCTTCCACTGACCTTAGGGCTATGCAAGATACTTCTCAACTGCTGGTCCGTCAGGACTTCAATCTTGTGTGACTGAAAGTAAGGTCGTAGTTTCCTTGAAACTGTTACCAATGCTAAAGCAAACTTCTCAATGGTAGAATAGTTCAACTCAGCCCCGTGCAACACCTTACTCACGTAGTAGATGGGTTTCTGAACCTTACTCTCTTCCTTTATGAGGACGGCACTTAATGCTTGCTCGGATACCGCCAGGTATAGATAAAGAGTCTCTCCGATGTTAGGCTTGGCCAACAGCGGGGCTTCGGCCATGTATTTCTTCAATTGTTCTAAGGCCTCTTGGCTTTCAGGTGTCCATTCAAAATTCTTTACCTTCTTTAACGTTTGAAAGAAAGGTAAACACTTATCACCTGACTTGGAGATAAACCTTCCTAAGGCTGCCACTCGGCCTGTCAATTTCTGCACATCTCTTACAGAACGTGGTGGCTCCATGTCTAAAATCGCCTTGATCTTGTCAGGATTGGCCTCAATGCCTCTCTTTGAAACCATCAGCCCTAAAAACTTTCCAGATCCGACGCCAAAGGCACACTTGGGGGGATTCAACATCATTTTATGGTGCCTCAGCACTTCAAATGCCTCTTCGAGGTGCTTAATATGATCAGCCTTGAGTAGGCTCTTGACTAACATGTCATCAACATACACCTCCATGGTTTTTCCAATCAGATGGGAAAATATCTTGTTCACCAAGCGTTGGTAAGTAGCTCCTGCATTCTTTAGACCAAACGCCATAACAAGATAACAGAAGACACCAAAGTCAGTTATGAAAGATACCTTAGGGATGTCATCTTTGTGCATCTTAATCTGATTATAGCCACTGAATCCATCCATGAAGCTTAACATCTCATGTCCAGCTGTGGCATCTATCAACATATTTATCCTTGGAAGGGGAAAACAATCTTTTGGACATGCATCGTTCAGGTCAGTGAAGTCTATACATATCCTCCACTTCCCATTTGCTTTTTTGACCATCACAGGGTTTGCTAACCATTCGGGAAACTGAATCTCTTCAATAAAACCAGCTTCCAAGAGCTTATCCACTTCTTGCTTAATGGCCTCTTGCCTCTCCGGAGCAAAGTTTCTCTTCTTCTGCTTTATTGTCTTCCTCTTGGGATCAACATTCAACTTATGGGTTATAAGTTGGGGGTCAATCCCTGGCATATCAGCTGCTGTCCAAGCGAACACGTCGCTATTCTTTTGTAAGAATTCTATCAACTTGCCCTTCAAGGGTTCTTTCAGAGATGCTCCAACATAAGTAACTTTTTCAGGATCGCTCGGCTCTAGAGGTATGGGAATCAGATCCTCTGCTGGCTTTCCTCTATGCTCTTCATCATCGCGGACATCCATGTCTTCAATTGGAAGGACCTGCCCCCCAACTCCATCGGCCCTCAGTGCGGCCACATAGCAACTTCTTGCCATCTTCTGATCACCCTTTTGTTCTCCGACACCATTCCGTGTCGGAAACTTAATCTTCATATGATAGGAAGAGGCCACAGCCTTAAACGCATGTAATCCAGTCCTTCCAAGGATTGCGTTGTATGTTGAAGCTGCCTTAATCACCAAGAAATTCAGCATCTGAGTCGCCTCCTTAGGCTCCTGCCCAATAGTTACGGGTAACTGAATAGTCCCTTCAACGTTGGACTCCACTCCATTAAATCCGTATATGGGCATGTTTGTAGAGGTCAACTGAGAGTCGTTGTATCCCATCTTCACAAATGCATCGTGAAATAAAATATCCACAGAAGCTCCATTGTCTATCAAGACTCGTTTTACTTCTGAATTTCCAATCACAGGAGTTATGACCAGCGGATCATCATGGGGGAATTTCACCCCTTCCAAGTCTGAATCATCGAAACCAATTACCATCTCAGTTTTAGCACGCTTCGGGGCCTCTCCCACAATGTGCATTACCTCCCTTGCGTATGCCTTTCGAGAGTTTCGAGTTGTACCGGCCGCTGTCGGGCCTCCCCAGATCATGTTGATAACTGGCCCTCGGGGCTGCGTGCTACGATCACGATCATTATCCCTTCTGTCATTGTTTCTCCTGTTGTAATCCCCTCTTTGGGTTCCATGATCTCCACCCTTTGTGAAATTATTCAGCTTTCCTTTACGGATAAAGAATTCAATCTCGTCCTTCAACTGTCTGCAATCATCCGTATCATGTCCTACATCTCGGTGGAACCTACAGTATTGATCCTTGTTCCTCTTTGCGGGATCTCCCCTGAGTGGCTTCGGCCATCGGAAGTCCTTATCCTTCTCAATTTCCAACAAGATTTGACTTCTAGGGGCATTCAACCTTGCATAGTCAGAGAACCTTGGTCCCAAGCTCTTTTTTGGTGGCGAATCAGAGTCTTTGCTAGTTCGGGGATACTTGTCCCTAGCATCGTACTCCTGCCCTTGCTTACGCTTTTTTGTATCATTGTTCCCCTGACCATTGCCTAATGTGACTTCCTTCTTCGTGCTATCCTCGACCTTGATGTACTTATCAGCCCTTCGTTGGAGATCAGCCATATTCTCCGGGGGATGCTTTGCCAATGATCTCTTAAAGTATAGGTCGGTGGTACCATGCTCCAAGGCTACCATTGCAACCTTATTGTCCAGATCCGTGATGTTCAGAGTCTCCTTGGTGAACCTCTTAAGATAGTCTCTCAGACTTTCGTTCTTCCCTTGTACCACATACATAAGAGATGCAGAGCTTTTCTCATGCGTTCTTCCGCTGATAAACTGACTAATGAAAGCAGCACTCAACTCCTTAAAGGAACCAATCGAGTTTGCAGGAAGCCGACTATACCATCTTTGAGCCATGCCTGACAAAGTTTGAGGGAAAGCCCTACACTTCAAAGCGTCGCTTGCAGGCTGCAACAGCAGTGCGTTTGAGAACGTTCTAACGTGGTTTGCAGGATCACCCATTCCATCATAAGCTTTGATTGTTGGCATCTTAAACTTCTTTGAAATACGAGCATTCATCACGTCCTCAGTGAACGGAGGTGTGGGATCATCAGGGTCCCCAAGTGGCATCAGATCCTTGGGGTTGCTCTTAGGGGTTTCCACCCTTGTAGTTCTTTCGGTTGGAACGGTAGCCCTTCTTTGCCTTCTTGGAGGCGTCTCCAGATCTATAAAGGGAATCGGTCCTGACGTGGGAGGTGGCAAAGTCTGATTTGATCTGGCTTGCTCCCTGGCCATATCTTCTTTTAATTTTAAGATCTCGACTTTATAAGCCTTTGATAAGTGGATTTTATATCCACTATTTACCTTCCGTTTGGACTTTAATCGTTTGCAAGTTCTCAAGTTTCGTTGTCATTTAATATGTTTTTATGTAATTTGTGTAGGTTGTGTCGTTGAAGACATTTTGGGCTAAAACAATATTATGGTGGTGTGAATTTAATTTTAAGTTGGTGCAAGAAAATAAGAGCAAGGAAGACAACATGCAGCTTAGGCATTCCAGGAGATGTTGGGGGCCATGGCTCAGTGTTGGGCGCCATTGCGCGCAACAGGGTGGAAAAAAATGTTGTCCAGGAGCTTTTGGGCGCTCTTGCGCGTGCTAGGGGCGCAGTTACGCGAGGTTGGGGCAGTTGCTCGAGTGTTGGCGCCATTGCGCGCGGGTGATTCCAGGAGGCTGCGAGCGCCATTGCGCTTGAATGGAGCGCGGCTGCGCGGAGGGTTGTGTGCAAGGAGCGCAATTGCGCGCGCGCGAGGCGCTATGGCGCTAGAGGGGGCTGTTCCAGGGGATTTCTAGTGCTGTTGCGCGTTGTCTAGGCGCCATGGCGCGGTGTGTTTTTTTTGGGCAAAAATTCTGTGCCTTGTGCCGGGTCAATATTGTTGGGCCTAATTTTAGGGCATTGCTCCCGATTTCCAGTGATCATTGCTCCCGATTGGAGTGAACCTTTCGCTATGATGTGCGATGCTAGCGATTATGCAGTGGGGGCTGTTCTCGGTCAAAAGAAAGACAAAGTGTTTCATGTGATCTATTATGCAAGCAAGACTCTTAATGATGCTCAGTTCAGACGCATGTTGAGGCGTCAAGATACTACGAATGCCATGTTACACAGATTTGCTACAGACTTGACTCAGTCATTGGATGGAGTGTACCAGCAGCAGGGGTTTCAGGTCACATGGCCTATCTTTGGAGCGCACCACGTCTATCCACCACCAGATACACCACCCGAGGAGGGTGACGATGCCGGCGACTAGGGGAGTATCTCTTGTACCCTTTTAATTTACCTTCAATGAGGACATTGAAATTTTTAAGTTTGGGGGTGATTTTAGGGTATCAAGAGTCATTGCATTGCATATAGTTGCATATTCATGCATATTCATGTAGTATTTGTGCATTTAGCTTTGCTATGCCATTTAGATTGCATTTAGGATGCCATGTCATATAGTTTATTTAGGTGTGTAATATCATTTAGTTCATGCATATCATATGATTCCACTTGAGTGTCTGTTTCTGGCTCGATAGGTAGACGTTAATTTGAGTGTGATGACAATGAATAGAGGGTTGATTTAAGTACTTATGAAATTGACTTGCATGTGTCGGGAACACAATCTTTTCACGGTCTCACTGTTTGCTTTTGAGCTAGATTGAGTCATACCTTGTTTGGTTGTTGAGAATTAATCACTTATTTATATCTAGAATTGTCGTTATTCCCTTGATGGCGTAGGAGCACTTAAGTATAAGTTTGGGGGAAAACAAGGGAATTCATGCTAAGTGTCGTGTCGTAGTGTAATAATGGCTAGGCGTCAAATGGCTAGTAGCCGGCTCATATTTGATATGAGTAGTCTAGGAGGGTGAGATAGTACACCCATGTGAAAAAAAAAAGAAAAGGCAAGAAAAAGAGTCGAAAAAAAAAATAGAAAGAAAAAAAAAAGAAAAAAAAAGAGTCATATAAATAATTTAAATGCATAATTAACCACGAGTGAGCTCTTTAATACTCGAGTTATTAAGTCTGAGGGGACTTAGTCCTAGTGACCTAAGGCTTTTATAGTCTGGGATTCACTGACCTAACGCTCGCTACATGGGTATTATTGTATAAGCCTTTTGGGGTCTCATTCATTGCACGGTTAAATAAGCATGCGTATTGTATATAGCGTCGTAGTAATAAAGCATGAGTCCTTGTCTACCTTAAATGATGATGGCGGTGTCTTTGAGGCATGGAGTGTCTAAAGTCTATTCTGTTTATAAACATGTGATTGTCTTGGCGAAGAATTGGTTATGCCTTTGATCTAGTGTCGGGAGTATATCTAGTGAGAAATGCACACACCACGTTTCCGAGCATGTATTGTTAGTATACGGGGCCTTATTCGAGCTCTGTTTGGAGTTGTTGCATTCGTTGAGGCGTTTGCTTGTTGAGTTGGTTTCGGATAATTTGTGTGGGATCATTGCATTAGGACATTTTTTTCGCATTACCATGGCATGTAGTTATTAGTTGCATTCATTCATCATTTTTAACTGAGTTTGCGTTGCTTGAGGACAAGCAACGGTTTAAGTTTGGGGGTTTGATAAGTGGATTTTATATCCACTATTTACCTTCCGTTTGGACTTTAATCGTTTGCAAGTTCTCAAGTTTCGTTGTCATTTAATATGTTTTTATGTAATTTGTGTAGGTTGTGTCGTTGAAGACATTTTGGGCTAAAACAATATTATGGTGGTGTGAATTTAATTTTAAGTTGGTGCAAGAAAATAAGAGCAAGGAAGACAGCATGCAGCTTAGGCATTCCAGGAGATGTTGGGGGCCATGGCTCAGTGTTGGGCGCCATTGCGCGCAAGAGGGTGGAAAAAAATGTTGTCCAGGAGCTTTTGGGCGCTCTTGCGCGTGCTAGGGGCGCAGTTGCGCGAGGTTGGGGCAGTTGCTCGAGTGTTGGCGCCATTGCGCGCGGGTGATTCCAGGAGGCTGCGAGCGCCATTGCGCTTGAATGGAGCGCGGCTGCGCGGAGGGTTGTGTGCAAGGAGCGCAATTGCGCGCGCGCGAGGTGCTATGGCGCTAGAGGGGGCTGTTCCAGGGGATTTCTAGCGCTGTTGCGCGTTGTCTAGGCGCCATGGCGCGGTGTGTTTTTTTTGGGCAAAAATTCTGTGCCTTGTGCCGGGTCAATATTGTTGGGCCTATTTTTAGGGCATCTTTATATGTAATATCTTGACCTTAAAAACATTATCTATCGTTGTTCTTAGTTTTTCTTAGCTACTATCAACACTTATCATCTATTTTTCAAGAACAATTTCAAGGAATTTCTCCAAGCTAGTGACAAGCAAGGATTATTCTTTGGAACCTTTGTACTCTTCTATTTTGAGGATTTAATTCTAAACCTTATTTCTTCTTCAATATTTACTTGTCTATTTTATAATTATGTTTTCCATAGAACCCATGATGGCAATTAGGTCAATTATGGGCTAATTCGTTATCATGGGGTTTTAATGGATTTTTCTATGGATTCTAGTAATTAACTGTATTTATGCCTTGGTGTGTGATGGATTGAATTGATTTCCTAGTATGAGTATGCTTATTCGTTATGGGTGAGTCGCGAACACCTGTAATTGTGTGTTTAATCCTAGTGAATGCGAAAGTGGATCTAGGGTTTAGAACAATTCATGCTAGCATAGGTTTTTGCATGTGAAGAACATGTATTAATTTGTGGTGTAATTCTAACCGTCTTGCATCGACTATGTGATTTAATGGGTGCTTGATTTTCAACCGGTATGTGTTCAATTGCTATAGACATATAGGGACTACACATATTTGGTGACTACTTGACTTCTATCAATTGTGGATGATCAGTAGGATGGTATATGCACAATGAAAGTTGGTGTGTATCAGTTTAGTGCATCTAATCAGTAATCAACTCTGTCACATGCTAGGCTAAAGGGCATAAGATTCTAGATGAAGTAGTAAATGAAATTGAAATCCCATGTTTGTTTATTATAAAGTTAAAGTTAAGTTATTTCCTCGTAATTGGCTTAGTTGGTAATTAATCATTAGTTAAATCAAACCAATATTGTGATTGTCTTAGCAGTGAGTGTAAATCATAAGCTGGTGCATAAGTGAACATAACAAACAATTTGAGTCTCTGTGGGAACGAATCCTATTTACTCTATATTACTTGTTGACCACGTTCTCTTGCGTGAATAAGTGCGAACAGCCTTAATCCTCTCAGCAACTGTTGAAGGGAGTCCATCATGGATAGTTCGAGTTCTCCCCATAGGCTCTTTACTTGCACGTCGCCTCCTCGGAGCTTCATCACGCTCGTAATCATCGCCAGAAGATGATTCATCTGAATAAGGACCAGAAAAATCGCGATAATCCCGATCTCGAATATATAGGGCATGACCACTCGGTCCAGCTCCGTAATTGGGCATCCCATACATTGGATTGGTGCTTATGGGGAGATCCGTAGTGTGGATCTGAACCCCTCGTGTAGGGTTGTTGGGGTCTACAATCAGGGAAGAAATCCCCACCTGGGGGGGGTTAGTCCCTGGAATTGTGTGGACAATCGGAGGTAGTGTAGTCTCAACATGGGTAATCGTCCCTAAGGGTTGAGAAACTTGATACGGAACGATAGTCCCGGATGCTGGAGGTACTTGCTCAGATGTCGGAAGTACTTGTTCAGTAAGGGGCGGAGCAGAGCTAAGAGGTAGAGCCTCGGTAGCAATTGGCTCTGTAGTGCTTGGTGCAGTTCTTCGTGTTTGAACCATGGTTGATGTCTTCTTCCCACAGACGGCGCCAAATGTTGTGGAATAAAAACTAGGTTATTAGATTGCGGCTAGGGTTTGATGTATTTAATGCTAGGGTGTGTGAGCTTCGTGCTTTAATGGCTGCTTCTGCGTTCGAGACTTAAACGGTCCTCACAGAATGCCTACGTATCTCTGTATTAAGAGAATCAAGCCAATAAAACGTAGTTCTGAGATGAGGGGTCAGACCCTTTATATAGGCTGAGAAGCCCTAAAATCGTAGTAGGGTTAGGTGACTTGGTGGGCAAGTCAGCCTTGAGGAAGGTTCTAGACTCCTTCCTTGTAGGAGTCTGTTTCCTTGTATGACTGTGTGGCTTGGAGGCTACTCCTTGTAGAGATAATGTCCTTATCTGACTTGTATCTCCCAGCTGTTAATTATCCCTAAATATTAATTACGAAATTAATATTATAATTGGGGTTTGGGCCCATCTGGTGGGCCCCACGTTTGGACCATTCTAGGTCTAATTAATGCCACATTAAATGTGTCTTTAGGGCTTACTTTTAGCCCCTATCAAAGGTATTATATTTTACTTGAAAAAGGAAACTGTTTAGTTATTAAAAAAAAAAAGGTAACATGTTTAACCTGAAATAGTAGATTGATTAGTAAAGTAAAAATTTTAGTTAAATAAAATATAAAAGAAGATTTTTAAAAGGTAACCCGTGATATAATTCGAAAAACAGATATTTTAGTTAGAGAAAAGAGAAAAGATAATTTGAATGAAAAAATTAATTAATTAGTTAATAGTAATTATAATATGCTTTTTAGTTAGATAAAATATAAAATATATTATATTTTACCTGAAAAAGGAAACTGCTTAGTTATTAAAAAGAAAAGAAAAGGTAAAATGTTTAACCTGAAAAAGGAAATTGATTAGTAAAGCAAAAATTTTAGTTAGATAAAATATAAAAAAAAATTTATCTATAATTAAGTAAGGGTAAATTAGTAAAATCAATAGGTACCAACCAACCAAACTTTTAATATTTCGGCTTTTATATAATAGAGATTTAACCAAGTCAAAGAGTGACAAAAAAAAGAGTACCAAAAAAGAGTAACCAAAAAAAGAGTACAAAACCAAATATACCCTATTTTGCTTATAATAGTATAGATAGATAGATAGATAAGATAGATTTTGTCCAAAATTTTGATAATCGTTTATTCCTCCGTACGATAAAGATCTTAAAATAAATAGATGAAAATCGTTGGATTTAGCATAAAAAATGTTTTTTTATTTTAATATGTTATAAAATAAAAAGTATATTTATATTGAAATACGAAAATTTATATGTCAATGATTTAAATCATATACAATTTGGTTTTCTACAATTGATATCATTATCAATGTAGAACTTCTACATAGATTAGGATTAATGTAAAAAATTCGTAATTATATTTTCTCTTGATATTCTGAGTGTTCTTATTTGAATAATAATTATTAAAGCATCACTAAATTAAAGATAATTTTATGATGTTCGCATGGATTGTAAAATCATTCAAATCTGATTGTAAGATAGAGGCCAAATAGTAAATATGAATTTTTTTAATACTAATAAATAAATAAAAATTCAATTCTAATACAACTTTTTTTTAATTATATTCTTTTTAGAATATAATTTTCTTTTTAAAATTCAATTATAATACAACCTTTTTTAATTATATCCTTTTTAGATTATAATTTTCTTTTAAAATTCACTTCTAATACAACCTTTTCTAATTATATCCTTTTTAGATTATAATTTCTTTTTTATGTGATCTAATCTTGATCGTCTAGTTTCAATCCAACGGATCATACCAGACCAAAAATTTGGATAAGATCCCTCATATAAAGATATTTTTAAATTAAATTTAGTTCTAATGATGAAGAAAAAAAACAAATCGATGAAGAAAGGGTATTATAGTAAATTAACAAAGTGAAAATTATAAATAAATATATAAGGATATAATTTATAATCCAACGGATGACCTTTATCCAATTTTTTTATCCAACGGATCATATGCTTTTGATAGTACAATGACGACCACCAAAAATTTGGATAAGATGTCGCTTATGCTTATTATATATAATGTATTAATTTACTTAAAAAAGGGTGACATTTGTACGATCTAATCAGTAATTAACTAATTGTATACTCTAAATTTATAATAAAATAAAATTAATTGTTGTTTGTTATTAAGGAATGGCCTGATAATGTTTTTAAGAACTCTTTTATTTATTACAAAATTTTGGGACAGGAACAACGGTTTAAAACGGCTTAATCATCCAAACCATGATAAACACATATACAGAAGAGAGTAAAAACACTGAACAAACTATATTAAAAGATCAATATAGTTTTAAAAAAATATTCTCCAAAGGTAAATTCGTAGTGATTAAATATTTGATAGGGTCATAAAATTGATTATCAACTTATTCTAATGTTATAATTTAAGTTAGCACTTTTCATCTATTTTCTTCTTTATCCTTGCAAGATTAGCGAATTTATTTTTAAAAATTATTAATCTAATTAGATAATTCAATATCAAATCCAAATTTGATAATTTTAAATTGAACGGATATGAATTGGCCTAAAAATAAACTCAACCACTCATATGAGACCGTATCACACTATATTTTGTGTGAGACTATATATTAAAATTAGTCACTAAATAATTAAAATGGATCACTTGATTTTTTTAATTAACCCGTTTTAATGATTCAGTAACCCATTTTTTGGTTTTCTGTAACCCATTTTTTGGTCATATTCTAAATTTAGTGTGAGACGATCTCACATAAGACTTGCTCAAAAATAAATTTAATTTAAAACTAAATTCGATAAAATTGAAAGATAGAAATATAAATTTAATTAAATACAACTAGTTTAAAGACGTGGTAATATCTTAATTAGTCTTAGCAATTCCTCTTTAATCATCAGATGTTAAAGAAGATGTTAGTAACTTTGTTATTATAAAAGATTGAGTGAGTCTTGTGTGTTAGCTAGATGGTCTGACACTATTACCGTAGTGTGAGATCGGGCTAACTGATACCTTAAAATATATTACTTAAATATCATCATTTAAAAGCATGAATTACCTCGATATGACACTAAAATAATGTGAGACCATATCATATGAGATTTTATGTAAAAGATTTCACGTGTTTTCTATCGTGTTTTGTCATATCTTGTATTGGTAGATTTTTTTAAAAGTATCTTATAATACTTATCCTAATCGTAGATATTAATATTTAATTTTATAATATTATTTTTCTTAATGGGAATAGCTAAATAATATTTTATTGTGTGAAAATAAATATATTCTTGTCATTTATATTTTATAAGTGAATTATATTCATTTTGTCTTTTTTATTTTTAGAAAATAAAAATTAATACTCCTCCCGTTCCACTTTTATTGTCCTCTTTCTATTTTTGTCATTTTAAAAAAATACGTAAAAGTTACTAAAATATCTTAACTTAACATACTATTGATATAAGTTAGTGAAATGAGTATATTTAATTATTTTATTTATTTTGATCATGAGAATAGTATGGAAAACAAAATTAACATTTACTAATTATAGAAAGGGGATAATAAAAGTGGAACAAACTAAAATAAAAAAAAAGGAAACAAAAAAAGTGGAAACAGGGAGTACCTCTTTTATAGTTAATAAATGATATTTACAATAATTATTTTAATTTAAATATTCAAAGATATTATATAATAAATAGTATATATTTAAATAAATTCAATATTAACAAAGGGGATCATTATTTTAATTACTCTACATATTTTATTAATGAAACTGAATAATAATAAAAAAAAACTAAAGAAAATAGACAATTGTAGAAAGGAAAATATTGAAGTTAAATAGATGAATTTGAAGTAAATATTAAAGTTGGACTCGAATGAAAAAAAGTACAAGAGAAACCATGCTCAAAATGCATGATTGTCATAGATTGTGTGCTTAGCTCAAAATTTGCCTCTAGACAACAACCCTCATAAATCATAATCAACCCATATTCACACATGCATAATTATTTTTTTTACTAAGTCCGTTCCTTTTTCATTTATTTTTACACAATAAAGTAGATATACTTAATATAAATTTAAAATACGCTAAGAGTCAAATAAATTTAAATTGAAAACTGTATTTTTTATTTGAAATATTAAATTAAAATATGTTGGTTCTTAAAAAATACTTCTCTAAACAAGTTATGAGGGGGAATATATAATTTATGGATCATAACTATCATAAAAATTAAAATAAAAAGAAATTATTCTGGAAAATTGCATGGGATAACTTTTTTGGTAAAGAAAATAACTATTATATAAATCGTAAAAGCTCATATGATACCGTCTTACTTAATGTTAAACTGGAATAACTTATACATTTAAAATGGATCACCCCAATTTTATTTAAATGACCTATTTTAAATATTAATGATTTATTTCTTAGTCTTTTGAAAGGATCTAAGATTTAATCAATAATAATGGAGTAGAACAGATAATCAGGTTTAATGATTGTACAATAATTAAGCATGTAGGTAATCTAAATATTAGTACTCCCTCCGTCTCTAAATTCTTTGTTGAATATTATTTTTAAGGAGTAGTGGGTGGAATAGTGGGTATTGAATATTGTTTTTTTGGAATAGTGGGTGGAATAGTGGGTGTTGAATATTATTTGTAATGATTAGTAGGTGGAGTAGTGGGAATTGAATATTATTTTTAAGAAGTAGTGGATGGAGTAGTGGGTATTGAATATTATTGTTTATGGATAAAAATAGAAATGAGAAAAGTATATTGAATATACTTAAAAGGAAAGTGCGAAAAGAATTAAGGGACGGAGGGAGTTTAATTTAAAACTGTTTGGTTGAGTCAGGTGCACCTTTTGATTGCACAATATTCAATACTCCCTCCGTCTCTAAATGATGTTCTCATTTGGAATGTCGGTCCTGTTCATAACAAGAGATAAATAACTAATTTACGTCTAATCTATAAATCCAAATATAGTCATGAGTGATCTTGTTGGATTCATAATTATGAGTACTTTAATACAATGAAATTTTTATATTTAATACTAATACGAAATTGAATATATTAACGATCAAAAGTGTGCATTGGCAAACGTGTCCAACTCAAATGGGAAAAGTATTTAGAGACTGAGGGAGTAACTCACACCGTTTGTGGTCAAGACTAACTTATTATGCACCAAATTTTCAAACTTGGCAACTGCGATTCATCATATGTAAAATGAGAGAGGTTAATTTAGTAGCATGTCTTTTTTTCTTTTTTCTTTTTCTTTTTCCTTTTTTATATTTATAGAATTTAGTAGCATGTTTTTTTACACCTTTAAATATATTTAATTTAAAATAGAAAAAACGCAGTATTTTTTCTAATCAATTAAGAAATTATGTAATATTTTCTTTAATAAAAAAATTATAAATCATCACAATTCTCTCGTATTATATTATCTTGTAATATAAGAATTATCATTACAGAATCCCACACAACATTATGACATAGAATGATTCATTAATTAATTTAAATGGTATTTTTAATTTTCACCAGAAGATAAAACTTATTTATACATATTCGTTTTCAGAGTTTGATATGGGCTAAAAATAAGCCCTAAAGACACATTTAATATTGCATTAATTAGATCCAGCTTGGTAAATATGAAGCCCATTAATGAGACCTGAAACCCCTAATTAAATATTAACTTCGTAATTAATATTAAGGGTAATAAACAGCTCAGCAATAAGAGTCAAATAAGGATATTACTCCTGCCTGACTTAGCCCCCAAGACACCTAATTCAACATAGAAACTGACTCCTACAAGGAAGGAGTCTAGAACCTTCCTCAAAGGCGGTGGCTTGCCCACCAAGTCTCCGAATCCTACCATAATTCTAAGGCTCTCACAGCCTATATAAGGGTCTGACCCCCTCATTCTCAAAAATAAGGTTTTTGGGCACAGCTCAACACGCCCCATCACGTTTTGGCTCAATCCTCGAATAAGGACATACAAGCCACTACGTCCTAGGTGAGCCCTCGTCGCCATAGCCCCGAGGGCACCATCACCTAGAACTACGTTTTTGGCTTGATCCTTGATATTCATCAAGGTACGTAGGCATCTTGTGAAGGCAGATTCAGCCACGAGCACGAGAACAACCATTAAAGCTCGAAGCTCACCAACCCCTCTACATTAAATACACGAATTAATTACACCCTACTTTTTATTCCACAACATTTGGCGCCGTCTGTGGGAATACAACATCAACCATGATGAACACACGGAGAACACCGGTGCCTATACACACCACCACTAGCACTTCTGTTAGTTCTATACCTGTGACTACGGAATAAGGGTCTGTACCCCTTAAACAAATACCTAGATTTCGGGTTCTTAACCCCAAGGATGAATCTCCAAAATTACTGAAACACCTGTCGAGGGATCGCGGCCCATAGGGATGAATCCCCAAGGCCAGGAGATGAATCACTTTCAAATGGTTGTTTCCCTTCTGTGATACGGCCTACCCCCATGAAGCACAGACCTCCACCACTGTGATTCTCGCAAGAACGAATATAGCCTATGGGCTACCAATCTATCCCTCAAATGCAGGAGACATTGGATGAAGTGGTCACGCGTATCGAGTGCACAAGCCATATAAACCCCCAGGCATCACAGGCCTAGGCCCTGTCTATGAAGGAGGGTACGAAGATTATTCTGAATCGTATACCGAGGATTCATCATCTAAGGATGATCGAGATCGAGCCCCGAGGAAGAGGCGTGCAGACAAGGTACCTACTATCGGGCGTATCCGAGAAACTTCGGGCAGAATGTCAAGAATGACATAAGATAAGGTTAAGGCTCATAAGGCCGAGATCCAAAAGTTAAAACAAGACTTGGAGAAGGAACAACATAGGTAAAATTGCCCTCCTACGTTAAGAATAGGAGAGATTCCCTTTGTCAATTTGGAGAGGTCTTCAAAGATGCATAGAAGGACTGGGGTCCCAAGGACAGAGATCCTTATGGCTAAGTCCAATGATTTGATTCAACCATGAGGTCAGGAATCCTGCCCTCGAGGGTTAGCACACGGAGATGAACACCAACGGTCACTGAGGTTAATGCTAGTACTGTTGTGCCACCAACCACTAGACAAGGGTCGATACCCCAAGGAGAAGGTCCGCAAATCCCTCTTATTTAGCCCCAAGAGACGAATCTTCAGGGGACAGGAACTCAAACTCGAGAGTCACTGCTTTCAGTGGTGAACCCTCAGGAACAAGGAGCGAACTCCCTTCATATGGTGATTGCCCCTCTAGGCGGTCGCCCGCTATCCCATGGAGCCCAGATCTCAACTACTGCGCTCCCCTTGAATACTAATCCTATGTTTGGACAACCTAACTACTCCCACTTCATGCTCATGAGCCATATGACCCCCCTTATGTGGGAGGCTCTTGGCACAACCAAAGGTTTAGAGATTACTCCGGACCTTACTCTGATTCTTCCTCTGAAGAAAGAAATTGATATGAAGCCCCGAGGAGGCGCCGAGCAAGACAAGAACCCCAAAGGCGTTCTCAAAGAATCCACAATGGACCCTCAACAACTGCCCTGGAAAGAATCCAAACCTTTGAGGCTGAGATTCAAAGGCTGAAAGAAGACATCGCAGGAGAGCAGCAAAGGCAAGGATGCCCATAGACAAGGGAGAGTAGCCCTGTGGTGAATTTGGATGAAACCCCGAGGAGGGATAGGGGGACAAAGGTCCCTATAACTGAAGCACCAAGGATGGTTGCCCCTAGGCCAAGAGCTGCAGACTTGGTGTTTGATAAGTAGATTTTATATCCACTATTTGCATTCCATTCGTACTTAAAACGATTGCGAGTTCTCAAGTTTTGTGTTAGTTTGATGTGTTTTCGTCTAATTTGTGTAGGTTGCATAGTCGGGCGGCATTGGTGGTGTTGGTGAAGCATTGGTGGTAATCTGGGAGCTTAAAGTAGAAATTACAGGAAGTCCAGGGCAAGAGAACTCGGGAATTTGAGCTCAATGCGCATTCATCACTGTTTTGGCCATATCTTGAGTTCCAGAAGTCCGTTTGAGGCCCGTAAGCTGTCCACGCGAAGAGGAGAGGAAGCTCTACGATTCTGGATAGGGGAGATCAGGCGCAATGGCGCTGTTGGAGGCGCTGTGACGCAGCAGTGCAAGGCGCAATGGCGCAAGGACAGGCGTAATGGCGCTGGGTCGCGTGTTGTCCAGGAGGAATCAAGCGCAGGGGCGCTTAAATGGGGGCAGTTGCGCTCGAATTCATTCTCCGATTTATTTTTGGATTGTTTTTATCGGGTTAATTTGTATTGGGCCTATTTTATTTGGGGCTTTTCCTGAGACTATTTGAGTATCGTTAGGAACCTAAAAAACATATCTATCATCAGTAGAGATTGTAATTGGATATCATCGATCATTATTTTTCTTAGAGCAATTTTTCAAAGGGGTTCTCCAAGCTAGTGACAAGCAAGGAGGCTTAATCTTTAGATACTCTTTCTCATTATTGGGGATTTATTTCTAATCTTATCTCTCTTTTATTATTAGTTGTTTTCTAGAATTATGTTATCAATTGAACCCATGATGGCAATGAGGTCGATTATGGGCTAAATCGTTATCATGGGGTTTTAATGGATTTTTCTATGGATTCTAGTAATTGAGTGTTATTTATGCCTTGGTGTGTGATGGATTGAATTGATTGCCTAGTATGATTATGCTTATTCGTTATGGGTGAGTCGCGAACATCTGTAATTGTGTGTTTGATCCTGGTGAATGCGAAAGTGGATCTAGGGTTTAGAACAATTCATGCTAGCATAGGTTTTTGCATGTGAAGAGCATGTATTAATTTGTGGTGTAATTTTAACCGTCTTGCATTGACTATGTGGTTTAATGGATGCTTGATTTTTAACCGGTATGTGTTCAATTGCTATAGACATATAGGGACTACACATATTTGGTGACTACTTGACTTCTATCAATTGTGGATGATCAGTAGGATGGTATATGCACAACGAAAGTTGGTGTGTATCAGTTTAGTGCATCTAATCAGTAATCAACTCTGTCACATACTAGGTTAAAGGGCATAAGATTCTAGATGAAGTGGTTAATGAAATTGAAATCCCATGTTTGTTTATTATAAATTAATAGTTAAGTTATTTTCTCGTAATTTCCATAGTTGGCTATTAATCATTAGTTAATTAAAACCAAATTTATTATTGTCTTGGCAGTGAGTGTAAATCATAAGCTGGTGTATAAGTGAACAAAACGAACAATTTGAGTCTCTGTGGGAACAAATCCTATTTACTGTATATTACTTGTTGACCATGTTCTCTTGCGTGAATAAGTGCGAACAAGTTTTTGGCGCCGCTGCCGGGGACTTCGGTGTTATTTGTAGTTTAAGTGCTTGTCATCAGTGGTCGTTATAGATTATTGACTTGAACTGTTTTTTTGTATTTTATGGATTATTGGGAACAGGACTTCGTAATTGTATGTGAGCTGTGTGCAGGTGGACATTACACTCATCAATGTGAGTATAACAGAAACCGGCCAAATTTCAGCTGGGACTACAATCAGAGTGGTATGGAGAAATTCCAATATCCATCCTACCCGCTCCAAAATCAGCAGTTTGGAGATGAGCCATCAGTCTAGGGGGAATTCAGCAGCAACAGGGGCAACAATTTCAGCATCAGTATGCCCCAGTGCATCAACACTTTCAACCTCCTGAATTTTAGCAGCAGCAATTTCAGACTTGGTCTAACCAACAGTCGACCGAAGAAGCTGAATTAGAAGAATTGAGGTTGATGGTTAAAAGCAATGCATTGTCTCTCCAGACAATAGGAGATCATATTGGTCAAATTACAAATGCATTAAAAACATTGAATCAAATTGCAAGTGACACAGAAGGATTAGCTGTAGAGGAGGAGGACAAGAACCTTCCTATAAGTCTTGACTGGCCTTTCTTATCCACGGGTGAGACCATGATCGATGTTCAGGAAGGAGAGTCTGAGGGCAAAGATCAGGAGGAAGCTGAACATGAAGCTGATAAGGAAGCAGAGCCGGAGACAAACCAATCAGAAAATTCAGAATGTCCAGAAAATTCGGTTCTGAATAATCAGCCGCAACCACTTCCTTTGCAATCTGAAAATTCTGAAGAATCAGCCCAAGATCAAGAAAACTCCAAGGCTCAAGTGGCTATGCTATTTCCTTCGAAGGATGAAGAAGAAAAGAGCATCACCCCTGTTGACAAATCTACTCCGGAGAAGACTACAGAGATCATCCAAATCGATTTTCATCCTCCATATCCACAGAGGCTTCAGAAGCAAACTCTAGCCATGAATTTGCCGGCGGAGGATGAGGAGTGTTTTAGCTTGAAATTGGTTGATGCAGGGCAGAGTAAAAAGTATGACACGGAGAAGGAGAAGGCAAAGCATGGCCAACTGAGGATTACAGTGCCTTGGTTAATGGGGCTTCGTATTCCACATAAGTTGCTTGGAGTGGAAGATCTCTGGAATTCTCAGGTGCGCCTTAAGCCATCATTTGAAGGAGCTCCCGAACTCGAGCTCAAAACATTGCTAGTTCACCTGGGGTATGTTTCTTGTAATTCATATCCTTTGCTTGCTATTGTTATTGCTGCTAATTTTTCAGGTAGGCGGGAGAATGTTGTTAAGAGATCTTGTGAAGAGCGAATACGGGTAAAGCTTGTCATTGAAGATGTCGCTCCAGAAAAGATCATTAAATGGCCTTATAGAGATGCGGTGCAGAAAATTTTCAAGAGGAAAATTGTGGCCAAGTCTAGCTAAAGACGTTAAAGAAAGGCGCTTCGTGGGAGGCAACCCATGATTTCTTGCTTTCGAATAAAACAACAGTTGTGTTGGAGCCTCCACGTCTATCCACCACTAGACACACCACCCGAGGAGGGTGACGATGCCGACGATTAGGGGAGTATTTCTTGTACCCTTAAATTTTACCTTCAATGAGGACATTGCAATTTTTAAGTTTGGGGGTGATTTTAGGGTATCAAGAGTCATTGCATAGCATATAGTTGCATATTCATGCTAGTTCATGTTAGTATTTGTGCATTTAGTTTTGCATTGCCATTTAGAGTGCATTTAGGATGCCATGTCATATAGTTATATTTAGGAGGTAATATCATTTTGTTCATGCATATCACATGATTCTACTTGAGTGTCTGTTTCTGGCTCGATAGGTCGACGTTAATTTGAGTGTGATGACAATGAATAGAGGGTTGATTTAGGTACTTATGAAATTGACTTGCATGTGTCGGGAACACAATCTTTTCACGGTCTCGCTGTTTGCTTTTGAGCTAGATCGAGTCATACCTTGTTTGGCTGTTGAGATTTAATCACTTATTTATATCTAGAATTTTCGTTATTCCCTCGATGGCGTAGGAGCACTTAAGTATAAGTTTGGGGGAAAACAGGGATTTCATGCTAAGTGTCGTGTCGTAGTGTAATAATGGCTAGGCGTCAAATGGCTAGTAGCCGACTCATATTTGATATGAGTAGTCTAGGGGGGTGAGACAGTGCACCCATGTGAAAAAAAAAGAAAAGGCAAGAAAAAGAGTCAAAAGAAAAAAAAAATAGAAAAGAAAAAAAAAAGAAAAAAAAAGAAAAATAAAAGAGTGGTAAAAAAAAATGAGGGATTGTGAGAGTGTGTGTATGCTAATTGGCTAGGGTGAGCTCTTTAGTACTCGAGCAAGTAAGTTCAAGGGAATTTTATGCCAAGTGACCTAAGACTTTTTCGGTCTGGGATCCACTAACCTAACGCTCGCTACAAGGGTGCTATTGTATAAGCCTTTAGGGGTCTCACCCATTGCACAGTCAAAAGCATGTGTGTTTTGTGTTTTGTGGTGTTTTATGTAGTAAAGCATGAATTCTTGTCTACCTTAAATGATGATGGCGGTGTCTTTGAGTCATGGAGTGTCTAAAGTTCATTCTGTTTATAAATATGTGATTGTTTTGGCGAAGAATTGGTTATGCCTTTGATCTAGTTTCGAGAGTATATCTAGTGAGAAATGCACACACCACGTTTTCGAGCATGTATTGTTAGTATACGAGGCTTAGTCGAGCTCTATTTGGAGTTGTTGCATTCTTTGAGGTGTTGGCTTGTTGAGTTGGTTTTGGTAATTTTTGTGGGATCATTGCATTAGGACATGTTCGCATTATCATGACATTTAGTTATTATTTGCATTCATTCATCATTTTAGGGTTGAGTTTGCATTGCTTGAGGACAAGCAACGGTTTAAGTTTGGGGGTTTGATAAGTGGATTTTATATCCACTATTTGCATTCCATTCGTACTTAAAACGATTGCGAGTTCTCAAGTTTCGTGTTAGTTTGATGTGTTTTCGTCTAATTTGTGTAGGTTGCATAGTCGGGCGGCATTGGTGGTGTTGGTGAAGCATTGGTGGTAATCTGTGAGCTTAAAGTAGAAATTACAGGAAGTCCAGGGCAAGAGAACTCGGGAATTTGAGCTCAATGCGCATTCATCACTGTTTTGGCCATATCTTGAGTTCTAGAAGTCCGTTTGAGGCCCGTAAGCTGTCCACGCGAAGAGGAGAGGAAGCTCTACGATTCTGGACAGGGGAGATCAGGCGCAATGGCGCTGTTGGAGGCGCTGTGACGCAGCAGTGCAAGGCACAATGGCGCAAGGACAGGCGCAATGGCGCTGGGTCCCGTGTTGTCCAGGAGGAATCAAGCGCAGGGGCGCTTAAATGGGGGCAGTTGCGCTCGAATTCATTCTCCGGTTTATTTTTGGATTGTTTTTATCGGGTTAATTTGTATTGGGCCTATTTTATTTGGGGCTTTTCCTGAGACTATTTGAGTATCGTTATGAACCTAAAAAACATATCTATCATCAGTAGAGATTGTAATTGGATATCATCGATCATTATTTTTCTTAGAGCAATTTTTCAAGGGGGGTTCTCCAAGCTAATGACAAGCAATGAGGCTTAATCTTTAGATACTCTTTCTCATTATTGGGGATTTATTTCTAATCTTATCTCTCTCTTTTATTATTAGTTGTTTTCTAGAATTATGTTATCAATTGAACCCATGATGGCGATGAAGTCGATTATGGGCTAAATCGTTATCATGGGGTTTTAATGGATTTTTCTATGGATTCTAGTAATTGAGTGTTATTTATGCCTTGGTGTGTGATGGATTGAATTGATTGCCTAGTATGATTATGCTTATTCGTTATGGGTGAGTCGCGAACATCTGTAATTGTGTGTTTGATCCTGGTGAATGCGAAAGTGGATCTAGGGTTTAGAACAATTCATGCTAGCATAGGTTTTTGCATGTGAAGAGCATGTATTAATTTGTGGTGTAATTTTAACCGTCTTGCATTGACTATATGGTTTAATGGATGCTTGGTTTTTAACCGGTATGTGTTCAACTGCTATAGACATATAGGGACTACACATATTTGGTGACTACTTGACTTCTATCAATTGTGGATGATCAGTAGGATGGTATATGCACAACGAAAGTTGGTGTGTATCAGTTTAGTGCATCTAATCAGTAATCAACTCTGTCACATACTAGGTTAAAGGGCATAAGATTCTAGATGAAGTGGTTAATGAAATTGAAATCCCATGTTTGTTTATTATAAATTAATAGTTAAGTTATTTTCTCGTAATTTCCATAGTTGTCTATTAATCATTAGTTAATTAAAACCAAATTTATTATTGTCTTGGCAGTGAGTGTAAATCATAAGCTGGTGTATAAGTGAACAAAACGAACAATTTGAGTCTCTGTGGGAACGAATCCTATTTACGTATATTACTTGTTGACCACGTTCTCTTGCGTGAATAAGTGCGAACAAGTTTTTGGCGCCGCTGCCGGGGACTTCGGTGTTATTTGTAGTTTAAGTGCTTGTCATCAGTGGTCGTTATAGATTACTGACTTGAACTATTTTTTTTTATTTTATGGATTATTGGGAACAGGACTTCGTAATTGTATGTGAGCTGTGTGCAGGTGGACATTACACTCATCAATGTGAGTATAACAGAAACCGGCCAAATTTCAGCAGGGACTACAATCAGAGTGGTATGGAGAAATTCCAATATCCATCCTACCCGCTCCAAAATCAGCAGTTTGGAGATGAGCCATACAGTCTAGGGGGAATTCAGCAGCAACAGGGGCAACAATTTCAGCATCAGTATGCCCTAGTGCATCAACACTTTCAACCTCCTGAATTTTAGCAGCAGCAATTTCAGACTTGGTCTAACCAACAGTCGACCGAAGAAGCTGAATTAGAAGAATTGAGGTTGATGGTTAAAAGCAATGCATTGTCTCTCCAGACAATAGGAGATCATATTGGTCAAATTGCAAATGCATTAAAAACATTGAATCAAATTGCAAGTGACACAGAAGGATTAGCTGTAGAGGAGGAGGACAAGAACCTTCCTATCAGTCTTGACTGGCCTTTCTTATCCACGGGTGAGACCATGATCGATGTTCAGGAAGGAGAGTCTGAGGGCAAAGATCAGGAGGAAGCTGAACATGAAGCTGATAAGGAAGCAGAGCCGGAGACAAACCAATCAGAAAATTCAGAATGTCCAGAAAATTCGGTTCTGAATAATCAGCCGCAACCACTTCCTTTGCAATCTGAAAATTCTGAAGAATCAGCCCAAGATCAAGAAAACTCCAAGGCTCAAGTGGCTATGCTATTTCCTTCGAAGGATGAAGAAGAAAAGAGCATCACCCCTGTTGACAAATCTACTCCGGAGAAGACTACAGAGATCATCCAAATCGATTTTCATCCTCCATATCCACAGAGGCTTCAGAAGCAAACTCTAGCCATGAATTTGCCGGCGGAGGATGAGGAATGTTTTAGCTTGAAATTGGTTGATGCAGGGCAGAGTAAAAAGTATGACACGGAGAAGGAGAAGGCAAAGCATGGCCAACTGAGGATTACAGTGCCTTGGTTAATGGGGCTTCGTATTCCACATAAGTTGCTTGGAGTGGAAGATCTCTGGAATTCTCAGGTGCGCCTTAAGCCATCATTTGAAGGAGCTCCCGAACTCGAGCTCAAAACATTGCTAGTTCACCTGGGGTATGTTTCTTGTAATTCATATCCTTTGCTTGCTATTGTTATTGCTGCTAATTTTTTAGGTAGGCAGGAGAATGTTGTTAAGAGATCTTGTGAGGAGCGAATACGGGTAAAGCTTGTCGTTGAAGATGTCGCTCCAGAAAAGATCATTAAATGGCCTTATAGAGATGCGGTGTAGAAAATTTTCAAGAGGAAAATTGTGGCCAAGTCTAGCTAAAGACGTTAAAGAAAGGCGCTTCGTGGGAGGCAACCCATGATTTCTTGCTTTCGAATAAAACAACAGTTGTGTTGGAGCCTCCACGTCTATCCACCACTAGACACACCACCCGAGGAGGGTGACAATGCCGACGAGTAGGGGAGTATTTCTTGTACCCTTAAATTTTACCTTCAATGAGGACATTGCAATTTTTAAGTTTGGGGGTGATTTTAGGGTATCAAGAGTCATTGCATAGCATATAGTTGCATATTCATGCTAGTTCATGTTAGTATTTGTGCATTTAGTTTTGCATTGCCATTTAGAGTGCATTTAGGATGCCATGTCATATAGTTATATTTAGGAGGTAATATCATTTTGTTCATGCATATCACATGATTCTACTTGAGTGTCTGTTTCTGGCTCGATAGGTCGACGTTAATTTGAGTGTGATGACAATGAATAGAGGGTTGATTTAGGTACTTATGAAATTGACTTGCATGTGTCGGGAACACAATCTTTTCACGGTCTCGCTGTTTGCTTTTGAGCTAGATCGAGTCATACCTTGTTTGGCTGTTGAGATTTAATCACTTATTTATATCTAGAATTTTCGTTATTCCCTCGATGGCGTAGGAGCACTTAAGTATAAGTTTGGGAGAAAACAGGGATTTCATGCTAAGTGTCGTGTCGTAGTGTAATAATGGCTAGGCGTCAAATGGCTAGTAGCCGGCTCATATTTGATATGAGTAGTCTAGGGGGGTGAGACAGTGCACCCATGTGAAAAAAAAAAAGAAAAGGCAAGAAAAAGAGTCAAAAGAAAAAAAAAATAGAAAAGAAAAAAAAAAGAGAAAAAAAAAGAAAAAGAAAAGAGTGGTAAAAAAAATGAGGGATTGTGAGAGTGTGTGTATGTTAATTGGCTAGGGTGAGCTCTTTAGTACTCGAGCAAGTAAGTTCAAGGGAATTTTATGCCAAGTGACCTAAGACTTTTTCGGTCTGGGATCCACTAACCTAACGCTCGCTACAAGGGTGCTATTGTATAAGCCTTTAGGGGTCTCACCCATTGCACAGTCAAAAGCATGTGTGTTTTGTGTTTTGTGGTGTTTTATGTAGTAAAGCATGAATTCTTGTCTACCTTAAATGATGATGGCGGTGTCTTTGAGTCATGGAGTGTCTAAAGTTCATTCTGTTTATAAATATGTGATTGTTTTGGCGAAGAATTGGTTATGCCTTTGATCTAGTTTCGAGAGTATATCTAGTGAGAAATGCACACACCACGTTTTCGAGCATGTATTGTTAGTATACGAGGCTTAGTCGAGCTCTATTTGGAGTTGTTGCATTCTTTGAGGTGTTGGCTTGTTGAGTTGGTTTTGGTAATTTTTGTGGGATCATTGCATTAGGACATGTTCGCATTATCATGGCATTTAGTTATTATTTTCATTCATTCATCATTTTAGGGTTGAGTTTGCATTGCTTGAGGACAAGCAACGGTTTAAGTTTGGGGGTTTGATAAGTGGATTTTATATCCACTATTTGCATTCCATTCGTACTTAAAACGATTGCGAGTTCTCAAGTTTCATGTTAGTTTGATGTGTTTTCGTCTAATTTGTGTAGGTTGCATAGTCGGGCGGCATTGGTGGTGTTGGTGAAGCATTGGTGGTAATCTGTGAGCTTAAAGTAGAAATTACAGGAAGTCCAGGGCAAGAGAACTCGGGAATTTGAGCTCAATGCGCATTCATCACTGTTTTGGCCATATCTTGAGTTCTAGAAGTCCGTTTGAGGCCCGTAAGCTGTCCACGCGAAGAGGAGAGGAAGCTCTACGATTCTGGACAGGGGAGATCAGGCGCAATGGCGCTGTTGGAGGCGCTGTGATGCAGCAGTGCAAGGCACAATGGCGCAAGGACAGGCGCAATGGCGCTGGGTCCCGTGTTGTCCAGGAGGAATCAAGCGCAGGGGCGCTTAAATGGGGGCAGTTGCGCTCGAATTCATTCTCCGGTTTATTTTTGGATTGTTTTTATCGGGTTAATTTATATTGGGCCTATTTTATTTGGGGCTTTTCCTGAGACTATTTGAGTATCGTTAGGAACCTAAAAAACATATCTATCATCAGTAGAGATTGTAATTGGATATCATCGATCATTATTTTTCTTAGAGCAATTTTTCAAGAGGGGTTCTCCAAGCTAGTGACAAGCAATGAGGCTTAATCTTTAGATACTCTTTCTCATTATTGGGGATTTATTTCTAATCTTATCTCTCTCTTTTATTATTAGTTGTTTTCTAGAATTATGTTATCAATTGAACCCATGATGGAGATGAGGTCGATTATGGGCTAAATCGTTATCATGGGGTTTTAATGGATTTTTCTATGGATTCTAGTAATTGAGTGTTATTTATGCCTTGGTGTGTGATGGATTGAATTGATTGCCTAGTATGATTATGCTTATTCGTTATGGGTGAGTCGCGAACATCTGTAATTGTGTGTTTGATCCTGGTGAATGCGAAAGTGGATCTAGGGTTTAGAACAATTCATGCTAGCATAGGTTTTTGCATGTGAAGAGCATGTATTAATTTGTGGTGTAATTCTAACCGTCTTGCATTGACTATGTGGTTTAATGGATGCTTGATTTTTAACCGGTATGTGTTCAATTGCTATAGACATATAGGGACTACACATATTTGGTGACTACTTGACTTCTATCAATTGTGGATGATCAGTAGGATGGTATATGCACAACGAAAGTTGGTGTGTATCAGTTTAGTGCATCTAATCAGTAATCAACTCTGTCACATACTAGGTTAAAGGGCATAAGATTCTAGATGAAGTGGTTAATGAAATTGAAATCCCATGTTTGTTTATTATAAATTAATAGTTAAGTTATTTTCTCGTAATTTCCATAGTTAGCTATTAATCATTAGTTAATTAAAACCAAATTTATTATTGTCTTGGCAGTGAGTGTAAATCATAAGCTGGTGTATAAATGAACAAAACGAACAATTTGAGTCTCTGTGGGAACGAATCCTATTTACCGTATATTACTTGTTGACCACGTTCTCTTGCGTGAATAAGTGCGAACAAGTTTTTGGCGCCGCTGCCGGGGACTTCGGTGTTATTTATAGTTTAAGTGCTTGTCATTAGTGGTCGTTATAGATTACTGACTTGAACTATTTTTTTTATTTTATGGATTATTGGGAACAGGACTTCGTAATTGTATGTGAGCTGTGTGCATGTGGACATTACACTCATCAATGTGAGTATAACAGAAACCGGCCAAATTTCAGCTGGGACTACAATCAGAGTGGTATGGAGAAATTCCAATATCCATCCTACCCGCTCCAAAATCAGCAGTTTGGAGATGAGCCATACAGTCTAGGGGGAATTCAGCACCAACAGGGGCAACAATTTCAGCATCAGTATGCCCCAGTGCATCAACACTTTCAACCTCCTGAATTTTAGCAGCAGCAATTTCAGACTTGGTCTAACCAACAGTCGACCGAAGAAGCTGAATTAGAAGAATTGAGGTTGATGGTTAAAAGCAATGCATTGTCTCTCCAGACAATAGGAGATCATATTGGTCAAATTGCAAATGCATTAAAAACATTGAATCAAATTGCAAGTGACACAGAAGGATTAGCTGTAGAGGAGGAGGACAAGAACCTTCCTATCAGTCTTGACTGGCCTTTCTTATCCACGGGTGAGACCATGATCGATGTTCAGGAAGGAGAGTCTGAGGGCAAAGATGAGGAGGAAGCTGAACATGAAGCTGATAAGGAAGCAGAGCCGGAGACAAACCAATCAGAAAATTCAGAATGTCCAGAAAATTCGGTTCTGAATAATCAGCCGCGACCACTTCCTTTGCAATCTGAAAATTCTGAAGAATCAGCCCAAGATCAAGAAAACTCCAAGGCTCAAGTGGCTATGCTATTTCCTTCGAAGGATGAAGAAGAAAAGAGCATCACCCCTGTTGACAAATCTACTCCGGAGAAGACTACAGAGATCATCCAAATCGATTTTCATCCTCCATATCCACAGAGGCTTCAGAAGCAAACTCTAGCCATGAATTTGCCGGCGGAGGATGAGGAGTGTTTTAGCTTGAAATTGGTTGATGCAGGGCAGAGTAAAAAGTATGACACGGAGAAGGAGAAGGCAAAGCAAGGCCAACTGAGGATTACAGTGCCTTGGTTAATGGGGCTTCGTATTCCACATAAGTTGCTTGGAGTGGAAGATCTCTGGAATTCTCAGGTGCGCCTTAAGCCATCATTTGAAGGAGCTCCCGAACTCGAGCTCAAAACATTGCTAGTTCACCTGGGGTATGTTTCTTGTAATTCATATCCTTTGCTTGCTATTGTTATTGCTGCTAATTTTTTAGGTAGGCAGGAGAATGTTGTTAAGAGATCTTGTGAGGAGCGAATACGGGTAAAGCTTGTCGTTGAAGATGTCGCTCCAGAAAAGATCATTAAATGGCCTTATAGAGATGCGGTGTAGAAAATTTTCAAGAGGAAAATTGTGGCCAAGTCTAGCTAAAGACGTTAAAGAAAGGCGCTTCGTGGGAGGCAACCCATGATTTCTTGCTTTCGAATAAAACAACAGTTGTGTTGGAGCCTCCACGTCTATCCACCACTAGACACACCACCCGAGGAGGGTGACGATGCCGACGAGTAGGGGAGTATTTCTTGTACCCTTAAATTTTACCTTCAATGAGGACATTGCAATTTTTAAGTTTGGGGGTGATTTTAGGGTATCAAGAGTCATTGCATAGCATATAGTTGCATATTCATGCTAGTTCATGTTAGTATTTGTGCATTTAGTTTTGCATTGCCATTTAGAGTGCATTTAGGATGCCATGTCATATAGTTATATTTAGGAGGTAATATCATTTTGTTCATGCATATCACATTATTCTACTTGAGTGTCTATTTCTGGCTCGATAGGTCGACGTTAATTTGAGTATGATGACAATGAATAGAGGGTTGATTTAGGTACTTATGAAATTGACTTGCATGTGTCGGGAACACAATCTTTTCACGGTCTCGCTGTTTGCTTTTGAGCTAGATCGAGTCATACCTTGTTTGGCTATTGAGATTTAATCACTTATTTATATCTAGAATTTTCGTTATTCCCTCGATGGCGTAGGAGCACTTAAGTATAAGTTTGGGAGAAAACAAGGATTTCATGCTAAGTGTCGTGTCGTAGTGTAATAATGGCTAGGCGTCAAATGGCTAGTAGCCGGCTCATATTTGATATGAGTAGTCTAGGGGGGTGAGACAGTGCACCCATGTGAAAAAAAAAAGAAAAGGCAAGAAAAAGAGTCAAAAGAAAAAAAAATAGAAAAGAAAAAAAAAGAGAAAAAAAAAGAAAAAGAAAAGAGTGGTAAAAAAAATGAGGGATTGTGAGAGTGTGTGTATGCTAATTGGCTAGGGTGAGCTCTTTAGTACTCGAGCAAGTAAGTTCAAGGGAATTTTATGCCAAGTGACCTAAGACTTTTTCGGTCTGGGATCCACTAACCTAACGCTCGCTACAAGGGTGCTATTGTATAAGCCTTTAGGGGTCTCACCCATTGCACAGTCAAAAGCATGTGTGTTTTGTGTTTTGTGGTGTTTTATGTAGTAAAACATGAATTCTTGTCTACCTTAAATGATGATGGCGGTGTCTTTGAGTCATGGAGTGTCTAAAGTTCATTCTGTTTATAAATATGTGATTGTTTTGGCGAAGAATTGGTTATGCCTTTGATCTAGTTTCGAGAGTATATCTAGTGAGAAATGCACACACCACGTTTTCGAGCATGTATTGTTAGTATACGAGGCTTAGTCGAGCTCTATTTGGAGTTGTTGCATTCTTTGAGGTGTTGGCTTGTTGAGTTGGTTTTGGTAATTTTTGTGGGATCATTGCATTAGGACATGTTCGCATTATCATGACATTTAGTTATTATTTGCATTCATTCATCATTTTAGGGTTGAGTTTGCATTGCTTGAGGACAAGCAACGGTTTAAGTTTGGGGGTTTGATAAGTGGATTTTATATCCACTATTTGCATTCCATTCGTACTTAAAACGATTGCGAGTTCTCATGTTTCGTGTTAGTTTGATGTGTTTTCGTCTAATTTGTGTAGGTTGCATAGTCGGGCGGCATTGGTGGTGTTGGTGAAGCATTGGTGGTAATCTGTGAGCTTAAAGTAGAAATTACAGGAAGTCCAGGGCAAGAGAACTCGGGAATTTGAGCTCAATGCGCATTCATCACTGTTTTGGCCATATCCTGAGTTCTAGAAGTCCGTTTGAGGCCCGTAAGCTGTCCACGCGAAGAGGAGAGGAAGCTCTACGATTCTGGACAGGGGAGATCAGGCGCAATGGCGCTGTTGGAGGCGCTGTGATGCAGCAGTGCAAGGCACAATGGCGCAAGGACAGGCGCAATGGCGCTGGGTCGCGTGTTGTCCAGGAGGAATCAAGCGCAGGGGCGCTTAAATGGGGGCAGTTGCACTCGAATTCATTCTCCGGTTTATTTTTGGATTGTTTTTATCGGGTTAATTTGTATTAGGCCTATTTTATTTGGGGCTTTTCCTGAGACTATTTGAGTATCGTTAGGAACCTAAAAAACATATCTATCATCAGTAGAGATTGTAATTGGATATCATCGATCATTATTTTTCTTAGAGCAATTTTTCAAGAGGGGTTCTCCAAGCTAGTGACAAGCAATGAGGCTTAATCTTTAGATACTCTTTCTCATTATTGGGGATTTATTTCTAATCTTATCTCTCTTTTATTATTAGTTGTTTTCTAGAATTATGTTATCAATTGAACCCATGATGGCGATGAGGTCGATTATGGGCTAAATCGTTATCATGGGGTTTTAATGGATTTTTCTATGGATTCTAGTAATTGAGTGTTATTTATGCCTTGGTGTGTGATGGATTGAATTGATTGCCTAGTATGATTATGCTTATTCGTTATGGGTGAGTCGCGAACATCTGTAATTGTGTGTTTGATCCTGGTGAATGCGAAAGTGGATCTAGGGTTTAGAACAATTCATGCTAGCATAGGTTTTTGCATGTGAAGAGCATGTATTAATTTGTGGTGTAATTTTAACCGTCTTGCATTGACTATGTGGTTTAATGGATGCTTGATTTTTAACCGGTATGTGTTCAATTGCTATAGACATATAGGGACTACACATATTTGGTGACTACTTGACTTCTATCAATTGTGGATGATCAGTAGGATGGTATATGCACAACGAAAGTTGGTGTGTATCAGTTTAGTGCATCTAATCAGTAATCAACTCTGTCACATACTAGGTTAAAGGGCATAAGATTCTAGATGAAGTGGTTAATGAAATTGAAATCCTATGTTTGTTTATTATAAATTAATAGTTAAGTTATTTTCTCGTAATTTCCATAGTTGGCTATTAATCATTAGTTAATTAAAACCAAATTTATTATTGTCTTGGCAGTGAGTGTAAATCATAAGTTGGTGTATAAGTGAACAAAACGAACAATTTGAGTCTCTGTGGGAACGAATCCTATTTACCGTATATTACTTGTTGACCACGTTCTCTTGCGTGAATAAGTGCGAACAGTGTTACCCGAAAAATTTAACAATCCTATACCCCTGTATACTGAGGAGGTGATGAGAACTCACATCTCAAGAAGTTTAAGATGCCTACCATTAAGGCTTATGATGGAACGGGTGATCCCGCTAATCACGTGAGAACTTCTTCAAATGCACTTCTTCTGCAACCAGTAAGTGACGCTCTTAAGCGTAGGGCGTTTCCCCAAACCTTAGCCGGGATGGCTCAGCATTGGTACAGTCATCTTCCCCTAAACTCTATCTGCTCTTTTGAGGAGCTAAGCGACGCTTTCATCAGCCAGATCATTAGTTGGGGAATCCACGAGAAAAGTTCTGCTTCTCTTATGAACGTGCAAGGGAAGAACGAAAACTTGAGAGATAGCAATGGTGGCCTTACAGCATAGAACGACCAACATCAATTTTAAGATGTCGTTAGCCAAGCATCCCCCAGAGGACATGATTGAGCTCCAGCTGAGAGCAAGCAAGTATATTAGGGCTGAAGATAGCATGAGGAAAGATACTTCTGTTACTAGCAATTGGAACAACGACAGCTCTAAGAAGAGAAGGGCGGAACAAGAGTATGATGCTAGGGACAAGTATCCCCGAACTAGCAAAGACTCTGACTCTTCCCCTACGAACAACCAAGGACCCAGGTTCACTGAGTATGCAAGGCCAAGAACACCAATGAAGGAGTTATGTTTTTTTTCAGAACCTATATTGTTGATGATTCATCATCCACTAATGAAGATAACAATCTCAGATAGAGAACCAGACAAGGAGCTCGAAGGAGGGTCAGGGCCTTCTCAACCCCGTGGATCCAAAGGATTGGCTCCCAAGACTTCAGGAGGGAGGATACTCGCTCACGAAGTGCATATCCAAAAATTGAAGAAAAACTTGGAGATACAACAAGCTAGGCAACCCCCAAGGGCTAGGATCCCCTATTTTGCTAACGCTAGTGATACCCCTAGGAGGAGAAGGGTCGATTCACAAAGGGCTGAGCCCGATGACTCGATGCCTCTAGGAGATCGTGACGATCCAATCTTGTCCTTCACTAAAGAGACAATGAATGCTCATATCTCAAGGAAATCACTCACTATCAAGGTATGTGATGGGGCAGGAGATCTCACTAATCATGTGAGAATATCCTCCAATGCACTACTACTTCTAACCCCTGATAGACGCAATCAAATATAGGGCGTTCCCTCAAACTTGGGGGGCATGACACAACGATGGTATATTCGGTTGCTCGCGAACTCAATCAGCTCCTTTACAGAAATAAGGGCATTTTCACCCCGTTTATTGAGTGAAAGTTCATGTGAAACATTTTACATCCCCATGGATGTGGAACAAGGAAAAAATGAATCCTTGAGGGATTACGTGAATCACCATGGAAGCCTTGAAGGTCCCGAACCTGGATGATAGAGTAGCTATCAAGGTAGAGGAAAGTGTAAGGGAAGCCTCAACCCCTGCTGGAGGCAATGGAGGTAATAACAAGGAGCGAGGGTGGTCACGAGTAGAGTGTTAAGGATAGGTATCCACGAATAAGTAAAGACTCTAACTCTACCTGGAAGAAGAGTAATCAAGGACCGAGGTTCACCAGCTATGCACGTTTGAATACTCACAACAACCAAATCCTGATGGACATTGGGAAAAACAAGAATCTCTGATGGTCGAAGCCACTAAGGGTTAATCCCGAGAAGAAAAACAAGAACTAATGTTGTCAGTTCCATAAGGATTGATTCCAATGTTTTCACGATTGTAGATAGCTAAAACACAAGATCAAGTTTCTGATCTGAAGAACATTATAGGAGAAGCTCTATAATGAGTAAAAACCGAAATGGCATTTGCCTTTAATGATTCTGAAGGGGTCAAGTGCCTCCAAGATGACCCGTTGGTCTTAACACCTGTGATAGGCAACTCATAAGTGAAAGGATTCTCAATTGACCCCCTTCAACATGCCCATCTGTGGGTCCAGTGGAGTTGAGTCGGGAGTTGGAGAAAACTATTCTGTTGTCCATGAAAATAGGACGAGAGCCTAGGGAGGCCATTCAGATGTTGAACTCTTTTGATGGTTAAAGAAAATACCGCTTACAATGTTATCCTTAGGAGGACATTCTTGAATACCTTTAAGGTGGTTGCCTCAAGGTAAGACACCTATCAAATTTCCTACAAGGAATGGAGTTGATGAGGAAAAGGGAGAACAAACAATAACAATGATTTTCTATCCAGCCACTTAGAGACCTGATGGAGTCGGGGGGCAGGTCCTCCCGATTGAAGACATGAAGGTCCAAGAAGATGAGAAAGAAAGAGGAAAGCTCACCGAGGACTTAGTCCCCATTCCCTTAGTTCACGAGGGACCCGAAACGTTACCTATATAAGGCATGGCCGAGTGAACCCTTGAAAGGGAAAATTGGATACATGTTATGCAAAATTTACGCAAGCGCACGTTGTCACAAGTAATATATGATTAAATCAAGTTCGTTCCCACAGAGATCTAGAATGGTGTTCAATTCAATTAATGTACCTATGCACCGATGTATGGTTTTTATCCACTGCTAAGACAAATAACAAATTGGATTTTTATTAACTACTAAATTAATTATCAAACTAAAGATTAACTAATTAAAGAGATTAAAGTCGAATTACTAATATGAGAATAAAACATGGAATCCTAGTTTCATCATCTACTTCACTTAGAGTTGCAGCCTTTAATCACTATGTGCAATAGTTTTGATATCTGATCGAATAACACGAAACAAGTATACGCTACCTGTCAGCATACGCATACCAAACTAAACATACATCCACAAAAGAGATAGAAGATGAATAGACACCAATTATGCTTAGACCCTATATGTCTATAGAATTTGAAAACATAACGGTTGAAGAACAAGTTATCCATAAAGATCACACAGGGCAGTATAAGTATTTTCATCTCACACCACGAATCATATTGATAACAATTATGAACCTATGCTAGCATGGCAAGTTCTAAATCTCAAGATCCACTTTCACTTCACAAGAGATTAACAATTCAATTTAGATGTTAGCTACGCATCTAAAAGCATTAAGATTAACCGTACGAGGATATCAAGAATTCACCACACATAAATCTTTAAGGCATGCAAACTACTAAGCTACATAGATAAATCCACTAGGATCCCGTGACAACGATTAGTTCATAATCGAACCTTTCGTCACCATGGGATTAGATGAAAACATGATAATTGACAAAATATAAAAGGAAGAAATAATATTAATAGTAAAAGAACACAAAAGATGAAGTAGATCTTGATCCGTTGCTTGTCACGAGCGTTGAATCTCCTTCTCCTTTTCTCTCTTGCAATTCTATGTTACAATAATAAAACGATTATATCTCTTTTACAAGGCTAAGATGTGTTTATATAGGCCTAGATATCTTGCCCAACAAGAAAAACAACCTAGAATACAATTAGAAATAGGTTTGGATGCCTACAATACAATTAAAATTCGAATAAGGACAAAACGGAGATTTTTCAGCAAAACAACAATTTTCAGCAATTTTTCTCCCGCAGGAGCGCTGCCTGCGCAGCTCCAGCACAGCCTGCGCTGCTTCTTCTGTACCAAGCGCAGCCTGCGCAGCTCCAAGTGCAGCCTGTGCTGCCTTGGCTGTTCAGGCTGTTTTTCTGCAATTTTTTTCTTCTTCGTTTCTCGTCCGTTTTCTTCCATTCCTTTCGCATTCACTTCCCGTCTTCATGCCAATGTCTTGAACACTCTTGGTAGTTGATATTAAGTCATCATTCTTCATTCCTTAGCATAATCAACTCCAAATTCAACGGAAAATTCACCCCTAAACGTTATTTCTCCAAACCTGCACAAGTAAATAAAACACATAAAAACTACGACAAACTTGAGTCCAAGTACACCAATTTAAGCCGATATGGAACGTTCCAAGTGGATATAAAAATCCACTTATCAATACATTCCTGCAAGAGAACAACATTGTGTTTGCTGGGACAGAGTAACCACAATAAATCCCCAAGCACTCGCTGACTTCGCTGACTTCGCTGACTTCTTGGTTGAATACAACCAAGAAGTCGGGGGGCAGGAGATAGTACCTCGAGAAGGAAGTAAGTTTCAGAACAAGAATGACGAACCTATATCTGACTAGAGCTCTATTTTGATGGAGCATCAAAAACAATATCAAGAGGTGCAGGTCTAGTCTTGCAAAGCCCCGAAGGGTCAAGAGTTAGGTTACAGCACAACCAAATAAGTGTTTAAAGTCCATAAAGGACCTTGGATGTGATATAGGATGAACAATTAAGCCACATATGGCCACTTAAGCCATGAAAGGCTAACAACAAACCTTGAATCTCAACCAAGGATCAGGGAATCCAAGGGCATCCTTGATCAAGGCAAAGGAGTCCAAGAAAACCAAGAAGGTCTGATAACTAACTTTGGAACCTTGTATTTATCTTTGGTGATCTTTGAGTAAGCATTGAGTGTCGTCCTCATCAAGGAGGAGAGCAAGGTTCAGAAACCTATCTACTATGTAAGCTAGGTGTTGCATGGAGCTGAGTTGAATTACTAAGCTAACAAAAAAATTGTTTTGGCATTAGAAACAGCATCGAGGAAGCTACGACCACACTTCCAATGTAATAACCCTAACTTTAGAAAGGCTATAGTGCCCAAATGAATAGTGATCTTGAGGAATTTAGGGAAATGGTGTGTAGGTATTCTATATTGGAGATGGAAAATGAACAAACAAAAACCATATTAGTGATATACTATGAAAATAAGTGACTCGAAATGACGATGGATTTCAGAAATTCCTGAATTTAGATTTTGAGGATTTTGAGCTCGAACGAACTTCTATTTATTGGATATTAAGGAACATAGGAATATTAAAGGAATTATATATTGAGGAATTAGTGAATTTAAGTTAAACCAAGGGATTTTTAAGTTAAGAGAATGCTAAGGGAATTTGGATTTTATAAACGATTTCAAAACCACTGGATAATGAGATATATTTGAAACGAACCACAATTAGACGAGTATGGAAACCAAGTAACCAAGGTTAGTAAATAATAAGGATATTTACCACATTAATATTTACAAAGGTTATTAGTAATTACTTAAGGTTAATAACCCTAGCTTGCTAAATACTCCTCAATGACATCACTAATGACATCACCTTCCACTAACTATGTTTAAGGGGCAAATTAGTAACTTCACATGAGGATTTTCCATAACCTTCAACACTAATCTACTAAGTTCTAGAATTCTCAAGATGTGTCAAGATTAAGGCAAGATTAGATCAAGAAACAAGAAATCAAACTCAATTTCTCTCATCCTCCATAAACTGTCCAGCAGAAACAAAATGCAAAGAAAAATTCATATCTCCATTTCTATCCATGATAAAATCACCAAATTTGAACCACAACCTCGCCACTCCATGGGCAAGATTCGCTCAAAATTTCATAGTCATAAAAGGGGTGTAGCCTAGTCAAATACCTCCCCTAAGTTGAAGAAACCAAACTGTCCAGGTGGATTGACAGTTTCTGGGCTGATTTTCAAACGGCCATATCGCCTTCATTACTCAATGGAATTTTGTGTTCTTTATATGGTTGGAAATCTGGTGAGATGCTCTACAACTATCCTTTAGAAGCCTCATCCAGAAAACGTAGGTAAGGCCTTCGTGTTTGCGATTCTTTCAACTGGTGTCCAGTGAATCCGAATTTCTAACTTTGTTTTTATGATTTATTTAGTTGATCCAAGCTACCTTAAGGTTATTTAAGGACTACCAAGGCTTGTTAAGTGTTTTCAAGCTTCAATGAGGTATAAATCTCAAGACCCTTTAGTATTACTTTGAATATATATGCTTGGTTATAGAAAACTTGGTGATTTAAGTTATGATAAGTGATGATTTATGATGATTATGTGTTTGTAAGTGGTTTGAGTTAAATATGGAAGTGCTTTGTGTTGGAAATCCATGTTTGGTATGATGACCACATGGTGTAGGTTTGATGTATGTGTTTGGTGATGGATTTGGAGGTGAGAAAAATTTGGAAAGTATGAAATTATAGCCGTTATAATGCCCGATTTTCGTTAGGATGTAATCTGCCCTGTTTTGGACCCCTGTCTCCGTACGGTACCCTACTGTCTAGGTTACCAATTGACCATGACATGATAGAGCTTAGTTCGTAGATCGTTTTGATATAAGGTACGTTAAAATCTGATGAACGGTTTAGGAGAAAAGTCAGTTTTAGTGAAAGGTGTTCGAAAACCAGGAAACCGTAATTGTGTAAACTTTGAGACTATGATCGACCTACCTAGACATTTTTAAAAATTATGAAACTTTGGGATGTTAAAATAGGGTGATCAGAGAACCCTTACTAACTGACCTTGTGTCAAATTGTGGAATTTTCGAATTATGAGGATTTTTACAGTCGAGAGTGGTTGTTAAGGAAATAGTGTGAATTGCTAACACTTTAATCGAGATTAAGAATGGTCGAGTTCTTAGAACCTTTAGGACATAAAGGCCATGTTAAACATACGGTATGTGACAAGGGTGTTACTAGATAAGGGTAGGTGTTAAGTAGAATATACTCTAATGACAATTCTTTTATGTGTTTATAGAAACTTCGGAGGAACCACGAGCCCTACCTTTGGGATATCGAGATAGAGGCAAGATCTTTTCTATCCCTACTTGGAAATTATTTATCTTCAAAGAAACTTGATTTCATGAAATATATATATATATGATGCTATTGTTACTATATTGTTAAGAAATGGTTTTCCTTGATTATTGATGTAAAAAAGGGAAGGTATATGAGTATGATATGAATATGGATATGAGTATGAGTATGAGATGGATATGAATATACATAGAGATGATTATGCATGAAGTGAACATGCCTTATGATTACGGGAATATAAAGGAATGGTATCAGTTGTTATCTAAAGATATATAAAGGAATGGTATCAGTTGTTATCTAAAGATATATAAAGGAATGGTATCAGTTATTATTTAGGGTTATATGATTTATAATATTATATTCTTTCTAAGTATTGTGATTTAATTAATATTATTGAATGGTATTTAATACTTTTGAGATAAATGGAATACTCTACGTATATAAAAGCATATTGATTTCATTGAATACAGAGGAGATGTCTGAGTCATAATCAAAGTATTATGACATATATAATTTTTTAAAGGTGATGATAAATGGAAATGGAAATGATATATGTGAAAGGAAATGTGAATGGAAATGTGAATGTGAATGGAAATGGAAAATGTGAAATGGTATTTGATGATTTGAAAAAGGGGGATTGCAACAGTAAGCGTAAGAGGCTGTGTGGTAGTGGCACAGTCCAGCATCCAATATTTTATTTCGGCACGAAGATGCCAAGGGAGGATGTAGCAGGTAGCCTTCCTCCAGGGTTGATTACCAGGTAGGGATCATCCCTTCTACTAGTAGTAAACAGAGAGCGGATACGGTCAGGCGACTGATCATCGTCCTTCGTATCTGGCGCCAGCAGAGATCCCCAAAACTTGAAAGAAAGAATTGAAAATGGTTTTCAGATTTCTATAACTGAAAACAGAAAAGTGATATGGAATGATGGAATTATTGTTACAAACGAAGAGAAACTGATTTTATATTAATTTATATGATTGTTGCATAAGACGGAAATGAGAAGATTATAGCGAGAGATTTGTTCAAGTTTTTATATTATCTTGAAAGATTACACTTGTAAGAACCCTAATTTTTGGTAATATTTTATTTTATTTAATATCTTGTGGCAATGTCAATATGGAACCTTTCTGGTCATCCCTGTGATTAATAGAATTGATTGTTTGAGAAACTGTGTTGTTGTATTCCCTATGTAAGATAAAAAGGGAGATTGTGAAGGCAGGAGTCTTATTGTTAGTGAGATTTATAAAACTTGGGATTTGAGAATGATTAGAGTGTTACAAGATTTACTAAGGATCATGACAAGGAATTATGGACATTAGAGGAATTTACACAATTAGTACTTAAGGAATTATAGGGGAAATCTCTACGCGACAAAATATTATTACGAGAGATTAATTAAGATACGATACGAATTAAGGATTAAATAATAAGCATTGGTGGGAGAATAATATTACAAGGAGTAGTATTGCATGCAAGCCCATGCAACCAAGTAGTTAGAAACCAAGCCAACTAGTTAGCCATTGGAAGATGAATAGTAGTTGGTTACTTGCTTTTTGAAAAAGGAGGAGACATGTAGTACAAGAGCCATACCTATAGCCATACCTAGGTGTACCATGCTTGTACATACAATTATATGTATCACCCAATCAAACACTCAACCAACACAAACACAAAAGAAAAATCAAACTCTCTCCCCCCCCCCTTGAACACAACTCTCGGCCAAGGCTAGAACAAGGAAGAAAGAAATTTCTTTCTCCCACTTCTCATCACTCATAAATCATAATATAATTCCTAGGTCATCTACATCATTTAAGCAAGGTATGCTAGCAATTTCACTCCATTTCATCCATCCAATTCCAAGTTATAAATTTTTAAAGTTTGGATGAATAGTAACCAAGTTTGTTCTTCCTTTAGATCTTGCTTTGTGAGTGTTGTAGGAGGCCATCTAAGGTGTTTTTAAGTTGTATAAAGATTGTTCAAAGTCTCTAGGAGCTCAAGAAGGTATGAAATCTCAAACCACCCTTGGTTATGTGTTGTTCATGTAGTATGGTAGTAGATCCATGCATTTTAGGGGTTATCTTGGATGTATATGTATTGGATAACATGGATCTTGGGTTTTGATGTTGAGATGGTGAATTTTATGACTATGGTGAATATATATATCTCCATGAGTGTTATGAGTCATGATCTAAGTGTTTTAAGTGGTGTTTATGTTATGGAAGCATGAAAAATGGTTGATCTAAGTGATTTGAGCTTGCTGATTTTGTCCAGGAACTTTGATCTGTGTTGTAGCACGATTTTGAACACCCAAATGATGTCCCCTGATGTCCTACCTTATATTTTTGGAAAGATAATTGAATGTAGTTTCTGGATATGTAAGATGCATAGCTAGGTGATGTGTGGAGTTTTAGTTATGGCCGGAGGAGTGAATTTTGTTTCTGGACTATGGACTGCATAAAGTGACCCCCTTGTGAACCTTGTTTAAACACCTTAAAAAATATTTGGGATCATGGAAAAATTTGAGAACGTAGGTAATGCAGTGGTGAAGACCACCCAAAAGGAATTGGATTAAAATATGAATTTTGGATTTTATAAAAATGCTAGAGTAAAATTCGCGCAATGGAAAAAAAATCGATTAGTGGAACATTATTCTAGGGTTAGTGGTTATGGTTCGAACGTGGTAACTAAATTAAGTAGAGTAAGTGACGAGCGTAAACGAGTGATGTCATGGACCTATAGTGGGGCTAGGGAGTCATAAGACGAAGACGTTAAGTTAATTTCGTATCCCCTTAAAACCCCGTAATTAGAAAGAAGTTGTTAAGGTACTAACGAACGATTATTGTTTATGTATAGATCGTTCGAATTCGCACGCTCGACCACCCCAACCAAACCAAGGCAAGTTTACTTTTCAAAACTTATCCCTATACAAGGATTTTCACTGTTGTGTTTGTAGTTTTCAAATTATATCAAATGCTATGTTTATCGAAGTATTGATGCAATTGAGATTGAACAAGTACATGTATGCTTTTACCCCTTGAACTTAGATTGAAATGTTTTCTTCGGACAACGACTCTAGCAATAGAGGTCATAGTGGTCCGTATATACTATTGGCCGGGGAGCGGTATATTATTATATCGTATCTAGATTGCGAAAACCCGGAGGGTCATTCGGGAAGTATCATATACTCAAGTTTATATTCATATCTTCGTAAATACTCGAAACCCTATCTTGGATTAAAAGTTTATTTTATTAATTAATTATTTTATTAATTATTAATATTAAATCTTAAAATATCAGTATTTAACTATTGTTCACTATTTTAAAAACAAAGTTAATCCAAGATACCTTTTAATACTTTCAAACTTGAACTTTTTCGAACTCAAAACATTTTCGAAAACCCCCGGTCAGGTCCTGTTTCTCGTATGATTTCAAGAACTATCGGTCGACTGATGTCGAACCACAACTACTCTGTTTTCAATCAAAATCAAGTTTTCAAAAGAAAAAGAAAAAGGGACTCTGGCAGGTGTGGGAACCGTTGACGAACGATTCCCGGGATGTGTAAGCGGCCGTGAGCCAGGCGGTCCATCACTTATTATTCCGGCCCAGGTGTTGCCGAAGGATGATTACGGATGTAGTTTTCATCGAGGGTGATTACGGATGTAGTTTTCACTCGGGGATAGTTACGTATGTAGTTTCTATCCTTCTACCGGTAGAGAAGACCCGCGGATTATTGGACTCGGATGTGGCGACTGATCATCGTCAATCCCTGTCAGGTTTTATGTTTTCTTTAAGTCCCATTCCTCCACATTGGAAAAAATGCTTTGACACTACATCTTAGGCCTATGTGCCAGTTGCCGATAGTGTCCTATTTTGATGAGAAAGATGTTGACTTTATGCAGTACCTAGAACTGCAAGGTTATTTTGAAAACAAGGGCACGTACTGGTGCACCTTTGAAATTTACCAATAATGACAAGTGATTTTATAACTGATTGATACAACGAGTTTAATGACTGTTATACATATGAAATGCTATATTTCTTATTTTATACCTATATTCTTGCTGAGCTATAGTTGCTCACTCTTGCTTGTTTTCAAATTTTACAAACACAACAGCTAAGAGAAATGGCAAGAACCTGTCAGACTGTTCGAAAGCAGGTGACTAGACCCCAGGCTGCAGTTGAGATTCCACCGGTAGGCCCCATTAGCCGGATTGGTCGGCAACTTTTGTTAGTACGTTTTATCTATAAGTATGACCTGTGCAAGGCAGTGTACCGTAACAAACTTTCAAGCCGCCAACTTCGCTTCATATCGAAGTGTTGCTGGTAGCATAAATGCTATTTAATTCGGTCTGTAATAACTCTAAAATTCTTACTTTTGCTTATTCATATGTATGACGTTTCTGAGACTCTAACCTGTGTGTGTGTGTGTGCGGTGTGAGTTTATTGTGGGGTCGATGGTTGTTTATTTATATTATGTGCAAGAACAAGTATGTTATTAATGGAAAATGGACCGTGAGCGCCTAGATCTCCGACCCCGGATCTGGGGGCGTCACAAAAATGGTATCTGAGAGAAGGTTACAGTTCTCAGAAACGATAGTAATTTAGGAAAGCAACCATAATAATACAAATAATATAACACTAATAATAATCCCACTAATACCTGGAGCTCTCATCGAGTTCACAGTCGGGTTATCGGATATAGCCCTGACTTCTAAGGCCCGTGAGGGAACTACTCCTTAAACCCTTCTTTTTGGTTAGTAACCTAGCTTATTTCCCTTGTGTAGATGGAGGAGATACCAGACCCTGAGGCCTATGAGAGGGAGCATGATGAGGCACTACTGAGAGAGACTGAGGACCCTGTTGAGGATATTGATGCTGACTCTGAGACTGACCCTGTGATTGAGCTGATAGAGGACACTGAGGAGGAGGATCCCGATGAGGAGCCCTTTGTTGAGCCTGAGCCTGTTACCCCCTCCCCTGTGGCCACTGATGAGGAGAGTGTGCGATCCGGTGAGGACCGTGTTGTGTCACCCCCACCCTCTCCACAGTCATTGAGCCTCACTTCTTCTGATGATGATGATCCCGAGGAGGATACTTCTAGCGAGGAGGAGCGTGACCCTACCCCTGCTCCTGCTCCTGCCCCTGTTATGCCACCCCCACCACTGGACCTACCCCCGGTGTCTGGCGCTGAGCACGCCTATGCACTACGCCATAGATGGCCTATAGCAACCCCCAAACTGTGTTACCATAGACCCCTGTTTGAAGTTACCATAGGCCAAAATAGGGCTATGGTAACACTTCAGCTGTGTTAGGTTCTCAGCAGTAACTACAGGTATCTAAGGTAACATCAAAACACAGCCTAAGGTAACATAGCAAATGTGGTTACCAAAAACCTCTATAGTAACATCTTAAACACTCTACAGCAACATAGCTTGTGTGTTACAATAGATGATACAATTTTGCACAGGGATAAATATGGGGCCCACATCTAGGTGGGGTCAGCAATCTATTGTAACACCCTATTTTACTAATTGTAACACATTGTGTGTTACATAATTAAAATCATTTATAACTAATTTAAATAACAAAAAAAATTGACATTTAAATATTACATTTTCAAGTAAAAGAAATCAAGAACCAAAATAATTACATTTCAATAACATCATCCAACATCATTTCAATAACATCTAGTACAAAACCAATCAAATAATCCAAAAATCCACCAGCACTAAGAACATAAACTAAAACAAATAAGTACTGAAGAAGATAGTAGCTCCTATGTCACTACTACTACTAGCATTATATTGTCGATCCATTGAAGCTAAATTTTCTTGCATGTGACTTTCGAATGCAAATTCAAATGCTATAGTCACGACTGATCTTGTACTACCACTAGCAGCAGTTTTATTGATGCAAGCTTTATATCCAGGTGAACCAATCTCAAGAGCAGAAGCAAGATCGAGGGTGCGGTTAGGACTAGATGCTTCCTGCAAAATATCAAACTTTAGCACAAGTCGAAGAGATATAAGGAGGGCTATAAATAACATTTAAGAATTAGATTGAAACGTAAACAATTCAGTGTACAAGAATGTTATAGTCATGCAGAATGTTATTCAAAATTAGATTGAACGTGAAAGTGAAGCTTCCAGTCAAAAAAAATATACTTACCAATCAAGTTCAGCTGCAAAATTCACAGCCTTAAGCAGTCTTGTGAAAATACAGAAGTACTTCATATGTATCATTAACTTCATATATCAAAGGTGTTACTTCCGGTCTCTCTTGGTGCTAGAATTCCCCAGTTTTGGTTGTCCACGTTTCTCGACAGAAGTTTTCTTGTTGATCGAAGAGGCTCTGTGTAAGAACCCAGATTTTTGGGTAGAATTAAAACTTTTTATTAAGTAATAATATGGGAGTGAATAGTGGTTATGACTGCGATGTAACGATTGTCTATTTAATGAATGGAATGGATTTGGATTCAATTATTATATGTCATGCAGAATACCTTTGGTTGACAACTTAGATTAGAATAATCTATCTCCTAGAAAGTTAAGATAAGATTCCCTAGAGAGAAATAGATACCCTCATGTCATCCAAATCAATATCTATTATAAGCCCAGCGGTTCCGTAAAAAGGTTAAGGAACACTCGAGGGTGAACCAGGTTCATTTTCCTAATTATAGGAATTAAATAAAAATAAGTGATGAATAGTGATTTTGGTGGAATTTGGAATATTATTATAATAATGTTATACCCGGTATTCGGAATGGATTTCTGAGTTCGTATTAGTGATCCAGGAGGAAAATAAGTGTATGTAAAAGCTGTCGGATTCAGAAACAGAGCACTTTCATTTTCTCCGAGATTTCCCTGGACACTGCAAGACTTAAGGACTTATAAAAGGGAATTAAGGAATTTAAATTCGAGAAGTATTAATAAAGATGAGGAATAGTATTATAAATATTAAGAAGGTTTTTGGTAAAACCCTAACTAGAAACGAATGAGTTATTCCCTCGAACGATCAACGAATTAAGCAATAAACGGACAAGGAATCAAGCAGAGGAGGCAAGATGCATGCATGTGTGCAAGTGATAAATATCTAGAAACCATATAGTTACTAAAGTAACCAATACTTAGTGAATCAACTAAGTACTTAGAAAACAAACCACTTGGTTAAGCCTTAACCATCCAATCTTCAACACTTGTCATGGTAAATTCTCATCCAACAATTCACACTTTAATAAAGTAGCCTTAAGATGAGATATTATCTAAAAACCTCACTTTACACATCATTATTCAAAGATCAACCAAGCCAAAGAAACTCTCCCCCCATTTACACTCCATTCGGCCCTTCCTTTAATTCCAAAACAAAAATCAAGCTTCCAACCATCACTTGACCTTGTAATTTTTATGGTGAGTTCCATAATTCATAAAAGTGATCTCCTAAAAATTTCAAAGCCAAACACCTTTGTTTCCATTTTCAAAGAATTCATCCAAGAGGAGGGTGAATAGTGATTCTATGAACTAATCTTGTTTTTTCTTGTTTTTCATGGTTGATTTAGCAAGCTTAAGCACCTCTAAGGATCATACCAAGCATAGTGAGGCTAGATCATACTCCAAGGAAGGTATAGCAACTTGAAACCCTAGACTTTACCTTGAGATTTTGCATGATCTTGGTGGGTTTTAGTATAAGATGTGTTATTAGCATGATTTTAAGCATGATTGTGATTTAGATTTGATAAATGTTAAAAATAGTTTAGATGAACGGAAAGGCATTGCTTGGCCTCAGTTCATGGTGATATATCATGTATATGTTGTTTGGGATGGATACCTTGATTATTGGAAGGTTTGGAATTTAGAAATATTCGATTTATAGCCGTCGTAATGCCGAAATTTCGTTAACATTAAGAACACGAATTTGACAGAAGGTATAACTCACTGATTAGCTTCGACTTTTGCCATGATTAGCTAGATTATGTTATGAGCTTCGTTTTGATATAAAGATCGCATGAAACGGACTTACGGTTTAGGAGTTATGATTAAATTCGTAAAAGGGGTTCAGAACCGTAATCAAAAGTTCGTAATTGAAATTGATTCCCTTTAATGTTGTTTAATCAGTGGCGAATCGTGATAATTAAATAATAGAGATAAAAAGGAAGGTGTGGGAGAAGACCGCATGTAAAAAGGATCGTTTTCCGATTTTATAAAAATGTTCGAATCATGGTTAAGTACGAAAGTACCCCTAAGAGGTATACTTGGTTATAACTTCGGTAAACCACTTAGAAAACGATCGATAAATATCGAGGTCTAATCTTTCGACTTTAAAACTTATACGATTTAAATACTTACCATATGTAAGTATAAGGTCATGCTTTAGTAACGAACAAGTGTCGGGTAATAAAGGCAATAATAAGAGTGAATTAGAGGGGTATAACGAAACGACTTGAAAACGTGTTTCGATTTAAGTTAAGTTTATACGTAACCTTTTGAAAGGTGTTAAGTGATTAATCCCGAATGCCTTGGCTAATTATAGATCATCAGGCTGACCCGGGACACGCTACTACTACCCCTACTCGTACTCGATTTCCAGGCAAGTTTCCAATACTTGGAACTGTTGTTGTGATAATATATATGATGATTGTTGTATACATATGCCATAGCATGCATGTCTACTTTCAAGTTATATTGCAATACTTGTTCCCTGAATTGATATTGGCTTATAGACTAGATACGATATATCAGTATAAGCCGGATTTTTGGTTAAGACCCTTAGTGAAGGGCATGTGATATTCATTCTTTAAATGTAGACCGGGAGTCGGTATTTTGAGATATAGATGTAGTCTTGGAAACCCGGAGGGATTCCAACGACAGATTAGTATTCCTTTTGAGGAATGTTATTATTAAACATTAATTATATTTCCATAAAGTATTATTTACTTGGAAATCTTTCGAGAAATGTTATTGGAGTATTATCTCAGTCGAGAAATATTAAATGAATATTATTTCGAATATTCATTTAGAGTTTGATTATTTCATGAATATTATTTCAAGATTCATTTAGAATATTGTTTATTAAATGAATAGTACTTTCGAATATTCATTTAAGGTTTTATCTATTCAATGAATATTACTTTAAGATATTTATTTGAAATTCTAATTACTTAAGGAACATTATTTCAAATATTCCTTGAGAGTATTGATTACTAAATGAATATTAATTGGATATTCATTTAGAATAGTATTTATTAAATGAATATTATTTGGATATTCATTTAAGGTTTTATTTACTTAATGAATATTATTTTAAAATATTCAGTTGAAGTTCTAATTACTTATGGAATATTGTTTTGAATATTTCTTTAAAATTTTGATTACTAAATGAATATTAATTGGATATTCATTTAGAATACTATTTATTTAATGAATATTATTTTCAAATATTCATTTAAGGTTTGATTTACTTAATAATCATTATTTTAAATATTTATTTGAGTTTATCTATTTATCGAATATCATCTTGAATATTCATTGGAAGTTTTATTTATTTAATGAATATTATTTTGAATATTCATTTAAAAAGAGATTTATTAATAAATAATTTTATATATTCATTCGGGGATTACTTACGAGTAATATTATGATTTAAAAATAGTCCTAAATTATTATTGATTTAATAAATATTCTTGGAATATTTATGTAAATTCTTTTAAATTCTCTTTATAATGATTTATATCATACAAAGATTATCTTTTACCTTCAGATATGGTGTAAAATATTTCGGAATATCTTATGACTATTTATATCAAGGGGAGGTTCCTAAACTTTAATTTCATTTAAATCTATCTTAAAGAAGATTTAAATACTCGCTCAACTTCCAAACGTATATAAGGGGACCTCACTTGAGCGATGTTATTTATTGGACTGCCCGGTCCTATACTTGCTAAAACTATCTTGTCACTCACACCTTGATTCTTTCAAGCATCGATATGAGTCTTTTGGTTACCTCCTCAACGCTCGAGGGGTATGATTGATGTAACAAGTTTATATCCATTAACAAGCATCAGCTTGGGAAATATTGGTGAATTTTCCTTTCCAATTAGATACGACTACTTTGTGGAGTCCTATCAACAAGTGTTACACTTGGGGAAAAAGGGGAACGAACTTTACGTTTCAGAGTCATGGATGATATTCGAACTAGGAGACGCGTAAGTGGCCGAGTGGCGCCGGTCCAGCAATAGCCCAACCGTTGGCTTAGGAGTTCCAGAGGGCGGTAAACAAGTAAATCCGTCGGAGCTACCTTCTACATGTAGAGAACGACTGATGAGATGCATGACATACGACTGATCATCGTAAACGTCAGGGCATCTGGCGCGGCAATGCTCCCGTATTAGTTCATCTTCTAAAAGTGAGAAATTTCTACAACACTGTTGGTGTTGGCAAGGTGAAAAAGTGTTGAAACCGGAATTGCAACATTTTCCTGCAAGTTCCTCTTTTATGATAATTGAGAATATCTTGCTTATCTTTTGCATAGCAGATATTTATTCAAAACAAATATATTTTTGAGTTACCTTGTAACTTCATCTCATACCTTATATTGGTACTACATCGTTAATGCATGGCATATGGTTTCAAAGATATTTTGGACTGTCATATATTATCACTGTTCAATTATATTTCTGGTGGGCTATTGCTCACCCTTGCTTTATTTATTTATATCACAACAACAGCTAGATCAGATGGCCGCGCAAGGCGCACGCAGCGTAAGCAGGTGTCAACCGTCAGAGGTTTACCGCTAAGGTCTTGGCTACCTTTATTGAGGATGCAACTACTGGTAGGCTAGTTGTTAGCAATTGAGCCTCAAATGTATTTATATTATGGTATCTATTAATGGATGGCAAAGAGTATGTAATTGTACAATTGTAATTCTTTGGGTTGTAAGAACTCAGACTTCTGATTAATAATATTGTTGGTTACTCTGATTTCATCTCTGGGACTATAACGGGTGTGTTTTATGTTGTTGTTTTGGGTCACAAGGTTGTAATTTAAATTATGTTGGTTTTGTGGTTGGATATTGAGACCGTAACGACCAGATCCCTGACCCTGGATCTGGGGGTGTTACAGAAATGGTATTAGAGAGAGCGTTATAAATCCCAGAGATGATGCGACGTTAAAATGATAAATTCATTAAGATAATAAGAACTTTTGCCAAGTTCATAGTCGGACTACTTAATGTAGTATTGACATATAAAACCCTTATGGGAACTATTAAGTATCATGATAGTAACTTAGCTCGTTCTTGTACCGACTAGCAAGGCGACAGACCTTGAGGCATACGAGCAGCAGCACGATGACGCCTGATTATATGTTGAAGATCGGATGGTGGATCCGATAGAGTACCCTACTAAGGACCCGGAAGAGGTTCCAGCAGAGGAGGAGAATATTGATAAGTATAAGGAGTTTACACTTAAGGAATGAGGGCTACAGCCAGAGAGACTGTAAGAATTAAGATATAGTGCTCAGAAAAGTGAGCGTAAAGAGCTGAGATATTATTAAGAGAATTAAAGAGGCATATTGGATTCATAGCCGGACTACTGAATGAAGTGCCAGCAAGTAAGATGGATTTGAGGAATTACTCAAGATCTTATGTAAGGATAGATAAGAATCCTTGGAGACTTTCAGATTAATGGGAAAGGAATTAGAATGATGCATGATTATCAAAGACATTGATATAGGACGGGGAGTAGAGTCCCTAGGAACAGTTAAGACATAGGTGACAAGTGCCATATCTTCAGATAAATGGATTAGTGTGAATCTTAGTGATGATAATTCGCCATGAGAAGGCAGATTTCCTAGGTTATAATTTATAAAGTCAATTGAGATTGATGAGGTGGTTTATCCAGTGAGATGTCCATTTTATGAATGGATTAGCTAAGAAAGTAAAGATAGTGGAAAGCAATGGCCTGAATGGATAAAGTTACATAAGGAAGTAGTAAGCGAGACAATGATCTCGGAACCTACAAGACTAAAAGACCAGTGAGTCTATGATAAACTAGTAATGAGGCTATCGTCAAGAAACCAAGTATAAGTTCAGTTCAATTCAGTGAAATGATGAACCAGAAACATTAGTTGCATGTGATTCAGAAGAATATTAAATTCTTTCTTTTCCTTGAATGGATTATGGTAGTTACCTTAAGCTTATTCTGACACTGAATCATAAATGAATTAGGCAAGGCGAGCAGTGGTCGAGATGTAATTGAGAATGCTTCTAGGTGCAACCTGATAGAACAGGTGTAGGACATGTTCTCGAAATAAGAGTTTTGGCAAAATGAAGTCCAGCAATAGGACACATGATCAATAAGAGTAGTGTTGGTCGGCCCTACCAAGTTAAAGACAGTTTCAAATGAAGATTGGCCAACCACACTGGCAAAGGTGAGAAATTTTATAAAATTCACAAGGTATTACCAAAGATTTGCTCAGGACTTTACAGAAAGTGTAGTCCCGTAACCCGACTTATCATAAGAATAAAAGTTTGAATGGACAAGATAAACGTGAGAAGATCTTCCTGGAGCTAAAGGTAAAGTTGGTGATGACCAGGGTTGGCGTTGCCTAATGGAAGAAGGAAACTTTGGGAGATATTATGATGCAACTCATACAGGTATAGGTCTGCGCTTATGCAGCATGACAGCGTAATTTCGAATACATTTAGACAGCGCAGTTCATCGGATTCGGATGGCCTTGGTAGTGCCAATGTTGAGGAACGACTAACCCCGACGGTAGTGTTCCTTCTGAGACTAGTTGTTAAGAAGACTGGTATTTGGTAGTATCGACTAATAGGACGAATATGTATCGGGAAGATGTGGCATGTTACTAGTGGGTGAATAGATTAACTGAAATTTCCCTAATCCTGGAAAGGAACTCGACGAATTCTGGCAAACCTTGTCTTTCTGATTATCTGAATACGTCACCGAAGAGAGTGGAAACTGGAGCGAACCCTATGGATTGGGTAGGATAGCCGCTATGCAGGCTGGTAGACAGACCCCGATTATTATGACTGATTATAGGGATAAAATTATGAAGTTGAGATTTGAAGGAAAAAGGGAAATGTAATTAAGAAACAAGCCGGACTGAGAAATTCCGGGATTGACTGAAATGAAAAGGTTGTTATGCTAGAAGTGTTAAGCTTACGTGGTACGTGAAATTGGTAAGAGAAGTTGAAATGATAGAAATAAAGGAAAGGTGACCGGAGACGGTACCGAGAAGTCAAGTGAGACTTATATGGAGTAAAATTTTTGAAAAGATCAAAAGGTATCAAGTAGAAGGCACTATGCCAACAATTGCCAGAAAAGTAATGCTATTAGCCAACCCCTAAATTCACATATTTTAGTGTGGCCAGTTGGGGCCAAGTCACTAAGGATTGTCAAGTGACTAATCCAGCAATGAAAGGACAAAGCGGGGTGATTCTAACAAAGTGCCAACCGCAAGAACTTTTGATGAAGAATGAATTGAGATACATGATGATGGATTTTATAAATACCATGGATGTGTTGGGAATGAGGATGGTGACCAGTAAAAGTTACGAAGATTGCCAAAGTCAGTGCAGTATGATGCATAAATGTTATCTGAAGCTTAGTGTCCTCAAAAAGAGCATTAGGCGCTAAGAGATTCACGTTGAACACGACCAATATCCTCCAGGACATCCTTTCTACCGTTACCAAGTTCTGTATGAAAGAGTAGATAGACATATGTTGTCTTTTGGAAGGTCATATAGACCGACATTCGTTTGAAAGAAAGGTTAACATGAGCTACCTATAGATTATTAATATGAGAATGATTGAAAACAGACCCTTATTAAGGGTACATGATTTGATTACCAATTTCAGGGTAATGTAAGTATTCTTTGAAAATAGAATTGAGGGTAGAGCATCCATAAATTAAGACGAACCCTGGGGATGCACAAAGGATAGCATCACCCCTAATAAAGACATTGTGAATTCAGACGATATAAGTTGAATCGACCAAGGTATCAATAACCTATAAGGATTTGTGGAAAGGAGTCTCGAAAAGTACATAGACAGAATTGTTATAGAATTGGTTAATGATGTTTGATATACCCTGTACCCAGAAGATATAAGATGAATGATGAGGATGACCTAAGGAACCCTATAAGGGAAGAGGTAATGTTCTGAACTTCAGAAAGGGAAGTTTGGTAAGGAATGTATGACATAGTAACAATAAGGCCAGAGGAAGTAGGTGTGAAACCATGAGAAAGTATGGATTGAACCAATAAGGTTGAGATTATCCTAAAACAAGAAGGGATTTAAATAAGGAAATATCCTAGGTATGATTGGGAGTACTGGTAGTAAAGTTCACACTAGAAAGGTGGAAGCAATGACTTTTGGAAAAGACTGATAGATGCTTTCTCTCATTCAGCAGAATTTAAGGGAGAATGCTTCCACCCTGAGTTGGAATAGATCTAGAAAACATTGATCTCAAGAAATTATTATAATCAGGAAAGGCCAACGAGGTGGCCGACACTTTAAATATAGGGGAGTAAGCATAAATGCTCAGATCAAAGAAATAGAATGATAATGTAAGGACCTTGATGGTCATAATGTGGTAGAGGAAGTTACATTCCGTCTAATGATTTTGCCGGGATCAACTATAAGAATAGTTTAAGTAAAGATTCGATTCCTGATGTTGCCAGTAGCACATTACCGACATTAGGAGGTTCTACGATAGACCAGACCAAATTCCCCAAGAGACTCGCCTTTTCTTTGGAAAGAGAGAGGGGGGGTTAAGTAACAATGAATTGGTAGTAAAAGACCAGAAGTAGAGAAGGTACAAATACTGATAAGCCAAATGGCACGATGATGAATGACAAGCAAGTTTATGTTGGTGTATTTCTGTGCAAACAAGATAGAGAATTATGAGGTTGGCAAGCGATTAAGCAAACCGCTAAGCTTTTAGTCTTCTACCGGAGATATATGATTAATAATCTCACCAGCCTGTTCCAGCTGCGATGCTGGAAGCTTTCCTGCAATTTTATCTGCTTCATGTAATATCTACGTCAAGTTCAGGAAGCGTTCCTTATGGATAGGAAATAGTGATTATTTTGTTTTCCTAGAGGATCTTGAATTGACAGTTATGATGCTTAGTTATTAAAGCACTGCGTAAACGATAAACGATGGTGATCCTTCTGAGAAATTAGGTGGTAACGACTGTGGAAATGTCAAAGTGAATCTAAGTTAGAGAAATCATCCAGGTTCATTTCGGATGGTGTAATCTCTGGATCGACGGGATATTTGAAATGAAGAATTAGGATATGATGTTTCATAAAATGATTATCGTAGAAATAAAGACAAGAGACTAATAGAGATGGAAATAGAATTGGGAATTAATAAGAGAGTCAGATAGGCAGACTCATGAGAAGCTCCAGTAATGAAGCGAGAAGGGTATGGAATTGGCAAGGTGAGGGTATTGGCCAAAGCGGAAAGTTGGAATTAGGAGCATGAATGACATACAAATTGACTCCTTTTAAGTTTGGAAAATCCGAGGAAATATGGAATAGTTTGATTGAGTAATAAAAGAGACTCATAGAATGAGAAAGTGAAATCTAGATGGTTGAACAAAGGAAAGTTTGACCACAAACGTGCCGCGTATATTGAATAGAGGTAACACGCGTTCCCCTAATAAGGTGACGAGTGCCTCAACCCTGAGATGACGGTGGAGATAAACAACAAAAGTAAATAAGAATTAGATAATAAGAAGGATGTGATTGATAAAGAAAAGATTGGGAAATAACTAAGGAAGCGATACAAGGAATATTATGAATGGATTGATGAATGGGTTTTCCTAATGAGCTATCGGAATGACAACCTAATGGTGTTAGAATTATGAATATGAAATGGCTAGTGTTGTGGCATGAAATGCAAGTATTAATAATGTCAAGCGAGAAATCCATGATTTTAACCTGAGAGGTTGAAGGATTTTCCAAAAGTAGTTGATACTAATATCGAACAAGAGTATAGGTTCACAGGATGATGGACAGAGCAACAAGGACATGTGATGTGTGAGATTACAAAAAAAAAAAAAAATGGAATTTGATACGAATATGATTATTTCTCTTCTCTAATAAACCTCTATAGTTCAGAGGTAAATTCTAAGTATGATATTTTGACATTCATGAAAACTTTCTTATATGATTCTTTGAAATTCGTTCTTTTCTTCTCCCTTATTTATCTTCTTCTAAATTGAGAAGAACAACCCTTTAAGGAGGAGAGGTAATACTACGTGACTCTCTGTCTGTGTGATAGGAGTCTAAGTGGAATGCTATTAATTGTTTAATTGCTTGTCAAGTACTAAAGGCTGGCCCCCTTCTGTACTAGCTATGCAATATAACAAATGTTCATTGATCACAGTGATCTCTCGATAAATTTTTCCACCTAAATATATATACATCGAGATTGCGAAGATTAAAGCGATTAGGAATTGCAAAATTACGAGTGAGGTTATCTCCGGACTTCGTAGCGCGTTAGTGATACCGAAGTCACTGCACGTACCAATAAGGTTAATAGTATAAGAACGGACAAGAGCGTATACCGGATGACGTGTTATGCGAAAGTATCAAAGAATTGGTAGAACGGATAAAGGGTGTGTTGTAACACCAGTATGATGTGCTTTAGAAAGATTGGAATGTGTAAGGATCGACCAGAGAATTGGAAAGAGAAATAACCAACAAGTACCCAATTGTCTTCTACCTGATTCCGGGACGGAATCCTTTTAAGGAGGGGAGACTGTAAGAACCCAGATTTTTGGGTAGAATTAAAACTTTTTATTAAGTAATAATATGGGAGTGAATAGTGGTTATGACTGCGATGTAACGATTGTCTATTTAATGAATGGAATGGATTTGGATTCAATTATTATATGTCATGCAGAATACCTTTGGTTGACAACTTAGATTAGAATAATCTATCTCCTAGAAAGTTAAGATAAGATTCCCTAGAGAGAAATAGATACCCTCATGTCATCCAAATCAATATCTATTATAAGCCCAGCGGTTCCGTAAAAAGGTTAAGGAACACTCGAGGGTGAACCAGGTTCATTTTCCTAATTATAGGAATTAAATAAAAATAAGTGATGAATAGTGATTTTGGTGGAATTTGGAATATTATTATAATAATGTTATACCCGGTATTCGGAATGGATTTCTGAGTTCGTATTAGTGATCCAGGAGAAAAATAAGTGTATGTAAAAGCTGTCGGATTCAGAAACAGAGCACTTTCATTTTCTCCGAGATTTCCCTGGACACTACAAGACTTAAGGACTTATAAAAGGGAATTAAGGAATTTAAATTCGAGAAGTATTAAGAAAGATGAGGAATAGTATTATAAATATTAAGAAGGTTTTTGGTAAAACACTAACTAGAAACGAATGAGTTATTCCCTCGAACGATCAACGAATTAAGCAATAAACGGACAAGGAATCAAGCAGAGGAGGCAAGATGCATGCATGTGTGCAAGTGATAAATATCTAGAAACCATATAGTTACTTAAGTAACCAATACTTAGTGAATCAACTAAGTACTTAGAAAACAAACCACTTGGTTAAGCCTTAACCATCCAATCTTCAACACTTGTCATGGTAAATTCTCATCCAACAATTCACACTTTAATAAAGTAGCCTTAAGATGAGATATTATCTAAAAACCTCACTTTACACATCATTATTCAAAGATCAACCAAGCCAAAGAAACTCTCCCCCCATTTACACTCCATTCGGCCCTTCCTTTAATTCCAAAACAAAAATCAAGCTTCCAACCATCACTTGACCTTGTAATTTTTATGGTGAGTTCCATAATTCATAAAAGTGATCTCCTAAAAATTTCAAAGCCAAACACCTTTGTTTCCATTTTCAAAGAATTCATCCAAGAGGAGGGTGAATAGTGATTCTATGAACTAATCTTGTTTTTTCTTGTTTTTCATGGTTGATTTAGCAAGCTTAAGCACCTCTAAGGATCATACCAAGCATAGTGAGGCTAGATCATACTCCAAGGAAGGTATAGCAACTTGAAACCCTAGACTTTACCTTGAGATTTTGCATGATCTTGGTGGGTTTTAGTATAAGATGTGTTATTAGCATGATTTTAAGCATGATTGTGATTTAGATTTGATAAATGTTAAAAATAGTTTAGATGAACGGAAAGGCATTGCTTGGCCTCAGTTCATGGTGATATATCATGTATATGTTGTTTGGGATGGATACCTTGATTATTGGAAGGTTTGGAATTTAGAAATATTCGATTTATAGCCGTCGTAATGCCGAAATTTCGTTAACATTAAGAACACGAATTTGACAGAAGGTATAACTCACTGATTAGCTTCGACTTTTGCCATGATTAGCTAGATTATGTTATGAGCTTCGTTTTGATATAAAGATCGCATGAAACGGACTTACGGTTTAGGAGTTATGATTAAATTCGTAAAAGGGGTTCGGAACCGTAATCAAAAGTTCGTAATTGAAATTGATTCCCTTTAATGTTGTTTAATCAGTGGCGAATCGTGATAATTAAATAATAGAGATAAAAAGGAAGGTGTGGGAGAAGACCGCATGTAAAAAGGATCGTTTTCCGATTTTATAAAAATGTTCGAATCATGGTTAAGTACGAAAGTACCCCTAAGAGGTATACTTGGTTATAACTTCGGTAAACCACTTAGAAAACGATCGATAAATATCGAGGTCTAATCTTTCGACTTTAAAACTTATACGATTTAAATACTTACCATATGTAAGTATAAGGTCATGCTTTAGTAACGAACAAGTGTCGGGTAATAAAGGCAATAATAAGAGTGAATAAGAGGGGTATAACGAAACGACTTGAAAACGTGTTTCGATTTAAGTTAAGTTTATACGTAACCTTTTGAAAGGTGTTAAGTGATTAATCCCGAATGCCTTGGCTAATTATAGATCATCAGGCTGACCCGGGACACGCTACTACTACCCCTACTCGTACTCGATTTCCAGGCAAGTTTCCAATACTTGGAACTGTTGTTGTGATAATATATATGATGATTGTTGTATACATATGCCATAGCATGCATGTCTACTTTCAAGTTATATTGCAATACTTGTTCCCTGAATTGATATTGGCTTATAGACTAGATACGATATATCAGTATAAGCCGGATTTTTGGTTAAGACCCTTAGTGAAGGGCATGTGATATTCATTCTTTAAATGTAGACCGGGAGTCGGTATTTTGAGATATAGATGTAGTCTTGGAAACCCGGAGGGATTCCAACGACAGATTAGTATTCCTTTTGAGGAATGTTATTATTAAACATTAATTATATTTCCATAAAGTATTATTTACTTGGAAATCTTTCGAGAAATGTTATTGGAGTATTATCTCAGTCGAGAAATATTAAATGAATATTATTTCGAATATTCATTTAGAGTTTGATTATTTCATGAATATTATTTCAAGATTCATTTAGAATATTGTTTATTAAATGAATAGTACTTTCGAATATTCATTTAAGGTTTTATCTATTCAATGAATATTACTTTAAGATATTTATTTGAAATTCTAATTACTTAAGGAACATTATTTCAAATATTCCTTGAGAGTATTGATTACTAAATGAATATTAATTGGATATTCATTTAGAATAGTATTTATTAAATGAATATTATTTGGATATTCATTTAAGGTTTTATTTACTTAATGAATATTATTTTAAAATATTCAGTTGAAGTTCTAATTACTTATGGAATATTGTTTTGAATATTTCTTTAAAGTTTTGATTACTAAATGAATATTAATTGGATATTCATTTAGAATACTATTTATTTAATGAATATTATTTTCAAATATTCATTTAAGGTTTGATTTACTTAATAATCATTATTTTAAATATTTATTTGAGTTTATCTATTTATCGAATATCATCTTGAATATTCATTGGAAGTTTTATTTATTTAATGAATATTATTTTGAATATTCATTTAAAAAGAGATTTATTAATAAATAATTTTATATATTCATTCGGGGATTACTTACGAGTAATATTATGATTTAAAAATAGTCCTTAATTATTATTGATTTAATAAATATTCTTGGAATATTTATGTAAATTCTTTTAAATTCTCTTTATAATGATTTATATCATACAAAGATTATCTTTTACCTTCAGATATGGTGTAAAATATTTCGGAATATCTTATGACTATTTATATCAAGGGGAGGTTCCTAAACTTTAATTTCATTTAAATCTATCTTAAAGAAGATTTAAATACTCGCTCAACTTCCAAACGTATATAAGGGGACCTCACTTGAGCGATGTTATTTATTGGACTGCCCGGTCCTATACTTGCTAAAACTATCTTGTCTCTCACACCTTGATTCTTTCAAGCATCGATATGAGTCTTTTGGTTACCTCCTCAACGCTCGAGGGGTATGATTGATGTAACAAGTTTATATCCATTAACAAGCATCAGCTTGGGAAATATTGGTGAATTTTCCTTTCCAATTAGATACGACTACTTTGTGGAGTCCTATCAACAAGTGTTACACTTGGGGAAAAAGGGGAACGAACTTTACGTTTCAGAGTCATGGATGATATTCGAACTAGGAGACGCGTAAGTGGCCGAGTGGCGCCGGTCCAGCAATAGCCCAACCGTTGGCTTAGGAGTTCCAGAGGGCGGTAAACAAGTAAATCCGTCGGAGCTACCTTCTACATGTAGAGAACGACTGATGAGATGCATGACATACGACTGATCATCGTAAACGTCAGGGCATCTGGCGCGGCAATGCTCCCGTATTAGTTCATCTTCTAAAAGTGAGAAATTTCTACAACACTGTTGGTGTTGGCAAGGTGAAAAAGTGTTGAAACCGGAATTGCAACATTTTCCTGCAAGTTCCTCTTTTATGATAATTGAGAATATCTTGCTTATCTTTTGCATAGCAGATATTTATTCAAAACAAATATATTTTTGAGTTACCTTGTAACTTCATCTCATACCTTATATTGGTACTACATCGTTAATGCATGGCATATGGTTTCAAAGATATTTTGGACTGTCATATATTATCACTGTTCAATTATATTTCTGGTGGGCTATTGCTCACCCTTGCTTTATTTATTTATATCACAACAACAGCTAGATCAGATGGCCGCGCAAGGCGCACGCAGCGTAAGCAGGTGTCAACCGTCAGAGGTTTACCGCTAAGGTCTTGGCTACCTTTATTGAGGATGCAACTACTGGTAGGCTAGTTGTTAGCAATTGAGCCTCAAATGTATTTATATTATGGTATCTATTAATGGATGGCAAAGAGTATGTAATTGTACAATTGTAATTCTTTGGGTTGTAAGAACTCAGACTTCTGATTAATAATATTGTTGGTTACTCTGATTTCATCTCTGGGACTATAACGGGTGTGTTTTATGTTGTTGTTTTGGGTCACAAGGTTGTAATTTAAATTATGTTGGTTTTGTGGTTGGATATTGAGACCGTAACGACCAGATCCCTGACCCTGGATCTGGGGGTGTTACACTCTGGCAGATTGTGGAGACACATGACTCCCAGGAACCAAAGCAGGGAACCCAACAGCAGGGATTCTGCACAACAATCAAAATTTACGTAAAAAGATGCCAGTCTCCAAAAGTAACATATAAAGAAGCTACAACACACACAAGTCAACTTTAGAAGACGAGGAAACAAATTCTCTTAGTGAAGATTGTAGCAAACGATGTCGTTCGATTTGAATTAACAAAAAAAACTCTGGTATAGTTTCTGCCAAATATATTGCTGAAGGTTACCGGATATTCCAATTCCACTAGACTGAAGCATAGTTCGGTTAATTATATATATCCATATAACCTCTTCAGAATTGCAAGCAGATAACAAGCAATGTAGGTAACAGTTAATCATTACATACTAAGTACTAAATGGCTACAAGTTCTAAAAAAAAATATCATGTGAATAGCATAAATTTTAGCACAGGTCGTAGCAGTAAAGTGACGGCTGAATTATTATCTTGGCTTTAAGAGAGGTAAAGGAAAAGTGATTATAACAACTTCTGCAGAAATTTAGCAAAAAAAAAAAACTTCTGCAAAACATGTATTAAATATGATAAGATGATTAAGAATTCAATAAGATACTCTTGTAAAAATAATCATTAGTGAGTGGATAGTTATCCCGAAAAGGTAACAGTGTGTCCTAACAAATTACGAGATTTACGTGTAAAAAAACAATTTTAATTCTTGTTACAACAGAAGAGACTCCTGGCCTCGATTTGTTTTCAAATAATAAAACTTGACACATAATAATAACAAACTACGATAGGATTTATAAACTCAGTAACACTACAACCTAAAGATAGGTAGGATCAAGGAAAACAGAAGAGGATAGTTTTTCTGGTTCATACCCAAAAAGAGCACAGCAGACTCCTGCTTGGTCCTGGAAACATCAAATGCATTACTACTCTGCAAGGATAGGCGCAAGGCATGGTTTTCGGTTGTGACACAGTTGAGCAACATCCCAAGCCTCTTACATTCTCCTTCAAAGTACTTGCTCTTCATCTCTAACTCCTTGACATACAGTTTCACAAGACCTGCTTAAGGTTGTGAATTTTGCATGTCCTCCAAAAGTTAACACTGCAGAGGAATGAATTGTATCGATAAATGTGTATCCACACATTTACCAAAAGTTAGCACTGCAGAGGAATGAATTAGTATACATGGATTATATAACATAAAAACCTTTTGGGAGTGAAAGGTAAACAAAAAAGAAAGATATGTGTAATGTCTATTTACCGCCTCCTTAACAGTTACACCCTGCATTCTACTATACACGCAACTGATTGACGCATCTGAACAGGATCTTCCAGAGATCGCGACAAGTAGAGGCAACACAGTGAAAGGTGAATCTAATAATTGTGTTGAGTGGAAAAATGAATACAAGTATAAAATCAATCAGTACAGCAAACCTGATAAAGTATTGACCTGATTTAGGGCTGATCCAGATCGCTATAATCTTCTAAAGTGTAGGTCCCTCGAAGAAAATGGGGTTCATCAGAGACAACCTCATTGTCTGATTGCATATGGTGTTCTTTACTTGAACTTGCAGGTAACCTCTGCAAGATTGAATTACCATCTTCATCTATCAAACAAAGCTGCATAGCAGAATTTATGTCCGTAAGACCAGATCTATACAAATTTTGCTGAGATAAGACATGAAGGTTTTGCATATCTCTGGAAATCTAAAAGCAAAACCTTGATCAATAACAAACGGTGAGAAAATAGACATATACATCTAAACTACGAAATTGAAAGGTGGCATTTGTAAGTAGCAAATACATAGGCAACTGAGTATTTCATAGGGAACATTTTTTTTTTATAGGTTATTTTTTTGCGAGGGTCTACTCTGCCATCTTCGAACAAGTAACCTATCTCAAAAACTCAGTAGCAAGGTAAGCTCCATCAAACAACTGTGACATATGAGCTATGGAGCAGACCAAGCAGTCACAGAGGCCATCAAATCTCGCGACATTAGCCTGCAGATAAAAAAGACATGAGCAAGATATAACAGGAAGACTAAGTTCTTTGAAGGTGCCAACAGAAAATCACAAACACGTCACCCTGAAACAAAATTAGACTTTGATTTTTTTTAATTTTAAACAATCGAATGCAACCATTCTACAATAACAGGACTTCAGTTTTTATGTAACTTTAAAATGCTTGTTAAATATAAATGTTTAAGAAGACAGTATGAATACCCCATTAAGTAGAATTATCTCATGTACAAAGGCACTTATCGGCATTAAGAAAGATAACCACAAGGAGATATAGAATATGTGAGGATTACTGAAATCATAACTTATTTTTCCTTTAGACAATCCTTCTAAAGTTGGCCACAAAACCAACCTAATTGTGTAAGTAGATACTATCTGGTAGATTAAATTGTTAAGAACCCGGAAGGTTAAACAGTGACACTTGATGAAATAATTAAATGTAGTTAGTAAGCTTTAGGCATTTATAACATGAAACTATAACCCTTGCGAGACCAGGAAAGAATTTTCTCAAAAGTGCATTTCAATTTTCCGATTGCAGTTTCCCCTGCAACAAAAAGTAACAAATCAACATTCTTATAATCATAATCAGTTTTAAATAAATATAATGCTTTGTTATTATATGATTCCACAACTGTTTATGAAAATGTGAGTAATGCAGAGAAGGAAAAGATAATAACATACCCTCTCTAAGATGTACTTAAAACATGTACTATTATGTAGGAATATTCTAAAGTGTACTTATTTTCCTTTTAGATCAGATACCTGACCAGTTATTCTGTCGAGCTCTTTGGCCAAGTATACCCTGTTTTCCGCATCCTGCCACAACCTATATATCGCCAAAGAAGATAAAGTTCGAAGTTAGTGCCTAGCCAACATATGTAACACAGACACAACACTAATATCTAACACCAAACCGCAATAGCAAACTTGAAACAAAAACGTATCAATTCAACACACCATTTCCTATGATTCGTTCTACAAACTTAATCGCTTAATTCCCACCATTCTGTATCAAAATAACAAATATACATTTTCAATGACAACATTGAGATTTAAAAGCAAGGAAGCAACAAATAGCGCCACTAGACTTACACATCGTAACTCAATTAATAGTTCCTAATTACCGAAACAAAATGAAACTTACACAAAACCCTAGTGCGTGACTGTGTGCGAATTTAAACATTTTGTGTTCAGTGAATAAATATACACAAATATAAAGGGGGGAGAGAGAGAGAGAGAGAGAGAGAGAGAGAGCGAGAGAGAACCGGCCAGCAACATATAAAGAAGCGAAGGTGGCGAACATAGAGAGCAAGAGAGTAGAGATACGGGATCGGAAAACCATACCGGAGAGGCGGTTACTCAATCCCCTACTCTGCATTTCTTCTTCAATCAAATTCAATTTATGCAGAGTAATTAAAAATTATATAATTTAAAATCGCAGCTGGATTTCGGGGAGTGTGGCGGGGCCAATTGCGAAATTGAAGACGTGATCTGGGTTTGAACAACAGGTGATAGAGAGGGAGTTGGGGTCGTGAAGAGGGATTTGTGGGGGTGTGGATTTGTAATCAGAAAATTAGGGATTTGTACAGATGAGTGTATGTTTGTGAAATGGGGGAAATAAGGCGAAATAAGGCGGAGAGAGTTGCGTGAGAAGAGGGAAAAAATGCTGAGTTAATTTTTGGTTTGGGGGGAAATTGTCCCGCTCCTAACATTTTCACCTTGCAAAATGTGCCTTTTATTTTCCTTTTAAATCTTAATATTACAATTCCTTTTAATTTGTTGATGTTAAGTTATAATAAAAGATTAATTATTTTAGTTAAGTTGTGATAATCTATAATTATTGCAAGTCATTATTTTTATAATAAATTCTTAATAATTTTAATCAAAATTTATTAGTTTTTCTATGTTACTTTATTTTAAAACCTATTAATTTTGAATTGTGTTGAAAATATTTTAATTTTAAAAAAATAATAATAATCGATTTATTTGATGGACTATTACGTTTTAAAATGATTATTTCAACGATTTTGTTAAAATTAATTATTTTCTAAAGTTAAATAATTATTAAATCATTAATTTTAAATAACATAAAAATTTTGTTTATGAATACTCTATGGTAACACATCACATGGTGTTACCCACTGTTAACACCTTTTATAACTATAGTAACATACTTTTGAGCCTTTGGTAACACCACAATCACAAGGTTGCGATAGCTCAAAAATTTCATACCTATGGTAACACCCATAGTGGTAACACCCATGCCAAAAGGTTGCAATAGGCCATCTATGGCGTAGTGATGTCGTGCAGTTCATGACCCGAGACTTACTTTCTGCCGAGGCCCGACTTACCGAGGCGAGGAGGGTGATAGTGGAGGAGCGCGAGGCGCGCTTGAGGATCCAGGCTGAGATGAGGACTACTGTTGCTAGGAGGACTAGAGCTCGACTCCACAGGATTGAGAGGAGGAGTCGCGAGAGGGTTCTCGGATTAGGGATCCGCGGGGGCGGAGTGATCCAGGCTAGGGATGTTAGACGTGTTGTGCGTCGTGCATTTGCCCGAGTGAGGACCTTGCTCCGTCGCGGTGCGGCCCCGTGATGTGTTATTGATAGCTCAGTCCCCTAGGTTCAGGTGACATTAGTGTGTCAATTTTGCGGGATAGTTGACTTGTGCAGTGGCGTCCTTTCTGACCAGTGGATGAGTAGACTGACCTACATATATTTAGATGTGACTACGGATAGGATGTACGGATGTAGCCCTACTTTTGTGTAGCCCTGACTATTCGGATTATGTACTTGTATTTGTTCCACTTTTGCTAGACTTTGACATCGGAACTATGTATTTGGCTCTAACATCCGAACTTTGTGACCACCCTTGTACCGTACTTATTTAGTTTCAGTTTCCTTGATATTGTCTCAACTGCTTTACTTTCCGATGCCATGCTCTACTGTTTTGATATACAACTGTGATTATACAACTGCTACAAGCCCCAAATACAACCACGCTATTTCAAATTTACAATATGCGATTTCAAATTATTCTCTACATTTTCCAAAATGTTCCTACAATTTTTCTAAAATAAATCTTTCAAAAAAAAAAAAAAAAAAACGGTTTTAGTTTATTTAAAACTCTAAAAATATTTCTACAGATTACGAAGTTTTGAAATTTTGGAAATTCCTACCAATGTTTTCGAACCACGTAACGACTTCCCCTAAAAAGGTTTTACAGTTTATCGCCATCATAAGGGCACTACGAGTTTCGAAATTTTAACCCTGTATAAAGAGGAACAATACGTTCCTGACTTCTCTAAATACGGTCAAATAATCTGCAAACCCTAACCCATTTTTGTCTTATTATCAGAATCATGCCACCCAGAAGAATGAACACTCGAGCTCACCCGGCCAACTCTGAAGGCCAGGGTAGCCACCATGGGCCGGAAGGCCACCAAAACCGAGAGAGAGAGGATCAGAACCTGAGCGAGGATGAAGGTAGTGACTATAACTTGTTTGATAACTCTGAGTATGATGAAGAGGAAGCTGAAGATGATACCCTAGAGGTGGAAAACCCAAGGAGAGACCCTATGGAGCGATTCATGGACCTACTCAGGCAAAACTTGGACCGTCCCCCGGTTCAGCCACCACTCAACAATGCGAATGCCAATGACTTTCGGAATTTCAAATCCCTGAAACCCCCAGAGTTTAAGGGAACTGCGGACCCAGTCGAGGCAAGAGCCTGGCTGAAAGAAATGGAAAAATCTTTTGAGATTCTAGGAGTTGCTGAAGAGCAGAAAACTGTTTTCGCCACCTATCTGCTGAAGGGTGAGGCAAACTACTGGTGGGAAGCTAAAAAGAATTTGGAGGGAAGAGGTGTAGTGACCTGGGAGAGGTTTAGCGAGTTGTTCTTGGAAAAGTATTTCCCTAGGTTCATGGAAACACAAATGGAGCTGAAATTTTTGGAACTGAAGCAGGGCAACATGACGGTGGCCGAGTATGAGGCAAGATTTACTGAGCTGTCAAGGTTTGTGCCGGAATATGTGAACTCTGAGGTGAAGAGGGCCCGAAGGTTTCAATTGGGGCTAAAGCAATGGATTCAGAATCGTGTGGCGGTTCTTGAGCTGACAGACTATGCCACCCTGGTACAGAAAGCATCGATTGTTGAGGCTGGAAGTGAACAGATGCAGAAGGAGAGGGAAGGAAAGAAGAGGAAGTTTGATAGTCGAAAGGGGAACTCTGCGGGAGGTAGCTTTCCGAGCAAATTTAAGCGAGGAACAATGTCCCAACCCAGCGGAAACTTTGGAACCAAGAGAGCCGAAAGTTGGAGTGTGGGCCAGGGCGGCCGACCCCAGGGATCATCGTACTCTACCCCACCCCGAGCCCCACTCCCGGAATGCAATAAATGTGGAAGGAAACATGCGGGCGTGTGTAATTTGCAAGATGTGAAGTGCTTCAAGTGTGGGCTGACAGGACATTATGCTAACACCTGTCGAGGAACTAGTAACAACACCAGTGCCGGAGGTAATTGCTTTAAGTGTGGGAAACCAGGGCACCGAATGAGGGAATGCATGTCCTCTGGGCCAGCTGCATCAAGAGTGAGTGGAACTGCTTCTAACAGGGCCCCGACTGCAAGAACTTTTAACATGACTGTGCAAGATGCCGTGAGGAACACGGATGTGATCGCAGGTACCCTATTACTCAACTCAGTTAATGCGAATGTTTTATTTGATTCGGGAGCTACCAAGTCTTTCATATCTCTAGGTTTTGTAAGTCATTTAGGTCTTAAGACTGAACCACTGAGAGACAGACTGCAAGTAGAGATAGCAAACCATGAAATTATTCCTGTTAACCAAGTATGTCCAGGTTGTGACCTAGAAATAGAGGGGCGACACTTTCGGGTAGATTTAATACCTTTTAAATTAGGAGAGTTTGACGTAATAATAGGTATGGATTGGTTGACAACCCACGGAGCTCAGATTGATTGTGTGAAGAAGAAAGTGAGTTTAAGACTGCCAGGGGATGAGGAAGTAATGTTTAGTGGGAAACAACAAACCCAAAAGTTTCTGACTATGATTCAAGCAAAAAGGCTGTTACGTAAAGGATGCGAGGCCTATTTAGCCTATGTCAAGGATACCAAGAAGGAGGCGCCAAACCTACAGGAAATCCAAGTCGTTAATGAGTTCGCGGACGTATTTTCGGATGATCTTCCAGGACTACCACCTGATAGAGACATCGAGTTTGCTATAGACTTAGTTCCGGGTATGGCCCCAATTTCGAAAGCCCCATATCGGCTAGCCCCAGTGGAGATGAAAGAGTTGGCCACCCAATTGCAAGAGCTGTTGGATAAAGGAATGATAAGACCTAGTGTGTCACCGTGGGGAGCCCCGGTGCTATTCGTGAAAAAGAAGGATGGCAGTATGAGATTATGCATAGACTACAGGGAGTTGAATAAGGTGACCATCAAGAATAAGTATCCTTTGCCCAGAATAGATGACCTGTTTGACCAACTAAAGGACGCGGTTTATTTTTCCAAGATCGATTTGAGAACCGGGTACCACCAGTTAAGGATTAAGCCAGAAGATATACCAAAGACGGCCTTTCGCACCCGGTACGGACACTATGAGTTTTTAGTAATGTCGTTTGGGTTAACAAATGCACCCGCAGCTTTCATGGACTTAATGAATCGAGTCTTCAAGAAGTATCTAGACAAGTGTGTTATAGTCTTCATCGATGACATCTTGATTTATTCCAAGACGAAAGAGGAACATGCAGAGCACTTGAGGATTGTATTGGGAGCATTAAGAGGAGAAAAGTTGTACGCTAAGTTCTCGAAGTGTGAATTTTGGTTGAAGAAAGTTCTGTTTTTGGGGCATGTGATTAGCGAACAAGGCATCCTAGTGGACCCAGCCAAAATAGAGGCTGTATCAAATTGGGAGAGACCAACCACTCCGACAGAGGTGAGAAGTTTCATAGGATTGGCCGGCTACTATAGAAGATTTGTCCAAGACTTTGCCAAGATAGCAGCCCCTTTGACCCGGCTAACCCGCAAGACCGAGAAGTTTGTGTGGACTGAAAAATGCGAAGAGAGCTTTCAAGAGTTGAAAAAGAGGTTGGTGACAGCACCAGTACTAGCCCTACCGGATGGTAAGGGAGATTTTGTGATTTATAGCGATGCATCCCATAAAGGTTTAGGGTGTGTGCTTATGCAGCACGGTAAGGTGATTGCGTATGCGTCCAGACAACTTAAGGAGTATGAGATAAGATACCCCACCAATGATTTGGAATTAACAGCAATAGTCTTTGCTTTGAAGATCTGGAGACATTATCTTTACGGAGAAAAGTGTGAAATCTACACGGATCACAAGAGCTTAAAGTACATATTCACTCAGAAAGAGTTAAACATGAGGCAGAGGAGATGGTTAGAGCTAATCAAGGATTACGATTGTGAGATTCATTACCACCCAGGGAAGGCCAACGTAGTGGCCGATGCACTTAGCCGAAAGGAGAAGATTAAGATGATAATGTCAGTGGACGAAGTGATCAAGGACCTCGAGAGGCTGGAGATTGAGGTGAGGTTGCCAGGAATTGGCCAAGAGAGTCTAATGGAAATAAAAGTCCAACCACCGCTACTGGAAAAGATTAAGTTATGCCAGGAAAAGAAGATAGAAGAAGAAAAGAATTCGATGGAGAAAATTTTGACTGGCGAAGAAATTAGGCGTGAGAAGGACGGGAATGGAGTTATGAGGTACGCATCTAGGATATGGATCCCGAACGTTCAAGAATTGAAAGATGAGATTTTGCAAGAGGCTCATAGTTCAAGGTATTCGATTCACCCTGGAGGCACCAAGATGTATAGGGATTTGAAAGAATATTATTGGTGGCCAAATATGAAGAAGGACATAGCAGAGTGGGTAAGTAAATGCTTGACATGTCAGAGAGTGAAGGCCGAACACCAGAGGCCCAGTGGATTGTTGCAACCCTTAGAGATACCCGAGTGGAAGTGGGAACAGATCGCGATGGACTTTGTGGTCGGATTACCAAGGACCAAGACTAATCATGACGCCATTTGGGTAATTATTGATAGATTGACCAAGTCAGCACATTTTCTTCCAATCAACAAGAGATACATTGTCGACAAGCTAGTGGATATTTACTTAAAGGAGATTGTGGTTAGGCATGGGGTTCCTGTGAGCATTGTATCAGATAGAGACCCAAGATTCAACTCCAGGTTCTGGAGGAGTTTTCAGGATTGTGTGGGGACTAAGTTAAACATGAGTACTGCATACCATCCCCAAACAGACGGACAGAGCGAGAGAACCATCCAGACCATCGAGGACATGTTGAGAGTATGTGCCATCGATTTCAAGGGAAGTTGGGACGACCACTTGCCGTTGATCGAATTTTCCTACAACAACAGTTACCATGCGAGTATAGGCATGCCCCCATATGAAGCTTTGTACGGACGAAGATGTCGGTCTCCTTTGTGTTGGGAAGAGGTAGGAGAACGGAAGATATTAGGGCCTGAACTGGTCCAACAGACAAGAGAAACTATTGAACTCATAAGAGGACGGCTGGTAGCGGCCCAAGACAGACAGAAGAAGTATGCGGACCAGTCCCGCAAGGATAAGGAATATGAGGTAGGAGAGTTTGTGATGTTAAAAGTATCACCGTGGAAGGGATTGATGAGATTTGGTAAGAAGGGGAAACTAAGCCCGAGATTTATTGGACCTTTTGAGATCTTGAAACGAGTTGGAAAGTTAGCCTATGAATTGGCTTTACCTTCGAGCTTACAGCAAGTACATAATGTGTTCCATGTGTCCATGCTACGACCCTACCATACCGACTTCCGACATGTGATAGAACATGATCAAGTGGATCTGCAACCAGACTTAACATATGTGGAACAACCCGTAGAAATTATGGATAGGAAAGAACAGGTGCTGAGGAACAAGGTTGTCAAACTAGTGAGAGTCTTGTGGAGGAACCAGAATGTCGAAGAATCAACATGGGAACTAGAAAGCGCAATGCGTGAAAAGCACCCCCAGCTGTTTTCAACCTGATTCCGGGACGGAATCCTTTTAAGGAGGGGAGGCTGTAAGAACCCTAATTTTTGGTAATATTTTATTTTATTTAATATCTTGTGGCAATGTCAATATGGAACCTTTCTGGTCATCCCTGTGATTAATAGAATTGATTGTCTGAGAAACTGTGTTGTTGTATTCCCTATGTAAGATAAAAAGGGAGATTGTGAAGGCAGGAGTCTTATTGTTAGTGAGATTTATAAAACTTGGGATTTGAGAATGATTAGAGTGTTACAAGATTTACTAAGGATCATGACAAGGAATTATGGATATTAGAGGAATTTACACAATTAGTACTTAAGGAATTATAGGGGAAATCTCTACGCGACAAAATATTATTACGAGAGATTAATTAAGATACGATACGAATTAAGGATTAAATAATAAGCATTGGTGGGAGAATAATATTACAAGGAGTAGTATTGCATGCAAGCCCATGCAACCAAGTAGTTAGAAACCAAGCCAACTAGTTAGCCATTGGAAGATGAATAGTAGTTGGTTACTTGCTTTTTGAAAAAGGAGGAGACATGTAGTACAAGAGCCATACCTATAGCCATACCTAGGTGTACCATGCTTGTACATACAATTATATGTATCACCCAATCAAACACTCAACCAACACAAACACAAAAGAAAAATCAAACTCTCTCCCCCCCCCCTTGAACACAACTCTCGGCCAAGGCTAGAACAAGGAAGAAAGAAATTTCTTTCTCCCACTTCTCATCACTCATAAATCATAATATAATTCCTAGGTCATCTACATCATTTAAGCAAGGTATGCTAGCAATTTCACTCCATTTCATCCATCCAATTCCAAGTTATAAATTTTTAAAGTTTGGATGAATAGTAACCAAGTTTGTTCTTCCTTTAGATCTTGCTTTGTGAGTGTTGTAGGAGGCCATCTAAGGTGTTTTTAAGTTGTATAAAGATTGTTCAAAGTCTCTAGGAGCTCAAGAAGGTATGAAATCTCAAACCACCCTTGGTTATGTGTTGTTCATGTAGTATCACTAGTACAAAATATGCCTATCGCATCTGTTAAAAAGGGCTTTTTGCGTCTGTTATCAACAGTTGCGTATGGCAGAGTAGTATCAGCTATAGAGCATATGCGACTGTTACTCAACAGACGCAAATAGTTTATGCGGCTGTCAAGAACAGACGCATATAGTTTACACCAGTCGCATAAAGTCTACATTTTGCGTCTGCTCCGCTTAAATAGACGCAAAAGATTGTTCTGCATCTGGCACTAACAGAGGTATAAATTTAAAGAACAGACGCAAATATAGACTTTATAAGGCTGTGATAGTAGAACAGACGCAAAAGGTGTTTTTTTCAAAAAAAAAATATATTCTATTTTAAGCTAGCACCTGTAGGCTAAATACATTTCTGCGCCACCCCAAAATTACCAAAAGCAAATTCAATTCTCAATCTCAACAATAATAAAATTGATAGGGTAAAATGGAATACTAAATTAAGAAACACTTGATAATCTCAAATGTTTAACAAAACACTTGATAATTTGAAGTGAATTGGGGGAATATGTATCGATATAGTTGATCATAAATTCAAGGGAACCACAAATTAAAAAATTATCTATAACTAACTGTAGAATTCTTTCCCTTTCAAAATAGTTGGTTGCAAAATCGATGCGATCATTCAAGGCCAGGCAACCTACTTCATCTCTGGCCAATGTGTCAAAATTTTTAATTGCTTCTTCATACAGCACCTGAGTTCGGAAAGATGAAATTAGGTATATGTAATCAAGGTATACACAAAATGAATTAGGAAAAAGCACACAGAAGTTAATTTTTAAATAAAGGATACAAAAATTCAAAATTTTTAAAGCTTGGCAAGTATAACTACCTTGTTTGCCTGAGAACCAAGCAGGTTGAGACATTCTCGAAAACATGTCCGGCTGTTTTGTTAGTTGCAAGATCCACAACTCTAGGTGCCAGAGCTGATGTCAAGAGAAAGCGCTGTGGTGACTTCTTAAGGTTTTTAATAAGTTTCTGAATCGAAATTGAGCTGTTTCAGAAGTGGGTAAGTTCATTAGTTATCTTCACACATTATGTTAATTGTAAAGAAGGTTTTTAATTAACATATACTCACCCTTCCTTGCTACAGGCAGCTGTGACTAGCAAGTCAGGTTTTGCTGCAAGTTTCAACAAATGAGGCTGTAACATAAAATGAATCGGTTATGTTTTTGCAGCTGGGAAAGTTATAGAGGATATTGTTAAACAAGCATAAGATTTACAAGCGAGGCATGTACATAGGTTGTAGCCTGCTGCAGAGATTATGAGCATAAAATGTAGCAGAATATGTCTGAAGACCTATGCCATTAACTTGTAAATTTTTTAGAGTGCCAACTATCGTAGTTTGCAAAAATAGTAACTGTTGCTGCATATCCAGAGGAAGCTGTGGACATCATACATTTAATATTTTAGTAAATTTTACAAAATAATTTCGTTAATCATAAAGTTTTGTTTGTCACTACATTACTATAACTGCCATAGCACATGGAACATGTAGTTCTGACAAAGTAGATACCTCTTATGTTTTTAAAATTTGAACTCTCACTAGCGAGGTTAAATTAATGAAACAGAACAAGGCAGTACATTATTTATATTTTAAACTTGGCATAATCTATAATTTGCCCATACTGAAAACAGTTACGAGGTATGATATTACAGAAAATACGACATTTTTTAGTTTGGGCCTTTGGGGGGTTGACCATTATTTTCAAAATTTGTCCACATCTTACAAGACAAAGTAACTTTCATCTCGTTTTTAGCTACCAAACTTCAATACACCCATTTTATTTATAACATTGAACTGATGTTTAACTTCAGGAATTTGTTTTCATTCATGACATACCAAAATCAAATTAAATGTGTATAAGATCTCCAAGTAGAATATTAAGAATGGAAGATAGGAAAACAGATAACAAGCAACAGGACAATTTTTTTGGTCATTCTTGGAACCCTCTTTGTCTGGGAAATTATCTGAAAAGATTACTATCCTAGAATAAACATTTTCTAGGATGATTACTATCCTCATTCTTGACTACATATATGTACAAACTCTATACTTACCTCAGGAATAATAGATAAGAGGGGTAGTATATCCTGAACAGGCGAAAACTGATCAACAGCTAAAGCTACCTCCGTGTTCGCTGCCTACAAGAAAGTAATCATAATTCAGTTTCTGATGATTGCGCCTACTGCTTTCACCAAACCAGTTGTGCTGTAAAGAGTGCCTACATTATTTAAAGATTAGAACAAAGTAGACCTGGCGGTCTTTCTGCATTGACCATATAGTTAAACAATATAATTGCAGTAACATCTAAATAAGTGTATACTATGTGATTAGCAAAACAGTTCAAGTTATAGTGTGTGATGATTTATTCTCCACACATACAACCACCTTGTTCTTACCACTAAAGTCCTTTCATCCTCTCGGATTCCTTTTAGCAGGTACAGAAGCCGATACAAGTTTCTCAAGTTAATCACATCTTCATCTTTCATTGAAGATGTGGAGATTGATGAGCCAAAAGGTAGATTTGATGCTGCTGCTGATGTCACTGAATCTAAGGTGGCTAGCCCAAGTGCATCCAGTCCCTTTTATGATTTATAAAAAAAAATAATGAGGTTCTAGTTCAACTATTGCAACTTAACATATGGGGATGTACAGCTAAAAGATATGAAGCTGTATATTTTAATAAATTGTGAGTGTGGACTCGTATCTATACGTATATTAGAATAAATTCTGCAATCACATATTAAGTCTATAAAAAAATGACTTTATGGCTAGAAGACTAATGGGTTCTTGCAAGGTGCATCATCAAAAATTATGCAAGGTACATTCCCACCAAGTTCAAGGGACACCTAAAGAGACCATGACTAAAAGAATTAGCACACTAAAAACATATACATAAGCTCACTTCTACCTACCTGGTGCACCCTCTAAATTAAGATATGATACCTTTTTAATTTTAACAGAAGCCCCTGCCATCATTTTTTTCCAACATCTGTTGAGCTCAAGTCAAGAAACAGAGCATCATTTGTTCTCTCTTTCCAACATCTGTTGGCTCTACACTTTTAATTATAGATACGTATACAACACTCACAGTCTATGTGTCTAAAAGGGCAGCTAAATGACAACATAAGATGCCTACAAATTCACAAACACTCAAACAGTATAGACTCACAATCAATATAACTAGTAGTCATAGTAGAAAATTAGGTAATAAGCAGCAGATTGATAGATAATAACAAATTCAAAATCGAAAACAAATTGATTTTTATAGACTCACAATCAGTATAACTAGTAGTCATAGCAGCAGATTAAGTAATTAGATCAAACATATAAATTCAAACTATAGAAACAAAAATTTAACTAATTATAACAAACATATAAAACTCGAAGCAATCAAAATAACACAAATTGACGATAAGTAACAAATTCAAAAGTTAATTCACCGAGCTGATTGTTTATAAACACCAGCAAGAACCTTCTAGACATGAGAACTAGATCGGAGTGATCGATACTGAGTCCGAAACTCTGTTATTTCAGTGGAGCATACACAATACACTAAAAGCATACACCCATTCCTGACACGTACACTATACATACACGAAATTAAACTCTAAATAACACACACACATAAATACCTGAGATTGCATCCAAGTTCAAAAAATTGGAGATGTAATTAACGCTTACATCTTGAAGATGTAATTAACAAATTGACATTGATTAGTGATGCTGCAGTAAGCTTCTAATTACGGATCAATTAGGATAAATTGAAGAAGAATGAAGATGGAGATGGAATTAGGGCTCGCGAGGTAAAAATTGGGGTAGTTTTAAGTCGATCGTCCAAGTAGACGTTTATAAAGAGAGATATTAATTGGGTCGTACATATGGTTTTATTATATTTATTTTATATATTTTTATTCATCTTTATACGTCTGTTTTTAAAAGATAAGACGTATAAAATTGAACTATATACATCTATTGTAAATTAACAGACGCAAATAATTTTCCAACAGACGTATAAAACTACCTTATACGACTGTTCAGGGACAACAGACGTATAAACATGTCTTTTTCTGGTATATACGTCTGTTTAGTGCTCGACAGATGCATAAAACTACTTTATGCGTCTGTTCCTCTTATAACAGACGTAAATGGGGAGACGCATAAGGCAGTTTTTGTACTAGTGTATGGTAGTAGATCCATGCATTTTAGGGGTTATCTTGGATGTATATGTATTGGATAACATGGATCTTGGGTTTTGATGTTGAGATGGTGAATTTTATGACTATGGTGAATATATATATCTCCATGAGTGTTATGAGTCATGATCTAAGTGTTTTAAGTGGTGTTTATGTTATGGAAGCATGAAAAATGGTTGATCTAAGTGATTTGAGCTTGCAGATTTTGTCCAGGAACTTTGATCTGTGTTGTAGCACGATTTTGAACACCCAAATGATGTCCCCTGATGTCCTACCTTATATTGTTGGAAAGATAATTGAATGTAGTTTCTGGATATGTAAGATTCATAGCTAGGTGATGTGTGGATTTTTAGTTATGGCCGGAGGAGTGAATTCTGTTTCTGGACTATGGACTGCATAAAGTGACCCCCTTGTGAACCTTGTTTAAACACCTTAAAAAATATTTGGGATCATGGAAAAATTTGAGAACGTAGGTAATACAGTGGTGAAGACCACCCAAAAGGAATTGGATTAAAATATGAATTTTTGGATTTTATAAAAATGTTAGAGTAAAATTCGCGCAATGGAAAAAAAATCGATTAGTGGAACATTATTCTAGGGTTAGTGGTTATGGTTCGAACGTGGTAACTAAATTAAGTCGAGTAAGTGACGAGCGTAAACGAGTGATGTCATGGACCTATAGTGGGGCTAGGGAGTCATAAGACGAAGACGTTAAGTTAATTTCGTATCCCCTTAAAACCCCGTAATTAGAAAGAAGTTGTTAAGGTACTAACGAACGATTATTGTTTATGTATAGATCGTTCGAATTCGCACGCTCGACCACCCCAACCAAACCAAGGCAAGTTTACTTTTCAAAACTTATCCCTATACAAGGATTTTCACTGTTGTGTTTGTAGTTTTCAAATTATATCAAATGCTATGTTTATCGAAGTATTGATGCAATTGAGATTGAACAAGTACATGTATGCTTTTACCCCTTGAACTTAGATTGAAATGTTTTCTTCGGACAACGACTCTAGCAATAGAGGTCGTAGCGGTCCGTATATACTATTGGCCGGGGAGCGGTATATTATTATATCGTATCTAGATTGCGAAAACCCGGAGGGTCATTCGGGAAGTATCATATACTCAAGTTTATATTCATATCTTCGTAAATACTCGAAACCCTATCTTGGATTAAAAGTTTATTTTATTAATTAATTATTTTATTAATTATTAACATTAAATCTTAAAATATCAGTATTTAACTATTGTTCACTATTTTAAAAACAAAGTTAATCCAAGATACCTTTTAATACTTTCAAACTTGAACTTTTTCGAACTCAAAACATTTTCGAAAACCCCCGGTCAGGTCCTGTTTCTCGTATGATTTCAAGAACTATCGGTCGACTGATGTCGAACCACAACTACTCTGTTTTCAATCAAAATCAGGTTTTCAAAAGAAAAAGAAAAAGGGACTCTGGCAGGTGTGGGAACCGTTGACGAACGATTCCCGGGATGTGTAAGCGGCCGTGAGCCAGGCGGTCCATCACTTATTATTCCGGCCCAGGTGTTGCCGAAGGATGATTACGGATGTAGTTTTCATCGAGGGTGATTACGGATGTAGTTTTCACTCGGGGATAGTTACGGATGTAGTTTCTATCCTTCTACCGGTAGAGAAGACCCGCGGATTATTGGACTCGGATGTGGCGACTGATCATCGTCAATCCCTGTCAGGTTTTATGTTTTCTTTAAGTCCCATTCCTCCACATTGGAAAAAATGCTTTGACACTGCATCTTAGGCCTATGTGCCAGTTGCCGATAGTGTCCTATTTTGATGAGAAAGATGTTGACTTTATGCAGTAGCTAGAACTGCAAGGTTATTTTGAAAACAAGGGCACGTACTGGTGCACCTTTGAAATTTACCAATAATGACAAGTGATTTTATAACTGATTGATACAACGAGTTTAATGACTGTTATACATATGAAATGCTATATTGCTTATTTTATACCTATATTCTTGCTGAGCTATAGTTGCTCACTCTTGGTTGTTTTCAAATTTTACAAACACAACAGCTAAGAGAAATGGCAAGAACCTGTCAGACTGTTCGAAAGCAGGTGACTAGACCCCAGGCTGCAGTTGAGATTCCACCGGTAGGCCCCATTAGCCGGATTGGTCGGCAACTTTTGTTAGTACGTTTTATCTATAAGTATGACCTGTGCAAGGCAGTGTACCGTAACAAACTTTCAAGCCGCCAACTTCGCTTCATATCGAAGTGTTGCTGGTAGCATAAATGCTATTTAATTCGGTCTGTAATAACTCTAAAATTCTTACTTTTGCTTATTCATATGTATGACGTTTCTGAGACTCTAACCTGTGTGTGTGTGTGTGCGGTGTGAGTTTATTGTGGGGTCGATGGTTGTTTATTTATATTATGTGCAAGAACAAGTATGTTATTAATGGAAAATGGACCGTGAGCGCCTAGATCTCCGACCCCGGATCTGGGGGCGTCACAACACTGAAATGGTATATTGATGGTTATAGCATTAAAGAAGAGGGACTGATATTATATGATGTTAGAAGCGAGACTGATGGAATGATACTATATATTTCTTACGTACAAGGATAATTGGAAAGTGTATATACATATTGAATGGAAATAAAATTCTTCCATAATAACTGAAGTTGCTTTTGTCTATTATATATATACAACGGTTAATTTTCCTTTGATGTTATTAGATAGAAATTATCTTGCTGAGCTATTTTGGCTCATTCTTGCTACTTATCTATATACAGCTAGGAATGCCAATACTTCGCAGAACGCCCTGCAAGAGGGTATGGGAAAGGCGACCTTCTGAGAGCACGCTAGCATCGATTCCTGAGGTAGCGTAGAGGCAGACGGGTTCTGAGAGCTTATGTATAATTAAGGGTGTAAGAATGTAATAAACTTTTGATTGTTGGAACGCTTCATGTCGAAGTGTCATTCAACAATGTACTTAAGTATGATCCTGGTTTGTAATAACTGTTCAACTCTTAATTTTATTATGGTAAATGTTGTTCTCTGAGCATATGACTGGTGTGTGTGTGTTTATTATTGCGGGGTCAATGGCATAAGTATTAATTGTAAAAAAAAAAAAACTCAAGAGATATTGATATTGAATGGAAATTGGTCCGTGATGGCCCGAATTTATGACCCTAGGGCTGTCACATCCAAGCACAAAAAATTGTAGTCCTGATGGACCAACCATTAAGGAACATAATCCACTGCCCAAAAACTAGGGGTATACACACTAAGTGGGCAATCGAACTAGGAGAATTTGATGTAAAGTACAAGCCTAGAACGACCATCAAAGCCTAGACTCTAGCTGAACTCGTGGTTGAATATACCATTGACAACCAAGAAGTCGGGGGGCAGGAGGTAATAGACCAGGAAGGTCAGCAAGGTGAGAGGCCCCTGGAAGAGAAGAAGGAGTATTGGGTGTTCTATTTTGATGGAGCATCAAAAACAAAAACCAGTGGTGCAAGTTTAGTTCTGCAAAGCCCCGGTGGGTTCGCACTTGAGTATGCCTTGAAGTTGGACTTCCAAACAACCTACAACGAGGCAGAGTATGAAGCCCTGTTAACTCGAATAACTTGTAGAAGGGGGGGTTGAATACAAGTTATATAATCGTGTCTAATTTTTGCTTGGTTATATGAACAAGAATAAATGAATGAATCAAACTCTGTTTGTATTAATAAGATCAAATACAAACTCTACCAAAGGTGTACAATACCTTTAGCAGCTGCTGACAAAATAAATTCTCTCTCTGTTTGTTTCGAACTGTTAGGTCGAATACACAATATATAATCAAGTACTGTTATGAGAGAATAACAAGAACACACGTTTTAGTACTTAAAACTATTTGGAATTAATAATTCCTCTCTCAGTGATGTAAAATATCACAGAGAGCTGCTTAGGTTACAATGAATGATTTCGTTCACGATAGATACCCTTCTAGGGTTAACCTAACTGTATTTATAAGATATACAACTACGTACAATCGTTATTGATTCTCCTATAATTAAACTATACAATTGATATCAATTACGATTGCTACACGTCTCCTAAGTCAACTCAATCTCTTTGACAGCTATCCAATCTTCAAAGATATTGCTTCCATATTTATCTTAAATTAATCTTCAATCTCTGTTGACTTGTAGATGCTTCCAGTAGACAGACTTTAACAAACTCTGTTGCGCTCCTAGCCAGCAGTGTTTGCGCTTCCTTCTGTCAGCCAGCAGTGTTTGCGCTTCCTTCTGTCAGCGTTTGCGCTTCCAGCTGTCAGCGTATACTCAAACTCTGCTACGACTGCTTTCATTAACAAGTTAAACTCTTTTTCCCTGCAACACTTAAACACTGACATTAAATCACATCAATTATATCTAACAATCTCCCCCAACTTGTTCATTAGAGAAATGTACAAGTTCACAGTAATTGATGATGTCAAAACAATCAAATAAAATCACAGTGTTTAACATTTAACCAGAGTTTAATCTTGACTTAACAAAATCTACAGAAAATTCGAATTACTTATAAATTCTGTCTACCTAACCTCCTCAAGATCTGGTGTTGTTCTGAGATAATCTATCAACAGTCTTCTCTCAGCATTTTCAAGTTCTCTCTACATAACTTCCTTGATTTCTCTTAAATCAGGATCACTTTCATCAGTCTGATAGATAGCAGCTCTTAGATCGTAGATTTTATTCTCCTCATCTCATTTCCCAGTCTTATGAATTTTACTTCCTCTGATTGAGAATTAAAATCAAGAACTGTAACACCCAGATCAGTCTTTAACTTTGCAGTTCCCTTCTTCATTTCAACAAGGTTCCCATTCCAATCTCTGTATTTAGGCACATACTCTTCATTAGTCTTTGATCCAGTAAAGGCTTTAGCTCTCAGCATATATTCTCTTATGGAATTAGAAATAAGTTCTGTTCGTCGATTTCTGACTCTGAATATATACAGAACATACTGAAGTTCTTCAAACAACTTGAGCTTGATAGCATCTTCATTCACTCTATACACTGTTCCTTCTGCCATAAAGTACAACAGGAAGTGAATATCTAAGCTATTTTGGTGAACTAGTTGAACTGATTCCAATTTGTCCAGATTCTCTTGAATAATACCAGAACCAAGAGAGATAAGTGATGAGGGATCTCTTGGACTATTACTAACTCTCAAATCTCTTCTTGAACCCAAGCCAGAAGTATTCCTGCCAAGAGGCTTTCCTGAACAAGCAATGCTATGTTGATAACCACCAATCCCTTCTATTTGCGCTTGAACTGGAATCTTTGGTCTAAAAAACCCAGGTAAAGGTTTGCTTTGAATCTGTAGAGAATCACTTACAACTTGTGTAGCAACAGAGGTTGTATCTGCCTTTTTACCTTTGCTTTCTTCACCTACTATTCCTTTTAGCTTCAACTTAGCATTAAGAGAAGATTTTCTTACCAGTTTTCCTTCATCTTCTTCTTCTTCTTCTTCTTCTTGAATACCAGATAAATTTTCTTTAATTTCAATTCCTTTCCTTGCAGGCCTTGAAGCTTTGACAATCTTCTTTCCTTTCCTAGACTTCAATGCCTTCAAATGCTCTTTTTGCAACAGCTTTTCTTCAGCATGTATATCTTCAAGTGTAGCCTCAGCATTTTCCTCACGAAAAATCTTAGCAGCTAGCTCTTCATCTGTTTGTGGATTGTCAGTGAATGACAAATCCTTTTGCCTTGAAGTAGAAGAACTCTGAAGATTTGTATTTGCTACTAAATTTGATTTTGATCTTGTAGACCTTCTATGTCCATGTCTTGGATTTGCAGTTCTTAACCCCTTATCAGAATTCGCACCTTCTTCATCCAGATGATCCTTCTTTGACAGAGTTTGAGTTTGCTTGCACTTAGTTCTAGCAATTCTCTCCCTCTTTTTGACATCATCACCATCTGGAATCAGAATAGAGGTGATTAACTCAAGAGAGTTTGCAATAGAGTAAACCTTTTCAGTCAGCAAAAGCTGATTCTGCTCAACTGTACTCAATCTGTCAGTAAGAGTCTCCTGAGCCTTGGAAAATTGTTGAAACAGCTTTGAATTTGCTCTGTGAGATTTCTCCTCATGAGTAGCAACCTCTGTTCTGAGATCAATAAGTGCTTTTTGATTGTCATAAAACCTGTGATTCAAGGGCTTAACCTGAATCACTGTTCCTTGTAGACAGGTAAGAACATCAGGATTTGAAATCTTCTTTGAGTTTTCCTTGAGAAATGTAGCTGCTCAACCAGTAGGAAAGATGCAATCTGCTTTGTACCAATCTGCAGTTTTCTTGGCCAGATAATTATCAACAATTTCTCGTACAGAAGGGCCAGCAAAGTCTGGTTTCTCCCCTATTTTCTGTCCATCAGTTTGATGTTTATCAGTTTCAGCTCCTGCACTCATTGCTTCAGAAGAATCACTATCTAACTCATCAATATGTGCAACGGAGGCAATTTCGTCATTTAAGTCAGCAACTTGTTCTTGAGCAACTTGTTTTCCTTGATCACCTTATGCATGCTCTGAAGAAACAACCTTTTGTTGGTTGATCAATTTCCTCACCATGATCAGAAATATGATGTGCATCCGAGTATAACTCTGTGTGAGATGCAACCTCTGTGTCTTCTAGCACAACAGTAGGCTCGTCTGCAACACCAGTATCAACAGAGTTCGTGGCAACCATGGGTGTTGGAGTAGATGCTTCAACTTCAAAAGAAAATGGAATGTGAGTTCCATCAAACTCTTCCATTGCTGGTAATGCATCTCTGTCATCTTTATCAGTCTGAACCTCAGCAATTACTGGTTCATCAATTCTGAATTCTGTTTCTTCTACAGTAGGTTCTATGATAACCTCTATCTCAACAGCAGGAATGTCTTTAGAAATATTCTCTGGAGCTTCAAGAACTTGCTCATCATCAGAGTCTGTAAGAATCAACCTCCTCCTTTTTGCTTGAGGCACTTCAATCACCTCCTCTTCTTCACTAGAGATGTCCTCAACTGGTGGTGAGGAAGGCCTATTTGCTCTTTGAATAATCCTTCTGGTATAAACAGCTCCAGTAGATGTCTGTTTTGCCTTTGAATGCCTTGTATTCTGTGCAGTATGTATTTGCCTTTTTGATCTAGATTTTGGTTGAGGTTGAGTAGTAGTAATTGGCTCAAGGTTTATTGGTTCAATGATTGGTTCAGGTTGTGGTTTTTGTGATGTAGTAGGTACAGTGTTTGTGGGTATTGGCTCAGGTGATGGTATAGGGTTAGAGTGTATGGTTTCAGTATGGTCAGTGGCCAGTGGTTCAGGCATTTGTTGTGGTTCTGATTGTGTTTGTTGTTGTTCATTGTGTGGTGATTGTAAATCTTGAGGTTGGTGGAGAAAGTTTTGCAAGGCAAGTGGCAAAACAAAAGCAGGTAGGTCTTTACCAACATCCTTATTAGTCATATCAGAGAATATCCTCTTATTGACTTTAAAGGGCTGAATCACATCAGCTGCATCAATTTCTAACCCAGATACACAGGCATTGAATAAAAGTTGACAAAATCTAGCAAAGTATACTGTAGTAGACTCTGACAATTTATCACCTAAATTCATTAAAACATATCGACCGAAATCAAAATTACTGCCATAGAGTAGAGAATACCCAATTTGCAGACTATCCATAGGAATGGCATCCCAGTTGGTGACTTTCTTCTGGAATGTTCTGGTGATGCAGTCAAAGAAAAAGTTCCATTCCTTACAAAGATTTGGCCTTCTCACACTGCCTAGCTTTGCAAGAGATTCCATGTACCCTGTGACAGCCCCAAATCCGGGGTCATGAATCTGGGCCATCACGGACCAACTTCCATTCAAAATCAATATCTCTTGGGTTTTTTTTTTTATTTTTATAATTAATACTTATGCAATTGACCCCACAGTAATACACACACACACACCAGTCATATGCTCAGAGAACAACATTCACCATAATAAAAGTTTAGAGTTAAACAGTTATTACAAACCCAGAATCATACTTAAACACATTGCTGAATAATACTTCGACATGAAGCATTTCAACAATCAAAAGTTATTACACCAACTTACACACTTAATGTACACAATCTATCAATACCCAACCGTCCGATAGCTACCTCGGAAAGCGTTGCCAACACTCTTTCAAAAGTTCGTCTTTTCCGTACCCTCTTGCGGGGTGTAATACGGAGTATCGGCATACCTAGCTGTATATAGATAAGTAGAAAGAGTGAGCTATAATAGCTCAGCAAGATCATATGGTAAACTAGAATTTAAAATGTGGACAAGTATATATATGCATATGAAAGCGAAAACCATTTATAAACTTTAAGGAAGAATACAATTCTTATTTAATAATACATCATCCACTTACTATTATAAGAAAGAAATCTAGGATAATACAGTATCAGTTTCTCTTCTTAAATAATATAACAATCAATATGCCCTTTCAGTGTAATATTTCAAAATAAGATGAAAACTTGAATAAATCTCTCTCTATCATCTTCTCATTTCCTTCTTATGCAACAATTATATAAATTAATATAAAATCAGTTTCTCTTCATCTATAACAATAATTCCATCGTTTCATATCATTTTCCCTTTTCAGTATACCAACCTGACTTTATCGTCGATTCTTTATTCAAAAATTTTGGGGTTTCCACTGTTGCCGAATACGTGAGGCCCGATGATCAGTCGTCCTCCGTACCCGTCCCTTTTTACTACCGGTAGACGGAGGTAGGTCTGCCACCATCCCCCAGGAGGAAGGTCTACCACTACATCCTCCTTCGGCAACTCTTGGGCCGAAATGAAATATTAAGTGCTGGACTGTGCAACTTCCACACAGCCTCTTACGCTTACTGTTGCAAATTCCCTTTTTTATCAAATCATTTTACCATTATCAAATATCATTTCACATCTTCCATTTTCATTCACATTTCCTTTCACATATATCATTTCCATTCTTGCACATTACTTCTATAAAATATATATATAACATAATACTTTGATTACGCTCTAGACATCTCTTTCATATTCAAGAAATCAAATATACTTTTATATTCATAAACTATTCCGTCTATTTTAAGAGTAGTAAATAACAATCAAATAATATTGATTAAATCACTAATACTCAAAAAGAATATTTATAATATACCATTATAAACCATATAACCCTAGATAACAACTGATACCATTCTCTTTCATATCTCTTTTACCATAGAGCATATTCGCTCAATTCGTAATCATTTCTATATTCATATTTCGTAATTCATATCCATTTCTCTTAAATTCCCAAAATCAGGGAAAATATATTCTTTGCAACATAGCAAAAATAGCATCACATATATATATATATATATATATATATATATTCCATGGTATCATTTTTATTCCGAAGATAAATAATTTTCAAAGTAAGGATAGAAGGATCTTGCCTCGGTTTCTGTATCCTGACAGTATGGCTGGTCCCTCTTCCGGAGTTTCTATAAACACAAAAGGACCGTCGTTAGAATACCACATCTCTTACTCACTACACTCTTGTATAACATTACCCTTGACACTTTAATATGTTTAACGTATCACTATTATCCCAAAGGTTCAAGAACTTCATCATTTATAAACTCAATCGAAGTTTCAGGGATTTTCACCATTTCCCCTAACGACCACACTTAACTGTAAAAATTCTCAGAAAATATGGATTTCGAATTTTAATGCAAGGTCAACTGTCAAGGGTCCTCTGACCACCTTACTACACTATCCCAAAATTTCGTGGCTTATAAAAATGTCTAAGTATGGTAACGTTAACCTCAAAGTTGGTACAATTTCGTTTTCTCGGTTTTCAAATGCCTTTCACTAAAACTGACTTTTCTCCTAAACCGTTCATCAGATTTTAACGCACCTTATATCGAAACGATCTATGAACTAAGCTCTATCATGTCATGGTCAATTGGTAATCTAGACAGTAGGGTACTGTACGGAGACAGGGGTCCAAAACAGGGCAGATTACATCCTAATGAAAATCGGGCATTATAACGGCTATAATTTCATACTTTCCAAATTTTTCTCACCTCCAAATCCATCACCAAACACATACATCAAACCTACACCATGTGGTCATCATACCAACCATGGATTTCCAACACAAAACACTTCCATATTTAACTCAAACCACTTACAAACACATAATCATCATAAATCATCACTTATCATAACTTAAATCACCAAGTTTTCTATAACCAAGCATATATATTCAAAGTAATACTAAAGGGTCTTGAGATTTATACCTCCTTGAAGCTTGACAACACTTAACAAGCCTTGGGTAGTCCTTAAATAACCTTATACTAGCTTGGATCAACTAAATAAATCATAAAAACAAAGTTAGAAATTCGGATTCACTGAACACCAGTTGAAAGAATCGCAAAAACGAAGGCCTTACCTACGTTTTCTGGATGAGGCTTCTAAAGGAGAGTTGTAGAGCATCTCACCAGCTTTCCAACCATATAAAGAACACAAAATTCCATTGAGAAATGAAGGAGATATGGCCGTTTGAAAATCATCCCCGAAACTGTCAACAATCTGGACAGGTTTGGTTCTCCCACTTTGAGCATGGATTTGACTAGGCTATACTACTTGGATTGCTATGAAATTTGGAGCGAATTATGCACATGGAGTGGAGAGGTTGTGGTTAAAATTTGGTGATTTTATCATGGATAGAAATGGAGATATTAATTTTTCTTTCATCCTTGCTTTTCCTGGACAGATTGTAGAGAAGGAAAGAAATGGATTTTCTCTTGCTTGTTTTGATCTCATCTTGGCTAAGTTCTTGATAATTCTAGAGTCTAGTGGAAGCTTGAAGATTTTTGTTGGTAAAAACCTTGCCAAAAGACTAATCTACCCCTTAACAAGTGTTAGTGGATAATGATGTCATTGATGAGTATTTAGCAAGCTTGGTTATTAACCTTAGGTAATTACTAATAACCTTGGTAAATACTAATGTGGTAAATATCCTTATTATGTACTAACCTTGGTTACTTGGTTTTCATACTCGCCTAATTATGGTTCGTATCGAATATATCTCATTATCCAGTGGTTTTGAAATCATTTATAAAATCCAAATTCCCTTAGCATTCTCTTGACTTAAAAATCCCTTGGTTTAACTTAAATTCACTAATTCCTCAATATATAATCCCTTTAATATTTATATACTCCTTAATATCCAATAAATAGAAGTTCGTTCGAGCTCAAAATCCTCAAAATCTAAATTCAGGAATTTCTGAAATCCATCGTCATTTCGAGTCACTTATTTTCATAGTATATCACTAATATGGTTTTTGTTTGTTCATTTTCCATCTCCAATATAGAATACCTACACACCATTTCCCTAAATTCCTCAAGATCACTATTCATTTGGGCACTGTAGCCTTTCTAAAGTTAGGGTTATTACATCCTTCCCCCCTTAAAAGGATTCCGTCCCGGAATCATGTTGAAAATGTCCATAGATACCTTTTTCATCCACACCTTCTAACTTCTATACCAGTTTCTCTATCTTTTTTTTTTTCATTCGTAATATCTTTATCTTGTTTGCGCAAAAATACACCAACATAAATTTGCTTGTCATTCATCAACATGTCCTTTAGTTTATCAATATCAGTCTCCTTCATTTCTTCCTTTACCAATTTCTTCCTGTCTCAGTCATTCTACATTAGTTCATCTCTCATTCCTCTTTTAGCTAAGGGTATCAGCCACCACATTGGCCTCCCCTGAATGGTAGTGTATCTCACTATGGTTTATCTGTATTTTGATCTCTATCATGACATAAAATATAAACACTTCAATCCTGTTATATCCTATCTCTGTAAAATCCTCCAGAAATCTGACTAGAATAAATTCCTTGAAACAATTGTAAGAAAATACTACCTATAATATAGATTTCCTGTTCGTATCTAAACAGTCTGTGGTTTACCCCAAAATACTATTACTTTCTCTCTCGGGTTCGACATATCTTAGTTCTAACTCAGATAGATTATTCTTATCTATTTTATTAACTTATTTACACCATTCCTTGACTTAGTCGATCCCTAACCAAACATTTACTCTTAAGAGGTTAAATTAGCGCGTACTTGCAATTTCCTCCGGATACCTTATCCTATATGTCTATTGTTCACTATACGCTCTTTACATCTTGCTGATCCACCTTAGTTCCTTCATGATATACTATCTATTCCACCTCTGAAATTTCCTTTTTATTATTCTTATCAAAATCTTTACCTCAAGTTTTACTCATTCACACCTTTTGGATTAATCCTTTTAATACTTAACATCTTCAATCTCTCTCTGCTACTTAGGGTATTAGTCATAATATTGGTCTTCCCCCACTAATAGTTATTGCACCTCGAAATCCTTCATTAATTATTCCCGCTTCCTTTGTTTATCCTTATTCTAATTCTATCCTCAAAATACACCTTACTCTCAATAGTAAATCTCAATTATGCCTTAAAATTCCTCATATTCTTTTCTATTACTAATCATCAAATATACCCATTTTTTTCTCACGAAATTCCTTCCTCTCTTATTTTGAAACGCTTCTAGTTCTAATTATCTCTTAGCGAAGTTTCCCTTGGAATCTCGAGTTTCCTCGTATAATCACGTATACCCTAAACCTTGCTTCCATTATCCCATCCATTACTGAAATCTTCTATATTCGAAACAATTGATAGAATTCAAGAAACTTTGATTTGAAACGGACCCAGAAACAAGCAAGTGTCCCACCACAATTTATAAGATTAAGAGTTTTAAATAGCTCTTTATTTGAAACAAAAGAATATTTTGGGAAATCAATATGATGGAAGAACCCGTACGTAACACAAGTGAGGGCGTCCCCTCCGACTTTCAATCACACAGACAGATCGTCCTTGTGTATACATATAGGATTGTTCCTCTTAGTTGGAATAAGAAGTATAAAGAAAATATTTAATCACGATGATAAATACCGTTTTCCAAAGATAATCTTAGGGAAATATTTTGACTAAAATAGATAAAATAAAATTTTGAAACACATTTCAAGGGTGCCAAAAAGTTTTGAAAAGATACCGGCCCTTTTTGAATAAGAGGTGATAGATCACCCTGGAATTACTCACCAGTGGAGGAAAATTTGAAACTCAATAATATAATTTAGCAGGGCTTTAGGAAATTTGAAAGTAGTTACCGTTAATAGCCTCTGCCCAATTCAAAATCCCAAATAATGGAAGGTTTTCCTCAAATACCATATATATCTTAGACTGCGTACTTTCCAAAATTTCTTAAATTTGGCACTCACCCTTTAGCCTTAACCTATCGTCTTATATTCCCAATTATCGTCATTTACCTAGTCTTGACTTGGATCGATACTTTCTGCCTTTATCCATAATATAACACAACCCTCTAATCGATATACTTATGTAATATTGATCGTCTTAGCTTGACACTGCTCTGGTATCAAGGACCCTTCAAATTATACTTCTAAATTGTATATTCTAACATACCATGCATACTCACAATATTTTCTAACGTACACTTCCTGTTACCTCAAATATTCCCTTTTCTCATATCAGTCCCATGTGCTCCATAAACTTGACACTTTTGGCATAATAACCTTTATTAGCAATAATCTATAAAATCATAATCACTACTTAGAATAAACGCTTCGTTCGATAAACCCCCCCTTGAACTCGATGTGAGTTCATATTTTATATCCTTACCTATATATCTATATGTGTATATTACTATCACTCTTGTTCCTGAGCAATATGACTCTAAGCTCTGATACCAAACTGTGACAGCCCCAAATCCGGGGTCATGAATCTGGGCCATCACGGACCAACTTCCATTCAAAATCAATATCTCTTGGGTTTTTTTTTTATAATTAATACTTATGCAATTGACCCCACAGTAATACACACACACACACCAGTCATATGCTCAGAGAACAACATTCACCATAATAAAAGTTTAGAGTTAAACAGTTATTACAAACCCAGAATCATACTTAAACACATTGCTGAATAATACTTCGACATGAAGCATTTCAACAATCAAAAGTTATTACACCAACTTACACACTTAATGTACACAATCTATCAATACCCAACCGTCCGATAGCTACCTCGGAAAGCGTTGCCAACACTCTTTCAAAAGTTCGTCTTTTCCGTACCCTCTTGCGGGGTGTAGTACGGAGTATCGGCGTACCTAGCTGTATATAGATAAGTAGCAAGAGTGAGCTATAATAGCTCAGCAAGATCATATGGTAAACTAGAATTTAAAATGTGGACAAGTATATATATGCATATGAAAGCGAAAACCATTTATAAACTTTAAGGAAGAATACAATTCTTATTTAATAATACATCATCCACTTACTATTATAAGAAAGAAATCTAGGATAATACAGTATCAGTTTCTCTTCTTAAATAATATAACAATCAATATGCCCTTTCAGTGTAATATTTCAAAATAAGATGAAAACTTGAATAAATCTCTCTCTATCATCTTCTCATTTCCTTCTTATGCAACAATTATATAAATTAATATAAAATCAGTTTCTCTTCATCTATAACAATAATTCCATCGTTTCATATCATTTTCCCTTTTCAGTATACCAACCTGACTTTATCGTCGATTCTTTATTCAAAAATTTTGGGGTTTCCACTGTTGCCGAATACGTGAGGCCCGATGATCAGTCGTCCTCCGTACCCGTCCCTTTTTACTACCGGTAGACGGAGGTAGGTCTGCCACCATCCCCCAGGAGGAAGGTCTACCACTACATCCTCCTTCGGCAACTCTTGGGCCGAAATGAAATATTAAGTGCTGGACTGTGCAACTTCCACACAGCCTCTTACGCTTACTGTTGCAAATTCCCCTTTTTATCAAATCATTTTACCATTATCAAATATCATTTCACATCTTCCATTTCCATTCACATTTCCTTTCACATATATCATTTCCATTCTTGCACATTACTTCTATAAAATATATATATAACATAATACTTTGATTACGCTCTAGACATCTCTTTCATATTCAAGAAATCAAATATACTTTTATATTCATAAACTATTCCGTCTATTTTAAGAGTAGTAAATAACAATCAAATAATATTGATTAAATCACTAATACTCAAAAAGAATATTTATAATATACCATTATAAACCATATAACCCTAGATAACAACTGATACCATTCTCTTTCATATCTCTTTTACCATAGAGCATATTCGCTCAATTCGTAATCATTTCTATATTCATATTTCGTAATTCATATCCATTTCTCTTAAATTCCCAAAATCAGGGAAAATATATTCTTTGCAACATAGCAACAATATCATCACATATATATATATATATTCCATGGTATCATTTTTATTCCGAAGATAAATAATTTTCAAAGTAAGGATAGAAGGATCTTGCCTCGGTTTCTGTATCCTGACAGTATGGCTGGTCCCTCTTCTGGAGTTTCTATAAACACAAAAGGACCGTCGTTAGAATACCACATCTCTTACTCACTACACTCTTGTATAACATTACCCTTGACACTTTAATATGTTTAACGTATCACTATTATCCCAAAGGTTCAAGAACTTCATCATTTATAAACTCAATCGAAGTTTCAGGGGTTTTTCACCATTTCCCCTAACGATCACACTTAACTGTAAAAATTCTCAGAAAATATGGATTTCGAATTTTAATGCAAGGTCAACTGTCAAGGGTCCTCTGACCACCTTACTACACTATCCCAAAATTTCGTGGCTTATAAAAATGTCTAAGTATGGTAACGTTAACCTCAAAGTTGATACAATTTCGTTTTCTCGGTTTTCGAATGCCTTTCACTAAAACTGACTTTTCTCCTAAACCGTTCATCAGATTTTAACGCACCTTATATCGAAACGATCTATGAACTAAGCTCTATCATGTCATGGTCAATTGGTAATCTAGACAGTAGGGTACTGTACGGAGACAGGGGTCCAAAACAGGGCAGATTACAACCTAATGAAAATCGGGCATTATAACGGCTATAATTTCATACTTTCCAAATTTTTCTCACCTCCAAATCCATCACCAAACACATACATCAAACCTACACCATGTGGTCATCATACCAACCATGGATTTCCAACACAAAACACTTCCATATTTAACTCAAACCACTTACAAACACATAATCATCATAAATCATCACTTATCATAACTTAAATCACCAAGTTTTCTATAACCAAGCATATATATTCAAAGTAATACTAAAGGGTCTTGAGATTTATACCTCCTTGAAGCTTGACAACACTTAACAAGCCTTGGGTAGTCCTTAAATAACCTTATACTAGCTTGGATCAACTAAATAAATCATAAAAACAAAGTTAGAAATTCGGATTCACTGAACACCAGTTTAAAGAATCGCAAAAACGAAGGCCTTACCTACGTTTGCTGGATGAGGCTTCTAAAGGAGAGTTGTAGAGCATCTCACCAGCTTTCCAACCATATAAAGAACACAAAATTCCATTGAGAAATGAAGGAGATATGGCCGTTTGAAAATCATCCCCGAAACTGTCAACAATCTGGACAGGTTTGGTTCTCCCACTTTGAGCATGGATTTGACTAGGCTATACTACTTGGATTGCTATGAAATTTGGAGCGAATTATGCACATGGATTGGAGAGGTTGTGGTTAAAATTTGGTGATTTTATCATGGATAGAAATGGAGATATTAATTTTTCTTTCATCCTTGCTTTTCCTGGACAGATTGTAGAGAAGGAAAGAAATGAATTTTCTCTTGCTTGTTTTGATCTCATCTTGGCTAAGTTCTTGATAATTCTAGAGTCTAGTGGAAGCTTGAAGATTTTTGTTGGTAAAAACCTTGCCAAAAGACTAATCTACCCCTTAACAAGTGTTAGTGGATAATGATGTCATTAATGATGTCATTGATGAGTATTTAGCAAGCTTGGTTATTAACCTTAGGTAATTACTAATAACCTTGGTAAATACTAATGTGGTAAATATCCTTATTATGTACTAACCTTGGTTACTTGGTTTTCATACTCGCCTAATTGTGGTTCGTATCGAATATATCTCATTATCCAGTGGTTTTGAAATCATTTATAAAATCCAAATTCCCTTAGCATTCTCTTGACTTAAAAATCCCTTGGTTTAACTTAAATTCACTAATTCCTCAATATATAATCCCTTTAATATTTCTATACTCCTTAATATCCAATAAATAGAAGTTCGTTCGAGCTCAAAATCCTCAAAATCTAAATTCAGGAATTTCTGAAATCCATCGTCATTTCGAGTCACTTATTTTCATAGTATATCACTAATATGGTTTTTGTTTGTTCATTTTCCATCTCCAATATAGAATACCTACACACCATTTCCCTAAATTCCTCAAGATCACTATTCATTTGGGCACTGTAGCCTTTCTAAAGTTAGGGTTATTACATACCCAATCTCTGTTAGCATATCTCGCAAATTCTATTCCGAAACAACAGCATATGAGGTGTGAGCATCGAACCCCATGGTTTCTCTAACAGTCTGTGGAGTAATCACAAACTCATCTTCATCATAAGTGAAAATTATAGACGGAGTCCCATTCTCTCCTCCAGCCACATACTTTGAGTTCTGCCAGAAAGTGGCAATCTGAGATGCAGATAGAACAGCTGGTTCAATCAATGCTTGCCCAATCTCAGAGTCACGGAGAAAATTCTGTATAAGATGAAACGCTTCGGGAGCACGATCATTCTCAAGTAAAGCTGCAAAATTGTTAGGAACAAAATGAAGACCAAGAGATGTAAAAGGTTTAGTTGCCATTAGATCAAGAAACGAGCAAGAAATGACAGTGAAATTTATGTGTTTGAAAAGTGTTTGTGAAAATTTCGTAGTGAAAAACACAAAAGAGCTCTGTGGTTGGGTAAAGTGAATATGAGTGGATGTGAAGGTAAGAGTAAGAAAATGAATCGATATACACAAAAATGATTAGAGTTGTAATTAAAAAATTAAAACTCAATCATTTGTGCATTAATACACTCAACCATTCCTAGAGTAATGTGTGAGTGGGACACAAAAATGGGTGAGTGGGACACGTGTCAATCATCCAACGAATAAATTAATCACGCGCAGTAAAAAGCAATTATCACCGCTGTCTTTCCTATTAGCAAGACACTTTACCACATTTACACTCATTAACAGTTGTCAAACACTCTATTTACTCCAAAATTTTCAAATCATCCCAATGAAAATTTACCTTAGAGTACTAGACACAATCCAACAGTGTTTGTCAATTTTCCAACTTTATCACTGAAACCCTTTCAAAAATTGCACAGTTGTGAATATATGTGTGTGTGTAGCAGAGGTTACCAAATCAATTTTTATAGCATCTAATATTTCATAAAATCCATAAAATAAATCAATAAACACCGAATGCACAAACTCTCATATCAAACACTGATTATATGATGAAAGCTAAACTTCGTAGTAACTTAGATACAGAAATCTGAATACACCTATTCCCTTTGATGTCCATGATTATCCAAGTAAGCACACAGTCGTTATAGACAAAAAGATCAAGAGATAGGTATCAAAGCATCATTCAGTGAGTAACATGCCAGGGATTTGATAAACTCACAAACTCTCAACGCACATAAGTGTTTAGGTGAAGTGTTTACACTCAAGTTCAATCAGTAAAAGCAGATACTACCATATGCTTGATTATTAACCAAATCTACACTACTTTAAGTACATATATGCACAAATCAAAAAGGACTTTATTCGAGGGTGTAATTTAGTAGAATCAAACAGGTGAGAAGAGATGGATTAAATGAATAAATGACGAACTGAACAATTTAATAGACCAAAGTGTTCAGTTGCACTGTTTGTACAAGATGATAAGCATATATACATTTTTTTTATGTATATATTTATTCACTGAGTAAACTTTTCTTTGTAGATAAACTCTCACCTGCTTGCATTTGAATTTTCAAAAGAATATAACTGCTCTTAATACTCCAGAGTTTAAAAAGGAGCAGTGAATGAGGCTCAAAGGGGTTTACTAAGGGTGGAATTTATGAACAGTGTTTGGAGAAAGATGGTAAATCCTAGTGCCTTTATCATTTTTATGCACACACATATCATGTAGTCTCAAAATGGTTTTAAACAAGTTCTAGAGCAACATACTCACTGATGAACATCACACATCAATAAAATCTGATTGATATAAAATGTATCAATCACTTATTTGGCTCAAATTCTCACAGGGTGCAAACATGAATTGAACTCACCAAAATCAACAATGACACACCTCAAGTTTTGTAATTTTCACAAGTACAAATAGGAATCATCAAGAACCATGTATATGTCTTAGGAACAGAGTGTCACTATCAGAGTTTAGAGTTCATCAATATCAGAAGTTATTCATGAGAGGCAATGCACACAGTATTTATAGACTCAGAGTTTAGGACCAAATAAACTAAGAGATGCTATAAATATGAAACAGTATCATGCTGTGTTAATTTACTGCACAATTTCTGATTAGATCACAGTGACTCAGAAAGAGTCATGATTTGATTACTGAGAATCATGCTTCATACATATTTCGTCATTGGTGTTTTCATCCAGACTATAATCAATTCAGAATTCACAGAGTTCATCAAACATGTTAACAGTGTATGACAGACAGACATGCTGACAGAGTTTAACAGTGTTTAAACAAAAACATGTTAACAGAGTATGCATAATAGAGTTTAAGCAACAAAGTTCACATAGCACTTAACAATTCATAGAAAAATGAGCAACATATTTTATAAGAAAAATTTTGAGTCTAACCAACATTTTTAGTCAAAACCAGAGACCATTCCTAGTTCATTGACCAGTCTTGTAAATGTTGCTTCACTCAAAGGCTTGGTGAAGACATCTGCAAGTTGTTGTTCTGTAGACACAAAGTGGAGCTCAATGTTGCCTTCCTCTACATGCTCTCTGATAAAGTGATACCTTATGCTGATGTGCTTGGTCATTGAGTGTTGTACTGGATTACCTGTCATTGCAATAGCACTCTAATTATCACAGAAAATAGGTATTTTGCTATACCTCAATCCATAATCCAGCAGTTGATTCTTCATCCATAGTATCTGTGCACAACAGCTACCAGCAGCAATATACTCTGCTTCAGCTGTAGATGTGGATATTGATTTCTGTTTCTTGCTGTACCAAGAAACAAGTCTGTCACCAAGAAATTGACAACTTCCACTTGTACTTTTTCTGTCAATTTTACAGCCTGCAAAGTCTGCATCAGAGTAGCCAAGTAGTTTGAAATCTGATTCTCTTGGATACCACAGCCCTAAAGTTATAGTACCCTTGAGATACTTAAAAATCCTCTTCACAGCTGTTAAATGTGGTTCTCTTGGATCTTCCTGAAACCTTACACAAAGACATGTTGCATACATGATATCAGGTCTACTTGCTGTTAAATAGAGTAAAGAGCCAATCATTCCTCTGTAGCTTGTCATATCTACTGATGACCCTGTATCTTTGTCCAATTTAGTTGCAGTTGCCATGGGAGTTATTGCAGATGAACAGTCAAGCATGCCAAACTTCTTGAGAAGATTTCTGGTATATTTTGCTTGATTGATAAAAATACCATCATCTGTTTGCTTCACCTGTAAGCCTAGAAAATAACTAAGCTCTCCCATCATACTCATTTGATACCTGGACTGCATGAGCTTGGCAAACTTTTTACAGAGTTTATCATTAGTAGATCCAAAAATAATGTCATCAACATATATCTGAACTAAAAGCAAGTCACTACCAGATTTGAAATAAAACAGAGTTTTATCAATTGTGCCTCTGTTGAATCCACTTTCTAAAAAAAATTGAGCCAGAGTTTCATACCATGCTCTTGGTGCCTGCTTAAGTCCATATAGTGCCTTGTCTAGCCTGTAGACATGATCTGGATATTTTGGATCTACAAAACCAGGTGGTTGTTCAACAAACACTTCTTCTTCAAGTTTTCCATTCAGAAAAGCACTTTTCACATCCATCTGAAAAACCTTGAATTTCTTGTGAGAAGCATAAGCAAGAAACATTCTTATTGCCTCCAACCTGGCAACTGGAGCAAAAGTCTCATCATAATCTATCCCCTCTTGCTGTGAATAGCCTTTTGCCACAAGTCTGGCTTTGTTTCTTGTAAGAACCCCTTCACTATCAGTTTTGTTTCTGAAAACCCATTTAGTATCAACAATAGATCTGTTCTTGGGTCTTGGTACTAGTGTCCACACTTCATTTCTCTCAAATTCATTTAACTCTTCTTGCATTGTTGTTATCCAGTCAGCATCTTTAAGAGCTTCTTCAACTTTCTTTGGTTCAGTTTGTGACAAGAATGCATGAAACAGGCATCATTTGTTGTTGCACTTCTTGTCCTTACTCTTGCATTAGGATCACCAATGATCAAATCAGGTGTGTGAGATTTGGTCCATTTCCTAGCTGAAGGCAAATGACTTCTATCAGAGTTTGATCCTCCCCCTCGATCCATGTTCTCCTGATTTCCTTGATGTCTTTCTTCATTCTCTGAGGCTCCCCCTGAATGTGACTACTCAGAATGTGAATCATCAGAGATTGATCCAGATTTTTCATGTGATTCATTTTCAGAATCTGAACCATCAGAGTTTGATTCTTCATACTCCCCCTCAACTGGTTCTCTCCTTTGTTCTGGTTGAACAATTTCTTCTGTGTTTACTAGTAGAGGTTCAGAGTTTGTATCAACAGAGTCTGTTGGAATTGATCCATCAGAGTTTATTTCGTCAGAGATTAGTTCTTCATTTTCAAAATGTAGTTGATCATGGTCATTGACATCTTCAAGTCCAGTTATTTTCTTATCATCAAATGACATATGTATTGATTCCATGATCACTTTGGTTCTCAGATTATAAACTATGAATGCCTTAGTTGACAGTGGATAGCCAACAAAAATTCCTTCATCTGCCTTCAGGTCAAATTTGGTCAACTGTTCAGGATGAGTTTTCAGAACAAAGCATTTGCACCCAAAAATATGAAAATATTTCAGGTTTGGCTTCTTTTCTCTCACCATTTCATATGGTGTTTTTCCATGCTTATTTATCAGAGTGGCATTCTGAGTAAAACAATCAGTTTGAACAGCTTCTGCCCAGAAATAGGTTGGTAATTTTGCTTCATCAAGCATAGTTCTGGCAGCTTCTATCAAAGTTCTGTTCTTCCTTTCAACTACACCATTCTGTTGTGGAGTGCCAGGTGCAGAAAACTCTTGTTTAATTCCTTTGTTCTTGCAAAATTCTTCCATTGTTGAATTCCTGAATTCAGTTCCATTGTCACTTCTGATAATCTTCACTTGATTCTTTGACCCTTTGTCCAACTGCATTATATGTTCTGCCAGAGTTAATGCAGTTTCATCCCTCTTTGCTAGAAAATACACCCAAGTGTATCTGGTGTATTCATCAACAATGACTAGAGCATATTTCTTCTTTCCAAGAGACATAACATTCACTGGTCCAAAAAGATCAACATGTAGAAGGTGATAAGGATCAACAATTGAAGACTCAGACTTGCTTTTGAAGGAAGCCTTTCTCTGTTTGGCCTTTTGACATGAATCACACAGGCCATCTACATTTAGCAAGGACTTTGGAAGTCCTCTCACAAGATCATTCTTTATCAGCTCATTGATGTTGTTTAGATTTAAATGAGAGAGTTTCTTATGCCACTTCCAACTCTCTTCACTGGACATCCTTGTTGACAGACACACTGCTTTGCCATCAGAGTTTGTTGACAATTTTATTTCATAGATGTTATTGTGTCTGTTTCCAATTAGAGCAAACTTTCCCTGTAGATTTACTGATAACTTGACAGTATTCAGGCTGAAAATCTACATGAAATCCTCTGTCACAGATTTGACTCACAGAAAGCAGATCATGCTTGAGTCCTGGAACCAGAGCTACATTTGTGATGATGACACTTCCAAGATTAATATTGCCATATCCCAGAGTATGTCCTATGTTGCCATCTCCATAGGAAACTTTTGGGCCAGCCATCTCCACATACTCTGATAGCAGGGCTTTATTTCCAGTCATGTGTCCTGAACATCCACTGTCCACGATTAGGATACTTTCCCTGGTGCCCTGCAATCACAAACAATCACTGATTGTTAGTTTTAAGGATCTAGACTTGCTTGGATCCTTTTGCTTTATTGAATCTGTTAGCTTTTGCAGCGGATTTATCATTTTCAGAGTTTAAGCTAACATTTTCAGTCTTAGCACCTGCAGAATTAACTTTAACCCATTTCAAATTAGGTTTCAGTTCATAGTAATTATGATAAATAGCTTGATAATTCTTGCAAGTATAAATCGAGTGCCAAGTACTTCCACAATGTTTGCACAGAGTTTGTGGTCTAGGTTTGACATTATTCTTTTTCACTCCAGATTTGAAGGGTAAAGAATTAATGTCTTTGTTCTTCCTGCAAAAACTGGCAAGATGATTAGTACTACCACAGTTATGACAAGTTTTTCTAGGTGCAAATGTAGCAAGCATTGGCCTATTTCCTGATGTTATGCCTACCTTTCCATTTCTGTTTTTCCTAGGCATTTTCTGTTTATTGATAGATTTTATCTCTTTAAGCTTTTGCTTAAGTTGTTTATCTGTCATTGAACCAATGTTAACCTGTTTTGCACAGGTTTTTACTGGCTCATTTTCAACAGTTTCATGTTCAGTTTTAACACTACCATGAACAAATTTTCTAGTTGGAAGAGTTTGTCTAACTTTCACATGATTTAGAAATCTAAGCTCATCTTCCTCACAGTACCCTAAACCAACAGTGTCAGCTTGAAAAACCTCATGAGTGTCTTTTCCAGAATCAGTCCAAGTTTTAATGATATGATTAGCATCCTCCAGTTCAGATTCTAGTTGCTTATACTTACCTAGCAACTCCTGTTCTATAAAAACAACATCATCTCTTTCTTTCTGAATTTTATTCATGTTTTCAAGTTGTTCTTCAATAAGTTTATTTCTTTCTTTGAGTTGAGAACACTCATTCTTGATTCTCTCATTCTCTAAAGTCTGATCCCTATAACTGATATGTAAAGCTTTAAGATAAATTCTCAGTTCAGTTATATTATCAGTATTATAAGCATAGGTAGTTGGGGGTACCTTAAGTTCAGAGTCTTCATTCTGAGTAGAGGCCATGAGTGCATAGTTCACCTCCTCATCTGAATCTGAGGTGTCTGCCCAGTCTCTGCCTTTGGTGTAGAGTGCCTTTTCAGTTTTACCCTTCTTGCACTCAGGAGCATAGTGACCCATCTCCTTACACTTGTAGCATTGAACCTCAGACTTATCTTTCTTCCCAGATTTGGAGTCCTTTCTCTCAGATTTGCTGAAATTTTTCTTGACAAACTTTGAGTCATTCTTGGAGAATCTCTTTCCCTTCTTGAAGTTCTTGAACCCCATCTTCTTGAAGGTCTTTACCATCAATGCAGCCATTTGCATCATCTCTTCATCATCTTCAGAATCAGATGATTCATCTATGTTTGAGTCAACATCAGTGTTTGATGACTCACTTTCTGAATGAATGACAAGGCTTTTCCTTTTGCCTTCTTCCTTGATGCTTCTTTCTTTGAAGATTTTTCTTCAACTTTCAGAGCAACAGACTTTGACTTCTTGCTTGATCTCCTGTTTCTCTACTCCATTTCTAACTCATGAGTTTTGAGCAAACCATAGATTTCATCAATCTCAGTATCCGCAAGATCATAGTTATCTCTTATAGTGGTTGCTTTCACATTCCACTTTTCAGGTAGAGAGAGAAGAAACTTGAGATTTGAGTCTTCTAAATCATACTCTTTGTTAACCAATGACAGATCATTGAGCAGTTTACAGAATCTGTCAAATGTTTCTGTCATGGTTTCTTCAGACTTTGCCTCAAAATGCTCATACTCATGTGTGAGTATGTTCCTTCTATTCTTCTTGATTGCAGCAGTTCCCTGACATCTAACCTCAAGTACATCCCAAATTTCTTTTGCAGTTGTGCAGTTAATCACCTTGTTTGACATAACATTGTCTAAAGTACTTTGAAGTAAATGCCTTACTTTTGCATCCTTAACAATAGATGAAAGATCCTTAGCAGTTAGATCTTTCTTTTCCTTTGGAATCACTTTTGATTCCTCACCAACAACAACAGCAGTTAACTTTGTAGGTTTATGAGGACCTTCATAAATTCTGTCAAGATATTCTGGATCTATAGCTTCCAGAAACATGGTCATCTTCACCTTCCAGATTGCATACTTTGATGGCTTAAGTATAGGAACCCTAATCGTCTCATACCTACTAACAGTAGTAGGAGCTTTCTCAGAACCTGATGGAGGAGGTATCTCTACCATTGATTATAATTATGTTTGGATCTTAAAATGTAATAAAGTAACAGATTTGCTCTGATACCACTTGTTAGGTCGAATACACAATATATAATCAAGTACTGTTATGAGAGAATAACAAGAACACACGTTTTAGTACTTAAAACTGTTTAGAATTAATAATTCCTCTCTCAGTGATGTAAAATATCACAGAGAGCTGCTTAGGTTACAATGAATGATTTCGTTCACGATAGATACCCTTCTAGGGTTAACCTAACTGTATTTATAAGATATACAGCTACGTACAATCGTTAATTGATTCTCCTATAATTAAGCTATACAATTGATATCAATTACGATTGCTACACGTCTCCTAAGTCAACTCAATCTCTTTGACAGCTATCCAATCTTCAAAGATATTTCTTCCATATTTATCTTAAATTAATCTTCAATCTCTGTTGACTTGTAGATGCTTCCAGTAGACAGACTTTAACAAACTCTGTTGCGCTCCTAGCCAGCAGTGTTTGCGCTTCCTTCTGTCAGCCAGCAATGTTTGCGCTTCCTTCTGTCAGCGTTTGCGCTTCCAGCTGTCAGCGTATACTCAAACTCTGCTACGACTGCTTTCATTAACAAGTTAAACTCTTTTTCCCTGCAACACTTAAACACTGACATTAAATCACATCAATTATATCTAACACGGACTCTCAAATACAAACCTTATACAGAGCTACGCACACAAAACTCACGACCCGAACTCACGTACTCTTTTTACAATGACATAGTGAAAGTATTTATAATGCTACCTATCAACTAATAACAGAAAGATAATCTATACATGACAATGTTCTGCCTTTCAGTTGATAGTTTCCATCAATAAAAAATTCTTTCCTTCATAAAATCTTCTTGCTTGTTCCTCAAACAAAGATCCTGTTTTATAGCACTTGCCAGTTTCTGTAGCATCCATAATGACATCATCAGTAACATGACTGATATCAGGACTTGTACACTGCATCAGTATCTGATCACCATCAGTATTAGACCTTCATCAGGATTTGCTCTCTGTTCCTGACATGTAGTCTTCGATACACTGTTCATTCCTGACTAAACCTTACAGATAACTGTCTAACACATATTTCCTATACAAGGTACTAAATCCTTTATAAAATCAGGATATACAAGAAGTATAAGTAAAATTCTATTCTTAACATCACAACTCATGAATTATTCCTAACAATCTCCCCCTATTTATGCTTTTAAAATCTGAAGCATAAATCTGAGTTGTTGATGTCAAAACATATAACAATACAATCAGAATAGAATTTATGAATTCAAAAATCATGAAGTTAAGTACCTCCTCTTTCAGATATAGACATAGTATCCAGTACTTAGACGAAAGAATTCAACTATTTGATGCTTCTTTTCCTTTACCACTTCCATGTGAGATTCACCTCTGTCACAATCTTTATCTCCCCCAGTTCTTCTTTTTATCCCCAGTCTGTTGTTGTTATTGTCATCTCCCCCTTTTTGACATCAGCAACATTAATTCAAAGAGATTCAGTAACATAACAAATGAGATTCATCAGAACTGCTTGATTTTCCATAATAGTGACTTGGTTATCTTCAAGTGTTTGAAGTCTTGATTGAAGTTCAAATTTGAGATTTCTGAATATCTTGTAGAACTTCATAATTGACTTCAATGTTAGAAGTGTTTGGAATATCTTCAGATTCAAGTCTTGTAGAAGAAGTTGCCTGTGTAGAATGATATTCAAGTAATAAAACTCGATTAGAGTTACAAACATCTTCATCTTTCTGATCTGAAGCTGCAATATGATCATCTTATTCTTCACCAGTATTCTGTGTACTAACATCGACAAATCCTGACGCCTCCTTAGATTGATCAGATACTGTTGATGTCTCAATTCTGGCTGATATTGGTAGTACAAACAAAGGAATACTTGGATCATTAGAAATATCTTTTGGTACTGATAATGTAGAAGTTTGTCTTAGCCTTTCACCTCTTCTGTTTATAATTCCTACAAGCCTTTCTTTTTGCTTCTGAGCTTTAACTTCTGGCTTTGAATTGTGCTTTGCTAAGTCATTCTTCTCATACATCTTGATAAAAGAATAAGTACCAGCATCCATACCAAGATTATTAGACCAAGATTCAGGAAAAACCTGATCCCAAAAATCAAACGATGGTTTCCTAATTTTCTCTCCCTCACTACGGAGTTGATCATCCATACCCTCATTCTCACTTTGACTATCTAAAGTCAACACTCTTTCTACCTCTCCTTTTGCCTGGTCAGGAGCCAGCCGCTCTGATTGTGGATCAATATCCATCTTTTCAAGTGTATCACTCAAATTTGGATAAGTGCTCTCATGACCTACAGAAAAATAGAGTTTAGAAGAAGTTTTTATACCTGAACTCACATGGAGAGAGGGTTCCTCATTTGGCATGGGGCTTGAGGTTTTCTCCAAGGAGTGAGCTGCTATAATCTCTGAACCCTTACAATCATCTTCTTTCCTTCCAGAGACTACAGGCTCTAGTATACCACTTTCAGGTTCTCTACTAGACTCTGATGTCTTCAGTAATACTTCATTAGACACCCTAGTTAGTATGTCACTGTCTTTAAGTGTTGTTTGCTGAGACTCACCCTCAAGGTGGATAGACTCTGACTGAACAACGTTTGTTTGATCTTCAAGAAAATCAGTCAAAGTTATTCCTCCCATATCATACACTTGCAATTTCAGTCATCACAGAAGACCTTTCAACATCAGCTATCACAGCTCCTGAGTCATCCAACCTCTGACTAGATGGTTCTTGTGTTGCAGTGACTGTGATCTGATCTTTCCTACTATCCACCACTGGTGCAATAGTATCTTCTGTTGACTGCATTCCTCTATCTACTTCCTCCTGTTGTTCACCTTGAGCTGAAGCATCTTCAATAATGACATCTTTGTCAAATAAATATGCATGAAGTGATTGAAGTGCAACATGCTTCGAGAGTCCAAATTTCCTGACCAATTGTCTTCTGACAGATACATAGAAATACATCTTCATTAAGTCAAGTCTTTGATGTAGAAGTCCATATTCATCTGGAAATAAAAGTTTTGGTACTCTTTCAACCAGAAAATCTAGAACAGGCCTTGACAACTTCACTTTGAGAGAAATTAGTCCCATAGCGAGTCTGTATGATAATGTAGTTTCCCATGAAGAATCAATATCCAGATCTCTATAGTCATTTGCTGACTTGATTGTAGCTTCATTTGTAGAGACCTGCATGATATTATTTGGACTAGACTCTGTGTGTGTAGGTGACAATTGAATCTTTCTCCTTGTTCTCCTGGTATAGTGAGCAAAAGATTTATCCTGAGAAGACTCAAGAGCTGTAGACACAGAAGTAATCTTGGGATGAGATCCTTTTTCAATAGACACAGTCTTTTGAGAGAAAGTATCTAGTAACTATTTTCCCTTTTTAAGTACTACAGTCTTTTGAGAAACTGCAACATGGCTGTGACTAGGTGCTTCATCTCTTTGTCCTAGCTTAGAAAGTCGAATTACAGCCTTCAATTTTTCTCTCTCAGCAAGAGATATATTATCATCATCTTCACTAGAACTACTACTACTTGACACAACAAATCTTCTCTTCCTCACAACTGATGTCTTTTGAGAAACACCAGAGGTTGGTTTCTTTGAAACAATAGGCTGTGGATTAAAACTTTGTTCTTGAATTGTTTTAGAGACTATAATGTTTTGGGCTACTTGGGTAGACACAGGTGGGTTCTCCTCCAAATGAGATTCCTGAGCCATTTCACCATAAAAGAAAGAAGAATTGTAGAGAGTAGGAAGATGAGTTTTAAGAATTACCTGAACATGATGTGGATAATGAATTACAGGTATTTCATCTAGATTCTTTTCATTGTCCTTCTTTGTAATGTCAGAGAAAATTCTCTTTTGCTGTACATAAGAAGAAACACAATGTTCTCTACCAAATCTAGCTTCAACATCAGGAATAAAATGGTTAATAAACATTTGTATAAATCTATGATAATAAACCATTTTCCTGTTTTGATCTCTTAACCCAAGTTTAATACACATCTGACTTAAGATAATGTGACCAATGTTAACTACTCTGTCATAAAGCAAACTGTAAGCAATATGTGAAGTAACAGAAGTAATTTGATCAAAAGAACTACATTTACCAGTAAAGCATTTAGATAATTGATCAAAGAAGAAAGACCACTCTTTCCTAAGATAAGATCTTCTTAACTGGCTCATGTTATCTAAAGGTCCATTATAACCTAATGCAGATAACATAGTTCTAACATCATCATCAGATGGTACATTCTCATAATTTAAACTAACAGGTAAGTGAAGTACTGAATTAACAACAGATTTAGTAATATCAAATGAATCTTGTCCTAAGTGTAGAACAATCTTACCTGATTGACTCTGAGTAGAATCAATTACCTCAGCATTCTCCCAAGCTTGTGTAACAGCTGCTTGATTAATCTGTGGAGATGCTATCAATGCATAACTTAATGGTCCATATGCCAGAAAGTTCATGATTGGATGAAAATCAGATGACACTCCTTCCTTGTTGGTGATAGCTGCTACATGATTGTTTGTCATAAAATCAAAGTCACCACACTTGAAGGCTACTGACTTAGGTAATCTTCTCTGAGCTGCCATTTTTTATCTGAAAAGAACTTAAAAAATTCTTGAAATGGATTATCAGTAGAAGTTAGACAAAAAGATGTTGTATTTCATTTCCATATATGTAATGCTTTCCATTAATGAAAATACAATTTCTTGTTATCTACTTGTCTTTTGATTATTGAATGATGTATAAATTATTAATATGCAAAAATTTAAAACTTGCTGGCATAGACTTAACACATCACAGAACTAGATTACTGATATGGGTAAAAAATAAGCCCTAAAGACATATTTAATGTGGCATTAATTAGACCCAGCATGGTCCAAACGTGGGGCCCATTAATGAGGTCAAAAACCCTAATTTAATATTAATTTCGTAATCAATATTAGGGGAGATAAATAACTCAGCAATAAGAGTCAAAAAAGGATATTACTCCTGCCTGACTTAGCCTCCAAGGCACCTAATTCAATAAGGAAACAGACTCTTACAAAGAAGGAGTCTAGAACCTTCCTTAAGGCGGTGACTTGCCTACCAAGTCACCTAAGTCTACTACTATTCTAAGGCTTCTCAGCCTATATAAGGGTCTGACCCCTCATTCTCAGAACAACGTTTTTTGGGGCAGAACTCAATACGTCACTTACATTGGCTTAATCCTCGATTAAGGACATACAGGCCAATACGTCCTAGGTGAGCCCTCGCTGTAACAACCCCAAATCCGGGGTCTGGGATTTAGAGTAGTCACGATCCATTTACTCCTTGTCTTACCTGTATTACTCACACTGCACATATTTCATTGGCTTATGACCCCACAATATATATCTCTCTCTCACACACACACACAGGTTAGAGTCTCAGAAACGATACTATACAACAACTGCGGAATAAACAACTTTATTACAATACCCAATTGTCTTACAAAATCTGTTATTGAAACAATATATAGGAAATGTTACAATTCCAACTCTGACTTCTGATGATTACAATCTTCTCCTACCATTCATATCTATACATAATTTAAATGCAGCCAGCTACAGCTTGATCCGACTGGTTCGTACTACTCTTCGGGATCACTGGTGCCCATGACATCCTGCTTCACTGCTCTATAATATATATAAAACAATAGCAAGGGTGGGCAAATAGCTCAGCAAGGTAATGAAAACATGGCATAACTCTGCCTATGACTTAACCCAGAATAAGGCGGGTATAAGACAATAATTGTCAAAATATCTCTTTATCGAAAGTATTTCCTTATCAGAATATATTCCAAAAACAGTACTATTGTAGTACTCCAAATATCATTTCATAATATCTCTGCAAACTTTTATTATACTATTGAACCAAGTTCTAGTATATTATAAAAGGATGAGATTTCAAAGTAAACCAATATAATCTTTTTGTAGGAAAGAAATATCTGCTATATAAGTATAAGCAGAGTATCAACATATAACTTAAAAGATGAAGTTATAAGGTGATTCAATATAAACAACCCCCTTACCATAACCCCGGTTATGTAAGGTAACCACAGAGTCATATAAAAGATGATGTTACAAGGTAACTCAAAATATATCTTTCTTAGAAATATCTGCTATGCCAGAATAAGCAAGATATCATCAATTTTCATAATAGAGGAACTTGCAGGAAGAATATTGCAATTCCAGTTCAAACACTTTTCAACCCTGCCAACAATGATAATGTTGCAGATAATTTCCCAATTTGGAAGATGAACTAATACGGGAGCTTGCCGCGCCAGGAGCCACAACATTTACGATGATCAGTCGCATGTCATGCTCCCCATCATTTGTTCTCTACATGTAGAAGGAAGAACCGACGGATCGCCCGCCCTCTGGAACCCCCCGGCCAACGGTTGGGCCATTGCTGGACCGGCGCCACTCGGCCACTTACGCGTCTCCTAGTTCAATAACATCCATGACTCTGAAACGTAAAGTTCGTCCCCCTTTCCCCAAGTATAATACTTGTTGATAAGACTCCACAAAGTAGTCGTATCTAGTTGGAAAGGAGAATTCACCAATATTTCCCAAGCTGATGCTTGTTAATGGATATAAACTTGTTCCATCAATCTTACCCCTCGAGTGTTGAGGAGGTAACCAAAAAGACTCATATTCATATTTGAAAAGAATCAAGATGTGAGTGACCAGATAGTTTAGCAAGTATATGACCGGGCAGTCAAATAAATAACATCTCTCAAGTGAGGTCCCCTTATATATTTTTGGAAGTTGAGCGAGTATTTAAATCTTCTTATAAGATAGATTTAAATGAAAACAGAGTTTTGGGAATCTCCTCTTGATAAAAATAGTCGTAAAATACTCCGAAATATTTTACATAATATTTGAAGGTGAAGGATGATCTTTGAATAATATAAATCATTATAAAAAGACTTCAAAATAAATTAATTAAATATTCCAAGAATATTTATTAAGTCAATAATAATTACGGAATATTATTAAATCATAATATTGCTCGTAAGTAATCCTCGAATGATGATGAAGTAACAAAAAGAATCGCTTTGATGAATAGCAACCAAGTTGCGAGGGAAAAGAGTAATATCAACAGATTTATGACCGGGCAGTCAAATAAAATAAATAACAGCTCTCGAGTACAGCTCCCTTATATTTGAAAGTTCTGAGCGAGTGTTTAAGTCTTCCTATAAGATAGACCTTAAACGGAAAATAGAGTTTTGAGAACCTTTCCTCGATAAAATAAACATAATAAGACTCAGAAATTTTTTACATGATATTTCAAGATCAGAATAATATTTGAATAAGATAAATCATTTTTAAAATTAGTTGAAATAATTAAATAAATATTCAAAGAATATTTATTAATTCATAAATAATTAAAGAATATTCTTAGTATAAAATATTGCTCATAAATAACTCTCGAATGAATATATAAAATATTCACCAAATAAACAATTCCTCGAGTAAATATTCAAAATAATATTTGAATCAATCCTCAAATGAATATCTAAAGTAATATTCAAAATAATATTTGAATCAATCCTCAAATGAATATAAAATAAATAAATAAATTCTTAAATGAATATTCCAAAATAATATTCATTAAATAAATCCTTAAATGAATATTCAAAATAATATTCACTTAATAAATAACTGCAAATGAATATTCAAAAATAATATTCATTTAATATATAACAATTGAATAACATTATTCAATATCTAGATCAGAAAAGAATACCCAAGATATATAAAAAAAATATCTCGACTCCCGGTCTATGGATGGAGAATAAGAATCATACGCCCGACACTAAGGGCATTTGCAAAAACCCGGCTTATAACTAATATCCCATATCTAGTTGATAAGCCAAATATCAATCATATCCAAATAATAACCTTCGAATGAGGTAATATTCAAATAACATTTCTCGAATCATTTCTGAGTAATTAATACTTTCTGAAAATATAAATAATGATTATTAATATTATTCCTCTATTCAGATAATAATCTGTCGTTGGAATCCTTCCGGGTTTCCACGACTATCCTTATATGTCAGAATACCGACTCCCGGTCTAGAGTCAAAACAATAAACATGCTCTTATCTATAGAGCCACAAGGTATACCGGTTTATAAATACTTTACCTCAAAGCTCGTACATAAACCGAAAGTCAAATTTACGCTATAAGTATATATCGTAAAACTATGCAATTCAATATATGCCAAAAGCAGTATTATACAACAATACTTCAAAGTATCGAAATAGGAAACTTGCCTGATGCTCGAGAAGTGGTAGGGCTCGTGACAATGTCAAACAATCTAGACAAAGTCAAAAGAAAACGTACGATTAATCCCCTAGATGATTCACTTATAATTCAATGCTTAAACACGTAAGCAATACACAACAAAGGCTTTACTAGCTCGCTTTAGGCTCGTACTATGTCCATGTCAATCGACAAATACTTAAGTCGAAGATTTGTTTTAGAATTCGGATCTCATTCGCCCGCTTCACTAAGCGGTTTACAAAGTTATAATCGAGTGCTCCTTTAAGGGGTTCCTTCGCACTTAACCTTGATTCAAACATTTTTATAAAATCTAAAAATAATCTTTTTGACACGAGGTCTTCTCTCATATCTTTATTATGACCTCTAGTATTTAGTTACCAAGATTTGAAGCCGAATTTATCAATTTAAAGGGGTTCAATTGAAGTTATGAATCCATACGTACGTTTACGAACTGCTTTTACGAATTTTACGATTTCTCCTAAACCGTAAGTCCGAATGCTACGATTCTCATGTCAAAACGATCCTCGTAACATGAGTCAACTATTCATGGCAGGAGATGCTACTGGTCAGTTGGTCTCTTAGCACGAAAATGGCATACAAATCATGGTATTGTAAAATCGGGCATTATAACGGCTATGTTTACACGTTTTCCAAAATTTTCGCATCACCGCGATTCAATCAAGCACTACACCCCATCCATTCTATCATATGAACACATCATTACAAGTCTAATAACATCACATAATCACCATCTCATGGATCATCATCCAACTAATCAACAACCATCAACTAAAATCATAGATCTTAACATACATAACCTACTAACACTAAAATCATCCATAAAAACATATAATACTCAAAGTAGCTCTAGGGTTTATGAACTTTATACCTTCCTTTGAAGTATGAAAACACTTAACAAGCCTTGCTTGATCCTTGTAATACCTTAACCAAGCTCTAGATCAACCAAAGATTCAAGAAAACAAAGTTAGTTTCTAAGATTCACTATTCATCGTCAATCTTGTAAAAATCATATAAAATCGAAAACTAAGAGTTTGGTTCTAAAATTTTTACCACACCTTCTACTCTTCAAGGGATTTCTTTTGAGCTATAGAACACAAGAATCCAACCATGGGAGCTAGGGTTTTGAGCCCCATCTTGCTACTGTTCAGAACCTGGACAGTTTTGGTCCTCCAACTTTAAGCATGGATTTGACTAGGCTATACTACTTGGATTTCCATGACATTTGGAACGAATCTTGACCATGGAGTGGAGAAGCTATGGTTAAAATTTGGTGATTTTATCATGGATACAAATGGAGATATGAATTTTTCTTTGATCTTTGTTCCTGCTGGACAGTTTTGGAGTGTTTGGTGTTTTGCTTTGTTTTCTCTTGTTCTTGCTTGCTTTATGGCCAATAATGTTAAAATCTTGTAATATATATCTAATGTCTTTGGATGCATCTCTTCAAGATGTGTTGTCATGCTTTGATTGGTCCTTTTTAAAATATCTTACCCTCACAATTACACTTACGTACTCATCTCTTGCCTTTTAGCACTTATCTTTGGTGGATGCATCCTATCTTGTTTGTTCGTTTCTTTGTTCGGTTATTGCTCAATTTCGCTGATCGTTCGAAGAATAACTAAGTAGTTTCACCTCTAGGGTTTACCGGGGAATTTCTCGATATTCATAATACCTTCCTCAATCCTTAATATAATCCTCGTGATGATCATGTAGGATATTTAATCTTGATATGAACTTAATCCGTAATCTAGGATTCGTTCGCTTTATTGATCAATCTCGTTATAATGTTTTAGCGGTTTCTAGAACGCTTGTTTCACTATCTCAGTGGTTTCCGACCTTCATTCTTAAATCAAATATAATAACATCCCAAAATATCAAATCTTCAAAGTTAATATCTCAATTCTTGGATTATAATAATATATAATCCACTGTCCGGTCAAATATTATACCGAAAAAGAATTTGGAATTTCTGAATTTCGATCGTCTCTGCATTCACTTATTTCCTCCGCGTATTACTAATATGACTTCGAAACATCCATATCACGTCCCGTACATAGGGTGGCGTGAAAAGTTTTCCAACTTACAAAATCACTATTCATCCACCAAATTACTATGCACGTACAGGAAACACTATGCACGTACGGGAAACACTATGCACGTATGGGAAACACTATGCACGTACTCATTTCCCTTCAAGGATCCATTAGCTCCTTCCTGGACGGTAGATTATTCTTATCTAGGTCCTCAACCATCGAATTACTCTATTCTGACAATATACCAATGAATCAGGATCATTGTCCAAAGCAATATCCATTCATTACAATCATTGTTCTTTGGAACCACCATTCATTAATGCTCTTTAACCACAATAAGAAAAGTTTTAATTCTACCCAAAATTCGGGTTATTACACTCGCTGCCATAGCCCCGAGGGCACCATCACCTAGAACTACGTTTTTTGGCTTGATCTTTGATATACATCAAAGTACGTAGGCATCTTATGAAGGTAGATTCAGCCACGAACACGAGAGCAGCCATTAAAGCACGACGCTCACGCACCCTAGCATTAAATACAGCAAACCCTAACCGCCATCTAACAACCTAGTTTTTATTCCACAACATTTGGCGCCGTCTGTGGGAAGACAACAACAACCATGGTTCAAACACGAAGAACAATACCAGTTGTAACTGAGGCCGTACCTCGCTCAGCTCTGCTTCACGCGTCACCCAACAGGTTCCCCCAGCATGAGGGGCGATTGTCCAATAGGCTCCCCCAGCATCAGCTGTCATCGTCCAATCCCAAGTTTCTCAACTACTAGGGGCGATCCCCCATACTGAGAGTACGTTACCTCTGATCCGAACAACCATCACCAGGGGTACAGATCCACACTACGGATCTCCCCTTGAATACTAACCCTAGGTATGGTCTTCCTAACTACCCCCGGATACTCGAGGTGTTGGACCAAGTGGTCATGTCTTGCAGATACATGAGCTGTATCACCCTCCTTACATTAGAGGCTTGGGCCCTGATCAAGGATATTATGAATAGTCTGGTCTTTATACTGATGATTCTTCATCTGAGGATGATGATCGTGATGAAGCCCCGAGGAGGCACCGAGCAAGCCGAGAACCCCATAGGCGTTCTCAAAGAATTCACGATGGACCCTCAACCACTACCCTAGAAAGAATCCAAACCTTTGAGGCTGAGATTCAAAGGCTGAAAGAAGACATCGCAAGAGAGCAGAGGTCCCTGTGGTGAATTTGGATGAAACCCCGAGGAGGGATAGGAGGACAGAGGTCCCTCTAACTGAAGCACCAAGGATGGTCGCCCCTAGGTCAAGGGCTGCGAACTTGGTGTTGCTCGGAAAACCTAACAATCTTATACCCCCCGTTTACTGAGGAGGTGATGAGAGCTCACATCTCTAGGAAGTTTAAGATGCCTACTATAAAGGCTTATGATGGAACGGGTGATCCTGCAAATCATGTTAGGACGTTCTCGAATGCACTTCTTCTGCAACCAGTAAGTGACACTCTTAAGTGTAGGGCGTCTCCTCAGACCTTAGCCGGGATGGCTCTGCGTTGGTACAACCGTCTTCCCCCAAACTCTATATTCTCTTTTGAGGGGCTAAGCGACGCTTTCATCAGCCAGTTCATTAGTGGGGGAATCCACGAGAAAAGCTCTGCCTCTCTTATGAACGTACAAGAAAAGAGTGAAAACTTGAGGGATTACATCAGGAGATTCACCAAGGAGACATTAGGTATCTCTGATCTAGAGAACAAGATAGCCATGGTGGCCTTATAGCATATAACGACCAACATTTATTTTAAGATGTCGTTAGCCAAGCATCCCTCAGAGGACATAACTGAGCTCCAACCGAGAGAAATCAAGTATATTAAGGGTGAAGACTGCATGAGGAAAGATACATCTGACATTAGCAATTGGAACAATTACAACTCCAAGAAGAGAAGGGCGATGCTAGGGATAAGTATCCCCGAACTAGGAAAGACTCTAACTCTCCCCCTACGAACAACCAAGCACCAAGGTTCACTGAGTATGTAAGGTTGAATACTCCTAGGAGTCGAATCTTGTTGGACATTGAGAAGGATAAGGATTTCCTATGGCCGAAGCCACTCAATATTGAGTATTACACAGAGATGTGGGGCATGACATTGATGATTGCAAGCAACTCAAAGATGATGATCAAGATCACAACCCACAGCCCCGAGGGCCTGTATCCATATGATTTCGGAGGCCTGACATCGGCTGGGACAACCAAGAGCTCTCAAAAGGCTTAGGCCAGAGAGGTAATGCACATTGTTGGAGAAACACCGACGCTTGAAAGAACTGAGGTAGCAATCAGATTCGATGATTCCGACTTGGATGGGGTGAAGTTCCCCCATGATGACCCGTTGGTCATAGCTCTTGTGATTGGAAACTTAGAGGTGAAGCGAGTCTTGATAGACAATGGAGCTTCCCTTGACATCTTGTTCACGATGCTTTTATGAAGATGGGGTATAACGACTCTCAGTTGACCCCCTCAAACACACCTATATAAGGATTCAATGGAGTAGAATCTAAAGTTGAGGGAACTATTCAGCTGCCCATCACCATCGGACAGGGCCCAATGAGGCCACTCAGATGTTGAACTTCCTGGTAATCAAGGCGACTTCAACGTACAACGCTATCCTTGGAAGGACTGGACTTCATGCATTCAAGGCTTTAGCCTCAACTTATCATATGAAGATCAAGTTTCCAACCAGGAATCACTACACCATAAAAGGCCTACGACCACATTTAGAGTCTATGTTGCCTTTGCATATGTTGCCTTTGGCATGCATGGTTTTGGCTATTACAACATTATCATTTTAATGTTGCCTTAGGTAGCAAAAATATGTTAGCATAGAGCAAAAGTGTTTGCATGTTGCCGTAGGTATGAAATTGTGTTGCCATAATTTTGCAATGAACAAAATTTTATACTTTCTACTAAAAATAAAAAATTTAACTTTTTTTCACATGAAAATTAGTTTTTTTGAAAAATATAGAATATTCCAGTAGAGAGTGAATATTTCACTAAAAATGTTAAAACATTTTAAGATGTGTAATTTTATTTTTATATTTATTAAATATTATTAAACAAAATTTTGAAAATATTTTTTTTTCTAAATATATTTTAACATATCAAGAAATAAAAAAATATTTTCGTATATAAAATTCTCAGGATTAATTGGACCAATTTTTTGCTTAAATTTTCGTGTTCTTACTTAAACTAATCAAATTTTTTATTGGACCAAGAGTTAGAAAATTGATTAAATTTTAATCAGAATTTATTTTTATATTTTATTATTTGTAATTGATAAATATATTAATGTAAAATTATAGTATGTTGTCACGGTTTTCTAATACGCAAAACTATTTTAGCTTTTTAACTTAAAATAAAATTTTTCATTTTTATTTGACATGAAAACTAATTAATTTTGATAAAATAATAAAGAAGTTTTTTATAGAAATCAAGATTATGCTAAACAAGTGAATAATTAATTAAAAGGATTAAAACAAGTATTTGAGATAAATAGGTATAATTATAAAAAAAAGTTATAAATTTAAAGTAAATAATATTATTTATGAAATCAAATTTACACAAAAATAATTGAAAATAGGATGAGCGGCAAATATACCGCCCGATCCAATTTTTTTTGGACAGTCTCCTCTCCCCCCAAACACTCTCTTTCTTTAAGCCTCCCTCGGCTTTATTTTTTCATTTCAGTCCGCTCATTTCACTCCGCTCTCTCTGGTAGCTCTTCCCCGCCTCTCTCTCTTTCTCTCCCACTATCACAAACACACACTCCATAACTTCTAATCTATATACACACATATAATCTATACACACATATGCATACATACTCTCACTTTCGATTTGAATGCTTCTTTAAAATTCAATTATACATATAATCTATACATATAACTATTTCAATTCAATTTGTAGCAAAAATTAGGGTTGATTTTGATTTGTACTTTTGTTGTGTCACGGCTGAACTCGAAATTAGGGATTCAATCGGGTTTAATTTAATCCTTGAACTGGGTCCGGTTTAATTTGGGGCTTCAAAATTAGGGTTTCCATCTTGTTGAATTTGGGGATTCGTGTTTAAGGTACTTCATTCTTTTATATCTTCCTTAAATTAGGGTTAATTGTTATGCATGCTTAATTTGTTTATAATGAAGTAATTTAAGGTACTTCATTCTTTTATATCTTCCTTAAATTAGGGTTAATTGTTCCAAACACATTGCTGTCCGAGAAGGGAGGAGGGGTGAGGGAGGGGAAATCGCATCTTTTCCGAATACAATGCCTCTATTGCCTGCTGTACAAGCGGGACTTATATGCACAATCTGACACTGTTAAGGTGCCTTTCCCACCACCACATGATACTGCCTAATAATAGTAAGTGGTTTGCTATTATATTCTCACCCAAAAATTGCTACAGCATTTTGAAAATTGTGGATTCTGACAAAAAAGATAAGAAACTAATCTGCTATCTAAGTTAAAAAGCAAGGATTAAGGTAAAAAAAACTACAGTAAGATCCAAACCAATTAGGAATATAAAATTCAGATTTTAATTGCTAGCCAATACCTCTTTATTAAAGATTCGTTAGAATTATATAAATAAAAATTACAAGCATGATGTACCATCAGGTCATAGAGTATTCCATATTTAGATGACTAAAAAAACAATAAAAGCACAAGGAAGGGGGGAGAGGGGAAGATTTAGGTCTGAGAACAATTAAGAAGAACAATATCAGCTTAAAATTGTAAATGTGCACTGATAAATAGGAATAAAATTTCAAATCATTACTCATTAATTCTATAGTTTACTAGTTTAGTATCTGCAGTTGATCATTTTGGCTATATTATCTTTGATATAATATGTAAGTTATGTATCATACCTTGGAATCTTTCACCACGGTTTTCTGTTCAGTTGAAACAACTCCTGGTTCCCCACCACATGTATGAAGCTGAGGATGCTGTGCAGATACTTGCAGCTGCTGAGAGGTAGAAAAATATTTAACTGTTTGCCAAACTAATACATTCTGAAACTTCCATATAATCATATATTCATTACCAAGATATCTACAACCATTTTACTGGATAAGAAATTAATATTTACATTCTCATTTACTTCAGTTATATAAAAGTAGAAGTTAGAACATTACCTCGGTCCTTACATGGCCATTATTATGTTCACCATTCATAGAATTGTAGTTAATGCATTCTGCAAAGTCTTTAAAAAAAATATCAGATTGCTTCAGACTTGATTTGGTTTCGGTTACATGTTCTACATCATCACAAAGCACCTTCAAGAGATGTTCCCAGTACTTATCAGCTGACTCAGAGGTAATGCCACCTTCTCCTTGTGCACAATTGTTACTACTATGACCTACTTCTTGAGAGTTCACTTGATAGATGAAATCGGTATTTGATTTCCCATGTGTATATACTAAAGGAGCAATATCATCAGTTTTGTCACCATTCTGCTTAAAATATTCGCTGGATAGATGATGGTATTGAGGCCTGTAATTTTTCAAACATTAAATCATGCAAAGTTCTAAAACTGAATCCAAAAATAGAAATACAACAGCCAAACCTTTCAAGTGAACTTTATTGACTTTGTGGATTAATTTGTGGTGATGTTAATACTTGGTGAGAGTAAGTCAGTCCAGGAAAGCTTTCTGCCACCGGTGGTCCGTTGAAATGCTTTATAGGAGATATATCCCTTACGTAACTGGAAACAGTGGAGTCCTGATGCAAAAGGCAGATTAGTGAACACTGTTGTATTAAAGTGTATATGCATTAATATACTTAGGTGAAATAGAAAATCACTGAGAAGTCCTTCTGGAAACAAGGACTGCTTCTGTTTCTTTGTTGTTTATCGAGAAATGTCGTTGATATCAAATTACTACTATTAGTTTAATTATAGTCCTGCTTTTACTGTATGTTATGCATTGCGATTGTAATTACTCTGTTCTAGTAAGAACTGGCATCATCATTGTAACTACTATAACTCGTTTTATTGTTATTTATAGTGATTATATTTAGCTTATGATATGTTTCAGTAAATGTTTTGTCTGTATTTGGTAGTCAGAAATGCTAGCAAAATCTTGCAATGTGAAAACACCACCTTACATACATGAATTCCTTAAATTTTTAGGGTTGAATATACTTAAGCGGGTGTCGAAATCAGAAAGGTACTAATATGTCTTTTATTGCAGTGAATGTTTTCGCTTTGGGACTAGCTAATGTTATCGGAGGACTATTCATCATTGGTCACAACGTGAGTAAATATTTTATTGAAGAATAACTAAATGCAAAAGTAATGCTAGCAGATATATATTGTTAATTTGATAATCCTAACAGTTCAAGTTGTTATTCAATTTGAGTAGACTAATAATTTGATATCTTGCAAGTAGTAGTACTATATGATTCAGAACATTATCTATGTATCTTTCATATAATTTCTACAATACCGATAAGTCTATATAGGAATTGAGAAAATGCATTCTTTTCATTAATGACTATCAAGAAAATAAGAAATTGTTGAGTAGCTAAGAAGTTAGACATGAACTTTTTAGCAAATATCTGATTTTATGTCTATGTAATATCGTAATTAGAAAGTATAGTTTTTTGTATAGTTAACCTTTTAGGGAATCAGTCAGCGTCACAGTCTTGTTATGCATGTAGTCAGATACTCTGCATTAACGAAAATGTTATCCTTTACAGCTTTTGGAACTGAAAAATGATCAGAAGGCTAAGGCATCCGATCAATCAGCTGAGCAAATAGACCGGTATATACCATGAACTACTGGGCCAAAGAAGAAACTTTCTGCTTCATGCAGTCTTGGCTATTTTATCATACATTACATTTGGCTTATTACCTGCTGTTGTCTACGGCTTCTCTTTCCAAAAGAGTGACGATTGGGACCTCAAGCTTCTAGCTGTTGCAGCAGTTGCACTGTTGGGCATCATTATACTTGCTGCTGGAAAGGCTTATGTTAAGAGGGCACCAAGATCGTATGTAAAAACTATTGCGTACTATGTTGTTACTGCGGTGATGGCCTCAAGCGTTTCTTATGCTGCTGGTGACCTGATCAGTTTGTTCCTGGAGAAGTTTGGTGTCTTCCAATCAAGAAGTTGTCACTCTGCCAGAGACTCTAGTAACGGAACCAGGATGGGCATCCTTCTAATACATTACTAGTTCCTTGGCTCTAGTAACTTTTTATGCTGTTGGTCGTGATTGTAGTGAATCTAGATTATGTAGTATGGATTATTCTGATTGTTGGTTGTATTGATTTGGTATTTTGTGAATGCATATTTTAATATATTTGATTTTCTGGTGGAAATAGAAAAGTGTTGCCATTGATGGTATAAAATGTTGGCAAAAGGAAAATTAATGTTAACAAAAGTTACTAGAAAATGTTGCTATAGGCTAAAATTTGTGTTGCTATAAAAGTGGGTCCCATAGTGGGCCCCAAAAGTGGGCCCCACAGTGGGTCCCAAAAGTGGGCCCCCCTGTGGGTCCTAAAAGTGGGACACACTATTTTTTAAAAAAAAATTACACAAAGGCAACATAATATTATGTTACTAAAGACTACTAGTAATGTTGCTAAAAGAAGTCTATGCCAACATTAAAACTGATGTTGCCATAGAGAATAAGAATGTTGCCATTGACCCCCAAAGGCAACGGCAAAAATGGCAACATCAGCAAAATGTTGCCTTAGGGGTTTTTTGGCCCTACAGCAACATATTTCGGGCCTACGACAACACTTTTTTGGTGTTGCCGTAGGCCTTTTATGGTGTAGTGAATGGTGTGAAGAACAAAAGGGTGACCAGAAAAATGGCTAGGAGCTGTTATGTAGCCGCGTTAAGGCCTGACGAAGTCGGGGGGCAGGTCCTTCCGATTGAAGACATGGATGTCCGCAGAGGTAAGGAACACCAAGAAGGGCCAGCAGAGGACATCATATCGAAGCCTCGGACAGCCATTAAGGCTAAGGCGTCAACTGACTTCGTGGTTGAATGTACCATTGTCAACCAAGAAGTCGGGGGGCAGGAGGTAGTACCCCAAGCAGGAAGTGAACCTCAGAATAAGAATGAGGAGACCAGAAGGATTTATATGCGCTTTAATTCGATGGAGCATCAAAAACAAACAAATGGATACCCCTAAGGGTAGAGTTAGGTTACAGCAGATAAGAGTTTAAGTCCTTGAAGGACCCTGGATAAAGGATAAACATTGAAGTCCTGATGGAACACCCGCTGAAGAAACATATTGCATAGCCCGAAAGCCAATGGAAGGCTCATCAAGTGGGCAATCAAGCCAGGAGAATTCGATGTTAAGTACAAGCCTAGGATGACCATCAAAGCCCAGGCTCTAGCTAACTTCGTGGTTGAATATACCATTGACAACCAAGAAGTCGGGGGTCATGAGGTGATAGACTAGGAAGGTCAGCAAGTTGAGAAACCCCTGGAAGAGAAGGAGGAGTATTGGGTGCCGTATTTTGATGGGGCATCAAAAACAAAAAGCTCTATTTTCATGACAAAAAGCTCTATTTTCATGGGGCATCAAAAACGAAAACCAGTGGTGCAGGTTTAGTTCTGCAAAGCCCCGATGGGTTAACACTTGAGTATGCCTTAAAGTTGGACTTCGAAACAACCTACAACGAGGCGAAGTATGAAGCTCTAATAGCCAGCCTTGGATTGACAAGAGCTTTGAGGGTGAAGAACCTGAAAGTCTGAGGAGACTCAAAGCTGGTAGTCTCACAAGATAATAGAGAGTTTGAGACTATAGAAAAGAATATGGCCAAATATTTGAGGACTATGAAAGCTGCGATAGCCCAGTTAAATGAGTGTCAGGTATATCTCAAGGGAGGAGAATACAAAGGTCGATGCCTTATCTCAGTTCAAGGGTCGAGACCTATTCTGGGAACGTCTACTTCTTAGTTCCGAGAACTCTTATAGCTGATTCAAAGCTTATTGCTCCTATCAGAATAGGAGGGTACTAGTTAGATCCTATCAAAGCACACCTTGATAATGGCTGGTTGCCAAACGATGCCATGGAGGCACGTAAGCTAGCTGAAAGGAGCTAAAGGCTCAGAGAGGCCACACCTCATCCAAATCAAAGCCTTTATTTCGATCAGAATTCTGGTCGAAGGGATAAAGATTCCTGATCGAAAATCCCTTCGACCAAGAAGCCGGGAAGGCCTTTATTTCGATCAGAATCCTGATCTAAGGGTTAGCCTTCTTGATTGAAAATCCTCATCTAAGGGTCAACACCCCTGATCGAAAATCCTGTCCTAAGGGTCAGGATTCCTGATCGAAAATCCGTTCGACCAAGCCAAAAGTTGGCCCTTATTTCGACCAAGATCCTGGTCGAAATGACCAGGAATCCTGATCGAAAATCCTTTCGACCAAGAAGCTAGGAAGCCTCATATTTCGATCAGAATCCTGATCGAAAATTCTGACCTAAGGGTCAGTATTCCTTATCGAAAATCCTGACCTAAGGGTCAGCATTCCTGATCGAAAATCCTGACCTAAGGGTCAACATCCTGACCTAAGGTTAAGCACCCCTGATCGAAAATCCTGTCCTAAGGGTCAGGATTCTTGATCGAAAATCCGTTCGACAAAGCCAAAAGTTGGCCCTTATTTCGACCAAGATCCTGGTCGAAATGACCAGGAATCCTTTCGACCAAGAAGCTAGGAGGCCCCTTATTTCGATCAGAATCCTGATCGAAAATCCTGACCTAAGGGTCAGCATTCCTGATCGAAAATCCTGACCTAAGGATCGGCATCCTGATCGAAAATCCTGACCTAAGGGTCAGCATCCTGATCGAAAATCCTGGTACAAAAAAAAAGGGTATATAATGAAAATTTTTAAGTGCCTAGAGTCATGAATGACCTCAATTCAGGACGAATTTCGAGCCGATGAGGCCAAAAATACGATCTTAAATTACGAAAACATTAGGGCTGAGGACCCCTCTAAAGTTACAAAAATTATTATTATTATTATTGAAAATAATAATAATAAAATCCGGCTCGGACTTTATTCAAATGAAATTTTATCCAAACGGGACACCTCCGATTTGGGGACCGAAATTATCCGAGATTCGGACAAAAGAAATATTATTATTAAATAATAATATTGAAAAAAAAAAATTCGTTCGACCAAAATCCTGGTCGAAAAAGACCAAGCTCCTGATCGAAAAAAGGTTCGACTAGCAGCCGAAAGAGGCCTTATTTCGATCAGCTTTGATCGAAAAAAAAAAAGTGAAAAAAAAAAAAAAATTGGGTTCGACCACAATCCTGCTCGAATCGGGCAGGATTTCTCCTCGACAATGTGTTCGACCAGCATACATTTTGGTCCTTATTTCGACCACAAACCTGGTCGATTTCGACCAGGATAATGTTTATGGCGAAAGTGCTGTTTGGCCATTCTTGTTCTGCACATTCAACAAAAGAAGCACTGAAGTTCATAAATTGACAGAAATGCCCCTGAACTTTATGAGTTGACAAAAAATTCCTGCAAAATTACGAGTTAGTCCCTATAACATGCATGTTTGCACACATTTCATATTTTCGATTTAAATAATCGAAAATATTTTCAGAAAATTGTCCGATAACACAAAAAATTAAAAAAAAATACTTGTGGGTACATAAAAATTCCTAAAATTATTAGGAATAATTAAGGAAAATACCTGTGGGTACATAAAAATTCCTAAATTATTAGGAATAAATAAGGAAAATACCTGTGGGTACATTAAAATTCCTAAATTATTAGGAATAATTAAGGAAAATACCTGTGGGTACCTAAAAATTCCTGAAATTATTAGGAATAATTAAGGAAAATACCTGTTGGTGCATAAAAATTCCTAAATTATTATAAATAATCAAGGAAAATACCTGTGGGTACTTAAAAATTCCTAAAATTATTAGGAATAATTAAGGAAAATACCTGTGGGTACCTAAAAATTCCTAAAATTATTAGGAATAATTAAGGAAAATACCTGTGGGTACATAAAAATTCCTAAATTATTAGGAATAATTAAGGAAAATACCTGTTGGTACATAAAAATTCCTAAATTATTAGGAATAATTGTAAGAACCCAGATTTTTGGGTAGAATTAAAACTTTTTATTTTGTATTGATGTAAGAATGAATATTGGTTACAACTACAATGTAATACTGGCTTTAATGAATGAATAATGGAAGGATATATATTCCATGGTTATATGTCCTGAAGGATGCTATTGGGTGATAACTTAGATTAGAATAATCTATCTCCTAGAAAGTTAAGATAAGATTCCCTAGAGAGAAATAGATACCCTCATGTCATCCAGATCGATATCGGTTACAAGCACGGAGGTTCCATGAAAAAGTTAAGGAACGCTCGAGGAAGCACAAAGATATTTTCTAAGTACCAGGACTAAAAAGAGAATAAGTGATGAATAGTATTTTGATGGAAATAAGAGTATTATGAGACGACACTATATAGAAGTACCCGGAAGGAATTTCTGAGTTCGTATTAGTGATCCGAGGGGAAAATAAGTGTATGTAAAGACTGTCAGATTTTGAAAAATAGCACTTTTATTTTCTCCGAGATTTCCCTGGACACTGCCAGACTTTAGGATTTATTAAAGGGATTTAAGGGAATTTAAATTCGAGAAGTATTAAGAAAGATGGAGAATAGTATTATAAATATTAAGAAGGTTTTCAGTAAAACCCTAACTAGAAACGAATGAGTTATTCTCTCGAACGATCAAGGAATTGAGCAATAACCGGACAAAGAATCAAGCAGAGGGCCAAGGGGCAACCATGTGCTAGTAGATAAGAGCAAGTAACCAAGTAGTTACATGAGCAACTAGCATACTTAGAGAATCAAACCAAATGCTTAGTTTAATCTTATCATCAACATCTTTAAACACCAACACTTGGCAAGATGATGCATACAATGACTTAATCACTTTATTAAAGTGACTTTATGGCCTAGATATTATCCAAGGACATTCAATAATTCATTTTAGATCAATCAACCAAGCAACCAAAGCAAGAAACTCTCCATTCTCTCCCTTTTACTCCCATTCGGCTTCAAGGGAAATTCAAGAATCAAAAACCCTCTTCCAACCATTGTTTGATCACCAAACTTTTATCCTAGATCCTATATTTCATAAAAATTATACCCTAGAAATCTTAGCCTCAAAATCCATTGTTTCCATTTTCAATAAAATCATCAAAGTCTAGGGTGAATAGTAACTTCAAGAACAAATCTTGGTTTTTCTTGATTTCTTGGATGATCTAAGCTCGGTTATGGATGGTTATGGACTATACAAGGCTTAGCAAGGTCTTTACACACTCCAAGGAAGGTATAAATCTTAAGAACCTTAGATCTTACTTTGAGTTTTTTTGCATGTTCTTGATGATCTTAGTGTAGTTATGATTATAGTGATGTTATAAGCATGATTAGTTAGTGGTTTAAGTTGATCTAAGTATGATGATGATTATGATGTTAAAGTCAGTGGTTCTTGGTCTTGTAAGATGGATAATATGATTAAGAGATGTATGGTATGCCTGGTGTGGCTTGAGTTTGATGTTATGATTTTTAGAAAGTTCGATTTATAGCCGTCGTAATGCCCGATTTTCGTTTAACCTTGAAACACGAACTTGACAGTAGATATAACTCACTGCTTAGCTTCGACTTATGACATGATAAGCTATATTATGTTATGAGCTTCGTTTTGATATAAAGATCGCATGAAACGGACTTACGGTTTAGGAGTTATGATTAAATTCGTAAAAGTGGTTCGAAACCGAGAATGCGAATTCGTAATTGGAATTGAATCGTGTAAAATGAGTATTGCAGTGACGAATCTGGGTAATTAAAAATTAGAGATCATAAGGATGGTGTGAGAAAAGACCTCGTATTAAAAAGATCGTTTTTCGATTTTATAAAAATGTTCGAATCGAGGTTAAACGCGAACGAACCCCTTAAAAGTATGACTTTGGTTATAACTTAGAAAACGGACGATAAAACTCGAGGTATAATCTTGATTCGTAAACGACCGACCTTAAAACTTACATGACTTAAGTATATACAAAGTGTAAGTATGACGACGTTTCATAATAGCAAACATATGCCGAATCGCATCGGTGATAAAAAGAGTTACACTAGAGGTGTATAACAAGATAATGCGAAAACGTGTTTCGACTTAAGTGAAGTCTATATATCTTCTTGTAAAGTGTTAAGTGATTAATCCCGAATGCCTTGGCTCTTTATAGATCACCAGGTTGACCCGGGACACGCTACCACTACCCCTACCCACACTCGATTTCCAGGCAAGTTTCAAATCTTTTTTTTTAAAAAGACTGTTGTTGTGAATATATATATATATATGCTTTCTGTTATACATATGCCATAGCATGCATGCCTACTTTCAAAGTCATATTGATATACTTGTTCCCTGAATTATTGTTGGCTTATGAGCTAGATAGTTATTATATCAGTTATAAGCCGGAAATTTCTAAGACCCTTAAACGAAGGGCATCTGAACCTCATTCCTTGATTATAGACTGTAACACCCCCAGATCCAGGGTCAGGGATCTGGTCGTTACGGTCTCAATATCCATCCATAAAACCAACATAATTTAAATTACAACCTTGTGACCCAAAACAACAACATAAAACACACCCGTTATAGTCCCAGAGATGAAATCAGAGTAACCAACAATATTATTAATCACAAGTTTGAGTTCTTACAACCCAAAGAATTACAATTGTACAATTACATACTCTTTGCCATCCATTAATAGATACCATAATATAAATACATTTGAGGCTCAATTGCTAACAACTAGCCTACCAGTAGTTGCATCCTCAACAAAGGTAGCCAAGACCTTAGCGGTAAACCTCCGACGGTTGACACCTGCTTACGCTGTGTGCGCCTTGCGCGGCCATCTGATCTAGCTGTTGTTGTGATATTAATAAATAAAGCAAGGGTGAGCAATAGCCCACCAGAAATATAATTGAACAGCAATAATATATGACAGTTCAAAATATCTTCGAAACCATATGCCATGCATTAACGATGTAGTACCAATATAAGGTATGAGATGAAGTTACAAGGTAACTCAAAAATATGTTTGTTTTGAATAAATATCTGCTATGCAAAAGATAAGCAAGATATTCTCAATTATCATAAAAGAGGAACTTGCAGGTAAAATATTGCAATTCCGGTTTCAACACTTTTTCACCTTGCCAACACCAACAGTGTTGCAGAAATTTCTCACTTTTAGAAGATGAACTAATACGGGAGCATTGCCGCGCCAGATGCCCTGACGTTTACGATGATCAGTCGTATGTCATGCATCT